>CM041782.1:233226095-233826095 GCA_023374045.1 Limonium bicolor
ATTTAATTAGGGGTATTTCAAGGAGTCTTACTTGCATACTTTTTTGGAGATCCTAGCCTCTGTTCAGCACTCACTACAAGGTGATTTAGTCTCAGTTTGTATGGAAATGTAGAAAGGAAAATGAGGACTCCACAACCATGGTATATGTAGGTGTTTTACAGGGGTTTAGGCGTACTTGTTCTTCCTCCCTTCCCTTGCTGTTATAATGCTGCGCTTTGGCTCAACAGAAAGCTAGAATGGAGCTTCCAACACGAGCATCAGAAACAGAAAAGGGGAGGTCAAGAAATAGCACTTCCGGTCATTAATGTAACAAGGAACAGTGTGTTTTAATATAATTTCTTCCTACCGTTCGAGACCAAGAACTCCCCTTCAGCAAGTGCAGTTCCTAGTTGGGTTTTGAGACTTTCACACCTGGTCCTTGTACCCCAAGAATGGCAGAAGACGGTGGGTAAGCATGCCAGAACAACCGACATGGAAGAAAGGAAGAAAAAAAATAGTGGAGTCATTACCTTGTTCTTTCCTTGTTTGTGTCCAAAACTAGAGGGAGTATTACTGCGTTTGTTTCCTTGGGAAAGGAGAGGGAAGTTGAGCTGGTACACAGTAGCAAAGTGGAGGATGGTTTGGTGAACGTTTGGAGTTGAACTCATAAGAAAACAGAGAGGGAGATGACAGTGGCTTACCGATTTTTTTTTTTGGTTTGTTTCTTCTCTACCGATGTGGATCTGCTGAGCAGCTGAGTAATAAACGAGTGAGCTCAAGCTGGGGAAACTGTCACGGTATCATGCAGAAGCGGGAGGCTTCCTTGTAATGGTAACAATGGAAGAGTAAGTACTAGCTAGTAAGGCTGGGAAAATCGGGAAGAACATGAAGAAAAGAAGAGTAGCAATTACGATTCACTGCTGCTGTCAAAGTAGAGAAGAAGCTGGAAATTTTTTTGAGTTCCTTGCTCTGTTGCTTGTCCGAGAGTACAGAGCAGAGAAGGTGCTGCTGTGGTGTGTAAGGAAAAGAAGAGAAGAGGGGATTGGGAAGGCTGTCGCGTGCAGAAAGAAGAAGAAGAAATGATGGGAGCTGGTGACATTGAGCAGCCGGACAGCTAGGGAGGTAAGATAGGTGAGGTTATTATGTACTTGCATATGTACTTGTTAAATTGTTATTTATTTTGTGTATTGATGTCATTTATCTTCTTTTCCCTATGCAGATAATCGGTTAGCATTTTTGGAGGGAATTCAAAACGTTTCCATTAGCTAGTATTATACATAAGGTGTACATATGTAACCATAGTGTAGGTGGTGACTTATTAATATTATTATTATTATTATTATTATTATTATTATTATTATTATTATTATTATTATTATTATTATTATTATTATTGATATAGATGTGTATATGAGTATATATTTCTGCAGGGTATATAAAATATTACACAATTTATTAAGGTATGCTAGTGTTATTCAACACATGTAATAATGTATTACATGTGACATTAAATTTAGGACATGAGATAATGTTTTTTTTTACTATCTATGAGTCCATATGTCCATCTTAGATCATCTTCCAACTTCCCTTTTAAACCGCATTCAGAAATCCTCAATTTTTAACTTGTCCGGGGCCACGACCACGGACGCCTTGTCCGGCCCACTATCTTGGGTTGGTCTAAACCCGAGAGTTATTTCCTTATTTCTGTAGTTTGTCCGGGGCCACGGATAGTTTGTCCGGGGTCATGGACCGTTGTTTTTTTTTAATTTAGAACCTTATTATATGTTACTTAAATCTTTTAGAGGTTATATTTCTCCCTAATTATTTTTAAGTGCTTTAATTTACTTATTACAGGATTAACTCCCTTAATCGAACTATTATAATATTAGGGGTATTTCATTTATTTACGGGGTATTTCATTAATAATATATGTAACTCGTAATAAATTTATGTTGTTAAATTTATTATGTTTAGATCTTATAAAGTGGTTTGTAGTTAGCTAAAAAATGTTTGAACTTGTTGTTATAAGTAAATATTAAATTTTTTGCATTTATGTGTACATATTTTTGTAGCCAACCTATTCTCCTATCTTCATGGAAAATATATTATACATTAATGATCATAATTAATTACGAATTTTATAGTTAATTAAACAACAAAAACTTACAAAAGATAATTTAAACAATTAACTACATGTGTACATATTTTTTTAGCCAACTTATACAACTTTTTTTTGATGAAAAATAACTTATAAATTAATGGTCATAATTAATTGGGAATTTTATACTTAATTAAACAACTAATACTTCAAAAATTGATTTTTACCTATAACAATATGTGTTTATATTATTTTAGCCAACCTATTCTCCTATCTTGATGGAAAACATATTATACATTAATGGTCATAATTAATTACGAATTTTATAGTTAATTAAACAACTAAAACTTACAAAAAATAATTTAAACAATTAACTACATGTTTACATATCTCTTTAGCCAACTTATACAACTTTTGTTTATGTAAAATAACATATATATTAATGCTCATAATTAACTACAAATTATATAGTTAATTAAACAACTAAAACTTACAAAAAAAATAATTTAAACAATTAACTGCATGTGTACATATTTTTTATCCAACTTATAAACTTAACTTATAATGGTCATAATTAATTACAAATTTTATACTTAATTAAACAACTAATACTTCAACAATTAATTTTTACCTATAACAATATCTGTACATATTGTTTTAGCCAACCTTTTCTCCTATTTTGATGGAAAACATATTACATTAATGGTCATAATTAATTATGAATTTTATAGTTAATTAAACAACTAAAACTTACAAAAATTAACTTAAACAATTAACTACATGTGTGCATATTTTTTTAGCCAACTTATACAACTTTTTTTGATGAAAAATAAATTATATATTAATGGCCATAATTAATTACGAATTTAATATATAATTTAACAACTACAACTTCAAAGATCAATTTTTACATATAACATTATACCTACTTACTTTTTATACTAATTTATACACCTTTTTGAATTAACTACAAGTTATAAAATAAGTGCATTAATTAATTATGAATTAAAAAAATAATTAAACAATAAAGTTAATGAAAAAAATAAATACTTGTATTTAGCTATAACAACAAATCCACATAATTGTAAGCTAACTAAAACTCAATCTACAAACCTACACACTATAATTAGTTGCACAAATTAATTAACTAATTAAACAATCGCGGAAATCGCAGAAATCACGGAGCACGGAAGGCTCAGATTAAATCTGAAATGTTTTTCAGATCATACAGTTTGCAAAGAAACTGCACTACTCCGATGCGGTTTCTGGCAAAGTGGTATTTGGCGGATGCGGTTTTGGCAAAAAAAAAGAGAAATTGCGTTGCTCCGATGCGGTTTTCCGCAAGATGCATCGACCTGATGCGGTTTCTTTGCGTCGCTTTGTCACTTGCGCGTAATTGTTTTTGAAAAAAAACCACCACAAGTAATTATTTTTACAAATGTTATTGCGACGAAAATTTTCCAATACACCAACTGACTAGTATCAAGTAGTGCGAGATATTGCACTGTTTGTGTTACTATCAATTAGTGCAATCTTTCTTGCACCAATTGTTTTTATCAAATTGGTTCAAAAATGATGCACAAATAACTTACTGGAGCGAGTAAACATGAAATACCCCGAACTAAAATATGGTGATTAGATTATTTTAATATGGTATTTAAGGGCCTAATAGTGCCTAAGTAATTTTGGTAAAGAAAATAAATCCAAAAGAAATGAGAAAACGCTTAGAAAGCGGAAAACGCTAAAATAAGCGTTAAATAACCATAGGAGGTACGCGACCTCGGTTAGAGTATTATAAGGATTCCTAAGGCTTATTAATGCCTAATTAGTATATGGGAATGATTCCCGAAGAAAACGGATCCGAAAAATTTATTAAAACGCTAATATAGCTTTAGCGCGCGTTTTTCGAGAAAACGCGAAAACGTAATTTTGAGTGGTCAAACGAACCCGTAAAAATTGTAGTTCATTAAATAACTATAAATAAACACTAATGGAAGCTTAATGCCCATTAAAATTAGAGAAACGAGAAATTCCGGAAAACGGACCCGGTTAGTGAATAGTACCTAAACCGGGTAAAATAACGAGCGTTTTCTGTAAAAGACGGAAAACTGCTCCAGCTTAGCAGTATAAGTGGGCCGGTTTTTATAGGGCATTAATACCCTCTCTCACACTCAATTAAATATTACTCTCTCACACACACACTAGAAGACAAGAAAAACTAAAAGCAAAAAGTAAAAAAGTACACTCATTCCCTCTCTCCTCTTATTCTCTTAATTTCTCTACTCTCTCTCCAATTCCTTTCCCTCTCTCACGATGGAGCCCCCCCTCCTGCAGCACATCCTCTTTCTTCCTCTCTAAGCCAACGATTTTGAGAGCTCAAGAATGCTCTCATGGCTTCCTCACTTTCTTCCTCATGCTCTAGCTCCATTTGAGCTCCAAATGTAAAATAAAATACATATTTGAACTCCTCTCTTCAAGCTCTACATTCCTATCTTTTCAAAATCCGAAAATGGGCAACTTCATCTCCATGGGTTTTGAGCATTTGAAGAATAAATGACACTATTTCGAATCATGGAGTCTCCTCTTCCTCCTAAGGTAAAAAGTTTCAAGAAAAATCCATTTTTCCTTCATTCTCTATAGTGGCTGATTTTTGCCCCTTCTTGTAATGCCTTGTTCCTTCTTTGTTTGAGCTTGGTTCAACTCTCCAATGGTGGAGGAACTCTCCTTTGTATTCAAGGCTTAAAAACCTCTGTCAAAAGCTCCAAGGTAAAACCCTAACTTGTGGTAATTTAAACCCTTCATTTAAATAGTGGTGTTATAAGAGGTTAGAAGTTTAATTATATTCTCCTTATGTAATTTGGGTGTTGGGATGGAGTTTGGTAACTCCATCCCCCACAAAACCGATTGGACAAGAAAGAGAGGAAGAGGAGAAATGGAAAAGAAAAGAAGGAATCAAAAGCTCAAGGTAAGAGCTCCTTCATAATGCTTAAATTTAATGCATTAGTGTAATGGGAATGGGTAACCAAATAAAAGAACCTAACCTATTGTATTAGTAGTGTAGTTATGAAGTTTTAGGTATTTGGGAACTAGTAAGTGGATTGTAGGCCTTAGGGCCAAGTATATTGTGAATGAGTATTAGTATTGTTGTTAATGGAGTATTGATGTATTGAGCTGAATTTATATTGTATTGAGTGCTGGTAGGACCCTTGAATGGGTGTGGCTAGATTAGGAATGAATTTGGTGGAAAGTATATATGTGGAGAAGTTGGAATTGTAGGTGAACTATGGCAAAATTTTGGTAGGAATTGTGCATTTAGGGATGACTTGGTGAATGGGAGAACCAAGGTATGTATTGGGGTTAGTAGAGATGTTTAATGACCATGGAATGGTAGTTGTGGTATGAGGGTGTTAGGATGTAAAATCTGTAGCAAGAGAGGCACCAAAATGCATTGTGGAACTAGGAAGAAATTGGTGTGCAGGATTTTGTAAAATGAGTGTTGAAACTTGGGTGTAGGAAGTGTAATGGCTTGGGAATGAATTGGCATGGTAAGGAGAGGTATTTAGAATGCTAGGAATGGAATTGGTTGAGGAAGTATTGGATGGGAGAATTGAATTGTAAAATTTGTAGCATAGGTGTAACAAAAACTGTTACATGTGTTGTAAAGAAGTAAGAAAATTGTGTAAGTTGTTTGATGAATTTAGTACTGGATTTGGGGAATGAATTAAGGTATTTTAGGAAGCCTAATTAGTGCTAAATCGTGTGGGATTACATGTAGGAAGATTGGGGAAGAAATGGGTAAGAAGAGAAAAGAAAAACAAGGTCTGTAGCAACATTCTGCTACGGTCCGACCCAGAGGTGGGTCGGACGGTGGGTCGGACAGACCCAGACCTCAGAACCAAAAGTTACTGGAATGGTCCGACCCAAAGGTGTATGGGTCGGACAGAACAGTTCTGGGTCGGACGGGACATTTTCAGAAGACGGAAAACTTACTGGAATGGTCCGACCCATAGGTTGGGTCGGACGGTGGGTCGGACGGCCCCAACTTATATAAAAAAAAATAAATAATAATAGTAACATAGTAATCATATGTATGTATGTATGTAGGTAAGTACATAAATAAAGGACCTTAGTAATATACCATTAATGTGACACCAATGGTAGGAAAGTAAGTGTATGAGTAGGAAAACAAGTATGAAAGTAATCAAGTATGTTGAGAATATGAGAACATTAAGTATACCGGGATAACGGGGTAAGTACGGGAGTAGTGGTTATTTGTGTACCATATGAACATAGTATTAATAATAATGTTTGAAACATTATCAGTGGAACAAGTGTGAACCAAGGAACAAGGGAACACACGGTAGAGCTAACTCCAGTGAAAGGTATGATTTTCTCATGCCCCGTATGCTAACCGAGTTACGTTGATTTGTGTGCTGTATGCCGGCTAATCAAGACTAAAGCATGAAAACGGTTTATTGCCTTTCATTGTATGTCTTGGTGTATGTTGTGTGAGCTAACCCTTCTTGATTGATTGTGTGGCTTCATTTGGTGCGTAGTACGACTCATAGATGAGTCTTGTTGTGTAGTGGCTCGTAGTAAGAGTCATGTTGTGAACTAATGGAACCGTAGCAACACACTAAACTAACGAATCAACAAACAATAACGCAACCCAACGAAACTCACTAGAATGTGAGAGAGAGTACGGGAGTAATAACCTTCCGATGACGGTAGGAGAACCGAATCGAATAATCCACAAACAAAGCGTAGTGGAAGTATATAAGTAACCTCTAATAGAGGAATTAATCTTGGTGCAAAACATGAACCATGAGAGTAGTAAAGAATGATGAGGGATCTCCAAACCCCTTAGTAATTAGTCGACCCATTATGAGAGGACCCGACTGATGTAAGTAGGCCCCGAACGAGAGAGTATTCGATATGTTGGGGAAACCCTTAAATCTGAGGATACTAGACGGTGGTAATTCCCTAAGCTAGTAGAGGTTATCGAGAGAGATACTTCCAGGCTAATCCATGAGATTGCAATATAATCTGAGAGAAGAGTGTTGGGAATTTGAGTAGTCCAGTAAAAACGGACATAAGAGTATTTGAGGAGCTAAGTGTATAGCCCCCGTATTGTAGGTCCGGTGGCGAGTCTTGTGTATGACTCCGCCCAGAGACCAAAGTAATGAGTAATGAGTATTACGTATGTATGAGTAAGTAATGAGTACTGAGTAAGCAGTGAGTATGAGTATGTAACGAGTACCGAGTATTGGGTAAGTATGAGTAAGTACTGATTATTGAGTATATGTGAGTAAGTATGGAGTATTGAGTAGCAAGTATACACAAGTATAGTAACGAGTACAGAGTACGGATCGTGTACGAGTAAGGTACTGAACATGGAGTGATGAGTATGCAAGAGTAAGGAGTGAGTATGAGTAGAGTAGCGAATATCGAATATAGTACGAACAGAGTAATGAGTAACGCAATGAAGGAGTATTGAATAAATAATTAGTACGAACGGTTGACTATAGAGTTGTCTTCCTTGGCAAGTATTGAACCTTGTATGTGTATATAAGTATTGATGAATGTATTGTGTAGTAATAGTATGTATGTATGCATGTAAAATGAACCCCATGTATATCCGACCTAAAGTAGTCGGTGTACCGCGGTTAGCACACGGTATATGCGAATTTCATATGCAGCGTAAGCTGACCCCCTAGGGGGACCGTTTTTAGTGTGCAGGTATTCGAAGCTGACCACCGTTCGAGAGAGTAGGACGGGGACTGCTACATAAGCATGGGTAGTTGAGTAAAGGAATTGTATTTGTAACGAATTATGAATTTGGAAGTGTAAACTGTATCGGTAATGTAAGGATCGTAGTATACTCGGTATAGTAATGTATTGGAGTTGTAACCGAATTATGGATGAGTAAGCAATGGGAAGTATTGTATTGTGTAGAGTACTCGGTATGTTCAAATTCATCAGACCGATAGTATGTAGTATTGTAACTCGCCTTGTTAGTCACGTGGGTGATTAACGGCATTGTACACCCGCCGTTATGTATGTAGAATCCACTGCGAACGTAAGTATTTGTACAGTAATGATAGTATTAGCGGTAGGGGTGTTACAAAAAGTGGTATCAGAGTGAAGTATCGCTCTGATGGATGAAATACCGAGTTTAGGTAAATACCGAGTTAGGAAGTAGAGACTTAGGGCTAAGGGTTGAGTGTTAGTGTGTGAGGTACGCTAGTTGGGAACTTCCGTGTGAACCGGAAACCTACAACAACCATACCCCGCCCTCCGCAACCCACGGTATTAAGATGGAAAAGAACGCCAGAGAGATGGAAAGACCTCTCACACTCGGGTAAAACCCGATCTGGCAGTTGCAAAACGAACCTTATTAGAAAAAGAACCTGTCATACGGTAGAGTCCAAGCACTGGGAGTCCCGAAGACGGTTCCCGTTAAATGACAAGGACCGCACTTAATGTCGGAGAAATGAAGATCCTAAACACAAGGATAATGGAATTTATGGCACCATGGGGCGACATGCTTCGCAGTCGCAAAAACCATGAGTAGCCAGCAAGAAGAGAAGCACAATCGCGCAATGAAACAAGGAAGAGAGAGTAGCAAGCCCGAGACAAGAGAGTCTACGGACTGTAATGTTTGATAATACCAACAACGGTATACAAACCGACTAAGGAACTAGTCGAGGTTGGATTAATACCAAACCTACAAGCCAAGAGGCAATAATAACCGAACAAACATGGTTTGGATAGCTATGAAAGTATTCATAGAACTTACACCTATAGGACCACGAAATGGTTCCTAAGGATAAGCCAAGTCTCGTTAACCACAGTGAAGGTGTGAGACACTCGGACTGACGACAACCATGTCAAGTATACTGAGAAGCGACTCAGGAGATCGATCACCAAGATCAAAAGATCAAATGAAGACCTAATAAAACCACCAATTATGGATGGAAACGATACCGTAACTGGTATACGTTAACTGAAAAACAACCTACCCGCGCACTTGCCCAGGGCAAGTGCAGCAACTACAAGACGGTTGGAAGACTATTAACAACCCGCAAATACTTGCTAAAGTTCCGCTATGACGAATGGAGCAAATATAGGATCACCACTCCTAAGTGTTAAAATAACGAAACCTTGGAAAGGCCTAACGGCCCGACCATTGTGTTAAGAAAATACCAGTCAGCGAAAAGCTGGACTTGGTCAAGACCTCAATCATGGCAACGCCATGAAGAATTCATTTTAACACCGAACTGCTATTTCAAAACCCAGAATTTTCTTTCAAAAACCACAAACCCTTCTTTTAAACCTTGGATTTTAAAACCAAACAGACGGAATCACGGTGAGTATCATAGAGCGATACAAGAGGAGTTGACAATAGAATACTTCACCTAGGCGTGTGACGAACACTACGAGTGTACCCAAATACGGGATGTGGGACAACCGCACTCCGAAGGAGCTTGCAGGCCTGACAGATAGTTAGGTAAGTGGTAACGTGCCAAGACGGTACCCCACGTATGTATACATGTAGTGTACGAAACACGGGAAGTAGTCAACTCTGTTCTACGGACCATAAGTAAATTTGAAACAGAACAGTTGGTTACCTTAACCGAACAAAGGAAACTCAGATAAGCTACAAGCTAAGGAGTCAGAAACTCACTTCAGGAGAACCATTAAGAGTTGAAAGTGCAAGAAGCACTAACAACGGGATAAGACATTGGGTATGTCTCGAGGATATCTAAGTAAAGCATGATAACTGGAGGGAATACCCAGTCTAAACACTGTAAGGCAAATGCCTAACATTGACACATCAGTGTGCAATGAGCGGGATAGAATTCCCAGAACAACTACCACAAACACACATGGTGATGTTATAAGGTACCAGAAATACCATTCATCACCGGAAGGGATATCGAATCCGTTATAACACAAGGAAAAACACCAATGGTCTACCCTAAGAACGGGAGACGTTACAACCCTCAACGGATAACTCAGATCCAGAACCGCAAGGTAGGACAATAAACTGAACATACTCATAAGTGTTAGATGCTACCGTATAATCGGTACTACCCAGGAGCAATCCATAAAGGGTACCAAGTCAACACAGTCGAACGAGATGTCGTGGTAAAAACACCACAATTGGAACGAACATCCAGTTAGAACACCGGAGGGATTCCACTTGATAGGGAATATCCCAACTTAATAAATAGTATCGATCAATACCAAGATACAAAAGGGTCTCCAACATACGGAAGCGTGATGTGATGATCATATCATGGAGCCCAGTATCACCTCCAACTCAGCGATAGCTTACGGCGAAGTAACCACTGGGGAACGACCTATGATGAGCAGAGCTCTAGGCAATATAGCTAGTAGGCCGTGGAACTATTACCACAAACAACCCAACGGTTGCAAAACCATTGTGAACCATATGGAAGGTTGTCAAGGACGACACCGATAAAAGAGTAACAACTGATGAATGAGGACGCCCCTCATAATGTGAGACCACAAGAGCGGAGAACACATGGATCCCAAGAAGGGGATACCATCAGTAACTGTTGGGAAATATATTCCTTTCAGAACTACTAGTGTAGTCAAGCTTGAGCATACAATTATTGTCAAGCAATGTGAAATAAGCTTCAACAGCAATTGTTGACAACCAAGGAATAACCGGTTATAAAACCAATGATGCTTAGAGAGCTCAGAAAAATAAAGTAATACCATATTCTGTATTTGCCAAATACATGGGGAACCATTGTATAAATGATAGAGATGCATGAGCTGAAGCTAGCAACAGTGGATGCCATGTAAACCAATACTGTGGAATCAGTAAGAACATGGTGCGCAGCAGGTGACCAACGTATGCGAATAATCACCCAATACTATGGGGTTGTTAATACGAGATGCTAGACAGACCGGGCAACAAGCTAGAAGTCTGCACCAAATGATGAAGCACCACCTGAAAGAGTAACGATCAGTCCTATTGCGATCTCGTAAGAGAGTTACTGCTAAGAGTTTACACCTCTGCACTCTGTAGGACTGAGTGTTTTGGTATTGCACTTGTGCAGTTAATGATCGAGTGGGATAGCTAGGAATATGAGGAAATGTAAATCGTGGTAAATCCTTCCTTTCACCAGTAAACATGGCATAAACCAGTTAAGCAAAGGCTTAGAAACAAACCGTGCGGCCTAAGGCCAAAGAAACACGGAGAGTGTGAAACACACCAACAATCACAAGATGTGAATTCCACTGGAATAAAGGTGAAAGGAGACTTAAGAAAGTCACAAGGACCGACGCATCGAAAATGCAAGGTCATACAAGTAAAGAACACTTGTACTGAACCAGAGAAACTGGTATAGTTCAGAAGCTGCTAACAATAGAGGAAGCACTACAACTAAGTAGTGACTTAACCTCAACCGACAATAAGTCGGAGGAACCAAGTGAAAGATCACTACAAACACAACAGTATGTATATAGATGGCCAGGGATCTGGTTATAAATCTAAAACTCATTGAGTTCACGCACGGTAAAAGAATACCACGCGAGATGGAACAGACCTTATTCCCACAATAAGAGGGATAAAAAGGTGTTGTATAGCACATTTAAGATAACAAGAAGGGCGAATAACCCAAGTTATCAGGGTCGCGCAGCAGAAGCTAGTGGGCCCAGAATTCTAAGTGAAATGCACCTAGAACCGAACCCGGTTAAGAGTTAAATAACTCCGATGAAAATTCTTGATGCAGGGACTAACCGATAGTACGGTTAAGACCCGTTGATCAAGGAACATTGTATAATAGTCCGCATGGAAACTGAACCACTCCATGACGGCTGAATGCCTTCAACCAATGTCTAATGTTGACACATGGTAGATTACGTGGGCGTAATCCCTTTTAAGGGGGGGTAGAGCGAAACCGCGAAATGTATGTTTTACGTGATAGGTGCGTAAACTACAATGCGCATAGCGCAAAAGAATTCATTTTAATGATTGATACTTATGTTACATAAACATCTGTATTCACTCATTGTGTAATTGTGGTAATTTGGGAAGTAAGTATAGGAAAAGGAGTAGAGAAACTCCAGGGGAATGAGAACCCCGATTGGTAATAGTATGAAGAATGAGTAGGTACGAGAGATTTGAGGAGTATAAATCGGTATGGAACCGATGTATGTAATGAGTATAAATCGGTGTACAACCGATGTATTTTATGAGTATAAATTGGAGTATAGTAAATTAATGGGACATTATACCCATGAATTTCCTAAGTATAGTAGTTGGAGAAGATGTAGTAATATTCCGTGAGACGATTAGTAAGTAAGTAAGTGAAACATATAAATTGGAAAATGTATGTGTATGATTATGAGTAGCAAGAGTAAAAAGATAGAAAACGAAATGATGTTTGACGAGCTGTCTGTTTGTATTGAGGTGGGAAGTGGAACTTGATTTGCTAGCGATCAAGGGAAGCCGAACACAAATTGGAGTGGAAGGATAATTCAACACCAATGCTGATCACATTGGGGTTGAAGGACTCTGGAAGCTCCCTTAAGTGGCCACAATAATAACACTAGTAATAGGAATAATCATCATAAATTGAAATTGGGAGATGTATGCAAGTTTTCAAAATGAATTTCCAAAACTAATTTGGTACAACGTTTTCTTCAAACTTGAGAATGAGGATCGGTTTTAAAACCGCTCCCACGGGCGCTAGTGGATCTTCCATGCCTAGGCACGGGTATCCGGTTGAAACCATAGGAGGTGAAGCTAGTTTTGAGTCTGTGGAAGTGTAGAGTAGTTTGAAACCACTACACCGTTCGTGCGGTGACAGTGTGTGTTTTGTATTTTTCCAAAGGCACTGGGGCGGCGTAGTCCCGAGTAAGTATGAGTAAAGTATGAGTAAGTAAGTATGAGTAAGTGCCTGAGGATCTCTATATGTGCAAATGAATTTGATCAAAACCAAAGGACCGTAGAGCCAGAAAGCGTAAGTGCTCAAGTCATGACGGCCGTGAACCAGAAAGTGTAAGTGTTCAAACGTGACCGGTACCTGAGGGATCACTCGCCATTGGGGGAGGATGGTACCTAATTGTCTACGGATGGACCCCCTTGGAGAGAAGTAAAACGGATATTTTTGATTGCTATGCATGCAGTGACATGCTGTTTGGATGCGTATCATGCATCACGTCAAACATTTGGAGTTTGAAGAATTATATGTAGAGGTCATAACCTTAGCATAGAGTATTTATACAAGTAACAGTATTAGATTCACCAACTTTGAGGGCAAAGTTCTTTAAGGGGGGTAGATTGAAATACCCCGAACTTAAATGTGGTGATTAGATTATTTTAATATGGTATTTAAGGGCCTAATAGTGCCTAAGTAATTTTGGTAAAGAAAATAAATCCAAAAGAAATGAGAAAACGCTTAGAAAGCGGAAAACGCTAAAATAAGCGTTAAATAACCATAGGAGGTACGCGACCTCGGTTAGAGTATTATAAGGATTCCTAAGGCTTATTAATGCCTAATTAGTATATGGGAATGATTCCCGAAGAAAACAGATCCGAAAAATTTATTAAAACGCTAATATAGCTTTAGCGCGCGTTTTTCGAGAAAACCCGAAAACGTAATTTTAAGTGGTCAAACGAACCCGTAAAAATTGTAGTTCATTAAATAACTATAAATAAACACTAATGGAAGCTTAATGCCCATTAAAATTAGAGAAACGAGAAATTCCGAAAAACGGACCCGGTTAGTGAATAGTACCTAAACCGGGTAAAATAACGAGCGTTTTCTGTGAAAGACGGAAAACTGCTCCAGCTTAGCAGTATAAGTGGGCCAGTTTTTATAGGGAATTAATACCCTCTCTCACACTCAATTAAATATTACTCTCTCACACACACACTAGAAGACAAGAAAAACTAAAAGCAAAAAGTAAAAAGTACACTCATTCCCTCTCTCCTCTTATTCTCTTAATTTCTCTACTCTCTCTCCAATTCCTTTCCCTCTCTCACGATGGAGCCCCCCCTCCTGCAGCACATCCTCCTTCTTCCTCTCTAAGCCAACGATTTTGAGAGCTCAAGAATGCTCTCATGGCTTCCTCACTTTCTTCCTCATGCTCTAGCTCCATTTGAGCTCCAAATGTAAAATAAAATACATATTTGAACTCCTCTCTTCAAGCTCTACATTCCTATCTTTTCAAAATCCGAAAATGGGCAACTTCATCTCCATGGGTTTTGAGCATTTGAAGAATAAATGACACCATTTCGAAGCATGGAGTCTCCTCTTCCTCCTAAGGTAAAAAGTTTCAAGAAAAATCCATTTTTCCTTCATTCTCTATAGTGGCCGATTTTTGCCCCTTCTTGTAATGCCTTGTTCCTTCTTTGTTTGAGCTTGGTTCAAGTCTCCAATGGTGGAGGAACTCTCCTTTATATTCAAGGCTTAAAAACCTCTGTCAAAAGCTCCAAGGTAAAACCCTAACTTGTGGTAATTTAAACCCTTCATTTAAATAGTGGTGTTATAAGAGGTTAGAAGTTAAATTATATTCTCCTTATGTAATTTGGGTGTTGGAATGGAGTTTGGTAACTCCATCCCCCACAAAACTGATTGGACAAGAAAGAGAGGAAGAGGAGAAATGGAAAAGAAAAGAAGGAATCAAAAGCTCAAGGTAAGAGCTCCTTCATAATGCTTAAATTTAATGCATTAGTGTAATGGGAATGGGTAACCAAATAAAAGAACCTAAACTATTGTATTAGTAGTGTAGTTATGAAGTTTTAGGTATTTGGGAACTAGTAAGTGGATTGTAGGCCTTAGGGCCAAGTATATTGTGAATGAGTATTAGTATTGTTGTTAATGGAGTATTGATGTATTGAGCTGAATTTATATTGTATTGAGTGCTGGTAGGACCCTTGAATGGGTGTGGCTAGATTAGGAATGAATTTGGTGGAAAAGTATATATGTGGAGAAGTTGGAATTGTAGGTGAACTATGGCAAAATTTTGGTAGGAATTGTGCATTTAGGGATGACTTGGTGAATGGGAGAACCAAGGTATGTATTGGGGTTAGTAGAGATGTTTAATGACCATGGAATGGTAGTTGTGGTATGAGGGTGTTAGGATGTAAAATCTGTAGCAAGAGAGGTACCAAAATGCATTGTGGAACTAGGAAGAAATTGGTGTGCAGGATTTTGTAAAATGAGTGTTGGAACTTGGGTGTAGGAAGTGTAATGGCTTGGGAATGAATTGGCATGGTAAGGAGAGGTATTTAGAATGCTAGGAATGGCATTGGTTGAGGAAGTATTGGATGGGAGAATTGAATTGTAAAATCTGTAGCATAGGTGTATCAAAAACTATTACATGTGTTGTTGAAGAAGTAAGAAAATTGTGTAAGTTGTTTGATGAATTTAGTAATGGATTTGGGGAATGAATTAAGGTATTTTAGGAAGCCTAATTAGTGCTAAATCGTGTGGGATTACATGTAGGAAGATTGGGGAAGAAATGGGTAAGAAGAGAAAAGAAAAACAAGGTCTGTAGCAACATTCTGCTACGGTCCGACCCAGAGGTGGGTCGGACGGTGGGTCGGACAGACCCAGACCTCGGAACCAAAAGTTACTGGAATGGTCCGACCCAAAGGTGTATGGGTCGGACGGAACAGTTCTGGGTCGGACGGGATATTTTCAGAAGACGGAAAACTTACTGGAATGGTCCGACCCATAGGTTGGGTCGGACGGTGGGTCGGACGGCCCCAACTTATATAAAAAAAATAAATAATAATAGTAACATAGTAATCATATGTATGTATTTATGTAGGTAAGTACATAAATAAAGGACCTTAGTAATATACCATTAATGTGACACCAATGGTAGGAAAGTAAGTGTATGAGTAGGAAAACAAGTATGAAAGTAATCAAGTATGTTGAGAATATGAGAACATTAAGTATACCGGGATAACGGGGTAAGTACGGGAGTAGTGGTTATTTGTGTACCCTATGAACATAGTATTAATAATAATGTTTGAAACATTATCAGTGGAACAAGTGTGAACCAAGGAACAAGGGAACACACGGTAGAGCTAACTCCGGTGAAAGGTATGATTTTCTCATGCCCCGTATGCTAACCGAGTTACGTTGATTTGTGTGCTGTATGCCGGCTAATCAAGACTAAAGCATGAAAACGGTTTATTGCCTTTCATTGTATGTCTTGGTGTATGTTGTGTGAGCTAACCCTTCTTGATTGATTGTGTGGCTTCATTTGGTGCGTAGTACGACTCATAGATGAGTCTTGTTGTGTAGTGGCTCGTAGTAAGAGTCATGTTGTGAACTAATGGAACCGTAGCAACGCACTAAACTAACGAATCAACAAACGATAACGCAACCCAACGAAACTCACTAGAATGTGAGAGAGAGTACGGGAGTAATAACCTTCCGATGACGGTAGGAGAACCGAATCGAATAATCCACAAACAAAGCGTAGTGGAAGTATATAAGTAACCTCTAATAGAGGAATTAATCTTGGTGCAAAACATGAACCATGAGAGTAGTAAAGAATGATGAGGGATCTCCAAACCCCTTAGTAATTAGTCGACCCATTATGAGAGGACCCGACTGATGTAAGTAGGCCCCGAACGAGTGAGTATTCGATATGTTGGGGAAACCCTTAAATCTGAGGATACTAGACGGTGGTAATTCCCTAAGCTAGTAGAGGTTATCGAGAGAGATACTTCCAGGCTAATCCATGAGATTGCAATATAATCTGAGAGAAGAGTGTTGGGAATTTGAGTAGTCCAGTAAAAACGGACATAAGAGTATTTGAGGAGCTAAGTGTATAGCCCCCGTATTGTAGGTCCGGTGGCGAGTCTTGTGTATGACTCCGCCCAGAGACCAAAGTAATGAGTAATGCGTATGTATGAGTAAGTAATGAGTACTGAGTAAGCAGTGAGTATGAGTATGTAACAAGTACCGAGTATTGAGTAAGTATGAGTAAGTACTGATTATTGAGTATGTGTGAGTAAGTATGGAGTATTGAGTAGCAAGTATACACAAGTATAGTAACGAGTATAGAGTACGGATCGTGTACGAGTAAGGTACTGAACATGGAGTGATGAGTATGCAAGAGTAAGGAGTGAGTATGAGTAGAGAAGTGAATATCGAATATAGTACGAACAGAGTAATGAGTAACGCAATGAAGGAGTATTGAATAAATAATTAGTACGAACGGTTGACTATAGAGTTGTCTTCCTTGGCAAGTATTGAACCTTGTATGTGTATGTAAGTATTGATGAATGTATTGTGTAGTAATAGTATGTATGTATGCATGTAAAATGAACCCCATGTATATCCGACCTAAAGTAGTCGGCGTACCGCGGTTAGCACGCGGTATATGCGAATTTCATATGCAACGTAAGCTGACCCCCTAGGGGGACCGTTTTTAGTGTGTAGGTATTCGAAGCTGACCACCGTTCGAGAGAGTAGGACGGGGACTGCTACATAAGCATGGGTAGTTGAGTAAAGGAATTGTATTTGTAACGAATTATGAATTTGGAAGTGTAAACTGTATCGGTAATGTAAGGATCGTAGTATACTCGGTATAGTAATGTATTGGAGTTGTAACCGAATTATGGATGAGTAAGCAATGGGAAGTATTGTATTGTGTAGAGTACTCGGTATGTTCAAATTCATCAGACCGATAGTATGTAGTATTGTAACTCGCCTTGTTAGTCACATGGGTGACTAACGGCATTGTACACCCGCCGTTTTGTATGTAGAATCCGCTGCGAAGGTAAGTATTTGTACAGTAATGACGGTATTAGCGGTAGGGGTGTTACAAAACAGGTGCAACTTGGGTGCAATATTTAAGATGCACCTATTATCATATAGGTGCAAGATTTCGACCAATTAGTGCAATAAAAATTGTCCCAGGTGAACTTATATCTTGTAGAGACTCACAAGCGGAACCTTAACGGTGTGTATATATATAATTCATAATTTTTTTTTATTAAACTTCATATGAAATAATCAAAATAAAGGGTACATTTATAAAGAGTAAGTTAAACAATAAAAATTAGTGTAACATGTAATATACATTATTACATGAAATAGTAACACAAATTAATATGAGGAATCTTGAAAGTTTATTTAACAAGCTAACTTATTTTGTGAAATAACATTCTATCTTCACTTTCCTTCTTGTTTTCTGTTTCTATTCACTATAAATTATCTTCACATACTCTTTACTCACGTGTAACTCCAACCGGCACAGGAACATACATGCCATTCTCATTTCATTTTCTCTTCACTCACAATTTCAAGTTTAGCTGGCAAGGAACATACTACAAACAAACTCAGTTTAATAACACACAATAAGTGTTAGTTGAAATACCCCAAACTAATAAAACATGGATTAAACATCTAATCACATTAATTAAGGCCTAAACATGCCTTAAAAGTCAATTGAGAACAACGATGGTCAACACAAAGCAAGATAGTGCACCCTTTGACTGTTTAGGGTAAATACATACCCAAATGAACTTCTTAGGACCTAAATTTTTGTCCTAAGCATATTAACACATAACTAAACATACTACAATCATTGGACAACACTCCAACACAAAGAACAAGCATTTACATGCTTCAAGATCAAGTAGGGCAAAAATGTGCTCTAAGAAACCTTAAAGGTCATATGACCTCTATTTGATATAAAATTGGATTCCTATGATCCATTATCATGTAAGGAACACAAAAAAACTGTTCTCAAAGAAAACTAAGCTCAGAAACACCTTGTGACACAAAATGTGCGCTAAAACACCTTAAAGCACGTTTTTGGGTATGAGCTCTAAGATATTGACTTTTTGTCACTTTAAAGACTAGATTACATTCTTTATATCATTAATGTGACATGATAGAATATATTATAAAGTCTAAATCAAAGTTTAAAAATAAAATCAAAAGGGTGATTTTGGGTGAATAGTACCCAAAAATAACATTTAATTACTTAACTTAAACCATGGTCAAATGTCATCCATTGACCAAGCCTTCCATTGCCGCCCACTTAGCTGTAATTCTTACCCATTATCAACATAAATATCTAGCCAATCTAATGAATCATCATTTACTATTTCATAAAGTAACATTAATTAAGATAAAGGGTAAAACTAGCTTTCTTTCTCATTTGCCTTTCTTCCCAGCCAACACCAAGCATCTTCATCCTCTCTTTTGCTTCTCTAAAACCGTAGGAACACATCAAATTCAGAAGAGAACACCAATTGACATAGGTAAGCTTATTAAGCCATTTTATGTTCATTCTCTTCACATTTCTTTCCTCTTTCCATGGAGCTAAGCATCAACCATTTCCATCCATGGTTCTAGGTTGTTTTGGAGGTTAAAATAAGGGCAATTCTCGGCTGTAACAAGGGAAGGAGGTGGAGAATTCTAATCTTGTTCTTAAGGTATAAAAATGTGCTTTAAGCACTTATATCTTGTTTCCTTTCTTTACCGGTTGTAAAACCTGTTCTCTTAGGCTTATTATCTTCTTCTTAACATACTTATTCAGTTGGTACATCAAGAGCTTCAAGAATAGCCATATCCATGCCAAAAACACCATTTTTGGCATTTTAATCAAGGTGAAAATTAGCCATCTTCTAATCTAAGTTGTACCGGTTTTAAGCCTTGGTTTAGTAGCTCTTTTTATGCTCTTATTTTTCTGTAAAAACAGGCCGAAGAACATCTTGTTTGCTTTGGTATTCTAAGGTAAATTTTACCTTGAAAATATACATTAAACACTTAATATGGTTAGCTCTTGTTTGGAGACTAATCATGCCTTAATTGCTGTTTGAAAACATGTAAACAAAGCTGTGGAAAATTTGTTCCTAAGCAGCCGAGGCTAAACAAGGCCTAAACTTGGCAAAAATAAGGTATAAATCACTTAAACCTTCACTTGGTATATTAATATGTGCTTATACATGTGTGTATAATATATGCCATGAGTGAACAAGGTATAAAGGTCTTATTTTGACCTTAGGTGATTAAGGAATGGTTTAGTAAATTTATATAAGTAGTTAATTAACATAATTGTCAAATTTAAGACATTATGTGGAAAATTGGTAAATATGGAAAAGATATGGAAGAGGCCGAGAGTTTAAAGTATTTTTGGGCATTTATGTGTAATTCATTTTACAAGCTAATGTTTGTAATAAGGCCATGTACTTTAGGCCATTTTATTTATGTATTTATAAGGTTTTAATTAAGTTTAAGTAGCAAATATATATTACCGCAAGGAATTGGGGTATAAAGTATAATTAAATTAAATTTGGGGGCTATATAATAATAAGCCAAAAATTAGAGGTTTAAGTGAGTTTAAAATAAAAATTATAAGATTTTATAAAGTTTTGGGATTAAATGGTAATTTCTAGAAAATATGGGTAGAAACCGTAATATATGGAAATTGATGGTCAAGGAAATATTAAGGAGGTCAACCTTGACCATATGGTAGGCTTTGACCAAATTAGATAAGTAAAATAATTTATTTAAGGTTTTATAATAAGATAAGTATTTAATTGTAACATTTTTATAACATATGTGGTATATATGTTATTACCGAGAGTTAAAGGTGTAAAATGGTATTATAAACACCCATGGGCTATTAGGAATTTTTAGGAATTTATTTGGTTGATTTTGGAATTAAAATAAACTATATATGTATAATATATAGTTATTATGTCATTATGACACTTTGGATAAATATATGTGGTGGAATAGTAAATAGCGAGATTATAAGGGATAAGAATGATGTTTATAACGCTTTGGTGAAATTTGGTGATTTTTGGATTAATATAAGAGTATTTAATAAGATATATATATATATATATAATATATATATAGTTTTAATGATATTATAAAACTATATGTTATAAATTGGGCCAAATGGCAATTATAGAAAGTGGAAGGGTTGAAAAATAATTAAGAGCAGCATAGGGTCTGTTCGCAATTTAAAAAATATATATAACCATAGGTTATATTAATATTAAGGTTTAAAATGTTATAATATATGATATATATTACATAACATTATATATGGGGTCAAATTATAAATTTGGAAAGTTAAAGGGGTTGGAAATCAATTTATAAACAGACAAGGTCTGTTCAGTAATTTTACAAAAATAAAACCATAGGTTATACCATTTTATAAGTTAAAAATGTTATATGATATATATATATAACGTGGTATAAATAATGGGGTGATTTTGTAAATAAAGAAAACTATGGGATATGGAAAGAAATAAGGTTATAACATTGTTGCCTATGCGGCAATATAAATATTTTTGTATAAAAACTATAGGTTATAAGTTTAAAGGAAATAAAAATATCATATTATATGATATTAGTATATGGTATAACATTACATAATGTTATGTGGTCAAAATGAAATTAGAATAAAATAAAGGGCTGTACCGAGAATAAAAGATTGGAATATGAATTTTAGACTAAGGTCTACAATGTTATAAATGTTATAACAATTATATGGTGTTAATGGTTTTAAATGGAAATAATACAAGTAAGGATATTCACATTAAATAATGTGACAAACTATAAATAAATAAGATTTATAAACTAAGGTATACATTGAATAAACCTTAGGAGTTGTAATTATAGAACATGAATTGTTACATAATATTAGGATAATAATCTTAATATAAGTTGTATAATATAATACAACTAATGAGAATGATCATCTAATATAAGATGATAAAATGTAACATATAATATAAGATTTTTATAACTCATGAAACTTACCTATATGGTAAATATATACTTATACAAGAATAATGTATATAAGGATGGATATATTATGGTTGGAAACCATATAATATAATGGTGATGGTTATTACAAAAAAAAAATAGTTACAAACTATAAGTTATAAGTTTTTGAATGGAAATATAGTTTACTAAAGATAATGGATTATATAATACAATGTATTATAATGGATGGTGGGAAAATAAATAATATAATAAATAATGCATGCATACATGCAACTATAGGTTATATACCTAAATTAAATGATGGATAAGATTAGTTTAGAGAAACCCGTAACAATTAACTGTAGAAATCCGGGGATGAACTGTCGGGGTTACTTGTTATTCGGAAATACCGGATTTAGTTAGTCATGGAGACTGACTTATAGTTTATTACCGCTTAGATCATACTTCAGACGAAGGCGCTTGACGAGCTAGTGGTCTACACTGCGCATCCTTGGTCTAAGGTGTACGGTATGTAAAGGGGTTTGATCCGGGTTGTCCTAAGGAATTCCTTGGGCTCGGATTTGGTTGATATCACTTGTGTGTTATGTGTTTTGGATACATGTATGTGATTATGTGTTACTACATTAATTATTTATGCACGAGCGTCCTACGGGACTAACACTACGTCGACTATAGATCGACTTATATAAACATACATATACGTTTAATGTGATAACATGACGGTTACTTGATATAATACCATAGTATTAATATTAAGTATAAGGTAACCTAAGTAAAACACTTAGGAACGAGTCACGACATTCTCGGTCTCTAGAGCATGGATCTCGAACATGAATATAACCTAGATTACTTCTAGGTATGCGTGAGACCCATTGGGCAGCTAATTAATAATTATATTCTCCATAAGACTAAGAGCATATCTTAAACATCATGAGAGAGAGATGGTATGAGTTGAGGTGAGGAATCCAGTGTAGTTTACGAACTACCTGGTTGCGCATTTGTGATCACTGAGGGGTTCCCGATCGGGTTCCGCTCCAGGTTTATACCCAACGAGCCCTATTTGGATCGTGGGTCAGGTGGCTACGACCTTTATATGGACGCCTTACGAGGCAAAGGGAATAGTCAGGGGCCTCCGGACCTCTAGCGAAATGAGCACCTTTGTGTGTACGGGAGGACTATTGTCCATGGTGAGGTTATCGGGTTGTCCTAACATGACGCCCAACTGGTATTGAATTAACATGGTTTGGATGGATGGGGCCTTAAAGGCCAAATTAAATTAACTAGGATGGTGTTCACTACGGCGTTTATTCAGTATTATTATTCGATATGTTCGATATACAATTGTTGTTTGTGATATTTATTGACTGTTTGAATTGGATGGGTGATTATGAATCTATGCATGTTTATTACAGTATTGATTATAACTGTAAAATGGAAAAGCATGAAACCAATCTAATAATAAGATGGTTAAAATGACTAAGTGACCATTAGGGTCCAGGCCTGGCATACTCAGCGTTTATCGTTGAGACTACACTCATTGTGCAGGTTGTTGATTATCGCCGAAGCCGAAGTGCGGGAACAGGGTAGTTAGAGTTTATTTTAATTACCGCACATGGAGTTTATTTGTATAACGATGTTAGACTGGGAATTGTATTATGGTACGGTATGTATATTCGGGATTGGGTAGACGCTCACTTGTCGACGTTTATGGTGTATGGACTTAGTATGATGTATAGGAATTATCTCGTTATCACAGCGGTGAGCAGTTTGTTTATATTGGTTGTTGGATATAGTTTGGCTTCGTTACTTGCATGGGCGAGTAATGGCCGGTGACACCCGAGTGAGTATTGTTGTTGTTATTGTTTCTTCCACTGTAAGACGTTTTATTTATTGCTACGAGAGAGATTATTACGTGTTTAAGGAGAGGGGTGTTACATTAGTAAAAATGAAACATGTGTTTGTAAAAATCCTAACATATTCCATCATATGACTTTTATGTTAGTATAGATCGTGTCGCTGTAAGGTTTTAGTATTACTTTATTATATGTTAGTAAAAATTATAGTCATAAACTAACACATAATTGTATGTTGCTAAAGACAATGTGTACATCCTTTAGCCTATACCAACACCTATATTGAAATACCCCAAACTTAAGTATGGTAAGTAAACATCAATTTATGGTGTAATAAGGCTAAAATATTCCTTAGAAACATTGGTAGACAATTTAAACCAAAGGAAACACAAGAAACACCATAAAGTCAATTTAAGCAAATACTTGCTCTAGACTTGGTGTAACCCTGATTAGGACCCAAAGGTCATTCCTAGACCTTATTAACCTGCTAATTAACATGTTAAATCAATTACCAAAGAAAACCAAGCTCAAAAACAAGTTTAAACACAAATTGTGCTTTAAGACTTCTTAAAGCACATTTTTGAAAAATTGTCTTGGAAATGAGTTTGAGTGGCTAAATGCCCATTATTTCGCCTTAATCAACATGTGTAATAATTAGTATCACATTAGGAAGCCTAAATCAAAGAGAAACCAAAAATTTCACAAATTTATGCACTAATTATGAATAGTACCCAAATAGGGCCCAAAATAAGTCAAATGACTTTCTTAAGTGGTCAATGGTCAAATAACACCTAAATATCTAAGGGAATAAGAGGGGGCCGGTTTTGAGAGGGTGAGTCATCACCAAAGCCAGCACACTTAAAGAAAGAAGAGGGAAAAGTAAAAAAATGACTATTTACCTTTTTAAGCAAATATCTCCTTAATGCCTCTTCTCTCTCCTCTCTTCTTCATTTCTTCCCTTCACCGCTGTCTTCCTCCTCTTCCCTCTATTCCAACACCGTGAGAGCTGCTCCTTCATGGTTCTGCATCTTCATTCACTTGCCAAACACACAATATTGCTCCAAATCAAAAACTAAGCTTAGATTACTCTTAGTTGGAGCAAGCTCTTTCATTCTATCTTTTCAAATATTCAAAAGATCATGTTTGGTGCCATGGAGAAACTCCATTGAAGGGGGAAAATTCAGTTTGAAGAGCTCTTTTGCTTCTCCATCCATTCAAGGTAAGAAAATCTAAGTTTCCTCCATTTTCACATATGCCCGAAAATCAACTTCTCATGGGGTTTTGTTTTACTCCTTGAACTAGCTTGTTTCAATCTCTAAGGACTAGTAGAGGTCCTCTTTGATTCATTGCCCAAGTCTATCTTGAGATTTCAAAGGTAATCATCCATTTTAATACCTTAAAGCACTCTTTTTAACCTAGGAATGATTCCTTAAGTTTAGGTGAATTCCTTAGCACTCATTAGATTATTTGAATATTGGTTAGAACATTGGCAAGTGAATTAAAGCTGCTTGCCGAAAAATCAATCAAGAAAACCCAAGGAGAAAAAGTGAGAAGCTTGAGAAAAACAAGGTAAATTACTTACCTTAAGGTGGTTTAATGCTTTAAGGGATGGGATTTAGATAAATACTAAATGTAGCTTAGAGCTTACATTATGTAAAGAGTTATATAACCTAGGAAAAAGAATTTAAACAAGCTTGAGAATTTGTGACTAAGGAGCCAATGGAAATGAGTTTAAGATAAGCATAAGATGGATTACAAGAACACTTATATTGCTATGAGAGCATTGATGTGTGTAATTGCAGGTTGAAAGCTTTTATATGTGGGAAATTCAGTGTTTATGTTTAAGTCATTTAAGGGCCTATGAGCCATGTCATTTAAGAGCCTTAGGGCTATGCAATTTAAGATTAATGCACTATATTGAGTTTGTTAAGAATGGTTTGAATTGGGTGAGAAATATCATGAGAAAAAGGTTTGATGAGTGTGAGATGATTGAATGAGAAAAACTATACTTTTGGGTATAGTAACATAGTAGGGAAGCTATGTCAAAATTTAGTTAAGAAACTAGGTGTTAAAAGTGCTCTAAGGAGATATTAGGACCTAGAAAGTACTAGGAATCATTTAAGGAGATTTTGGTAGAAATGACTAAGCTAAGGTGTTTTGGGAGGATTAGAATGACCTAGAGTTATCTAGGAGGAATTAGAGGTTGGGTGGGTGTATTAAACACACCAAGATCATGGTATGAGGAATGTTAAGACTTGAGCAAAAATCTGGAGATGTCTAGTGTCTTGTGGTGATTAGGTATGAACTAGTGTGTATAATCTTGATGGTAATGAGTGGACTTAGGTGATGGAAGTGAAAACTATAAGAGAATGTAGTGGCTTGTCAAGGGAATGACTAGGAATGAATAAGAGTGTATAACCATGTTAATGTTGAGTAAATTGAGTAAAGGAGGTGGAAATGTTTAAGAAAAATTTAGAATGGTCAAGTTGAAGGAGTAAAGGTATGTATTAGGCTAAGTGATTGTGTAGTTGGGTGAGGAACAATATTAAAGTATTAAGAGGATGGCTAGAAATGCATAAATAAGTACAAGTGTAGGAATGATGAATAGTAAGTGTGAAGGAGAAAAAGTTGTGCATGGAGATGCAATATGACCTTGAGAACTTTGAGAAGTTTGAGTTAAGGAAATGAGGATGATTGATAATGCTTGAGGAGCAGATATATTTGTTGAAAGGAAACACTTTGGTTAGTTGAAGTCTTTGGCAAAACTTACAAGTTTGAAGTGTAAGGAATTAAGTTCTAAGTGTTAAGGATTTAGTAAGAAATTGAGTAAATGATTAAGGAGTTTTGATTGGGGGTGGATTAAGGAGTTTGGTGGATGGTTTAAGAGTGGGTTAAAGTGCCAAGATGATGTTAGAACATACTAGGACACTTATGGTAAGGTTTGGAGTGAAATAAGCACTTAGAAACAAGGTTCTGACTTCGACCTACCTTAGGACCGACCTTGGCAAGGTCGGTCGGGCCTAAATTACCCATACAGGATGCTCTCTAACTTAGACCGACCTTAGAACCGATCTTGGCAAGGTCGTTCGGGCTAAAATTTTCAAACGGGGAAGTGTTCTGGTTCCGACCGACCTTGGGACCTCCCTTGCAAGGTTGGTCGGCTATATAAAAAAACAGAAAAGAAAGGGTGGTATTAGTAGTCCACCATTAGGAGGGTGATGATGATTAGAAAGGTAAGTTATAAGGATTTAAGAGATTAAGTTAAGTAAATGATTTAATTTTTATGTTTAAAATTTCAAGGACTAAGTGGTTATTAGTTGGAGATCATTAGTAGCTGAGTAAGCTAGGTTGATTGGAAGTAATTAACAAACCAAGTTGGATGAATGTTTTAGGACTTGAGAATTGGGACTCGGAAGGAGATTAGACAACCGAAACAACCGACGGTGAACGGTATGGTTTTCTTGTAGCCTGCTTGCTAACGAGGTGTCCCTCAGCTTGTGTGCTATTTGTTTATGTGTTCCGACTAAACAAGATAAGGCATGCAACAGGTTTATTGCATTTGTTGTGTGCTTGTGATTAAGGCTAACACACTTTACTTGAGATTATTTACTAGCAATGCTTAGTAACTATGGTATGAGTTAAGAACACCCTCTCTTTTTATATTGGTTGGTTAATACTCGAAAAAGGTTTAACTAACACTTTGTCTATGAGCCTTTCACTAACTAGAACCTGGGGGCGTGAGGAATCCGGGACTGACTCCGGTCATGCATGTTAAGGAAAGGGGGTCAGAATCTGAATCAGATCCGACTTCCGCTTGAGACTCGTCTTTGACTTGTCGCCTAGAGTCGACATATAGACTCGACCACCTTGGATTACAGTTCAAGGTGGGAGGCCAGATTAAGATGGTGTGGTGGGATCACCTAAATCCCAAATTTAAGATAAGTTGTTTATTTAACCAATGGAGTTAATAGCTCATTGGCTAGGGTTACTTTTGACCAGACAAAAATAAACATAAGATAAGAAACAACAAATTCTAATTAAAAAACGGTTGGTATAATGAGACTGAGATAAGACTTGAGATGAGATAAGAGTGGACTAACAATAAGAGGAATCATAACCTAAGGAGTTAGAGCTAACTCACTTACTTAAGGAACGCTTTTAAGTCGTTCATTGTGTTTGAACTATAATTGTTCATATGTCATGTGGTGTTTATTGTACTTCTCATTTATGTTGTATTAATAATCAACCGCACGCTATCGACAAGTAGTCGTCGTAGCCCCGTTAGCTTGGGGGCTATAAGAGATCGTACCAGCGAAGGTGCTTAGCCCCTAGGGGCATCCATATTTATTTTGCAGGTGAACGACAGAAGATGACCGTCCTGAGAGTAGGATTGGGTAGAAGTACGTCGGGTTGTTTTCCTTTTTGTTACACGAGATGTGCATGTACACTCGTTTAGTAAATGGTATGAGATGTTAGTAAGATGTATTTGGATATGAAATACTTGGTATTGAGAATATGTAATTGGTTAAGGCTTGTAAGTACTAATGTTCGGTATATTCGGGTCCATCAGACCGTAGCTAGATCATGGAGAATTTAGTACGCCTAGTTAGTCACGTGGGTGACTAACGACGGTTACACCAATTGTTGTAATAATTCCTCTACAATGTTGATATAAGTAAATGGAGGTTTATGAGATGAGTGTGGATTTATGAGTTGGGGTGTTACATATATAATGTGTTTGTAAAAGATTTAGTAACAAATTTCATTGTAAGTAAAGATCATCTATACTAACATATACAAAATGTGTTACCGAAAGCAATACACAAAATATAAAAATGATGGATTTGTTAATAAAAGTAGCAACCCATATGGAAGATCCATCTTATTTCCAAGACCTGAATTATAATCGTCCCATATAATGGCTCAAATACCTATATGATACCAGCTCATGTGGTATTTTATAATCCAATTGTACTTCAAATGCAGTACACAGAAATCAGCAAGATCGTAATTCAAATGCAATACACTGAAATCGGCTACAAATCAGTAGATTGTGATCCAAATGTACATCTTTACAATCTGAGTAACCAATTATTCAATTCTAAAAACAACATTGTCATCAATCACTCATCAAAGGCTTATTACAAATGTAAACTTTAATAAACTTCTATATTCACCGTGGATGAGAGTACTATCAGAAAAAGATGAGCCAATTTGCTTCATGAGTAAATTCTGCACATTTTTCCTCATCAATGGCTTGTTGTACTGTTTGTATCAGTTGGAATCTGCATAAAAGTTTAAGCTGATTAGGGGAGGGAAGGAGGTCACTACTGTAACACCCCTACCGCTAATCCCGTCCTTACCGTCTAATCACCTCGTACTTACATACTTACGCAGCGGATACTTTCTTACACATCGGCGGGTGATACAATGCTGTTAGCCACCCACGTGACTAACAAGGCCTACTTCCATTACAGCATCGGTTTGATGGACCGGAATAACCGAGTACTAAACAAATACAATCCAAACTTCATTTACAAACCGAGTACTACAATTCTCCATTCAATACAATACTCCATGCTTACAATACAACATACCGAGTTTTCTAAAGTACAAATCCAATGTACACCATCTTCCACATGTCTACACATACTCATTAAGCGTCTAGCATTTTACCCATTCCTCACAAATCTACATGCTTCCCAAATACATAAGGGTGTACCATTTGTACACCAACAATTAAAAGGGCTACAAGCCTTATACAATTCTTTACTATCCACTAATCATCCCTAGCTAACTAGGTATAGCAGCCGGTCTCTTACAACGACCACAACAGCTTCGGGTACCTGGGAAATAAAAACAGTGCCCCAAGGGGCTCAGCTAACGCTACATATGAAATCCGCATACCCCACGTACTAGCGAGGGTACGCCGACTATTTAGTCAAATACATGCGGTTCGTTTTATTCATACATACATACATACATGCTCTTATTCAATACAATATTACAATACATCGCAATATACATGCATTCATTCAATACACACAAGGAAGACAATACAAGTCAACCATTCATTCTTACCGGGATATGGAGATACGCTTCTCCAATACATACACAATACTTGTTAGCTTCTTTACTCACCCGGGTTAATCCGGTGTACTTTACTCTTTTACTCAAGGTCAATGACTTACACTAGCCAAGACCATTACTCATACAATACGTTATTTACTTACTTACTCAAGTCAAGTCGGTATGACCTCCGGGCAGGGACTACTATATCCCACCACCGAGCTTTAGGGTGGCTCACCAATCCAGGATGCTACCCATTTAAGGGGTTTGGTCCATGGAAGGATTAAGGCCAGGATTCGGATCCAACCTCTTGTGTTTCCTTATCCTCACGCATGGCCGAAGCTATATCGGACTTCTACTCATTCCATTTTACTCATTACTCAAGTTAGAAGTTAGGTGGTTAGGAATTAGTAGAAGTCATTACTTCCATATCAAGGGTCAACACACTACACAAGTACACAACTAGATACACATACACTTCATTCTCATCCATACATTTCATGAATTATACAGACTGAGAGTTCAAGACATTATAACAAGAACTATATAATACAAGCACACGTAAGTGCATTAAAATCCGATTCGTGCATTTATCTTATTCAGGTGATCAAATAAGCACACAAATCAGAGTAACCAGGTTAGGATACAGGACATGAGAAAATCATATCTTTCACCGTCGTACCCGTACTTCCAGTTTCCCTTCAGAATTCAACTATTTGATTCCTATAACATACATGAAGTTGTATGGTCAATTATCTATTATTGACCCAACTCCTTCCCTCATTAATACTTCTAATGTATACTTACTAGTCCTTTACATTCCATACTTGATCATGCAAATCATTCTTTTCCCATTATTTCTTAAACTTGTTTTCTTACTTACATACTTACTTTCTTACCATTTTTATGCTACTAATGGTGTATTACCAAGCCCCCATATACATATATATACATATACATATATACCTATATGATTACCATTTTTTTTGGGCCCGACCGACCCATGTGTGATCTGACCGACCCAAACTCACTAGTGGAAAAAATGTTTTATAACACGGCTAAAAAAGGGCTTTATAACACGGCTAAAGGCCGTGTTATATGCGGCCGACGTATATAATTTGTACTTTATACAACGGCTAAAAGCCGTGTTATAAAGCGAGCTATATACCACGGCTGTGATCACAGCCGTGTTATAAAGTCTCTAAATCCCGCCAAATAAGGGGTTTTTAACAACGGCTGAGTTTGTAGCCGTGTTATAAAACCTGGTTTTATAACACGGCTGTGAGCATAGCCGTGTTATAAAGTTGCTTGAACCCGCCAAAAACATGGGGTTTATACCACGGCTGCTCTCTCAGCCGTGTTATAAAAGCTTATTTTATAACACGGCTACAAAAACAGCCGTTATAAAGCCCCTTGACAACACTTTATACCACGGCTAGTCTCAGCCGTGTTATAAAGCCCCTTGACAACACTTTTATACCACGGCTATATCAGCCGTGTTATAAAAGCTTATTTTATAACACGGCTACAAAAACAGCCGTGTTTATAAAGCCCCTTGACAACACTTTATAACACGCCTAATGCATAGCCGTGTTTAAAGCTGTAGTTTTTTTTTTATATAAATTTTCTTGTTTTTTTGCTATTTTCCCTATTATATACGCATTTGACAGATCAACGCCTCTATATTATTCACTTATGACATCCAAATGTCATATCACAACAACTAAATGAGCCACAAAGTCAAATGTCTTATAATTTTCAAACAACAATACACATATACATGTATTTACAAAGTTTATTCAAAAACCCATTTCAACTATCTACACTCATACACATATCATAAGAAACTACAAGTCTCAAGAAACTGCATTACAGAAATAAAATTCCTACAAGTGCTAGAGTAAAAGTAATGTCAAGTCTTCTCTTCTCTTACAAACCCATGAAGAGTCCCCAAGCCCAAAGCCTATCAACTTGCCAACTCCCCCGGTCATTCTCAAGCCAAGAACATCCGATCCAGGTCTCATAGGTTTTGTGTGTACCTCAGCAAACGTATAAGCAAGTAGTGAGCAGATTGAGTCACAGCCGACAAAATGAGAACATACACCAAAGAAAGGATATGTTAACTTGTTTGTAGTCATTGCCAAGATAAGTGAGTGAAGAAGAAGGAGGCGTTCGGGTGGTGTTAAGCTCAAGAGAAAGGATTTTTATCCACTTCTAATCTTCTTCCTCCTGCAGTGGAAAAGGAAACATTAGAACAATAACATGTGCTTTTGTCATTGTAGATTGCTCACAAAAAGAAAACATATTTTATGTCAAGGACAACAAGGTTCAAAGTAAAAGAAGATGAAAGATAAACAAGAAATCAGTACAAAATGACTGAACTTGTACATTGGTTATCATTATGTGCTGCAATGCTTCACACTTCTACATTAGTTATCATTATGTGCTGAAAATTGAAATCAGTGAACATGCTTTTGCCTCTGTTCAAAACTGAAATATGGCCTCTGTATACCTAATCCTACTCTACTTCGTAAAACTATGCATGCACTGTTACAAACCAAAAAAACAATCCAGGCTACCTTTTTTCTGCAGTGGTCAGATTTCTTAAATCAATTTCTGGACTGTTTTTGTTCGTGTAACCCAATCTGATTCGAGCTGTTGCAACAAGCCATTTGGACAATTTAGGACAGCAGTGATACCAAATGATGTGACATGCTACAAAACAAAATAAAAACTTGAGATAAAGCAAAGGAATGCTGAAACAAGACCACGGCTGAGGATCGAACAGCAGCATATCCCACAATCTCTTGACGCCAAGAAACCAAAATATTAAAAATCTCAAACCCATTACAGAAACAAGTTATTTGTCAGTCTATCATAGCATCTCAGATTCATGCCACATAATCAGAAAAATGTTCACATCAACGATCATAAGTGCTTCAGAAGGTTCTACAAGATAACCAAGGGTACCCAACCATCATAACTGACGCTGGGCTGATAAAAAAGCAATTACTGACCATACACAAAACTTATGTGCATCTGCCCACAAGGTAAACGCTGCTGGTTGCATATCTGTTTTCCTAACTCTTATGTTTCTGTCTGTACACGATTTAACTTACAACTTTCCCTCAACCTGATTTGCTACCTAGCTAAGTGTATTACCAGGATTTTAAATTTAGACAGACCCTAAATAACATCCTTACAGCTATTAAAACATCCCCGTACTACTAACTGAAGCACAAACAGAAAACAGAAGCAAGACTTATCCCAAAATCTGAAATACAACAGTGCATTACTCCTTCCTTATAGTTCATTGATCAGTCCACAATTCCACCCAATTTTCTTTTTACAGTTTACTTAGGTGAATTGGCTAGGTCTTGGGTTTATAAGCAGGTATTACACACTTCTACTTCACTTGTATTCCGGCTACACAGAAGCTAGAATTTCAGAAAAGAAACTGAAAGGGAAATGCAAAACTTCTAGTTTTTTTTTGTTCCCAGGTGTATTTAAGTTAACTAGTGGATTAGATATGTAGTAGATTCACTATCCTAGTCATAAACCCCCAATAATCCCTCTCCGATTTTATTTATGCAGAAGACCAAGCTCGTCTGCAACACAAACAGAAAGCATACAGATGCATTTGTTTCTTGTTCTATTATGTTGGTATCTGTTTTTTTTTTTGTTCACTTAGTCTCACGTTTTGGTAACCTCTTAGATCTGTCATTAAGCTACTACTGTTCCTAGGTTACTTTCAGAAGCTAGTACACAGCAGCATGTAAAATGTCAGGAACTGAAAACTAACAGAAAAAAAACTGCACAACCTGAAACTTGAACTTATCTATATTTTTCTCTTCTTTCTGTTTGTTCATCAGTTTGGTATTTGGATTAACTACAAGCAAATACAATTCTTATGTCTCCTCTAAAGATTTATACACAGAATATACATGTTATAGATGTTGAGATGCTCATCAACTGAACTGCCAGATTGTTTTGTTTTCTGTTCTTGTTCTTTCACCTGACTACTAACTTCTTCCCACTGTTTTAGCTTATATATTGAGTGTTTTAATACGGTTAACTCTAACCCAATACAAAGAAACAAAAAAAACAATGTCTCCCAAGCTCTTTATACAGGAATTGCATTCTGGAAAAACGAAACAGAAAACTGAAACATAACACTGGGCTTTACTTCCCCTATCCTTTTTGAGTTGCTAACTGTTTCTTCCTCTAGTATCCCTAGTTTATTTACAGTTAGACTAACGTTTTGGAAAACCTTTTTAGCTCATTAATTACACAGGAAAACGGTTTTTTTCAGAAAACAGGAACACTAACCTGCAATGTTGATTCCTGTTACCACTTCTTTAATTACCTCCTGTTACAGATTAGAGTTTTCTTTCTCTTTGTTTTCCCTCTCACCCGATAATCTATCTACTCAGTTGAATGTCTTAGTATGGTTTTAAAACTTAAAATTGATCCACACAATATTGACAACACCTCTGGATTTTGTTATCCAGAAAGAAAAACAACCAGTTTGAAGATATGGACAGAACTTGAGTAGTTTAATACCTTGGGTTTCTTTCTACGTTTTGGAGTTGGTTCCTCCTGGTAATCACTTGGCACAATGTAAGCTCTCAGGCCTCTTGATCTCTCAACCTTACGGGGTGATAACCCAAGTGTTAGACTTGGCAAAACAGAAGGACACAGGTAGTGAGTTGGAGCAGTTTGGCCTGTTATGAAAGAAATTTTACCTGAGCTGATGTTCGAATCTGGGTGCAGGTTCTCAGTCAGTTTTTTTTGCATGAAAACACAGCAGCTTGTCGAGACTTGGATACACTGCAGGAGTCGCGTTTTTGATCAGGAACAAGATAGGAAGGAACGGAAGTGGAACAAGAAAGGAAGAGATCATTGCAACCAGCAGCGTTTACCTTGTGGGCAGAAAAGAAACAGAGGGGGGCGCACAAAAAAAAAAAGATTAGGAAAATAGACCAATACCAACTCTATATTACAAGCCTCAAGACCATGCTTACCAGTGGACTATCTTTACTTTGACGATTGAGCCATTTTCAATCAACAGGCAATAAGGGCATGTGTAGTCTTTACAATGTTACCGTTGGCATCTTTTGGTACCAAACATTTATGATGATACCTACTCATTGCAAGTTGGGATGTAAGATTAACCACTTCAACAGACTGATATGTGTAGATTGTTGGTATCAAAACCGTGTAACAGATTGGGGATTTACATACCAACCTTACACATTGGATATAACCAGACATATGCAGCAAGTAGTACCAGCTAAACAGAGGTGCAGACAATAATGCAAATTGTAGACTTCACAAGGTGCGATAGAAGAAATCAAATTTCACCAAAGAGAAGAAGATCATTCAGAGTAAATACCTTGGTATGAAGTGAACTGTTTTTAGCAATGTCTTCAACCACCAGTTCCTGTGGTATCCCAATGTAGAGAAGAATACACAAAAAGAAAAGAACAGAGGCGCGCGACAATCGTTGGCTTCACAACACTATAAGAAGAAGACAAAACTTTTGTTGTTATAATCGCCAGAGAGTAGAAGATGAGTTTAAGTATTTACCGGTTTGCTTATGAACTGTTTTCAGCCCCGTACTGTTTAATCTGTTGTGCAAGATGCAGCAACTCCAGTATTTATCTCTACAGAGTCACAAACACAAGATGCATCAGTTTCAGTGATTTATTTTTGCCGATGCACAAACACAAGATGAAGAGAGGCGCAAATCATGAATGCTATAATCGGCAGTAGCAAGATGGTCTCCAGTAGCAAGATGGTCTCCGGTCTTATCAAATCAATTGCTGATATGATGTCAACTGCATATCAGGAGAATGACTCAATAAGCAAACAATGTATGCAAAGAGAAGGTGGATAAGAAATATGCACATTCCAGGCCTTGATATAAAAATTTGTGGAAAAAACAACCGCAAAGGGGAAAATATCTTCAAAATCTCTACCAAAAACAACATTATTACTGCAATTATGGGTTTGGAAGTGAAGCAACTGTCCTCTGAACTTCAAAGATGGGGTTGTGAACTTGGGAACTCGGGATGGGTCCGAAGTTCTTTTGAGCACCATGTTCGAAACCGTCGGTGAGGAGAATGACAGAGGGATGGAGCTGATGCTCCTTGTTTGCCGGCGAGGTTGCAAAATAGCCATTGTTTGAGAGAAATGAAGGCGCAGAGCGTCGTTTGAGAGAATGAAGAAGGCTCGGACCTGATATCACTCTTATTTGCACATGGTGAAGAGGACGGGAGATGGGGGCCACTATATTCCTTGTTCGCCATGTTGAGTTTGCAGAGTTACATAGGCCGAAGAGACTGAATAAGAAGAGCTCTCGCTTGCCAGTTGAATTGTAAACAGTGAGTGAAGAGGTTGACGGAGGTGCAATACTGTCGTTACTCGTTCGCCAGTTGAGTTGCGAAACCGACGTGAAAGTCTGGAGAGAAATGGAGATGCATACTCTTTGTTCGCCTGCTGGTTTGCCAAATTACCGACGTGAAGAGAGTGAAAAGAGAGTGAAGAGACTGAAGAACAAATGCCTCCTGTTCGATAGTGAAAGTGAAGAAAATGACAGAGGCGGATCATGTTGTCCCTTGTTCATCGATATGTATCCAGAGTGAAGAGAATGGGTGTGGATGATTGAGCGAGAAGAAGGTTGATGGGCATAGCACAGAGGAGAGATCGAGAAGTCACTGAGGTGAGGAAGGATGGAGAGGAGCAGCCGATGTCGAGCAGTGCGAGAGTAGAAATGTTTTTGGGTTAAGTTAGGATTATGTCCGATAAGTAGAAAAATTGACAGCCCTAGATCGATTAATAGAGAAATTGTTTTTTTTTTTTTGAAAACATTAGATATATTATATTATATAAAGAGGAGTACATGCAAAGTGACACCATGTCAAGTTCTCTATCCAGCAAATTACAGATGTCATTTCTAGAATATAGGTTGCTGGTTTGCCTTCCTCCCCATGCCTATAGTGAGAACTCATCATCACCATGGCCACCGCCATCGGCACCACCGTTGGTGCTAGCGGCACAACCGGCGTTTGCGGCGTCGTCTGCTGCGCAGACTTCATAGACAGCCATCGGCTCCACGGAGCAAAGATTAGACTCTTCGGCTCTTGCAACACGTAGAAGATTGAAGCTTGTTGGCATATCCCACCCAAAACCCACAAGTTCAACGAAATTAAAAAACAAACTATACACAGCAAGAAACTCTCCTAACCGGAGAGAAGACAAGAAACTAAAGAGAATTATTATTAAGCAAAACAACATCTAGAGACTAGATGTAGAACTACTAAGTGAAAACATGATGACAAAAAAAAAACTAGAACAAGAAGAAGAAAGAGAGGAGAGAGCGTTTTCTCTCTCATAGACTACATTGTGCCCCCCTAAGGATTCGAGGTGTTGAACTTAATAGAGAAATTGTTGATGAGAGGAAGAGTGGGGTTATTTTAGAAAGACTTTATAACACGGCTACACATCAAACCGTGTTATAAAACTCTTCAAGAAAGACTTTATACCACGGCTACTCTGAACCGTGTTTAAAAACTGTCGACTTTATACCACGGCTACAAGCAGCCGTGTTATAAGATCAAATTAAATTTGGTTATTTTTCTTTTGGCGTGATTTTTAGCGCCGAAAAATTGATCTTATAACACGGCTATAAATGAGTCGTGTTTATAAAGTCTCGTTCCTGCAGCTCTTATAACACGGCTACAGGCAGCCGTGTTATAAGATCAAATTAAATTTGGTTATTTTTCTTTTGCGGGATTTTAGCGCCGAAAAATTGATCTTATAACACGGCTATAAATGAGCCGTGTTATAAAGTCTCGTTCCTCCAGCTCTTATAACACGGCTACAGGCAGCCGTGTTATAAGATCAAATTAAATTTGGTTATTTTTCTTTTGGCGGGATTTTTAGCGCCGAAAAATTGATCTTATAACACGGCTATAAATTAGCCGTGTTATAAAGTCTCGTTCCTGCAGCTCTTATAACACGGCTCAACGGAGCCGTGGTATAAAATCCTCGATTTTCCGCCAAAACAAACGAAACTACGTCGTTTCAAGTTCTCTTATAACACGGCTAAAATGAGCCGTGGCATAAATTCAAGAGAGCCGTGTTATATAACATTATATACATGGTTAGCCAAAAGCCGTGTTATAAAGCCCTGTGTTATAAGACTTTTTTTCCCACTAGTGACTCCTCTGGGTCGGTCGAAGTCAGAAAGAATTCGGCTCCTGGAATTCTTCTGGACCGACCCACGACCGACGCAACCTCCTAGGTCGGTCGAAGTCAAAAACTTCGACTTTGCAAAATTCTACACCCGACCGACCCACGACCGACTCACCCATCTGGGTCGGTCGAAGTCAAAAATTTTACGTTCCTATGATTTTGTTCCGACCGACCCACGACCGACTCAACCCTCTGGGTCGGTCGAGGTCAGAACTTCCCTTTTGAATTTCTTTCAACTTCATTCGTCTACCCATTTCTTCCCCAGTCTTCCTACATACATCCTAACATGTTTTAGTACTAATTAGACCTCCTAAAATACCTTAGTTCATCCCTTAGCTCATTACTCAATTCACTTCCCATTCTTATATTGATTTACACAATTTTCCTCATTTCCGTTCCAGCACTCATAGCAGTTTTTTTTGTTCTCCTTATGCTACAGATTTTTAAAACCAACTCCTACCATTCAATACTCCCTCTATCAATGCCACTTCTAGCATTCTAATTGCATTATCTTCCACTTAAGTTCTTCCCATTACTTAACTCTCTTCCAAATCTGTTACAAGGTGGTTAACTACACACTTTAAGCTCTCCAAATACACCTAGTTAGTTCCTAGGCTGTTCCCTTTTCTTATACCACTAAGTCTTCTAATTTCCATACAAATTTGGGCAGAGTTTCCCCTATATTTTTAACATTGCCCACACATTGTTTCAGATCACTCATTGCCACTTAGCACACCTGTTTTCCAAAGACATCATTATACACAATTCTAATTTTACCACACCATTCCACACACTACAATACACTATACTTTCCTGCACATACACCTTCATTACCTAAAGTTTTCCCAAGCTTTTAAACGTCTTTAAAAACTTCAAAACTGTTACATTCTCTTCTTCATTACACTACAACATAGTTACTACTCAAACTACATACATTACTCATTTTTACTACACAAATATTTGTTACACTACCATACATAAACCAACTTAAGGTAAGAGCATATACCTTGTGATTTTAGTTTCTCCTTTCTTTTTTTTCCTTTCTTCCTCTTTCTTTCTCTCTTGTTCTCGGTTCAAATGGAGTTCACACTCCAATGCTACAGCCCATATTAATACACAACAACTACTTAGAAAATCATCCTTACTAACCTAGAACTTTGAATATGTTTCTAGGGTTTAGAAAAATACCTTACCTTGCAAGTGTTTAGAAGGCGTGTTGGACAGCAAGAAGACAAGATTTCCACTCCCAATGAGAAGCCAAAATCGGCTGGAGCATAAGGAACAAGAAGTTCAAAACTTAGAAAATTCTATTTAGCAAATGAGAGCTAGAAATGGGGAATTTTCTAATTTCTTTTTACCTCAAGACATCAAGGTGAAGGAGGAGCTTCTAATGGTGGACTCAAACCTTCAATTGGCTTCCAGCCATGGAGATGAAAAAGGAGCTTTTGGATTTTTGAAAGGAGGAAGATGTTCTCCTTGGCAAGGGGATTCCAACGGTGTAATTTTTATTGCATTTGGAGGAGTTTTGAGCCTTTAAAAATGGGAGAGAAGGAGAGTATTGGTGGTGGTTTCTGTAACACCCCAACTCGTAAAGCCACTAATCTCATAAACTCATAAACCTCCATTCACTTATATTAAATTTGTAGCGGATTACTTACAATATGTGGTGTTACCACTGTTAGTCACCCACGTGACCAACTAGGCATACTAAAATTTCCAAGATCTAGCTACGGTCTGATGGACCCGAATATACCGAACATTAGTACTTACAAGCTTTAACCATATACATAACACTCTTACAAACTCCTTACATCCTATACAGCTTACTAACTCAAATTCTCATACGAGTGTACATGCACAACTCGTAGGTCACACTTGAACCCATAGTACGTCTACCCCATCTTACTCTTAGGCGGTCGCCTTCTGACATTCACCTGCAAAATATAAACAGTAGCCCCCGAGGGGTCAGCACCTTTGCTGGTACGATCCTCTCATGGCCCCCAAGATAACGTGGCTATGACGACTAATTGTCGATAGCATGGAGGTTGATTAGATACACAACATAATATAAAGTGCAATAAACAACAAGCCACATATGAACCATCAAAGTTCAAACACAATGAACGACATAAAGGTGTTCCCTTAATTAGTGAGTTAGTCATTTAACTCAAGTTATGTTTCCTCTTAATCTCAGTCCAACCTTATCTTACCCTCAGTCTTAATCCCTATCTCAGTCTTAGAATACAAACCATTCTTTAAGTAGAAATGGTTGTATCTTATCTCAGTTCTTATTTCAATTAAGTCAACCATTCTTTAATTAGAATGGTTGTTCCTTAATTCATTGTTTATCTTTGTCAGGTCAAAAGTAACCCTAGCCAATGAGTTATCAGCTCCATTGGGTTAAATAAACAATATTTCTTAGATTTGAGATTTAGGTAGATCCCACCACACCATCTCAGTATGCCTCCCTCCTAAAACAAGAAGTCCGAGGAGGTTGAGTCTATATGTCGACTCTAGGCGACGAGTCCGAAGACAAGTCATATTTGGAAGTCGGGACCTGATAAGGATACCGACCTCCCCTAATACACATGTGTCGGTACCATTGCAGATTCCTCACTCCCCCCCAAGTTCTCGTTAGTATAAGTCTCAAAGTCAATGTTTGTTAGTTAACCTCTTTCGGTTATTAAGAAAACAATATTTGGGAGTGTTCCTTATTCTCACACAATTCATTACTAAACATTGTTAGTAAGTTCTCTAGGTAAGTTGAGTTAGTGCATCACAATCACACAACAAATAATATTCCGGTTGTATGCTTTATCTTGTTTAGTCGGCACACATAAACAAATAGCACACAAGCCGAGGGACACCTCGTTAGCAAGCAGGTCACAAGAAAACCATACTGTTCACCGTTGGTCGTTCGGTTGCTTACTCTCCTCCGGAGTCCAAATTCTTAAACCCTAAAACATTGATCAAATTGGGTGGTTAATTACTTTTAATTAACCTAGCTTACATTCACTAAGGATTTCCAACTAAACACCACTAAATCATTGTAGTTCAAGCTTAACCACTTATGTTATTTACTTCTCATTTTACCTCACACTTGTTCACACCTCCAATGGCCTTAAAACTCCACCAAACAACTCTTAACAATCATATAATAACATTACCCAACAAGCCCCCACCATTTACCATCTAAAAAGCACATTTTCTTTGCAAATTGGTCTGGTCCGGGACATGGTCCGGACCTAAGGTCCCCGACCAATGTATGTTCTTATTCTCGGCAACATTTTAGCTATGGTCCGGGACTTGGTACTTACCCAAGGTCCCGGACCAGGTCTGGGGTGTACTCTCGGCATGTTTTTAGTGCTGGTCCGGGACTTTATCCAAGGACCAAGTCCCGGACCACACTTTAAACTGTCAAATTTTATAGTTTTGAACCTCTTTCCACACTTGTTCTTTTGCCCAATCTTCTTCTAATCTTTCCCCATGTATTAACACATGTTCTAACACCATTTTAGCACTCAAAACCCTCCTACTTTATGGTTCAAATCACCTCCAAATTCCTTGATCATTATTCAAGTTCTTACTAAACTCTTAACACTTATAACTTAATTCCTTACACTTACAACATATAAATTTTGTCTAAAACTTCAACTAACAAAGTATTTCCTTTCAACCAATATAATTACTCCTCAACCATTATTATTCATCCATCTACCCTTTGCTAAACCTCCCAAGGTTATCTTGCATCTCCATGCACAATTTCCTCTCCTTTCCATTTGTTACTCATCACTCCTAAACTCTTGGACATACAAATACATTTCTTCCATCCTCTTAGCACCTTAACATTGTTCTTCATTTACCTTGACCATCCTACACCCTCCTTAGACATTTCTATCTCCTTTACTCAATTTACTAACCATGCTCATGGTTAAACACCCTTATACATTCCTAGTCATTTTCCTTGACAATTCACAACATTCTCTTATAGTTTCACTTCCATTACCCAAGTCCACTCATTACTATCCAACTACAACCTTATTAATCCACCACTAGCATCTTCACCACTTACACAAGCTTCCCAAAATTCTCATTGTTATATTCTCTAGTTCATACCTAAATCATCTTAAACATTATACACCATTTCCTCCAAATTTTTGCACAAGTCTTACCATTCCTCATACCATGCCAATCCTTAAGAACTCCTTAGTTAACTCATTTCCACTCAAATTCCTTTTAATGACTCCTAGTAAATCTTAGGTCATATCAATTCACAACCACCACTTAAACACTTTGTTTTCTACTCAAATTTCGCCATAGCTCCTCTAGTATATTATCATGCCCAAATGCATTGTTTTTCTCATTCATCATCTCACACACATCAAATCCTTTCTCATCATATTTTCTCACCCAAATCAACTTATTCATAATAAACTCAACATAATGCAATAATCTTAAATTGCATAGCACTAATGCTCTTAAATGACATGGCTCTTAGGCCCTTAAATTACTTAAACTTAAACACTGAATTTCCCATATATAAGCTTTCAACCTGTAAATACACACAACAATGCTCCCATAGCAATATAAGTTTTCTCATAGTTCACCTTATACTTATCTTACTAACTCATTCACATTGTCTCCTTAGGCACAAGTTCACAAGCTTGTTTAAATTCTTTTTCCTAGGTTATATAACCCATTACTTAATGTAAGCTTTAAGCTACATATAGTACTTATCTAAATCTCATCCTTAAAACCTTAAACCACCATTAGGTAAAACATTTACCTTGTTTTTCCAAGCTTTTCACACTTTTCTCCTTGGATTTTCTTACTTGATTTTTGGCAATGACTTTAATTCCCTTGCCAATGTTCTAATTCACATTCAAATAATCTAATGAGCACTAAGCAATATGCCTAAACTCATAGAACTCATTCTTAGGTTAAATATGTGTTTTAAAGCATAAAAGTGGATGATTACCTTTGAAGTCTCAAGATAGACTTGGGTATGAATCAAGAAGGACCTACACTAGTCCTTGGAGAATGAAAATAAGCTAGTTCAAGGGATAAAACAAGATCCCATGAGAAGATAATTTTCGGTAATGGAGGAAGAATGATGGAAACATAGTTTTTCTTACATTTTCCTTACCTTGAATGAATGAAGAAGCTAATGAACCCTTCAAGCTAATTTTTCCTCCTCTAATGGTGATTTCCCATGGCTCCAAAATGAAGTTTTTCCAATTTTGAAAAGATAGGAAGCAAGGCCTTGGTCTAACTAAGAGTTATCTAAGCTTATTTTTGGATTTGGAGCTAAAATGAAGATTTTGTGAGCAATTGAAGGTGGAGCAAGAATGGGCTGCTTGGAACGGTTTTGGAACAGAGAAGAAGAAGAAAAATTGGTGGAAGAAGAAAGAAATGAAGAAGAGAGAGAGAGGTAGGCTAAAGTAAAGATTTTTGTCTTTTAAAGTAAATAGTACTATTCTCTCATTTCCTCTTCTTTTCCTTTAGTTGCTGGCTCCTTATGGTGACTCACCATGTATAAACCGTCCCCCCCCCCTTAGTAACTAAGATATTTATGGTCTTGGTTGACCAACTTATTGACTTATGTTGACTAAAGCTTAAACTAGGCACTATTTGTCACTATTCACAAATTAGTGCACAATTTGTGAAATTTTTGGTTTCCCATTGATTTAGGCTTCCTAATGTGATACTAATTAGTACACATGTTGATTAAGGTGTAATCATGGGCATTTAGCCACTCAAAACTCATTTCTAAGACAATTTCTCAAAAAGGCGCTTTAAGGAGTCTTAAAGCACATTTTGTGTTTAAGCTTGTTTTTGAGCTTGGTTTTCTTTGGTAATTGATTTAAAATGTCCATTAGCATGTTAATAAGGTCTTATAATGATATTTGGGTGCTAATCAAAGTCACTCCAAGCTTAGAGCACATTTTTGCTTAAATTGCCCTTATGGCGTTTTCTTGTGTTTTCCTTGGTTTAAATTGTCTACCAATGTTTCTAAGGCATGTTTTAGCCTTATTACATCATAACTTGGTGTTTACTTAGCATACTTAGGTTTGGGGTATTTCAGTTTCTCAAATATCCATTAATGGCTTAGGGAAGAAGAAGAAAATCAGAGAGGGAGGGGAAAAACGTGAGAGAGAGAGGTGAGTTGTGAGGAGAGAGAATTCACTTTTTGCTTTTTACTTATTTGTTTGTCCTCAGCATATTAGGTGAGTGAAGAGAATGAGAGAGAGGGGGAAAATCGGCCACCTATACCCACTCACACATATTTTCACTTTTTATTTACAAAGTGGGCACATTAGTTTTGCCTTATTACAGTTTACACCCCACAACTTCTCGTTTTTATAGTTTTTACTAACCGGAATCAGTTTTCCGGAATTTCCCCGTTTAATTATTTTATTGGTTCTAATCCTTCATTAATGTTTATTAATGACTATTTGGTTGACCAAAATTATTACGAGTCTATTTAACTCGCTTAAAGTCACATTTTCCCGGTTCCCTCGAAAAACGCGCTTTAAGGTTCGTTTGGGCTTTTAATCCATTTTAAGGATCTGTTTCCTTCGGGATTTGTTCCCTCATGTTTATTTAGATGTAATTAAGCCTCTAAAATACTTATTAGCTTAATTAATCACTATTTTTAATTACGGGGTATTTCAATCTACCCCCTTAAGGAACTTTGCCCTCAAAGTTGCTCAAGGTTTACGGTTTACTATTTCTACTCATTTGGCAAACCAATTGCCTCAATGCACTTTACTTACTACCACCTTACAAGGTGTTCGCAATTCTTACGCTGCAAGCATACACAATCCAAACACAATACACAATACGCAATACAATTCCCACAATCCACAATACCATACATGTCATATACCGTACAACACAATCCCATTACTCATTGTACACTCAGAATGCAATTATTACTACACTGTGCCAAAGTTGGTAATTCCTTATCTCTAACCATTCAGACATTTCTAATGTCAAGATCGTACCTTCAGACGTCCATATGGATTCTCAAATCCTTGTACTATGTTCATACATCCTCTAGTCTGTTACACACGGTGTTCACATACAATACATACAATACGGTGCAAGCATGGCATCATGCAAGCACAACACAATTCGCATTAGAACCGACTCTTCGGTTTTACCATTCCACAATGTGTACACTCATTGGGTTGAAGAAAAACTTCTTGAAAACATTGGTTAGGAATCCTTTTGAAACACAATCAACTCCCAAATCCAATTTATACTCATTACATCTATTCTATACGTGATTACTTGTGACCACTTGAGGGGAGCTTCAAGAATCATTCGACCCTAATGTGATCAGCATCAGTGTTGAACTATCTTTCCACTCCAATTTGTGTTCGGTTACCCTTGATCTGATCAGGATCAAGTTCGACTTCTCACATCAATTTCACAAAATCAAATAATTCAATTATTTCCATTTTCTATCTTTTTACTCTTCCTAGTCATAATTACAAACCATAGGTCTCCAAAGGTGGAATTCATTCCATCAATCATCCTCAAATTTACTCTCTAATCCTAGAACTTAGGTTATCAGTCGTCCTCAATTTACCTCCAATGACTTACCTAAGAATACACCACTTATGGACTTCATTCATCGATTACTCTCAATCATTTAATACGATTTCTTTAAGGAATACAATACTTGTGAAGCTCCGTTCACTACTCATTCTCAATTTGCCTCCAAACAATCACCTAGGGAACTCAATTCCTTCAGGTTCTACATCGGTTTTATACCGACTCATCACAATACCATGTCTAATCTCAACTAGACACACATACTATAGGGATTCTCTTTCCCCAAGAGTCTCTACTCTTTCTCCATGTATACTCACACAGTTAACAAGATAGGTATATTTTTATATACATAATATTCATATTACTTGTGCGTAGTACCCATAACTAGGCTATGAATGGTTCATATTTTTATGTAGCATGCATACCAATCATCAAACATTTCTCATTTGTGTATGCACATTATAGTTTACGTGTTTAATACATGATACTTACACTAAGCGGTTTTTCGCTCTACCCCCCTTAAAAGGGATTACGCCCACGTAATCTACCATATGTTATTATTGAACATTGTTTCACCCAATTCGGGCATCCTGAAGTGTTTTAGCTTCTCTATGGTTTATTATACAATGGTTCCTGGTCAAAGGGTCTTAACCATACTGACGGTTTAGTCCCTACGCCAAGAATTCCCATTGGAGTTAATTTCACTCATAACCGATTCGGTTCAGCCTAACAGGCTTCAAGGCATTGATAACCATTCGCTCATACTTACTAGGTATATTTAACCTATGAGCTAGGGCCCATAAGCTTCTGCTGCGTGACCCTGATAACTTTAGAGTTTAATTCGCCCTTTTTGTTATTTTAGTCGTGTCATACATTTATTTCTTATCCCATCTATCTTGGGATAGGCGGTTTCTCACCGACGCGTGGTATCTCTTATCATATGCGAACTCATGATATTGTAGATTTTCTATCCAGTTCCTGGAAATCTATTGTACATACTACTGTATACTTGTACGATTACTCATTTAGTTCCTCCGACTTGTTATCGGTTGGGGTTGAGCTACTACCCATATGTAGTGCTTCCTGTGATCATTGGTTTCTGGCTATTCACTTATGTGGTGGTATACCAGTTTTCTTTTGTTGCATGATCTTGCATTTCATACGCATCGATCCTTGTAGTGTTTATGATTTCGCTTCTGCTTTTATTCCTGTGGAATTCACAGATTGTGATTGTTGGCATGTTCAACGTTCCTCGTGCATCTTTGGCCGAAAGGCCGAACGGTTTATTGTTAGATTTACGCTAAAACTTGCTTGCGCCATGTTCGCTGTTGCATTTACAAATCCTCCGTATTTAGTACGGTCAGTTGTTCAGCAATCGGGTCCTCTTGCCCCAAGTTATTACTCCTCTTATCGAGTAGATCCATTTGGTATATGCTTTCAGTTCCTTATGCTTGCAAGGAATGAATATATTCCTTATGAGATCTTTGTTTATTATTCCTTATGCCTAATGCTGTCTACCAATTTCTGCATCTCAACTCCGCTGAGTCCAGCTCATGGTTTGTTTCCCATGTCATTGTCTAACTACATTCTCATAGTGGTCACTTGTTACGTACCATCTTCTTACTCATTATACAACCTTGTTTTGTATGGCCTCTGCTACTGTGGTGGCTTGCCTTTACCCATTGTCGTTGCTATTGGCACCATTCTTCCACTGTATACTCCATCGTTATGATTTATATCCAATCCCTTTGTGGTGTGAACACGCCGGAAGTTTCTATGTTTGTGTGTAAGACGGTTGTGGTATCATACCGAAATGCCGCTATCTACCCAATGTGGAGTTGTTTCACTTCCATTTAGGTTTCATGTGTAGGCTAGTCTGCCTCACATTCTTTCATCCCTTATGGTATGGTCACCAAATCACTTGGCTAACCAAGGAATAAGTAATCCATTGGGTCACAGCTCCTTCGAGCGTTGGTCACTTGATGTGTCAAATGCGCACTTACATTGCTTTGTTTTTGATGTTATTTCTTTCTCAATCTTGGCAATGGATATGAGGTTTGGTGGTGCATTCTTGTTTTCTCTATGCACATCATTGGGGCATCCCAGGGAAACTTCAAGGGTTTTCTGGTCCCATTCCCCAATTAAAGTGTATTCTATCATTGGTAAGTGAAAGTTCTTATTGAGAGGTTTGTTTCCACTCATAAGTCTCATGATGAGGTTTATATGTTAGTCTTTTCTTATGTACTTCCGTCATTCATACAATGGTTCGCCATATGCTTGGTTGCCTATGGAGTATACTTACTCCTTCAAGTCTCTATGCTCTTTAAGCGATGTGCTTCTACAGTCCACATTATACACATTCCTGTTTGCTTCTAAACCGACTCTTCTTCGGTTTTCACACCGTTGCTCTCAAAGCCCCTTTCTAGTCATAGTGGTTTAGAATCTCATTTCCTCCAATTGTCTCTTGGCAATAACTACACGCACAAGCTTTGTTGTTATAGTAGGTGGAAGCCTTTTCTAAGGGTTCACATCATCACCGCATTGGTGGTCTTCCGTTAACGAGAGGTACCTTTTCTCAAGTTTCTCGTAGTGTCCAAGTGTGGACTAGACTAGTGTTGTCATCGTCACGCTTCCTATGCCTCTGTGCTACCATTGCTACGGAAGGCATGAAGGGCAAGTAAAAGCTTCGTCAACTATATACTAGGCTGATGCTCCAGTGACAGTGACACTGAGGTAGTCTTACTCTCGGCTACTCATTACATTGAATTCAACTCGAGGGGTTCGGTTGTCACTATTCACTATATGAAATAATGTCTCTTTTCTTACGGGTGCCATTTTCGGCAACTCTTGTTATTATGTAGCGTGGGTTTTACAACCGTTTAAATCTACGTAGCGTAGTTGGTTCATGACTTTTAGGCCATATTACTTCGAGCTATGCTTCTCGCAAGCTGTTGATACTTATTTCTACTTCTCCGTATACCATCATATGGTTGGTGGTATTACTGGGCTCCATGGCAAGTTGTTGCATTACGCTTCCATTCATGGGAGGCCCTTTAGGCCATCTGGCACAATCAGTGCCTCTTGGTGATTCAGGGTATTCCCTGTTAAGTGGAATCCCTTCGGTATTCCAACCTAGTGTTCATTTTAGCTCCAGTGTTCTTGTTACGACACTTCATTCAACTGTTGTTGTCAAAGACACCCTTTAAAGGATCGCTCCTGAGTGTTGTTAGGTTACGCCATTACATCTGGCTAGTGTTTATGATATGTTGTTTAACTACACTGCCTTGTGGTTTTCTTATTGAGCTATCCCGTTTAGGGTCATAGCGTCTCCCATTCTTAGGTAGACTGTTGATACTTCCTCCTGTTCTAGAGACGGTTCCAATATCCTCTTGGTGAAGATTAATATTCCCGGTAGTCATGGCAATTGTTCTGGGAATCCTATCCAGTTCATCGAACATTAATGTGTCCGTGTAGGCATCTGCCTTAATGTTTGAGGCTGGGTGTTCATTCCAGCTTCCACGCATTCTCTTTGAAATTTTCGAGTCACATCCAATGTCTATATTAAGTAATCTGTGCTCCTTACGTCTTCTGGTTCTTGTTCATGATCCTTAGATGAATTGTCTGGGTCACTTTATACTCGTTAGTTCAACTGCGTTCTTTCCCCCGATCGCCCGTGGCGTCCAACTGTTCTGGCTTGAACTTACTTACGGTCCGTAGAATGGAGTCGACTACTTCCCGTGTTTCGTACCCTACTTGTATACATTTGTGGGGTACCATACTGATACATTACTACTTACCCGACCATCCTACAAGTAGGTCTGTCAGGCCCGTAAGCTCCTATCGGAGTGTGGTCGTCCCACATCTCGTGTTTGTACACTCGTAGTGTTCGTCACACGCCTAGGTGAAGTATTCAGTTGTCAACTCCTCTTATATCGTCCTAAGGTATCTTATGGTGAATCTTCTGGTTTGGTTTTAAAATCTGGGGTTTTTATGAAATTTTGTTGAGTTTTAAAAGAAAATTTGGGTTAGGAAGAAAGATCTGCATGGCATTTCAATGCCGGTTGATTCTGACCAAGTCTAGCTCCTTGCTGATTGGTATATCCTTTATTGCAGTGGTCAGGCCGTTAGGCCCTTCCAAGTTTCATTCTTCAAATCCTTAGGATCTGGGATCCTGTAGTTGCTTCATTGCGATCACGGTACTTTACTAAGCACTTGTTGTTGCTAAATGTCTTCCTGAATAATCTTGTTATTACTGCACTTGTCGTGGCAAGTGCATGGTACGGGTGGTTTTTAGGTCAACCTATACCGATCACGGTATTGTTTCTTGCGTATCCAGTAGCTTTATCCGCTCTTCCCTTGATCCACTGATCCCTTACTTGGGTTAATCGATCTTCTGAGCAACTTCTCAGTGAGTTTGACATGGTTGTCATTGATCCGGGTGCTTCTCCAATCCTTGGGGATCCTTATTTATTTGTTTTGTGTTTTCCTTGTTGCTCGTTCCCACACGTTTACCGTGGTTACCGAGCCTCAGCTTGTTTAGGCACTACTTCTGTAGTCCTGTCGGATTTTATCCCGTGAACGTTCTCGTAGCTGTCTAAGCTTACTGGCCAAGTATTGTAACCTCTTGGCATTATAGTTTTGGGTGTTAACCACTCCCCACTACGTCCGTAGTCAGGTAGTATACCATTGGTAGTATTATCTAGCTACTACTATCCCGCAGACTTGTGTCTCGGGTTTTGTTACTGCTCCTTTTTCCATTTCGTTGCACAGTGGGTACTTCTTTTCCTACTGCTGCTTGACCAGCCAGGTTTTTGTGACAGCTAAGCAGGTCGCCCCGTGCTGTCGTAGTTTGCAGTCTCCTTGTGGTTAGGGTACTCATTCGACCGCTATTAAGTGCGGGAATTGTTGTTTGACCGGGAACCATCTCCGGGACTTCCAATTCTTGGAATCTACTATATGTTAGATTCTTGTTTACCGTATGATTATTTCACAACTGCCAGATCGGGTTTCCCCGAGTATGAGAGGACTTTCCTTCTCTCTGGCGTTCTTTCCCAAGTTATATAATGGAGAATGTGGAGGGCGGGTCTGATATTGTAGGTATCCGGTACACCAGGAGTTCCTAACTAGCGTATCTTTAACGCTATCACTCAGCCCTTAGCCCTAAGCTTCTAATTCCTAACTCGGCATTTCTTAAACTCGGTATTTCCAGTCATCAGAGCGATACTTCGCTTTGATACCACTTTTTGTAACACCCCTACCGCTAATCCCGTCATTACCGTCTAATCACCTCGTACTTACATACTTACGCAGCGGATACTTTCTTACACATCGGCGGGTAATACAATGCCGTTAGCCACCCACGTGACTAACAAGGCCTACTTCCATTACAACATCGCTCTGATGGACCGGAATACCCGAGTACTAAACAAATACAATCCATACTTCATTTACAAACTGAGTACTACAATTCTCCATTCATTACAATACTCCATGCTTACAATACAATATACCGAGTTTTCTAAAGTACAAATCCAATGTACACCATCTTCCACATGTCTACACATACTGATTAAGAGTCTAACATTTTACCCATTCCTCACAAATCTACATGCTTCCCAAATACATAAGGGTGTACCATTTGTACACCAACAATTAAAAGGGCTACAAGCCTTATACAATTCTTTACTATCCACAAATCATCCCTAGCTAACCAGGTATAGCAGCCGGTCTCTTACAATGACCATAACAGCTTCGGGTACCTGGGAAATAAAAACAGTACCCCAAGGGGCTCAGCTAACGCTACATATGAAATCCGCATACCCCGCGTACTAGCGAGGGCACGCCGACTATATAGTCGAATACATGTGGTTCGTTTTATTCATACATACATATATGCTCTTATTCAATACAATATTACAATACATCGCAACATACATGCATTCATTCAATACACACAAGGAAGACAATACAAGTCAACCATTCATTCTTACCGGGATATGGAGATACGCTTCTCTAATACATACACAATACTTGTTAGCTTCTTTACTCACCCGAGTTAATCCGGTGTACTTTACTCTTTTACTCAAGGTCAATGACTTACACTAGCCAAGACCATTACTCATACAATACATTACTTACTTACTTACTCAAGTCAAGTCGGTATGACCTCCGGGCAGGGACTACTATATCCCACCACCGGGCTTTAGGGTGGCTCACCAATCCAGGATGCTACCCATATAAGGGGTTTGGTTCATGGAAGGATTAAGGCCAAGATTCGGATCCAACCTCTTGTGTTTCCTTATCCTCACGCATGGCCGAAACTATATCGGACTTCTACTCATTCCATTTTACTCATTACTCAAGTTAGAAGTTAGGTGGTTAGGAATTAGTAGAAGTCATTACTTTCATACCAAGGGTCAATACACTACACAAGTACACAACAAGATACACATACACTTCATTCTCATCCATACATTTCATGAATTATACAAACTGAGAGTTCAAGACATTATAACAAGAACTATATAATACAAGCACACGTAAGTGCATTAAAATCCGATTCGTGCATTTATCTTATTTAGGTGATCAAATAAGCACACAAATCAGAGTAACCAGGTTAGGATACAGGGCATGAGAAAATCATACCTTTCACCGTCGTACCCGTACTTCCGGTTTCCTTTCGGAATTCAACTATTTGATTCCTATAACATACATGAAGTTGTATGGTCAATTATCTATTATTGACCTAACTCCTTCCCTCATTAATACTTCTAATGTATACTTACTAGTCCTTTACATTCCATACTTGATCATGCAAATCATTTTTTCCCATTATTTCTTAAACTTGTTTCCTTACTTACATACTTACTTTCTTACCATTTTTATTCTACTAATGGTGTATTACCAAGCCCCCATATACATATATATACATATACATATATACATATATGATTACCATTTTTTTTTGGGCCTGACCGACCCATGTGTGATTCGACCGACCCAAACTCCTCTGGGTCGGTCGAAGTCAGAAAGAATTCGGCTCCTGGAATTCTTCTGGACCGACCCATGACCGACCCAACCTCTTGAGTCGGTCGAAGTCAGAAACTTCGACTTTGCAAAATTCTACACCCGACCGACCCACGACCGACTCACCCATCTGGGTCAGTCGAAGTCAGAAAGTTTACGTTCCAGTGATTTTGTTCCGACCGACCCACGACCGAATCAACCCTCTGGGTCGGTCGAGGTCAGAACTTCCCTTTTGAATTTCTTTCAACTTCATTCGTCTACCCATTTCTTCCCCAGTCTTCTTACATACATCCTAACATGTTTTAGTACTAATTAGACCTCCTAAAATACCTTAGTTCATCCCTTAACTCATTACTCAATTCACTTCCCATTCTTATATTGATTTACACAATTTTCTTCATTTCCATTCCAGCACTCATAGCAGTTTTTTTTGTTCTCCTTATGCTACAGATTTTTAAACCAACTTCTACCATTCAATACTCCCTCTACCAATGCCACTTCTTGCATTCTAATTGCATTATCTTCCACCCAAGTTCTTCCCATTACTTAAGTCTCTTCCAAATCTGTTATAATGTGGTTAACTACACACTTTAAGCTCTCCAAATACTCCTAGTTAGTTCCTAGGTTGTTCCCTTTTCTTATACCACTAAGTCTTCTAATTTCCATACAAATTTGGGCAGAGTTTCCCCTATATTTTTAACATTGCCCACACATTGTTTCTGCTCACTCATTGCTACTTAGCACACCTGTTTTCCAAAGACCTCAATATACACATTTCTAATTTTACCACAACATTCCACACATTACAATACACTATACTTTCCTGCACATACACCTTCATTACCCAAAGTTTTCCCAAGATTTTAAACATCTTTAAAAGACTTCAAAACTCTTACATTCTCTTCTCCATTACACTACAACATAGTTAGTACTCAAACTACATACATTACTCATTTTTACTACATAAAAATCTGTTACACTACCATACATAAACCAACTCAAGGTAAGAGCATTTACCTTATGATTTTAGTTTCTCCTTTCTTTTTATTCCTTTCTTCCTCTTTCTTTCTCTCTTGTTCTCAGTTCAAATGGAGTTCACACTCCAATGCTACAGCCCATATTAATACACAACAACTACTTAGAAAATCTTCCTTACTAACCTAGAACTTTGGATATGTTTCTTGGGTTTAGAAAAATACCTTACCTTGCAAGTGTATAGAAGGAGTGTTGTACAACAAGAAGACAAGATTTCCACTCCCAATGAGAAGCCAAAATCAGCTGGAGCATAAGGAACAAGAAGCTCAAATCTTAGAAAACTCTATTTAGCAAATGAGAGCTAGAAATGGGGAATTTTTGAATTTCTTTTTACCTCAAGACATCAAGGTGAAGGAGGAGCTTCTAATGGTGGACTCAAACCTTCAAATGGCTTCCAGACATGGAGATGAAAATGGAGCTTTTGGATTTTTGAAAGGAGGAAGATGTTCTCCTTGGCAAGGGGATTCCAACGGTGTAATATTTATTGCATTTGGAGTTTTGAGCCTTTAAAAATGGGAGAGAAGGAGAGTGTTAGTGGTGGTTTCTCAAATTGCCATTAATGGCTTAGGGAAGAAGAAGAAAATCAGAGAGGGAGGGGAAAAACGTGAGAGAGAGGTGAGCTGTGAGGAGAGTGAATTCACTTTTTGCTTTTTACTTATTTGTTTGTCCTTTAGCATATTAGGTGAGTGAAGAGAATGAGGGAGAGGGGGCAAATCGGCCACCTACACCCACTCACACATATTTTCACTTTTTATTTACAAAAGTGGACACATTAGTTTTGCCTTATTACAGTTTACACCCCACAACTTCTCGTTTTTACAGTTTTTACTAACCGAAACCCGTTTTTCTGGAATTTCCTTGTTTAATTAATTTTATTGGTTCTAAACCTTCATTAATGTTTATTAATAACTATTTGGTTGACCAAAATTATTACGATTCTATTTAACTCGCTTAAAGTCGTGTTTTCCCGGTTCCCTCGAAAAACATGCTTTAAGGTTTGTTTGGGCTTTTAATCCATTTTAAGGATCTGTTTCCTTCAGGATTTGTTCCATGTTTATTTAGATGTAATTAAGCCTCTAAAATACTTATTAGCCTAATTAATCACTAATTTAATTACAGGGTATTTCAACCACACAGCAACTAAAACTTAACACTTAAAGTGGAGAAGTGCATCATATAAAGCCAAGTCAAGTTGTCTGAAATATGATTTGCAGATGCTTAAAATACAACTAGCAGTGAAGGTGCAATGCTTTGGGAGGTGAAATAAGTATTGATTGTTTGAATAAGTATTTTGAACAAGTCTGATTAAACAAACGCTACTTTAATGACTTTGAACTATCAACAGCTGGCAGAGCATACACAATCCCCTGTACATCATAAAGATAGAGTTCTTTAAGGTCATTAGAAAAATATTATGGCACGATCTGTATAAATATTAATTCACATTTCATTCTTTACCATGGATGCTTCTCTTCACGAGAGGATTGGATAACTACTATAATCTTTCTGACTCTACAACATGGTAACCCAACTCCGGTTCGATGAATCTCCTTGCATCAACCCCAAATTCAAGGAAAAGGAGGTATATTTCTTATATATCCCCCTTCACACCCCACCTAGCTCTTTTTATAATTATATACAGCAAAATCAAGAAGGTTTGGCCATCATTCAAAACCCTTTTTTGATAAATATTCTAATATTGAGGATAATATGCAACTAGAGACAAACAGAGACAAACAGTTGTTCTTTTTATAATCTAATTGTTCAATGTATCTTATATCAATTTCTAACACACACAGAGACAAACAGTTGTTCAACTCTGAGATGCTTGCCATGTTGCCTCCTCCTTCTTCAACTTCTCATTCATTAAAACTATTGATAGCTTATTAAGTAAGGTTAACCATGGAAACAATGTATGTAAGCCAGTGTGATGCAAACCAAAATACCTCAAATATTAATTCAACCACTCAGAAATATATATATTTAATGGCACTTATTTATCCTCTTCAATTACTGCCAGGTATAGAAATTCAAGCAGACAAACATATTTTAAATGACAAACAGACAAACAGATTTCAAATGACAGGCAGACAAACATATCTCAATTGACAAGCAGACAGACAAATTTCAAATGACATGCAGAGAGAATGTTCAGAGTCAAATGAGTTGTGTTTTTATCGTATGCTAGTTGATTATGTGGGTATATGAGTGTCTGAATATGTCGATCCTCTTGCAGTCTTTTGTCTTTGATTTTCTTATGAGACATATCTTTGAGCAGTGTCTGACTTGTTGTATGTGCTAGAAGTTCTAACGTGAGCTCTCCCAGACAGGTGCCCGACTGGTTGGACACATGTCATGAGCCGAGTGCATTAGCAACCTTGCGTGCTATGCCACTCTTTTACCTGTCTATCTGAATCATGAATCTTGACAAACATATTAGATAGACAACACAAGGTTTGCTATCATCAAAACTAAAGGATCTTGACTTAACAATTTCCCCCTTTTTGATGGTGGAAACCTATACAAAATTATATGTACTTGGCAATTAAAAATTCGAAAGATTCCCCTAAGAAGGATTCCCCCTGAGTTTGTTAAAGGTTGAAAGATTAAATTTGAGCAAACAAAAGATAAAAGATGACAGCAGATGACAGCTTTTATTTATACTATAACCATAGGTAGAAAGTTCTTCACTAAGATATTACATGACACAAGGAAAGCAGTCATACTATCACAAGTACATATCTTTTCTTTCTTTCCCCCTTTGCCATACAGCAAAAATAGGGAGCAACTACACGACTTAAGATATTGTAAAGGCCATAACATTCCATAGACTACAAACTACAAGTATGATCGAGAAAATCTAGATTGAGTGACGTGCCTGGAGATCCCATTCAATATCATCTAGGCCAAAGGGTTCGTCCTCCAAAAAAATAAACTTTTATCCAAGGTTTATTAGCTGTAGTAGATTCGATCAAGGGTGATTCGGATGTGGTGGAAAGGTCTGACTCCTTAGAATCGACTGTGAACTCCATATAGTGAGGATTCCTAGTATGAGAGGGAGTGACACTTGAGGTTCTAGACCAAGCTGTGAATGAGTACAAGTTGGGTAAGACATGGCTTTGAGTGACATATTTCTTTGGATGTTTTGTGAACATGAGTTTGTGAATGTGATGGAGAAATATGTGACTACTTCTACCACATAGGCAGTGTACCTAATCGTTTTGCGGGATAGTGGATTCGTGGGGTTGTCGTACTCTTGGGGACCTCGTTGTGGATAACTGATAGTGGATTAAATTTACTGAGACTTCTAGTAATAGATTTTATCATTTTTTAAGGAGAAGAATTAATAGCTAACAAAATAAAAAAATAGAAATTATAAATCTTTTTGTTTTTGAGAAAGCGCCCCGGGTTGTTCTGCTCACCTATTTTATCCAATCATAATATAAACTTTACCACTTACGAATAAACTCAGAAACTATAAATAATTCGTTGACGACTAAATCTAACGAACCCTAACCAGTTGCTAGAACTAGCAGCAGACTAATGCTCTAATCCGGACACAACCAATCGCATAAAGAACAGCTTCTATTTGAGACTAATTAACCTATAGGCCGGATCAGGCTTCTAGCTGTTAATCAGGTTTAATTCCTATGTCTTGTTATCTATCTCAGCTCTCGCGTGTTGATTAGAAAACTACAAATATTGCTTTAATAATTGATCAGAGAATTAAAGCACATGAAGGACAAGAGTTAAACTATTACTTTAGATAAAATCATAGTGGAAAGCTTAACATAACATAATTATATAAAATAGGCTCGCATCCCAAACCTGGGAGGGCTTAAGTTTATTAATTAAACATGACTATATATAAACAACATTTTAACAAAATAAGAGAAAGGGTAGAGAAAACTCCAGCTAGCAAGTTGACTCTGAATCCTAGCTCCGCCTCTGTATCCACGTCGTCTGTAATAATAATACTAATTAATGGCACTGATGTGGTGTGGTGGAAAAACAAATAAAAATGGGGAAAACGGGGAGAATAGAAATGGATGTGGTCGTACGTGGTGAGCGATGAGCTTTGGATTTGAAGAAGGGATGGTTTGGAATGAAGATGGGCGTCGGTTTTTATAGGCAAAAGAAAGGAGAAGCAGACAACGGAGCAGACGGTGCAGTTGGTGAATCGATCCGTGAAAATCGCAGTCAGAGGACAGCGATTGATTGCAGAGGCGGCGTGGTCACACGTGAGTGAATTGCGGTAGGCGCAGACGTCTGCAATTAATGAAGTGCGGCGCCGCGAAGGAAGAAGGTAGAAGAAAACTGTTCGCGTCGAAATCTGTCGAAATCTGGATCTGGCGCGTTTTTTAGACACGTCCGCGCCCTGTCCGCGTCCTGTCCGCGCCCTGTCCGCGTCCTGTCCGCGTCCTGTTTTTTTAGACACGTCCGCGCCCTGTCCGCGTCCTGTCCGCTTCTCTGTCCGCTTCGATTCCAGGCGGACGTGCCTTGTCCGCCTCCGGTGTCCGCGCAATAGTTAGGCGGTCGTCTCATGCGATATTATATATATATACACGAGTATACTCCAATCTTCAATCGGCTCTCGATTCTTCGTTATAAGTCCGTTTTACTCGCCGTTTGTTGCGTTAGAAAGCTCATGAGATTATCTATCATTTACATGGCTTTTTCCTACATTTAACACATAAAATATATCAATTCATATCAAAACATAAATCTAGGAAAATGTAAGATAAGTGAGAAATACGACACAAATTGCTATGAAAATAGGAAGAATTAAAGCCCTAAAAGTAGATGTATTTCTCGCTTATCAAACTTCCTCACACTTAGCTTTTGCTTGTCCTCAAGCAAATAGAGAATAAATATATCTCTAAGGCCGTAGTATCAAACCTCAGGATTAAACAGATGCAAAACAGAGCAAGCAAAGTGACAATCAAAAGAATAGTTCTGCTCCTGGTTGTAGGTTTTCGCAAACAGTGAAAAAGAAATTTTTTTTAAAGCATGGATAAGTTAGACTACAAAATCTGAATGTAGATTAACTTGGGATCTTCCACCATTTCTTTCCTTTAACCTTTGGATGACAAGGGGTGTGAAGTAACGCCTTATTCCGCGATACCTTTCAACACCACATACTCATGATCAAAAACAAAAATTAAACTGCAATTAACTCTTTTCGTATGCAAAAACATTCTTCTTCAAGAAATATATACAACACAATTGAATAATTGCGAATTGCAGAGTTTTTTCGTAACCCAGACTTTTCTCTCTATCCTTGTAACGGTGTTGGGCCAACTATCCCAGATCACGAGACCTTAGGTAGATAGGTGTTAAGGCACCCCTAGGACTTAATAACCGGATAGACGAGGCCTGCTTTTGTTAGGAAAATTTTTGATCAGCGGAGTACCTTGCCTTATCCTTTCATTCCAAACTTTCATATCATTTCCAAAATCCCAAGATAAACTAATTCAGTTTCCCCAATCAACTTAATCCACCAAATTTTGGGAAAACAGATTCATTTGAATAAAACTATATATACAAACAACCTAAAGCAGAAAGATTCTTGAGGTGGTCACCTGGCTTCACTTCAAAATTTATGCAAAAATTTTCACCCAAGAATTCAACATTTATAAGCACTCAGAGCAGTGATTCCCTCAATGCAAGAAGACAATTAAAAACATGTGTGGCATTAAGTGCAACTGGCATATTTTCAGGGAAAGGTCTAAACTTCCTCACACTTAAGAGGAGCAATGTCCTCATTGTTCATAAAATAATCAAGAAAAGACCTTTCAAAATATGCCAGACTCATGAAGAATTTCATTCAGGACAATCATGGACTGATATAATAATAATCATTAAGCGTGATAGACTGGACACAAACATTTAAAATAAAGAAACTGAACTCCCCTGATATCGTAGATTGAGGAAGGTGTCCTTCCTCACACTTAAGTGCGAACAATGGGGGTAGTAGCGTTCCTCACACTTGCGTTCAAGCAAGTGTCCAGCCTTGGAGTTCTTCAGATACCATGATAAGAATTTCACCTGCACACACTACCCAAAAATAAACGCTAAAAAGCGTTGCATGAAAGCATAGACACCATTTCCACTTCTTTTTTTGTTAAAAATTAAAATAAAATAAAATCATAAAATAATAATAATAGGATAATAAAGTTTAACCACTGGGTTGCCTCCCAGTAAGCTGCCCGTAGTTTTAGTCTTTGGCTAGACTATCGCTTCGTTATCCTGGATCAAAAAAAAGTAGAATACCTTCGCCAGGAAAACGAAGTTAGTAATAATAAAAGCAAACCACCTGGATCAAAACAAAACGTTACTTCGGTAAATAAAATAGGAAAATGAATACTCCACAAAACCTGGTGTTTGAGGAGGTACTGCCGGTAACGTAGTTGTAACAGGAGACCAGGTGTGATGACTTTTCTTCCTCAAATTGGAGGATGTAAACATCCTCCTCTTGCTGTTGAGGCTTATGGAGGCAGGATGGAAGTTGATGAGAGACCGGTGGTAGTGGTGTTCCTTCCTCAGATTCGAGGATGTAAATTTCCTCTTCCGGTTGGTGAGGCTCAACAGGATAGCGCTCTTCCAGCTGGTTGACCGGCTCAGACACAATATCTTCGAATTTTAATTGCTCCTCCTGTGTTGGGGATGGAGATGGAGGAAGATTGTAACTCTCAGACATTTGTTCTAACTCGGCGTCGGAGAAAAATGTCTGAGAAGTTTCTTTATCTCCTCATCAGAACTTGTAGCTTCATAATATCTGGCTCGAATTGTCTTCACTCCTTGGAGTCACCACTGGAATCTCTTCTGGTGGCTCGCCTGACTTGGGAGGAATTCGTCTGGCCTGTGTAGATTGCTGCTCGTTCTGATTGAAGTAGTAATACCCCAACTGAGCTTCGTTGTATTGTGCGTTAGCCTGGTTGACTTCCCACCAATACGGCTCTCGATTTGATGTTGAGGTGGTTGATAATCCTTGACCAATCTTTGATATGAGGATATTTCCTCTTGCATTCGTGTCCATTCCAGATTGATCAACAATCTTCTCACCTCATCGTGGCTGCTCTCCATTGTCAGTAATTATCCTATAAAAACAAAAATAAAAATACCAAGTAGAAAAGAAATAGAAACAGAAAAGAAAAATAAAAACAAAATTAACTAGAAGAAAACAAATAAGAAATAATATAGAAATACAAGAATTTTTTTTTAGTAAAATTAAATAAAGCGAAAATAAAATAAAAGTAAATAAAAATAGAAATCCCAATAAAATTTAAAAACTATCAATTAACCGTGCTGGAGGTCCCCGGCAACGGCGCCAAAAACTTGTTGGAGAAATATGTGACTACTTCTACCACATAGGCAGTGTACCTAATCGTTTTGCGGGATAGTGGATTCGTGGGGTTGTCGTACTCTTGGGGACCTCGCTGTGGATAACTGATAGTGGATTAAATTTACTGAGACTTCTAGTAAATAGATTTTATCATTTTTTAAGGAGAAGAATAATACTAACAAAAAAATAATAAAAATAGAAATTATAAATCTTTTTGTTTTTGAGAAAGCATCCCGGGTTGTTCTGCTCACCTATTTTATCAATATATTAATATAAACTTTACCACTTAAGTAATAAACTCAGAAACTATAAATAATTCGTTGACGACTAAATCTAACGAACCCTAACCAGTTGCTAGAACTAGCAGCAGACTAATGCTCTAATCCGGACACAACCAATCGCATAAAGAACAGCTTCTATTTGAGACTAATTAACCTATAGGCCGGATCAGGCTTCTAGCTGTTAATCAGGTTTAATTCCTATGTCTTGTTATCTATCTCAGCTCTCGCGTGTTGATTAGAAAACTACAAATATTGCTTTAATAATTGATCAGAGAATTAAAGCAGATGAAGAAGAATTAAACTACTACTTTAGATAAAATCATAGTGGAAAGCTTAACATAACATAATTATATAAAATAGGCTCGCATCCCAAACCTGGGAGGGCTTAAGTTTATTAATTAAACATAACTATATATAAACAACATTTTAACAAAATAAGAGAAAGGGTAGAGAAAACTCCAGCTAGCAAGTTGACTCTGAATCCTAGCTCCGCCTCTGTATCCACGTCGTCGTAATAATAATACTAATTAATGGCAGAGATGTGGTGTGGTGGAAAAACAAATAAAAATGGAGAAAACGGGAGAAAGAAATGGATGTGGTCGTACGTGGTGAGCGAGAGCTTTGGATTTGAAGAAGGGATGTTTGGAATGAAGATGGGCGTCAGTTTTTATAGGCAAAAGAAAGGAGAAGCAGACAACGGAGCAGACGGTGCAGTTGGTGAGTCGATCCGTGAAAATCGCAGTCAGAGGACAGCGATTGATTGCAGAGGCGGCGTGGTCACGCGTGAGTGAATGCGGTAGGCGCAGACGTCTGCAATTAATGAAGTGCGGCGCCGCGAAGGAAGAAGGTAGAAGAAAACTGTTCGCGTCGAAATCTGTCGAAATCTGGATCTGGCGCGTTTTTTAGACACGTCCGCGCCCTGTCCGCGCCCTGTCCGCGCCCTGTCCGCGTCCTGTCCGCGTCCTGTTTTTTTAGACACGTCCGCGCCCTGTCCGCGTCCTGTCCGCTTCTCTGTCCGCTTCGATTCCAGGCGGACGTGCCTTGTCCGCCTCCGGTGTCCGCGCAATAGTTAGGCGGTCGTCTCATGCGATATTATATATATATACACGAGTATACTCCAATCTTCAATCGGCTCTCGATTCTTCGTTATAAGTCCGTTTTACTCGCCGTTTGTTGCGTTAGAAAGCTCATGAGATTATCTATTCATTTACATGGCTTTTTCCTACATTTAACACATAAAATATATCAATTCATATCAAAACATAAATCTAGGAAAAATGTAAGATAAGTGAGAAATACGACACAAATTGCTATGAAAATAGGAAGAATTAAAGCCCTAAAAGTAGATGTATTTCTCGCTTATCAGAATGGTGGAATGAATGGTTTTCCAATTTGAGTTGTAGGAGCTTTGTGGAGTCTGTGCCATTTTGTGAGAAGTGAAATGATGATCGTGAGTGATCAATGAACTTCGCAAGTATTTCTAGACAGTTGAGTATATGCTCGACGACTGCTCTGTGAGTGGTAATAAATGAGGTGCTATGTCTTGTGGGCTATGTTTGTAGGCCTTTTAGGTGTCAAGTTAGGAGACAGGATTAGTGGAATTGATGGGATAAATATCTCTGATAATCTTGCAATTTTTAATCAAGGAAGAAGCAGCCAATAAAATAAATTATTTCACAACCAATATAATCATTCGAGTTGACAAGAAACAGTTGCATTTTCATTCATATCAAAATATTGACCTTGGAAATAGATAGTCAATGGCAGCAGCACGAACATAAAGGAAAAGAAAAAAAATCTAACTTAAAGCTATTTTCTTACGGTCTTCACTCATGTCTCTAAGAGACAAAGAACGCTCAGGCTATGTGGGAATCTATAAAATCTATTGCTCCTTGAACCATGTGATGAACACTTGGTTCAGTGGAGACAGCCTGTATAGCGGTAAGAGTGACTCTTACTTGAACGTCCCGAGCTGAAGTATCTAGACTGGTCCCCGACCTGTCGTGGACCGGTGTGAGACTTCTCTTCCTTTTGAGTCCTGAAGCTCTTGCAGTTGGTCGAGGTTCTAACCGTGCTTCCTCACTCTTCGTGGGCTTCTGGAGGGCTACGAGATTATCTCCCTTAGTCTTTATCCCCATCATGGAAAGCATCTCGGAGCAGATGCAGTCTGTGCGCACTCGTGGAACATGTCGGTGTCCACTCCATTCTCCAGTAGTGTCGTGGTGACCACTCCCCCATGCACCAGACCTTGGTTGAAGTAGTGACTCTCATCCATAGTGAGGAGAATCATGGCTGGAAGGTCAATTTTCACCTTGGTCTTGAGTGCAAATAGTAGCCTCACATCCCGTGCATTGACGATGTGGGTGCGTTGATTCCTTGGGGTGATATTATGGGTGACGAGACTAAAGAGGACTCTGCCCAGGATGGACATGTCCACAGCATTGAAGTTTTTCATCGTTGCTCCTTGTTAAGGAGGTTGGCCATTTTCCCTCCTTGGTGGCTTAGGTCATTTCAAGTAGTTTCCTTAGAAATGACCAGCCCTTCTGGTCCTAGATTTCGCAAATGTTCTTTGAGCAGCTCGGTGTAGACATGGAGAGGCTCCTGGAAGGCGTATACCCATCCTTGGAACTACAACAGCTCAATGATCTCTCCAAGACCCATCAATTTCATCCATTCTATGTCCAATGTCTTTGGTAAGACGTGACAGGATCGGTCGTTGACATTTTCAGCCTTGATCAAGGATGGCTCTAGCTCCTTGAGCTTTTTCACACGCTTCAAGGACTGTGATGGCTGGGAGTTGACGACAGCTCTTTTCGCTTGGGAGAGCTCCTCCATTTCTAGAGTGTGTGGTGATGGTGTCAATGGTCCCTTGCCTTTGGATTTCCTTAGATGCTCACGCTCCTCGAGCGTGAGTATGACTGGTGACATCAACTCTGTACTATCCTTTCTTTGAGGTGATCGGGGAGGATTCAGGGACCGGTGAACGGCAGGTTCCCCATACTAAGTGATGAGCTCAGCTTCCTCCTCTGAGCCTGGTGCTGTCACACCTTCCTCCTGGCCTTTCTCTTCTGTTGAAGCATCTTTTTGTGACTTGTCGTCACTTTGAACTTCTTCGAGCTCTGGTTGGTGGACGGTCGCCTCGACGACAGCTGAGGGGGTTGTTTCCTCTTCATTGATGAAGTGCAACTGACGAGTTGCTTTTTTCGGTGTCGAGTGATACTTTTGTGGAGCTGTTTGTTTTTGAGAAAGCCTGGATGCACGGGTCACACAACTAGTTGTAGTGGTGAAATGGCCTTTGGATTTTGGATTTTTGGTTTTGGATTGCTTTGTGGTGATTTTGAAGGTTTTTGGTGAAGGAGTAGGAGAAGACATTTTTGGTTTTTTTTGGGAGTAGGGTTAGGAAGGATAGTAGGTTTGAAGGTACCGAATTCAATGAGGTGGTGAGTTTCAGGAATATGGGTTCTTATATATTCTACCTCACTAGCTAGTAGTTTGCCTTAAAAAAAATAAGTGTTAGTAAAAGCTCGGAATCCTTTACCGACACACACTATAAGTGTCTGTATAGACCTATAGTATCTGAGGTTATACCGACACTTTTTTTGTGTGTCGGTAAAGGTCAACTGAGTCTATACTGACACTTTTTGTGGCTATACTGACACAAAAAATGTGTCTGTAAATGGCTTTTTTTTTCAAGAAGCTTCTTGCACTACTTTAACCGTGAGTTGATCTTCCTCTTCCTTTGTCAGGCGAGTTTGAGATTCTGTCGGCTGTTTGTCGGCCACTTATAGTGGGGAAGCTTCCTTGAGGATGTCCTTAGCTTTTGATCGAAGAGCAGTCTTGGGTGCCATTTGGTTTAGAGGATTTGTACTGGACTTTAGAACTTTTCGATCGGGTGTCCTTTAGCGGCTGTAAGGCAAGGGTTCTTTGCACTAAGCTCATGAAAGTGTTTGTAGAGAGAAGAGAAACTTCTTTGAAGGCTTAGAGAGATTAGAGAGAGTGAGGGCAATAGTGTGACAAGAGCAAAACTCTCGTCTCCCTTTTATAGATATCGAGTAACGGTCAACGACCGTTCCTCATCCGCTCACTGACATGTCCCAACGGTACTATTCATAACAGGCAGCGGTCATGACAGTTGTCAACGATCCATTAAGCATTTTCCCATTTCTAACTGTTACACACTCCTTATTCTATCCTTACTTTTGTGGAAATGCTGACAAATTTGTTTCAAGTAGTCGTTTGACATGTTTTGTTCATGCATGACCATTCGTTGACTACTGAACGACTAGTTTTAGGGTGTTGCTCACGTGTCGGTGACCGGTCGTGGGAATTTGAAAGATAATTTAATTGTGATAAATGAATATCATACCAAGATCATGAATAATCTTGTTGAATCTTTCTCTACTTAATGGCTTAGTAAAAATGTCTGCTAGTTGGTTTTCAGTAGCAATGTACTTTAACACAACTAATTCCTTTTCACAACAATCTCTAAGAAAGTGATGTCTAATGTCAATATGTTTGGTACGAGAATGATGTACTAGACTTTTGTAATAGAAATGGCACTTGTATTATCACACATGATAGGTAACGTACCTGTTTTGACGGCATAATCACCAATTTGTTGTTTAAGCCACAGAAGTTGAGCACAACAGCTTGCTGCAGCTATGTATTCTTATTCAGCCGTTGAGATTGCAACACTTTGTTGTTTCTTTGATCCCCATGTGATCAAACATGACCCAACAAAGAATGTTGTTCCTGATGTGCTCTTTCTATTAGTGATAGATCCTCCATAATCTGCATCTAAAAATCTTACAATGTCACAGTTAGTGAATTTAGGATAAAAGAAACCAAGATTCATGGTTCCTTTTAAGTAACGTAGGATTCTTTTCATAGTTGTGAGGTGACTTTCTCTTGGATCTGCTTGAAACCTGGCACATAAGCAAACACTATACATAATGTCAGGTCTACTAGCAATTAAATATAGTAGAGAACCAATCATCTCCCTGTATGATCGCTGGTCGACCGGTCGGTCACCAGTCATGATGCCCATTTTTGTGCCAACTGCCATTGGTGTGTCACACGTTTTACACTCCTCCATTCCAAATCTCTTTAGCAAATCCTTTACATACTTCTCTTTGGATATGATAGTCCCTTCGGCATTTTGCTTGACTTGAAGTCCTAGAAAGAACTTCAATTCTCCTAGATCACTCATCTCAAATTCCCTTTTCATCAAAGCTTCAAACTTATTGCAATATTTCTCATCAGAAGCTCCAAAGATTATATCATCGACATATACTTGCACAATTAAGAAATCCCTTTTGTTGTTGTAGACAAATAAGGTTTTATCCACCTTTCCTCTCTTGAATTGGTTTTCTAAAATATAGGAAGATAAACGATCATACCATGATCTTAGAGCTTGTTTGAGCCCATAAAGGGCTTTGTCAAGCTTGAGTACCATATCTTTTCCTTCTTGTGTCTCAAAGCCTGGAGGTTGCTCAACATATACTTCCTCTTTGACGTACCCATTGAGGAAGGCACTTTTGATGTCAAGTTGGAAGAGTTTAATTCCATTGTGTGCAATAAATGAAATTTGTAATCTGATGGACTTCATCCTTGCTATTAGAGCGAAGGTTTCTTGGAAGTCTATCGCTTCTTGTTGATGATATCATTGAGCTACTAGACGAGCTTTGTTTCTAATGACTTCTCCCATCTCATTCAACTTGTTTCTAAAGACCCATTTTGTGCCAAGTACGCCTTGATGTGAAGGACGGGGCACAAGATGCCAGACTTTGCATCTTTCAAACTGATTTAATTCTTCTTGCATTGTATTAATCCAGTCTGAGTCTCAAAGAGCTTCTTTGATGTTCCTGGGCTCGATGGGTGAGACTATCGTTGAGAAGGCTAGAAGATCTCGAGTTTGTGCTCTTGTTTGAATTCCCTTGGAGATGTCTGATATGATGTTCTCCAATGGATGATCTTTGTACAAAGTACGAGATTGATGAATGGTTGATGGTGATAGAGGATCTTCGACATCATTGTTTCCTTCGTTCACCTGTTGTTGACCTGTTGCCGACCTATAGGGCAAGTTTTCTTCAGTTGATGATTCATCTTTGGGATTATCTGTGTGATCCTGATCAGCTAGATCGAATCCAAGTTCTTCTTCTTCTTCAGATTTCTTGACCTTGTGAACATCAGCCTCATCAAAGACCACATGCACACTTTCTTCCACCTTTAGTGTCCTTTTGTTGTATACTTTGTATGCCCGACTCCTTTCAGAGTACCCAAAGAAGATGGCCAAATCACTTCTGGCATCAAAGGTTCCTAAGGGATTCTTTTCATTATTGTGGACATAACATCTACAACCAAAGATCCTAAAGTGACTTATGTTTGGTTTTCTTCCCTTGATTAGCTCATATGGAGTTTTATTGAGGATAGGTCGTATGAGCGTCCTATTTGTGATGTAGCATGCAGTCGCCACTGTTTATGCCCAAAAGACCTGAGGAAGATTGCTCCCCGATAGCATGGCCCTGGCTACTTCTTGTAGTGTTCTGTTCTTAAGCTCAACTACCCCATTCTGTTGGGGGTGTTCTTGGTGCTGAATATGTGTGATTGATTCCATGTTGTTTACACATATCCATGAATTGTTGATTCTCAAACTCCGACCCATGATTAGACCGAAGAGCCTTGATCCTGTGGTTGAGTTGTACTTGGACTTTTCCTGCAAAGACTTGAAATTTCTCAAAGACTTCGTCTTTGGAAGCAATAAAGAATGTCCAAACAAATCGTGAGTTATCATCAACAATTATAAATACATACCAATTTCCTCCAAAACTTTTGATTCTCATAGGTCCACATAAGTCCATGTGAAGTAATTCAAGTGGCTTGGATGTACGAACTAAGTTCTTTGATTTAAAAGAAGTCTTAGTTTGTTTGCTTCTAACACAAGCATCACAAAAATTGGTCTTGGATTTTTTAATCTCATGGAGACCTCTTACCAACCGTTTCTTGACAAGTCTTCTTAACAATGAAGTGCTAACATGCCCCAATCTTTTGTGCCATAGTGTAGAGTCATCTATTGAAGCAGTTGAGCATGAAAGATTTGGACTGTCAATATCCTCCATACTAGTTACATAAACATTTTTCCACCGTTTTCCCTTTAACATCGTTTTGCCATTGTTCTGACTTACTATGCTACAATGTGTAGAATAGAAGTGAACTGAATTGCCTTTATCACATATTTGAGAAACACTAAGTAAGTTGAATTTTAAGCCATTGACCAAATTTACACTATCTATAACATAATCTGAAGTAATACCAACCTTACCTACACCGATGATTTTTCCTTTCTTATTGTCGACAAAGGAAATGGTTCCTTGGCTTCCCTGTTCGAGTGAGAAGAACTTCTTTTTGTCTTCTATCATGTGTTTAGAGCACCCACTGTTGATGTACCAGCAGGGGTCCATTCTCACTCGATTCTGCACTTAACACGTTAATGGTGTGGGGTTAGGGTCCATAGAAAGGTTGGACCCATTTCCACCATCAACTATTGTTCTAGGATCATTTTTACTACTCATTTTAGTCCTATTTTCTTGAGTTTCCAAAGCCTCATAAACCACGTTTTATAGCAATTGGCATCATGATGACCAGGTTGTCTGCATAGGTTGCAGACACCTCCATGACTGGTCGCTGACTGATATCCGACTGGTCATTTATTTCTCCATATGGGTGTCCTAGATACAGCTTCTAGCTTCGCATGTTTTTCTTTGACAAACGCTAGTTCTTTTTCCTTTGTACTAAGTGCAACAATTAAGTCATCGATTTCAGGTTGTTTTCCTAGTTTCATCTTTTCATGAGCGGAAAGAATTTCACTATAATCAATTTGCAATTTCATGAGTGCTTTCATAAGATTATCTACTTTATCCTTGTCTGATTTCTTATCCAATTTCTCATTTTCCTCCAAAAGTTCATTATTTTCATTTTCCAAAGCCTCGAGTTGATCAACTAATATAAGAGAAAATTTTCTAACTCCAGGGAGTTCGGCCTTTAGAATCCTCTTTCTAAGGTTAGAGTAGTTTACCTTGTTTTGATCTTCTTCCTCTGACTCTGAAATTTCTTTATCTTGCGCCATCAAGCAAACTTCTTCAAGGCATAGGTGAGCCTTCTCGTCCTTCGAGGAATCACTATCTGAGGTTTGATTATTGTCACTAAGCTCTGAGTCTCCCCATGCAGCAACAAATGCTTCTTTCCTTGGCCCTTTGTTGAACGATCGTCAGACAGGTTTCCTGACCTCGTCGTTGTCCACTCGTGATTGTTGAGGACAGTCTTTGATCTGATGCCTGCACTTTGGGCATCCAAAACACTTATCATTGTCTTTCTTGTGGTGATCGTCAATCTCCTTGGGCTCTCTTCCTTTCCTCATGTTCTTTCTTATGAATTTTCGAAAGTACCTCTTAGCGTAGAAGACCATCTCATCATTGTCTTCTTCTGTCTCGAAATTTTCAGCTACCCGTAGGGCTATGCCTTTTTCTTTTGAACTTTCACAGCTTCGTTGTTGTAGTTTCAACTCGAATACCATTAGGGAACCTAACATGTCCGCCAAGGACATCTTAGAGAGATCATGAACTTCTTGCATGGCATTAACCTTCCTGTCAAAAGAGGCGGGAAGAGATCTGAGGAACTTTTGAATTTGATCCTCGTTTAAGATAGTTCTTCCAAGCGCCAACATTTCGTTGATCTGCTTGGTGAACCTTGTATGCATTTCAGAAATGCTCTCCTTTTCTTCCTTCTTGAATAGCTTCCAATGAGTGAGTAGCAACTCAATGCGAGTCTTTTTTATCTCTTCATTCCCTTCATACGTAACCTCAAGAGTTTTCCAAATCTCTTGAGCTGTTTTGGCTGAGGCTATCTTGGAGTATTGCTCAGGTAGTAGTGCACAGTGTAGTATTCTTACGGCTTGAGCATTAAATATCAACTTCTTGATTTGATCATCCGTCATGTTGTCGATAGATATGTCTTGTCCTTGAGCGTTCTGGAAGGTGTACTCTCCATGTGTTATCACCCTTCACATTCTTGGACCATCAGACTTGATGTGAAACTCCATTTTATTCTTCCAGTGAGTGTAGTTGTATCCATTGAAGAGTGGTGCTCGATTTAGTGCAGAACCTTCTTCTGCCGCTAGTAGGCTTGCGTGAGACATTTTGATCGTCTTCCAAACAAGTTAGCTTTCTAGAAGAGACCTCCTCTGATACCATTTGAAACCAGCAAGCGCTCCTGACGCGTCCCCGACGTGTCGTGGACGTATCATGGACTTAAATGAAACTGTGATAGTTAGGAAAAGACACGAGATAAACTTAAACTGGAAACTCCATTTCGATTGAGAATTTACACACAATAAATTCACTCAATCTCCCTTGCCCCACCACACGGACTCCCAGGACAGTTTCGACTTTACCCCTAAAGTCCTTAACCCTCACCTGACTATCGGCCTGCGGTTCACCAACCGCTCCCTGACCTGTTAGTCTATTAAATACCCAAAGTATTGACACTCTAACCCAGTCCTCTCTAGCTCACCAACTCTCTAGCACTTACACACACTCTAGTCTGATCCACACTTGCCCAGATAATCTCTTTCTTTTTCTCTCGTACAGGCTTTTTTTCATATGAACCAAATGCAAGTATATATACGGTTAGTTAGGGTGTAACTACCGTCCTATAAATCCCTAGACTCTAAGGGTCGACTTCAGATTCTATTATTCACATAACAACCACACTAGACTTGCAGAAAGTCTTCAACTTGATCTGAAGGTGTTTGGACTACGTGTCGCCTTACGGTTGGTCACGCTGGCGGTAGCCCTCTTGATTGGTCGAGCACCACTTGTGTGCCCCACTTGCCTGATTCTGTCTGGTTCATTAAATGCTCATTAATGCTCCTTTAGTCTTCATTATGGCTATACAATTGTTCTGATAAGTAGCCCTTTACTTATCTTGTCCATTTGCACATTAATGAGTCGTGTTCTTGTCGTGTACTAGTTGATTATGTGGGTATATGAGTGTCTGAATATGTCGATCCTCTTGCAGTCTTTTGTCTTTGATTTTCTTATGAGAGATATCTTCGTGCAGTGTCTGACTTGTTGTATGCGCTAGAAGTTCTAACGTGAGCACTCCCAGATAGGTGCCCGACTGGTTGGGCACATGTCGTGAACCGAGTGGGCTTGCAACCTTGCGTGCTAAGCCACACTTTTACCTGTCTATCTGAATCATGAATCTTGACAAACATATTAGATAGATAACACAAGGTTTGCTATTATCAAAACTAAAGGATCTTGACTTAACACTGAGCTTAATAACTATGTCATAAAACAATAATTACTAAGTCCTAAGTTAGCTCACTGGAACCTAACTAGAGTCGCCACCTAATTTTAACCTAGATTAAATTAGGAGAGGAGAGTTCGGGTTCCGGGGCTTGGTATTCGACTTATTTAGGGTTCAATTACTTTCATTACCCCTCGAAGTCGTTTTTCCTCTACTTAGTTTAATTACGGCTTATTACGAGTCATTATAACCTAAGTGCGCGAACTTCTGAATTTGTTTATTTTTCAACATTTTTTGACAGAAAAATAAAATGAAAGTTAACATTACCTAAACTAGGGTTTTGGAGGCAGATTTAAAGCAAATTTTGTTTCTGTCCGTAGCCACAGACTTAATGTCCGAGACCACGGACCCTAATTAAACTGTGTGATTATGAAAGTCGAATTAAAATTAAAACGCAAACTTGAAAAGTCTGGGGCCACGGACAGGGTGTCCGTGGGCCCGGACATTTACTGTTAAAACCCTAAATTTTGAAAAAATAAAAATCCCGCCACCATCTATGGGTGGCCGTGGCCACGGACAACCCGTCCGTGGTCCCGGACCATAGGTCCGAGGTCACGGACCACCCACGGACAGTGGGTTATTGGCAGTTCCCGACGGTGTTTTTGATGCACGTGTAGCCTAAAAGATTTCCAAGATGTTAGTAATCAAATATTTTCAATTTGAAGTTGAATTAAATACAAAACTTGGCAAACAAGTTAGAGGATAGAAACTGAAACAAATAGCAATTCGGAAGCTATGAAAGGTTAGTTTGCAACCAAAATTTGACAGAAGATTGAGGAATTCGTAGGGAATCAAAAGAGTGAGGCTCCAACCTGCTTTACCTTCGGGATTGATGAGACTCTTCACGTCGGGAATCTTGCGGTGCTTCGTTGGAGCCGGTTCTGATTCGGGTATGGGACCAGCTTCTGGCCTTTGTGAATTGAGGTTGTTTTGACGTCTTGGAGGTGGTTTGATGGTGATTTGATGATTTTGGAAGTGGTGGGAGTTGTAAAACATGTTTAGGTGGTGATTTCGGGAGAGTTTCGGTATGATTTTGGTGGTCGGGTGTTGAAAAATGTGAGAGGATGAGGACGGATGTGTTTTCTGACATGTTAGGGTTCTAGAGCCTGTCCTTTGATCAGAAGTTAAGGCTTCTTATATAGACTTCCTCAAAGATAGAAAAATTCTTATAAGATAAGATTTTGTTGTAACCTTAACTCAGTGGGTTTCCTGGGGAATCTGGCTAAGAAATTTTAACCACGTGTCAAAGATGATAATTCTAATTTTTCTGAGGTGGAATTGGAATTTTTTGACATTGGAGTGTTTTTTAATTCAATTTCTCGTCAGATCCAATCAGAAATTGCTAGAACATTATTGAAAATTTGAAAAATCAAAATTCCAACGCTATTATGCTCAAAATGTCATCCTCTATCATGGGTTAAAATTTCAAAGCATTTCAAGTTGATTTAAGCCCTTTTCGGAGTAGAGAGAAAGCCTATATGAGATCCTAGGGGCCTTGAAAATTATGAAAAAAACCCCAAAGATGACTAAGCTGCCACTAGTGCTCTGGAATGCGCCGATCGGACCAGGAATCATCACTGCTTGACCAAAGTGTCTCCCGCAACACTAAAGTTTTACAAACTCTATACCGGGGGGTAAAATTTTGGGTATAACAATGGCTCCAATCTTTTTCCATTAAAAATTGTTGATCGTTGGATGAATTCATTACATCTTTCAAGTTATCCTAAAGAGCATGCTTAATGAGTTAATATATTTAGTTTGAAATTATAACTATTAGAAAAAATATTGGATGCACAATTACCACAACACTAGCAGCTTTAGAATTCACAATTCTTTCATTCCTTCGAGTTCTACTCCTTTTGTAGAGTTCAGCACGCGATAGTTGATTACTATTGTTTTTCTTTGCCTACACTTGCAAAAATTTCACTCCTCGTAACTCAAACAACCAAATCCAAAAAAATGCACAACACAATAAAAAACATAAAGGATATGAGAGACCAAACTAAATTATTACCTCTTCATGGCTGAATCTAGCAAAAGATTTGGTTCCAATGCAATGTGGCTCATCTGACTTTGTGCGGTTCACTCTTTTTTGCTCACACATCATCTACATGAATTGAAAAAGTAGAATAAGTAATAAAACTGAAGTAAAGATTCACCTAACATGTTACTAAAATTTTAACAAATGTAAATAGAACCTGATATTCATGATTGGACCAAAGATTTACAAGGGCTCTAAATTGTTACTTGTCAACTCTGTCATCAGATAGCATTTCCACAACTTCATCAACTGTTTTGCTAGAATCAAATAACTTCAATTTCAGCTCAGCTTTCCAAGACCTCCCCTTCATTCCCATATTAGATATGACCCAATCCTTAGTATCTTCTGTTTCAGTGGGACAAAATGTAAATTTATCCTGAAAAAGGAAACATAATTATTAATAATAAAGAATCAATTTTATATTGAACATATTAGTACATAGAAGTAAGAGAATTTTTATTAGAACATAATTACCTTTACAATACTCCACAAGTCTTCTTTAACTGACTTAGAAATTTCTCTCAAATCTGAATAGTTTATCGAAACATGATACGGCATTTCCCTTCCCCATGATAAGTCCATTGTAGATACCCTTTCCGAAAACCTACACATATAAGGTGATCATATACATCCTCTCTTGAATGGTAGAACTGATTTCTACAGTTGTGATAAGGGAAAAAGATTATATCTTCTACTGAAGACTTGTCAGCTGCACTCTCCAAAAATTGATTAACCCTATTTATATACTGCTCACTCCATTTTGGGATAAGGTACATCCAAGACCTATCCATCATACAAATGGATCGTCCTCTAGAAACAAAAGCTGAAACAATTTATAAACAAAGATTGATCTAATTAACATACATTTAAAAAAACAAAACACTTTATGAGAAACTCTCAAACAGAGAGCCTATGATAAATTCTCAAGCCACATTTGCAAGTAAATATGATACCAAGAAAAGAACAATTTAAACAGGGTGTCGCACTATTGAAAAAGACGAGAAGGACAAGGCAAATGAGACGACAACAGTTTAAATAGCAACAACAGCAGCTGAATATAGAGATCTTTTATGGATATATTCAGTTCAATTACTTTTGAAATGGCTAATAAACATGGCATGAACAATTGAATGGGAGAGTGATATAGGAGATCAAGATCGAGGAAAGAGAAGCAAGAGAAGGATACTACATTTCAGGGCAAATTAGAACAATTGAAATTTGTGAAAGACCCCAGGATTGAAGAAAGGGTTTGGCTTCAAGAAAACCTTGTTGCTGCTATCTTTATAAATATCATAAGAGACTACTTACTGGATATTGTTATGGCCTAATCAAATACCCCAAACCTAAGTATACAAATTAAACATCAAGTTATGATGTAATAAGGCTAAAACATGCCTTAGAAACATTGGTAGACAATTTAAACCAAGGAAAACAAAAGAAAACGCCATAAGGGCAATTTAAGCAAAAATGTGCTCTAAGCTTGGAGTGACTTTGATTAGCACCCAAATATCATTGTAAGACCTTATTAACATATTAATGGACATGTTAAATCAATTACCAAAGAAAACCAAGCACAAAAACAAAATGTGCTTTAAGACACCTTACAGCACCTTTTTGAGAAATTGTTTTAGAAATGGGTTTTGAGTGGCTAAATGCCCATGATTACACCTTAATCAACATGTGTACTAATTAGTATCACATTAGGAAGCATAAATCAATGGGAAACCAAAAATTTCACGAATATGTGCACCAATTAGTGAATAGTGCTCAAATAGTGCTAGTTTTGACTTAAGTCAACTTTAATTAGTTAAATGGCCAAACAAGGCCTTATGTATGTTAATTATGGAAGGGGGGACGGTTTTAGTAGTGGTGAGTCATCACCATGACCGCCAATTAAAATAAAAGAGGAAGGAGTAAGGAAAAAGACTATTCACCTTTTATAACAAAATATCTTCATTTAAACTACCTTTTCTTCTCTCTCTCTTCATTTCTTCTTCCTCCATCGGTTTTACTACCTATTCCCTGCTCCAAAACCGTGAGAGCCCCATCCATGGTGCCTCCACCTTCAATTGTTCACCAAATGTTCATCTTTGCTCCAAATCAAAAACTAAGCATAGATTTCTCTTAGTTGGAGCAAGCCCTTCCTTTCTATCTTTTCAAATCCTTCAAAGCTTCATTTTGGTGCCAAGTCAAAACTCCATTGATGGAGGAAAATCAAGTTTGAAGAGCTCTTTTGGTTCTCCATTCATCCAAGGTAATGAAAATGTAAGAAAAACCATGTTTCCACCACTTCTTCTCCATTGCCGAAAATTTCTTCTCATGGGGGCTTTGTTTTCCACCTTGAACTAGCTTATTTTCATTCTCCAAAGACTTGAGGAGGTCTTGCCTTGCTTCATTATGAAAGCCATTCCAAAATTCAAAGGTCAATATACACTTTTAAGCTTTAAAACACATATTCTAACCTAAGAATGGATTCCATGAGTTTAGGCATATTGCTTAGTACTCATTATATTATTTGAATGTGAATTAGAACATTGGCAAGAGGATTGAAGTCCTTGCCGAAATGCAATCAAGAAAACCTAAGAAGGGAAGTAAGAGAAGTTTGAGAAAAATAAGGTAAATTGCTTACCTAATGGTGGTTTAAAGTTTAAGGAATGAGTTTTAGATGAGTACTAGTGTAGCTTAGAGCTTACATTAGGTAATGGGTTATATAACCTAGGAAAAAGAATTTAAACAAGCTTGTGAACTTGTGACTAAGGAGCCAATGGGAATGAGTTAGTAAGATAAGCTTAAGGTGAATTAAGAGAGCACTTATATTGTTATAGGAGCATTGTTGTGTGTATTCACGGGTTGAAAGCTTTTATATGTGGGAAATTCAATGTTTAAGTTTAAGTTATTTAAGGGCCTAAGAGCCATGCCATTTAAGAGCCTTAGTGCTATGCAATTTAAGATTATTGCATTATATTGAGTTTATTATGAATGGGTTGATTTGGGTGAGAAAATATGATGAGAAAGGATTTGATGAGTGTGGGATGATTGAATGAGAAAAACAATGCATTTGGGTATGATAATATACTAGAGAAGCTATGGCGAAATTTGAGTAGAAAACAAGTGTTTAAGTGATGGTTATGAATTAATATGACCTAGGTTTACTAGGAGACATTAAAAAGGAATTTGAGAGGAAATGAGTTAATTAAGGAGTTCTTGAGGTTTAGTATGGCCTAGAGAAGTCTAGGAGGAATTAGAGGATTGGTGGGTGTATTGAACACACCAAAGGCATAGTATGAGGGATGGTAAGACTTGTGCAAAATTTGGAGGAAAAAGATGTATAATGCTCTAAGATGATTTAGGTATGAACTAGGGAATATAACAATGAGAGTTTTGGGAAGCTTGTGTAAGCGGTGATGATGCTAGTAGTGGACTAGTAAGGTTTTAGTTTATATGGTAATGAGTGGGCTTGGGTGATGGAAGAGAAAGTTGTAGGAGAATGTTGTATGTTGTCAAGGAAAATGACTAGGAATGTATAAGAGTGTTTAACCATGAGAATGGTGAGAAAATTGAGAAAAAGAGATGAAGATGTCTAAGGAGGGTGTAGGATCGTTAAGGGAAAGGAAGAACAATGTTAAGGTGCTAAAAGGATGGAAAGAAATGTACAGGTATGTTCAAGAGTTTATAAGTGATGAGTAACAAATGGAAAGGAGAGAAATTTGTGCATGGAGATGCGAGATAACCTTGGAAGGTTTAGCAAAGGAAAGATGGATGAATAATGATGTTTGAGGAGTAGATATATTGGTTGAAAGGAGACACTTTGGTTAGTTGAAGTTTTAGACAAAATTTACATGTTAGAAGGGTAAGGAATTAAGTTATAAGTGTTAAGAGTTTAGTAAGAACTTGAATAATGATCAAGGAAATTGGAGGTGAGTTGGTACATGGGTTAGGAGGATTTTAAGTGCTAAAATGGTGTTAGAACATGTGTGAATACATGGGAAAAGATTAGAAGAAGATTGGACAAAAGAACAAGTGAGGAATGAGGTTCAAAACTGTAAAATTTGACAGTTTAAAGTGTGGTCTGGGACTTGGTCCTTGGATAAAGTCCCGGACCAGCACTAAAAACATGCCGAAAATTCAAGTTTAGATTGGTCCGGGACCTAGGTCTTGTAATAAGTCCCGGACCAGCGCAAAGAAACTGCCGAGAGTGCCTTTCAGAAGTGGTCTGGGACCTAGGTTAAGTAACAAGTCCCGGACCACCCATAAATAAGTGCCGAGAGTGAAACCAGTAATTGGTTCGGGACTACAGTCCAGGACTATGTCCCGGACCAGCCATTTTTACAAAGGAAGTGTGCTTTTTAGATGGTAAATGAAGGGAGCTTGTTGGGTAATGCTATTATAAGGTTGTTAGGAGTTGTTTGGTGGAATTTTATGGCCATTGGAGGTGTGAACAAGTGTGAGGTAAAATGAGAAGTAAATAACATAAGTGGTTAAGCTTGAACTAAAATTAATTAGTGGTATTTAGTGGGAAGTCATTAGTGATTAAGTAAGCTAGGTTAATTTAAAGTAATTAACCACCCAATTCGATCAATGTTTTAGGGTTTGAGAATTTGGACTCCGGAGGAGAGTAAGAAACCAAACGACCAACGGTGAACGGTACAGTCTTTCTTGTGACCTGCTTGCTAACGAGGTGTCCCTCGGCTTGTGTGCTATTTGTTTTTGTGTGCCCACTAAACAAGATAAAGCATGCAACCGGAATATTATGTTTATTGTATTGTGTGTGATGTTTGAAAACTAACACAACTTACCGTGAGAACTTACTAACTAATGTTTAGTAAAGAATTGTGTGAGATTAAGGAACACTCCCAAATATTGTTTCCTTAGTAACCGAAAGAGGTTAACTAACAAACATTAACTTGAGACTTTCTACTAACTAGAACTTGGGGGTGTGAGCCTCGATTTTAAACCCTATCCCATGTTGAATAAAGCTGATTAGGATATAACCGGGTTTTAGGTCCACTTATAACCTAAGATTAATAACTATGTCGTATAACAGTAATTATTAAAACCTAAGCTAGCTCACTGGAACCTATTATGAGTCGCCACCTAATTTTAACCTAGATCAAATTAGGAAAGGAGAGTTCGGATTCGGGGGCTTGGTATTCGACTTATTTAGGGTTCAAATTACTTTCATTACCCCTAGAAGTCGTTTTTCCTCTACTTAGTTTAATTACGGCTTATTACGAGTCGTTTTTAACCTAAGTGCGCGCTTCTGATTTTTTTGTACTTTTAACATTTTTTGACAGAAAATTAAAGTGAAAGTTGATATTACCTAAACTATGGTTTCGGAGGCAGAATTAGGTCAAATTTTGTTGCCGTCCGTAGCCACGGACCCTAGTTAACCTATGTGAAAATAAAAGTCGAATTCAACAGAAAACAAAAATTTGAAAAGTCTGGGGCCACGGACAGGATGTCTGTAGGCCCGGACATAGTTTAGTAAAACCTAAATTTTTAAAATTTTAAAATCCCACCGCCGTCCGTGGGTGTCCGTGGCCCCGGACCATAGGTCCGAGGTCCCGGACCACCCACGGACAGGGGTTTTATGGTGGTTCCCGAAGGTGTTTTCGGCTCAAAATTTATGCATGTGTAGCCTGAAAGGTATACAAGACGTTAGTAATTAAAAGACCGCAATTTGAAGCCGAATTATGCACGAAACTTGACGAACAAGTAACAAGGCAGAAACAAAAGTAATTAGCAATACAGAAGCGTAAAAAGGTTAGTTTGAACCCAAAATTTGACAGAGAGTTAATAAGGTCGTGGAGAGTTAGAAAAGTAGAATTGTAACCTGTTTTACCTTCGAATTCAAGAGGATTCTTCACGTCGGGATTCTTCGGAGGCTCCAATGGTGCCGGTTCCGGATTGAGTTCGACCCGAGCTTCTGGTTGTTGATTGTTGAAGGTGTTCTTCACGTTTTGGAGGTGGTTTGGTTGATGTTTGATGATTGTTGATGTGTTGGAAGTTGAAAAATGTGTTTAGATGGTGATTTCGGGAGATTTTGTTGTGATTTTGGTGCTTGGATGTGTAAAAACGTGAAGAGAATGAGGCGGCTGCCTTCTTTGAGAGTCTAGGGTTCTTGAGGTTCTGATCTGATCATGGGATAAGGTTCCTTATATAGGCTTCCTTAAAGATAGAAAAATCCGGTAAAAACCGAGATTTACCGACGTTTTAGCTCAAGGGCTTCCAAAAGGAATTTGATTATAAAATTTTACACATGGGTAAAGGATGATAATTCTGATATTTCTAAAGTGGAATCGAATTTTTTGGATTTTGGGATATTTTTAAATTCAATTTCCCGTCAGATTCAATCAGAAATTGCTAGAAAATTATTGGAAATTCAAAAAATCAAAATTCCAACGCCATTATGCTTCAAATGTCATCCTCTATCATGGGTTAAAATTTCAAAGCATTTTGAATTGATTTGATCCTTATTTGGAGGAGAGATAAAGCCTATAGGGGGCTTAGGAGCCTTGAAAAATTACGAAAATGACCCTGGAGATGACTAAGCTGTCCCTAGTACTCTGAAATGTGCCGATCAAACTGGGAACCCCCGCTACTAGCATATTAGTAGAGACTCTCTTCCGGGGGGGATTGAAATTTTGGGTATAACAGATTGCCCCCCGTCAACTAGACTTTGTAATGGAAATGAAAAGGCTTGTTGATGCTTGAGTGATACCCCAAAATTTTGGATCTTAAAAGACCCCACGTGCAATCGAAATCCAACAAGTTGAGTCGAGCGGTTCTGAGGCGTCGACCACCTAAAGGTAATAATGAAGTAATGTCAGACTATTCTAGGGCGCCGACTACCTATAAGGATTATATGATGTCAAGCTATTCTAAGGTGTTGACTACCTATGATGAATGAGATGATGTCAAGCTATTCTAAGGCGTTGACTACCTAAAAAGTAAAATGAAATAATGTCAAGCGATTCTAAGGCTTTGACAACCTAAAATGTGAAAACTGGGTGGTATGCAAATGCAAGAATGCTTGAATGCTAATGGTGCTGATAGTGTCGATGATGTCGGTGATGTTGATGATGCTGATGATGCTGATGATGCTGATGAAGCTGATGATGCTGATGATGCTAATGATGCTCGGATGCTTCTGGAGACCGAAAACCCATGCTGATGCTCCTGGCTGGACCCAATGTGGACTTATTGCCATCGCCCCCCAAGCCGGTGTGCAGGGATAACTCCTGGTAAAAACCCTGGGGACTTATTGCCTTCACCCACCATTCTTTGATCCCGAAAATAAGTTGACATCACAAAAGGAGGATTTATTGCCATCACCTCGCCAACTTTCTGTCGCCAGGTCTTGTGACGCGCCTGGATAATGCAACTAGGTCTTATGACGAGCCTATATGAATGAGATGAATGCAATGTGTTTGATGAGAGTGGGTAAGCTAAAAGGTAACGCTAGGTCTTACTACGAGCCTAAGGAATTTAACTAGGTCTTACCACGAGCCTAAAGGATGGTTCTAGGTCTTATGACGAGCCTGAAGGATGGATCTAGGTCTTATGACGAGCCTAAAGGATGGTTCTAGGTCTTATGACGAGCCTAAAGGATGGATCTAGGTCTTATGACGAGCCTAAAGGATGGATCTAGGTCTTATGACGAGCCTAAATGATGGTTCTAGGTCTTATGACGAGCCTAAAGGATGAATCTAGGTCTTATGACGAGCCTAAAGGATGGATCTAGGTCTTATGACGAGCCTAAAGGATGGTTCTAGGTCTTATGACGAGCCTAAAGGATGGATCTAAGTGAAAGTGAGTAAAATGTATAATGGGTCTAAATGGATGTAGAAGGATTAGAGTTTATGTCAAACCTAGAGATGGTAGGGCACAAGACGGGCCTGCGGATGTTTGGGTGTGAAGGTAGGGCTTAGGACGTGCCTGAGGAAATTTGATGTGGAGGTAGGGCTTAGGACGGGCCTGTGGATGTTTGAATGTGGAGGAAGGGCTTAGGACGGGCCTGAAGAAATTTGATGTGGAGGTAGGGCTTAGGACGGGCCTGTGTGATATAAGAATGGTTCGAACCTTTGGGTTTTGGGCTTTTGGGCCTCAATCGGTGTCGTTGTTGCAATTGTAGGAACCAACAATTGCCCCCAGTATTTTTTCTTAAGGCAGCCTGAGTTTTTTAGGATTTCATGGCAATTGATCGGAACGATCGATTGCCCCTAGTATTTTTTTTTATTAATTGCGCAAAACAAGTCCCATTCTCACAAGGTCAGGGTTGATCTTGATGTGGTGCTTTCTATCCTACACTCAAAGTGTTTAACGCTTACACTCGTGCTCTCCTTTTGGACAAAACATCTCAACCATTGAATTTGACATTTGTTAGATTTACGCGTTCACATGATTGGATACACAACTATTAAGTCTGAAGTCTTTTAAGCTTGTAACGTGGCTTTGGGGTGTGATGAATGACAACAGGACAATGGAGGAATGTTTAGGATATGTGGAGCTATAAGGGTGACCAAAGCTGCAACTTGCACCTTCTCTTAGACTTGCCTTCTTTGTCTTGAAGTCGTTTGGCTACTTCGTGTTGACTTCGCTTGTGAGCTTAGAACTTGGGACTTTTGAGTTGTTCCTTGCACCTTCTCTCTTTTTTCTGATTTTGGATTGCTTCGAGGCTCTTCAGGTTTGCCTTTCTTTGAATCTCTTTTCCTTCGGGGTTCTTGTGTTTCCCGATTTTGAACTTTGAGATCTTTTTTTATGTTAGCTCATTTGGATCCTGTGTCACTTTGGGACCATTTGTGGATCGTTTCGTCATGCTGGTAGCAGTTTTGCTTCTTTGGACTTGTGAAGTTGCTGTTCAGAAGTCGGGCTCCTTGCTTCCTTTGGTCACCGGGTCGGTTGTTCATCATTGGCTGGCTTGTTTGTGGAGTTTGTAGTGTTATAAAAGAGGATGTACACGAAAAGCTCAGCGGGGGTGCCTAGGGTTTAATGTCTGGGTTCACAGGCCTTTGGCTGCGTGGTGCTGTACCTAGGTGCTTCGTCATCCCTAAAAGTTGTGTATCCGTTCTTTGTTACTTTTCATAGGTTTAAGCGTAAATTTACAAATTATCTCCTTCGGTCGGAGTCATGCCGTTTGCCTTACCTTTGAATGTGACCTCTCTGGAGCCGTGTAAAAATGACACGCTCTTTCACTCTTGGTTTTACCACTCAAGACGCTCTCACGCTATGTACGCTCAAAGACTTGTTCACGCGCTTAAACAAAAGAAATAATCATCTTCGGTCTTAAACTCATATTGCCCCCAGTATTGTTATGGGGTCTTTTGACAAGCCTTTTGAATACCCAGGTTATTTGTGGAAGGTGGTTGTACGATGAATGATGGTGGTGAGTGGTGATGGGGTGATCTTGTGGAGCAAATTTTTGGCTTTATGTATTTGGTGAAATGTTGAGAAAGTGGAGTGGTGAGACACATGGGGGTGTATATGATGAAGGTGGTATTTGTATGAGAGGTTGCTCATTTTTTTTAAATGAATGGAAAATGCTTTACATGGAAATTATGAAAATGGAACCATGTATTATTCAATGTAAAAATAACGTTGGAAATTACAAACTCGGGAGAGCTACCAAAAATAATAAAGGGGACTAACTACTATGAAAGTCAAAAGGTGACTAATAAAAAGAAATCTACTTAATTGAAAAGCAAAACAGTACTTAAAGACTACAAACTCTAATAAGACCCGGGCATGGATGCCCTGCCTACACTTCCATGTCCTAGAAATTGATGCCCTCGATCGATGAGATCTTGGATTGCATGTCTCAAAGCCTTGCAATCATTGGTATCATGGCCGGGTAATTGGTGGTACCAACAGAACTGACTTAGATTCCTTCCTTTTTTAGGGTCCCCAGGTCGGGGAGTGAGAGGCTGTAGCATTTTTCGTTCCTGGAGCATTGTAAATGCCTGGCTTAATGGTTGGCCGATGTCTGAAAATTCTCTCCGACGGGAGCTCTGTCGGGGTGGTTCTACTGCTCCAATGATCCAACCTGGTTCTCTCTGACCGGCATTCGCCTCATGCTGCCTAGACCTTTTCCGGGTGCAACTTTGGATGCAAGCTGTTGTCTCATTGTCCGGTTCTGTCTTCCTAATTGTTGTTCTGAGTTCTGCGGCAATCTCCTCGACATTCCCTTCCAATCCTTGGGCTCCAAAGGAGCCGAATTTAATGTGGTCGTGAAGAGAGCTAAGAAGCCTACCTACTAGTGCATCCTGGGCTTGACGTCTGGCCTTCAGGGAAAGAGCCTTTGTCTTCATTTCTTCGATTGCGGTGACGTAGTTCGACTCCATGGCATCCCTGACAGCACTATGTCTCCGCTCCATGGCAGCCATCATGACTTCTAGTTCAGCTTGGCCATTCTCTCTTGCATTAGCGGCCCTATGAAAGTCCGCATCCCGAGAGTTGATCTTGTTTCTCAACGCTTCTAAGGCTTCTGCCATGGCTTGTAGCCTAAGCTCTATCTCTGCTATTCTATCCTCTGTTGTAACTAGCCTTCCATTTCCCTCCATGCTTATGATGACAGATTACCTGTTTTCATAATGTCGTATGTTAGAAAATAAAAGAGGACTAGACTGAAGTTCCGGGCCGGGAAGCAGTACTTGATAAAATGGTGTTCTAATTTAAAACTTTTTTGGGTCGAGTAATTCTGATTAGGCCTAAAAGATGACACCTAAATCTAGAAAATTGGGCTAAAGCCAGAGTGAAAAGTTTTCCTACACCAGAATGGGCCTTGAAATGAAGAGGCCTGATGGATTTTCATGGAATGCTTTAGGTGGATTTATTTTTCATGGGCCTAGAACTAAATTGATAATTCAAATTGGGCCGAAAGAGAAATCACCTAAATCTAAACTTTTGGGCTGAAGCCCAAATGACTCACATGTTAAACCAAACAGGGCCCTTGGGTTGTAAACAATAAAGCTGCCAATTCGGGTTGGGCTGAGTTGATGTAAGAGAATTTCCTAACAATTTCTAGGCTTGGTAGTGGGATGATCATACAAGCAAACAAGGCCCACACAAATTCAACATGTCCTCACTAGACGCTTAAATCAAACCGGGTATTGATTGATCCGGAGAGGTGCTTGGGGCGCGGGCCCAGGTCACCACAAAGGAACAGGGCTTGCACGCTATTCTCTTTAGGCTTCCCCACTTTTTTCACATCACCTGAAGGTGTGCGTCTACGGTCGGGTCTTTGACTGACCAAACAATGGGCTAGGTAAGGATACTGCCAGGAAAACGCTTAGGGCTAAGGCCCAGGTATTAAGGGGATGTGGTTAGACGACATCCTCCTCTTTTCCCTCGCTTATTCACATCACCTAAAAGGTGTTAGTCCCTGACAGGGGACCCCCAAACGGGTCCCAGAGTGAAATCGGTTTGTGTGGACCCTCGCTCTCATATGATGCGAAGTTGCAGAAAATTAAAGTGCGCACGAAAGTAAACAAACAATGTAATAAAGCCATAAATAAACATTTTCGAGTTAAGCCCTCTTTCTTAAAATTAAACAGGTTAAAATTGAGAAATTTTCCCCAACAGAGTCGCCAGTCTGTGAGCCTCGATTTTAAACCCTGTCCCATGTTGATTAAAGCTGATTAGGATCAAACCGGGTTTTAGGTCCACTTATAACCTAAGATTAATAACTATGTCGTATAACAGTAATTATTAAAACCTAAGCTAGCTCACTGGAACCTATTATGAGTCGCCACCTAATTTTAACCTAGATCAAATTAGGAAAGGAGAGTTCGGGTTCGGGGGCTTGGTATTTGACTTATTTAGGGTTCAAATTACTTTCATTACCCCTAGAAGTCGTTTTTCCTCTACTTAGTTTAATTACGGCTTATTACGAGTCGTTTTTAACCTAAGTGCGCGCTTCTGATTTTTTTGTACTTTTAACATTTTTTGACAGAAAATTAAAGTGAAAGTTGATATTACCTAAACTAGGGTTTTGGAGGCAGAATTAGGTCAAATTTTGTTGCCGTCCGTAGCCACGGACCTAATGTCCGTAACCACGGACCCTAGATAACCTATGTGAAAATAAAAGTCGAATTAAACAGAAAACAAAAATTTGAAAAGTCCGGGGCCACGGACAGGATGTCCGTAGGCCCGGACATAGTTTAACAAAACCTAAATTTTTAAAATTTTAAAATCCCGCCGCCGTCCGTGGGTGTCCGTGGCCACGGACAACCCGTCCGTGGCCCCGGACCACCCACGGACAGGGGTTTTATGGTGGTTCCCGAAGATGTTTTCGGCTCAAAATTTATGCACGTGTAGCCTGAAAGGTATACGAGACGTTAGTAATTGAAAGACCGCAATTTGAAGCCGAATTATGCACGAAACTTGACGAACAAGTAACAAGGCAGAAACAAAAGTAATTAGCAATATAAAAGCGTAAAAAGGTTAGTTTGAACCCAAAATTTGACAGAGAGTTAATAAGGTCGTGGAGAGTTAGAAAAGTAGAATTGTAACCTGTTTTACCTTCGAATTCAAGAGGATTCTTCACGTCGGGATTCTTCGGAGGCTCCAATGGTGTCGGTTCCGGATTGAGTTCGACCCGAGCTTCTGGTTGTTGATTGTTAAAGGTGTTGTTCACGTTTTGGAGGTGGTTTGGTTGATGTTTGATGATTGTTGATGTGTTGGGAGTTTAAAAATGTGTTTAGATGGTGATTTCGGGGGATTTTTGTTGTGATTTTGGTGCTTGAATGTGTAAAAACGTGAAGAGAATGAGGCGGCTGCCTTCTTTGAGAGTCTAGGGTTCTTGAGGTTCTGATTTGATCGTGGGATAAGGTTCCTTATATAGGCTTCCTTAAAGATAGAAAAATCCGGTAAAAACCGAGATTTACCGACGTTTTAGCTCAAGGGCTTCCAAAAGGAAATTGATTATAAAATTTTACACATGGGTAAAGGATGATAATTTTGATATTTCTAAAGTGGAATCGAATTTTTTGGATATTGGGATATTTTTAAATTCAATTTCCCGTCTGATTCAATCAGAAATTGCTAGAAAATTATTGGAAATTCGAAAAATCAAAATTCCAACGCCATTATGCTTCAAATGTCATCCTCTATCATGGGTTAAAATTTCAAAGCATTTTGAATTGATTTGATCCTTATTTGGAGGAGAGAGAAAGCCTATAGGGGGCTTAGGAGCCTTGAAAAATTACGAAAATGACCCTGGAGATGACTAAGCTGTCCCTAGTACTCTGAAATGTGCCGATCAAACTGGGAACCCCCGCTACTAGCCTATTAGTAGAGACTCTCTTCCGGGGGGATTGAAATTTTGGGTATAACAGGGGGGTGAGGAATCCGGAATGGTACCGACACATGTGTATTGGGGGAGGTCGGTATCCTTATCAGATACTGACTTCCAATTATGACTTGTCTTCGGACTCGTCACCTAGAGTCGACATATAGACTCGACCTCCTCGGACTACTTGTTTAAGGAGGGAGGCATACTAAGATGGTGTGGGGGGATCTAGCCTACATCCCCAACAATTTAAGAAATGTTGTTTATTGTCGGTAAGTGTACTGCTGCTGGCTAGGGTTAACCAAGCTCTACAAAAATAAACAATGAACTAAGGGCTATCCAGTTCTAATAAGAGAACGGTTGGCATATAAGAGGTAAGATAAGGTTGGACTGAGATTAAGAGGAAACATAATTTAAGGAGTTAAAAACACTAACTCAGTTACTAAGGGAACACTTTTAAGTCGTTCGTTGTGTTTGAACTTTGATTGTTCATATGTGGCTTGTTGTTTATTGCACTTTCTATTATGTTGTGCATCTAATCAACCTCCATGCTATCGACAATTAGTCGTCGTATCCACGTTAGCTTGGGGCCATGAGAGGATCGTACTAGCAATTTTGCTGACCCCCTTTGGGGGCTGTTTTTATTTCGCAGGTGAATGTCATAAGGCGACCGTCCGAGAGTAAGATGGGGTAGGTGTGTTACAGGTTTAAGTGTGGCCTACGAGTTGTTCATGTACACTCGTATGGTATTTTGAGTTAGTAAATTGCATAGGATGTGAGGATATTGTAAGGTTTGTTATGTAATTGGTTAAGGCTTGTAAGTACTAATGTTCGGTATATTCGGGTCCATCCGACCGTAGCAAGATCTTGGAAATTTTAGTATGCCTAGTTGGTCACGTGGGCGACTAACGGTGGTAACACCAAATATTGTAAGAAATCCGCTGCAAGGTTAATATAAGTGAATGGAGGTTTATGAGATAAGTATAGCTTTATGAGTTGGGGTGTTACAAATAATGTGTCTCTCAAACAATCTTTTCTCTCTCTCTAAAGCTTAATCTCAGATGCGTACTAGACTCTTTACATTCATGTGCTTAAATACATATTAGAGTAAGGCTAAATTATTGGAGACTTGATCGTGGAGTAATGCTTGAACCGAATGTGCAAGTATCGGGGTGGTCTTGTGTCTCCACGATCTCCATAAGTGATGTTCTCCATGTTTCCTTGAATCTCGGAGTCGACTGGTTCAGAACGTTTGTGCCCGCCAAGTAATGTGCAGCGCTACTTGAACTAGAAGATCTTGAGGGCTAGTAGCTATACAGTGCGACATTTACTGAGGAGAAAATCATCTGCAAAACCAAGTTTTCAACAAAATTCCCCCTTTTTACTGATGATGGCAAACTTGGTGTATCTAGCGTGGACTCAGTGTATTCAACGAGTGTACCTAAAAAATATCACAGAACAAGGCAGAACAACTATCTCGGGAGAGAAACTCACTATTTGTTCCCCCTTAAATAAACATTCCCCCTTAAGATAATGCAATTAAATAAGAGCTAATAAAACTAAAGCACGAAACTACTAATGATCTACTTAGCAGAAATACTGAACCAATCAAAGACAGAGTGAGGCCTTTAGAGGCACTCATTGTCCAAACATAGTCACCCGCATAAACCAGCTGCGGGATACACCGCTTCCCCCGTTTGCCAACATCAGAGGGAAACGCATAAACATTATCCAAAAAACAGAGTATTAAGTGTCTTACAGAGCCACCAGAGCAAAAATAGTTTTTAAAGAGAGTCAATTGTCAAACAACCTAAGGTACTATGGGTTAGAAGGGAGTGGGGCAGCAGTTAGACATCTCCTTGATCCTCGCTTGTAGCATCAGCCATCGTACCATCTTCCCCCGAAGCCTCAGCATCCTCCATTTTGTTTGCTGCCGCAAGCACTTCAGCGAAACTGTCTCTGAACTCCTCGACCAAGTGCTTGACCCCGCCTTCGAAGATATTCATCGTCTTCTTAGGGTTGTTGTTCAGCACATCGATGAGCATATCTATCTTTGTGACCAGGGTGGACAAGGTTTCCTCAATCGTAGTAACTCTCTCAGAGAGAGTTGTAGAATCAGTAACGGGAGTTGGTGTTGGAGCATGAAATACCCCAAACTTAAAAATAGTGACTAATTAGGATAATGAAGATTTTAGAAGCTTAATTATGCCTAAATAAACATGAGGGAGCAAATCCCGAAGAAAACGAATCTTTAAAATGGATTAAAAGCATAAACGAACCTTAAAGCGCATTTTTCGAGGAAACCGGGAAAACATGACTTTAAGCGAGTTAAATAGACCCGTAATAATTTTAGTCTATCAAATGTCGATAATTAGACATTAGTGGAGGTCTAGAACCATTAAAATTAATTAAACGAGAAAATTCCGGAAAACGGGTTCCGGTAGTGAATAATGTACAAAACTAGAAGTTGTGGGGTGATAAGTGTAATAAAGCTAAACTAATGTGTCCCATTTGGAAATAAAAAAAAATCAGAAATAGTGTGTGTGTGCTGGGTGGCCGGCTCACTCACCCCCTCCCCCTCTCTTTTATTTCCTTCCTAATATGCTAAAGGACAAACTAATAAAGCAAAAAGAAAAAAAATTACACTCTCTCTCATACTCCCTCATTCCCTCTCTCACGATTTTTGCTCCACACTCAGACTCCCTCCTTCTTCCCTGTGCTCCAATGGCGATTTGAAGCTCCTCACACAGCAGCCCCCTTCTCTCCTCTTGTTCATGGCTTAAACCATCTCCAAATCTTACAAAAACTGCACCATTGGATTCCCCTTGTCAAGGAGATCATCTTCCTCCTTTCAAAAATCAAAAAAGCTCCATTTTCATTTCCATGGCTGGAGGCCATTTGAAGATTTGAGACCACCATTGGAAGCTCCTTCATCACCTTGTTGCTTTGAGGTAAAAAGAAATTCGAAAATCCACCATTTCTAGCTCTCATTTGCATTATAAGAATTTCTAGATTTTGAACTCCTTGTGCCTTGTTCTCCAGCCGGTTTTTGGCTCCACTCTTGGGATAGAAATCTTGCTCTCTAACTACCCAAGAAATCCACTCATTGATTGAAAGGTAATGCCCTCTTAAAACCCTAAAATATATGCTCCTAAGTTCTAGGTAAATTAAGGGTTAGTGTTGAGATTGTAATGTTGTTTTGGAAGGGCTGTAGCATTGCCTAATTCGTGAAGCAAGAACAAGACGAAAGAAAGAGGGAAAGAAGAAAGGAGAAAGGAAGAGGGAAAGGAAAAGCTAGAAATACAAGGTAATTGCTCTTAGCTTGAGCTAGTTTGGTATGCCTTAGTGTAACAGATTTTAAAGGCTTAAAATGAGTAATATACATGGTTATGAGTCGTAGCTTTGTTGTAGAATGAGGAAGAGAATTAGACTGTTTTGAAGCTTTTGAAAGATGATTAAAAACTTGGGAGAACCTTGGGGAATAAATGTGTGTGTGCAGGAAATTTATGTGTTGTTAGTGTTGAGATTGATATGGAAGTTTGGAATAAGTGGTGAACTGAAATGGTATGTGGGCAAAGTGAAAATTATAAGGGAAACTCTGTCAAATTTTATCTAGAAATGAGAAGACTTAAGTGTTTAAGGAGAGGGAATAACCTAGACAATAACTAGGTGTGTTTTGGTAATTGTTGTGAGTGGTTAACCACTTTGAAAACAGATTTGAGAAAGAGTTAGGTAATGGAGTAGAGTATGGGGTAGGATAATGCATTTTGAATGCTAGTAATGGAATTAGTTGAGAGAATATTGGAAGGCAAGAATGAGTGTAAAAATCTGTAGCATTGGAGGAACAAAAACTAGTATAAGTGTTGAAATGAAGATGAGAGAATTGTGTAAGTTAACATAAGGATGGGGAATGAGTTTAGTGAGGAGTTAATGGATGAACTAAGATGATTTAGAGGGCCTAACTAGTGTTAAAACATGTGGGATTACATGTAGGAAGATTAGGGAAGCAATGGGTAAAGAGAGGAGCTGAAACAGAATTTAAAATGAGACTACTGGACTGGACCGACATTGGGACCGCCCTTGGCAAGGTCGGTCGAGCCTGAAATTGCAAGAACGGAAGTCTACTGACTTCGACCGACCTTGGGACCGGACTTGACAAGGTCGGTCGAGTCGTAATTTGTGAAGCCAAAAGTCTACTGACTTCGACCGACCTTGGGACCGAAATTGGCAAGGTCGGTCGAGTCATAAATTTCGAACCCAGTAACATACTGACTTGGACCGACCTTGGGACCTACCCTGCGAGGTCGGTCGGGTCTGAATCTTCCAGAGTCGTAACACACTGACTTCGACTGACCTTGGGGCCGACCCTGGGTAAGGTCGGTCGAGTCATACAAAAAAAATATACAAAAATAAGAATCATATATATATAGTAGTACACCATTGATGGAGTGAGAATGGTAAGAAAACATGCACATGAGTAAGAAAACAAACTTAAGGGACGAAATGATTTTCATAACCACTTACAAATTGTAAGGATTAGTAAGTGTATATTGGAAGTGTTAAGGAAGGAACTAGTTAGGTCAAAAATAGATCATTGACCATACAACTCCATGTATGTTATAGGACTCGAATAGTTGAACACCGAAGGAAATCGGAGTTCGAGTACGACAGTGAATGGTAAGATTTTCTCATGCCCTGTATACTACCTTGGTTACCTGATTTGTTTGCTTATGTGATCACCTAAATAAGATAAATGCATGAATTGGGTTTTAATGCACTTACTTATGCTTGTATCATATTGTTTTGTGGCATTGTCTTTGAACTTATAGTTTGTATAATTCATGAAATATAAGATTATGAATGAAGTGTTTGAATAACTTGGTATGAAGTGTGCTAACCAAGTAGTATGGAAGGAATGATTTCTCACTAACTTCTAACTAAGTAACAACTCTAACTTGAGTAATTGTAATTGGAGTATGTGAGAAGCCCGATAGAGTTTCGGCCACGCGTGAGAATGAGGAAGCAAGAGAGATTGTTTCTGAATTCTGGCCTAGCCTTCCCACCATGGTTCCGAACCGTATGGTCGCTACCCTGGGAAGTAAGCCACACTAAAGCCCAGTGGTGAGATTGTTTATCTCTGCACGGAGGTCAACCGACTTAACTTAATGAGTAAGCAAGAGTAAGAAGAATTGTGAAGCCATGATCATGACTAGTGTGAGTCATACGATCAAGAGCTAAGAGTTAAGAACATCCGATTAACCCGGATCAGAAACTAACTAACCGTGAATTAAGGCTAGAATTTGAGAAGAGAATCTCATGGCCTTAGTGTTCGATGAAAGTGATTTATTTCCTTGTTATATTACATTACATGTGGTGCGCTATCTTGTATGTTTGCCATGTACTCGTTTAGCATGTTGGTTGAATAAAATGAACTCCATGTGTACGACCAAGTAGTCGGCGTACCCCCGTTAGCACGCGGGGTATGCGAATTCATATGCAGCCTTTTGTTGAGCCCCTTGGGGCACTATTTTTATTCTTCTAGGTACCCGAGATTGTTAAGGGTCGAGGTGCGACCGAGTTGTTATACTTTTGGATAGTTAGAACATTTTGGTAGTGTACTGAGTTGTACACGGGCATGCAGTCCTTTTTGTCTAGCTGGTGTACCATGTAGTACACTCCTTTTGGATTTTGGAAAATGTAAAACCTTATTGGACTTAAGACCTGATGTAATTAAATTATGCACTTAAGTACTCGGTAATCCAGTGATAGAGTTGTTATGGGATGTATTCAAGTAAGCTTGGTAATCATATTTATCAGACCGTAACTGTTAGTAGATTAGGCCTTGTTAGTCGCATGGGCGACTAACGGCATTGTATCACCCGCCGTTCACTTCGATTTTCCGCTGCGATTAGTTTAACGACCGAGGAGATTAGGCGATGATTAGGGGATTAGCGGTAGGGGTGTTACAAAAGATGATACAACCTGTTTAGTAACGGAGAAGTAGATACCTAACTTAAATGACCGTTAATGATAACGAACACCCTTCAACGTCCGAAAAGATGATACAATTGTTTGAACCCAAGACCTTGTGGTCACAGTACCTAATGTGAGTTAAATGCTTGTTCAGATGTCAGGAAGAGGCCGATGATGAGGCCGACCCTGGGGAGAGTCCGCTGACGAGCCGGGTGCAGACGTTTTATCGTGAGTGGTTAGAACTGGAGTTATTAAAATAAAAGGAAAGAAATTAAAACTCAAAATATCCGTCGGGCTGCAAACAAATCCCGGTCGTTGTAGTATAGTTAAGTGTAAGCGACCGGATATCGAACCGTGGGACTAAGGTGAATTATTAAGTACCTAAGCTTGTCACAAGAGGGGGGATTAATTGACTTGTTTTTGAAAAGTAAATAGCAGATAAGAAAACTGAGTGAAGATGAATTAAGCGGAACTCCGGGTTCAGGTTTATATAATCTGATTAATTATACTATCTCTACCGGTTTATTTAAATAGTTGGCAAAATTCCTGTTATTATCTTAAGGACTAAGTCATAGACTCATAAGAACTCGTTTACCAGAAAATGCTCGGTCTAATCCAGGTTCGAGCAAAATGTAAATAAACGGACATTAAGTGCGAGGAATTATATTTGCATCTGAAAATATTAACTTATTAAATCATAATAAGCTTTCTCCAGATTTATGGCTTAATTAACCTGTCTATTTATCACCGGTCTGATCAAAATAGACTTTGTAAAGCATTTTAATAAATCGATGAAATTTATTAAAAAGGTGAGAGATAAACTTTAATCGTAACAAACTGTATTTATTTTAACTGGTAGAAATATTACACAACTAAACAAACTACAGCTAAACCTTCGCCCGGAGTAAATCCTCCTTAGCCTGACATATTAACTGGTAATAAGTCAGACAGAGGTTGGACGTAATAATAATAAGAGTGCGAGAGGTGTGGATGGTGAATGGAGAAATGAAGAGAAAGAAGAGTGGAGAGCGTACGTAAGATTTCTGTAAATGGAATGGGAGATTTGGAGTGTTAGTTTGGGGGTGGAACGTGTGTGTGCGTGAGTAGTTTTTGATGAAGTAGCAGTGGCTTTTTATAGAGAGGAAGAAGAAGATTGATTGCAGACAGAGGTGGAAGAGCATTGATTGCTCATTAATTGCAGGGGACAGAGCTGATGACGCGTGAGGAAAATAAGGTAGGCGGTGCGGAGTAGATGGATATGGCAGAAGCAAGTCGACGGGTGAAGAAGAAAACTGGCGCGCGTTGATTTTTAGTCACGTCCGCTTGTTGTCCTCATTGGCGTCCGCCTCTGAAGCCATGCGGACGTCTCTGTCTGTTTCTGTCCGCTCCTCTGTCCGCCTGAGTAACTCACTCACGTCCGCCTATCCCCATGTGTGTTGTCCGCCTATCCGTCCGCCTAGGGCTCACGCGGACGTCTCTGTGTGTCCGCCTATCTCCCTCACTTGTGTCCGCAAGGTCACACTTGTGTGTGGTCCGCCTAGCTGTCCACCCAGCCCCATGCGGACGCATGTGTGGTCTCCACGTGACTTATTTTCTTCTACAAACTTTGACCGGCTCTAGATTCTTCGTTTGGACTCTGTTTTCTGAGCCGTTTGCGTCCATGCGTTCGTCTCTTCGTATACTTTACTCCCAGCTTGGTTTTCCTCATGTTTAAACAATAAATTTGTGAGATAACAATAAAACATAAACTAGAGGAAAACTAACCGAAGTGGAGAAATGAGCAAGAAAAAGTGCTAATATAGTATATGAAATACACCTATAAATCATGCTCATTTGGACACTTATCACACCCCCACACTTATCTTTTTGCTTGTCCTCAAGCAAAACCACGTACCCAAGTAAGTAGGGAATGCTCAATACTAACAAATATCAATATGAAGGGTAGGATAAACATGATCTTTTTAACTTATTGAGGAGTGTGATCCATCAACTGCTGGTGGCATAGGTGTGCTCAGGGTAAAAATAAAATATAGAGTTTCGGGGTATGATCCAAGGTACTTCAATGTTTCTTTTGTTTAGGTGACTCTGAGAACTTTTAACATGGCCAACTTCTCTCAAGAATGGGCATTTGAGGAGAAAACAAAAGGAAAAATAGATTCATGCATTTGTTTCGCTTTTGCATAGGAGATGAGAAAATGTAGGCATCACGCCTTTGTATTTAAGAACACTCAACTCTCTTTGTTGGTTACCAATGGTGTCTCGCAAGTCCCTTATTATTTTGTATTTTCTTTCTCTTTTTTTTTAACAGAGAAGCACCCCTTAGCAATCCCTAAGAGAGAAGACAGAAAGAAACCCTGAGCAATAAAATCCAACCATTTGCAGATTATTTGGTCACACCGCATATAAAATGCTCCTCAAAAGTAATCAAAATTTGTACCATTTATCCCACAATTCATAACAGTATTTATTCTTAAAGAGAACAACCTACATTAGCAGGGTACATAATTTTAATTTTTGAACAAATGCAAGATAAGTAGAGAGATTTAAACATTTTAAGCACAGAATGCCCTGAAAAGGCTCTTCCCCCACACTTAAGTTCAAGCAATGCCCTCATTGCGTAGATGGTATTAAATTCACAAGGCATGCAATGAATAAAGGAAAGAGTGTACTCCCCAAATTCCGTAGAGTCTGTTGAGCTCCCCCACACTTGAGTGCAGCTGTGGAATGTCATGAAATGTACCTGTAAGGAATATTCTACACAGCCAGAAGAACTCAAGTAAAACCTGCATTTTATTATAACATATAAAAGGGAAATAGTACAAAAGGAAAATAACATTAAATTAAAGGAAAGACAAAAGATAGATAGTGGGTTGCCTCCCACCAAGCTGCCCGGGTTTAACGTCTCTAGCTAGACGTATTTGACCAAGCTTTAGGTTGGAGAAGAGTTTGAGGGCGAGTTGTCCTGATGTTCTTGGACAAGATAAATTCTAAATAAGTCAGTTGAAATATCAGAATGAGAATTATACCTTTTAAGACGTGCCCCATTGACCTTGAAAGTTTCGCCCTGTTTGTTTTGGAGTTCAAAGGCACCGTATGGGGTCATACTAACAATCTGGAAAGGACCAGCCCAATGCGATTTGAGTTTCCCAGGGAAGATCCTTAATCTTGAGTTATATAGGAGAACCCAATCACCAATTTCGAAGCCTCTCTTGAGGATCATCCTGTCATGGAACTTCTTGGTGCGCTCCTTATAAATCTTAGCATTTTGGTAAGCCTGATCTCTCAACTCTTCTAACTCAGAAAGTTGGAATTTCCTTTTTCTCTCGCGGCTTCTAGATCGAAGTTTAGGGCCTTGAGTGCCCAATATGCCTTATGTTCCAGCTCTACAGGCAGGTGACAAGATTTCCCATAAACAAGCTTATCGGGAGTCTTGAATGCGGTACGGTAAGCCCAAAGCGCATCATCTAACTTAAGTGCCCAATCCTTCCGTGATGAGTTAACCGTTTTCTGGAGAATCCATTTTAACTCACGGTTCGAAACTTCTGCTTGGCCGTTTGTCTGGGGGTGATAAGGTAGAGCTACCTTATGACGTACCCCGTACTTACCCATAAGCGCTTCAAATGAACGGTTGCAGAAGTGAGATCCTCCGTCACTGATAATAATTCTAGGCACGCCAAAACGCGTAAAGATGTGCTTCTTAAGGAATCTGGTTATTGTCTTTGCATCAGCATGATGACAGGGTATGGCTTCTACCCATTTCGACACGTAATCCACTGCCACTAAAACATATTGGTGGCCCTGTGAGGAAGGGAACGGTCCCATAAAATCAATGCCCCAACAATCAAAGAGCTCTACTTCTAGTATTCCCTGTTGTGGCATTTCATGTCTCCTAGATGTGTTACCCATTCTCTGACAATTATCACATTGTTTGCAGAATTGGTAAACATCTTTGTGAAGAGTCGGCCAATAAAATCCTGAGGCCAGGATCTTAGCAGCGGTCCTTGTGGGTCCATGGTGACCTCTGGCTTCCCGTGAGTGACAAAAATGTATGACGCTGTAAACCTCATCTTCAGGGAGACACCGGCGAATCAACCCATCAGCATAGACTCGGAACAAATACGGATCTTCCCAGAAATAATGTTTCAAATCAGAAAGGAATTTCTTCTTCTGGGAGTAAGATAGATCATAGGGTATTGTTCCAGAGACTAGATAATTGGCCAGGTCCGCATACCATGGCTCCTGTACCTTGGTGATTGAAAAGACAGTCTCATCGGGGAAGAATTCGTTGATAGGCACACTATCCGTAGGAGTTACCAATCTGGAGAGATGGTCAGCGACGACATTTAATTTTCCGCTCTTGTCTTTGACTTCGATGTCAAACTCTTGCAGTAGAAGAATCCAGCGCAATAAGCGAGGCTTGGCTTCTTGTTTTGCAAATAGGTATTTGAGAGCGGAGTGGTCTGTGTGCACTATGACTTTGCTTCCCCATAAGTACGACCTGAACTTATCAAGGGAGAATACTATAGCCAGAAGCTCTTTTTCAGTGGTCGTATAGTTCTTCTGGGCGTCGTTTAGTGTCCTGCTGGCATAAGCAATCACTCTTAGAATCTTCTCTTTTTTCTGTGCAAAGAGCTGCCCCCACTGCATAGTCACTCGCATCACACATGATCTCAAACGGGAGAGACCAGTCGGGTGGTATGACAACAGGTGCAGATGCCAGTTTTTGTGTTATTGTTTTGAAAGCAGCTGAACACTTATCATCAAAATGAAACGGGGCATCCTTCTGTAGCAGGTCGGTCAATGGTTTACTGATTTTTGAGAAGTCTTGTATAAACCGCCGATAGAATCCTGCATGCCCGAGAAACGCTCGAATGTCTTTAACAGTAGTTGGTGCTGGTAATTTCTCGATAACCTCTACCTTGGCTTATCCACCTCTATTCCTTCTGCCGATATTTTATGTCCAAGGACAATCCCGTCCTTGACCATAAAATGACATTTTTCCCAGTTCAAAACGAGATTTGTATCCTCACACCGTCCTAGGATCAAATCAAGTTGTGCCAAGCATTTATCAAAACTAGAGCCATAGACCGAGAAGTCATCCATAAAGACTTCTATGCTCTGTTCGATGAAATCAGCGAATATTGCTTGCATGCATCTCTGGAAGGTAGCAGGGGCATTACGTAGACCGAAGGGCATTCGTCTGTATGCAAAGGTACCGTATGGACAAGTGAAGGTGGTCTTGTCCTGGTCCTCTGGTGCAATTGGTATTTGGAAATACCCTGAGAACCCATCTAAAAAGCAGTAGTACTCTTGCCCTGCTAGTCTCTCCAACATCTGATCGATAAAGGGGAGAGGGAAGTGATCCTTCCTGGTCGCCAAGTTTAAGCGCCTGTAGTCGATACACATGCGCCAACCTGTGATTTTCTTTGAGGGATAGCCTCTCCCTTATCATTATAACAGCTTCGATGCCCCCTTCTTCGGGACAACTTGTACAGGGCTTACCCATGGACTGTCAGAATAGGATAAATGATGTTCGCATCTAGGAGTTTCAGAACCTCCTTTTTAATACCTCCTTTAAGGTTAGGGTTTAGCCGACGTTGAGGTTGCCTGACAGTTTTGTAATTGTCCTCCATATAGATGTGATGCGTGCAGTAGGAGGGATCAATTCCTTTGATATCAGCAATAGTCCACCCGATTGCCGTCTTATGCTTCTTTAGCACTTCGAGTAGCCTCGTTTCCTCCCCGGAATTCAGAGAAGAGGAAATAATGACAGGCAAATGGTCATTTTCAGCTAAAAAGGCATACTTGAGTTTAGAAGGCAGTTCCTTAAGCTCGAGCTCTGGTGGCTGTTCTATTGATGGAATGATTTTTGAGGTTTTCTATCGAGTGTTTCGATTGGTGGCCGTAGGCTTGATAACCAGTCTTTCCTTTTTCTACATACGCCAGCATGGCGTTAACTTCCGGATCCTCCACTTTTCTTCTAGAGAAGTAAATAATACTTGCTCTAGCGTTCAGTTTCAGCTTCGGGATGGAAGATAGGGAATACATGTCCTCATCTGTAGAAAAATCGCCTTCCTCCTCCTCATCATCTGTTAATCCCACTGTCTTAGCATGAGGAGAAAAGTTAGAACTCTTCTTCATCATTTTCTGCATGTCGAATTCGATCGTTTCGTCCTCGTACCGCAGAGTGATTTTCCCATCGTGGACGTCAATGATAGCTTTGGCAGTACTTAGAAACGGTCGACCTAGAATCAGGGGAACCTCAACATCGTCATCCATTTCTAAATGACGAAGTCAGCTGGAAAGATAAAGCGACACTCCAACTACCAGATCTCGGACTATTCCCATGGGCTTGATCTCTGATCTGTCTGCTAGTTGGAGTTTGAAAGGAACCGGTTGCATCTCTCCCCCTTTTACTTTCAAGAAGGTGGCATAGGGCATAATATTAATGCTAGCTCCCAGGTCGCACAAACCGCTTCCACAGTCCACTCCTCCTATAAAACACGGGATTACGGGATTTCCCGGATCTGTTTGTTTGGGAGGGAGTGCTCGAAGAAGGGCAACTGAGCATTCCTCCGTGAGATGCACTGTTTCTTTTCCAGGTTTCTTCTTCTTCTTTGTTAAGAGATCCTTAAGAAATTTGGCGTAGTTAGGCATCTCTTGCAAAGCATCAATAAGAGGTATGTCGAGGGTCAGTTTCTTGAAAATGCTCAAGAATTTGGAGAACTGCTCATCTAGGTGTTTCTTTTTCATTCTGTTGGGAAATGGGAGTTCACTGTTTTTAGGAGATGAGGATGGAATGTCGATGGTAACTCGAGATGGAGGTGGAGTTGCAGGAGTAGGAACTTGGATTTCTGAGGGAGGTGAGGCTAGATTGGTTGTGTCTTCATCATTGATGTAGGCCTCTTCATGATTTTCTTTTTCTTTTTTTTCTGGTGGCAAGTTCCCTTCCACTCCTTAAGGAGACTGCACACAAGTTTGTTGATTGGAATGTGCTATCATCTATAAGGATTGAATTTGCTTGTTCTCTTGGATTAGGGTTTGTCTGTGAAGGGAATTGACCAGGTGGTCTTTGTTGGGTGAGTAACTGTTGAATCTGAGATTGCAAGGCTTTTTGGTCTTTGCGCAGAGCTGCGACCTCTTCTTGCGTATCTCGGGACTTACCCATCATAGCTTTAAACATCTCTTGCATTTGAGACATTTCAGACTCAGGATTCGAAGGAGGTTGAGTTGGTCGACTCGAAGAAGCTTCATTGCCATAAGGCTGTTGTTGATATTGCCTTTGGCCTCCTTGGAAATTGGACTGAGGTCTGTAATTTTGAGATGGTTGAAGTGTATGTGGGTTTTGGATATTGTCGGTGTTTGAGTAGCGAAGGTTGGATTGCATGTTACGTTGCCAAGGTTGTCTGTATCCTGAATTGTTGGTGATATAGTTTGCTTCCTCCGCTGCTTTTAATTCTTGTAGTTGGGGGCATTGTTCATAGTCATGAGGCCCACCACATTGTGTACAAGATAACAGGAGATGATTGGGACAGAGGAGCATAGCCTGGAGGGGTTGTAGATGATCGGGAAATCATCGACTTAGCTTGCTGGGGGTAGGAGTTCATAGCCATCTGCTCAACCACTTTTTGCAGAGTACTTACTTTTGTTGCCTGCTGAGCATTGCTTTCCATGAGTTGCTCATGGCTTTTCATCAGCTGGTCAAACTTGTTATCACTTTCCCCAACATGGTATAAACCTGGAGTACCGCTCCTTGATCCACCGGAGGCCCAGTCTCTGATTTCTTCACAAGAGACTCCATGCTATTCAGAAATTGTGCTCCTGGCTTTTTCAGAATGTCAGCCCCTAACGAGGACAGTACCATTGTTCTGCACGGACCGATCAAGCCTTTGTAGAACAATTGTGATACTTGTTCTTTCGTCAGACCGTGGTGAGGACAAGTAAGTAGTAGTCCTTTGAAACGATCCCAAGTTTCACAAATATTCTCCGACCCAGGTTGCTTGAAATTATAGATTTCAGCAATCATCTCCAACGTTCGGCTCGGGGGTAGGAATTTGTCGTAGAACTTGGTGGCCATGTCATCCCAAGTACCAATGGTACTTGGTGTCAGGCTATGATACCACTTGCTCGCACTTCCCGTCAGGCTGTGAGGGAATAATGACAATCTTGCGTACTGGAGTACTGCGTCGGTTGCAGTAAGACTGTTGGCATGTTGCAAGAACTTTGTAACATGTAACAGGGCTTCGTCTGGACTGGAACCATCAAACATACCCAGCTCCTTTACACATCTGATTTGATGATATGGCTTCAGCTTCTGCCACTCATCGTATTCGGATGGGCTAAGGTGAGGAAGGATGATAGCAGGCTGTTGTCCTTGGTTAGACGGCCTGTTGATATTTCAAACTGTCACTGGTGTAGATGCCATGTCAGCTTCCGGGTCAGATTCTATCATTGTGGTGGTATTGTATTGTTGAGTTCGTCTCTGCCTTAGGTGCGCAGAAAGGTTCTCTCGATCTCTGGATTGTAACCAACCGTGTGATTATTAATATTTTCTGGGAGGCTGTTTGACCTGGTAAAAGGCATTCACCACTCAAAACAAAGAAAGAAACTCGTTATGTGTTAGAATAAATAAAAATGTTAGGAATTAGTTGACAGAAATTATAAGTTAGTAGTTAGAGACAATGGAAAGAAATGACAGAAAATTGAAATGACAATGGAAAGAAATGACAGAAAATTAAAGTTAGTAGTTAGTATACTGGAAATTATAAGTTAGTATACTGGAAATTGAAGGACAATGGAAATTAAATGACAATAATATAAAGAGTTAGTAATTAGATGTCCAAAGTCAGAAGTCCGAAGTCAGGTATCCAATTAATATTAACAGATTATTATAATATAACAGGTGAATTATCCGGGGCTTAGGGACTAGAATAAATCAAGTCCCCGGCAACGGCGCCATTTTACAGACGTTTTATCGTGAGTGGTTAGAACTGGAGTTATTAAAATAAAAGGAAAGAAATTAAAACTCAAAATATCCGTCGGGCTGCAAACAAATCCCGGTCATTGTAGTATAGTTAAGTGTAAGCGACCGGATATCGAACCGTGGGACTAAGGTGAATTATTAAGTACCTAAGCTTGTCACAAGAGGGGGGATTAATTGACTTGTTTTTGAAAAGTAAATAGCAGATAAGAAAACTGAGTGAAGATGAATTAAGCGGAACTCCGGGTTCAGGTTTATATCTGATTAATTATGCTATCTCTACCGGTTTATTTAAATAGTTGGCAAAATTCCTGTTATTATCTTAAGGACTAAGTCATAGACTCATAAGATCGTTTACTAGAAAATGCTCGGTCTAATCCAGGTTCGAGCAAAATGTAAATAAACGGACATTAAGTGCAAGGAATTATATTTGCATCTGAAAATATTAACTTATTAAATCATAATAAGCTTTCTCCAGATTTATGGCTTAATTAACCTGTCTATTTATCACCGGTCTGATCAAAATAGACTTTGTAAAGCATTTTAATAAATCGATGAAATTTATTAAAAAGGTGAGAGATAAACTTTAATCGTAACAAACTGTATTTATTTTAACCGGTAGAAATATTACATAACTAAACAAACTACAGCTAAACCTTCGCCTGGAGTAAATCCTCCTTAGCCTGACATATTAACTGGTAATAAGTCAGACAGAGGTTGGACGTAATAATAATAAGAGTGCGAGAGGTGTGGATGGTGAATGGAGAAATGAAGAGAAAGAAGAGTGGAGAGCGTACGTAAGATTTCTGTAAATTGAATGAGAGATTTGGAGTGTTAGTTTGGGGGTGGAACGTGTGTGTGCGTGAGTAGTTTTTGATGAAGTAGCAGTGGCTTTTTATAGAGAGGAAGAAGAAGATTGATTGCAGACAGAGGTGGAAGAGCATTGATTGCTCATTAATTGCAGGGGACAGAGCTGATGACGCGTGAGGAAAATAAGGTAGGCGGTGCGGAGTAGATGGATATGGCAGAAGCAAGTCGACGGGCGAAGAAGAAAACTGGCGCGCGTTGATTTTTAGTCACGTCCGCTTGTTGTCCTCATTGGCGTCCGCCTCTGAAGCCATGCAGACATCTCTGTCTGTTTTTGTCCGCTCCTCTGTCCGCCTGAGTAACTCACTCACGTCCGCCTATCCCCATGTGTGCTGTCCGCCTATCCGTCCACCCAGGGCTCACGCGGACGTCTTTGTGTGTCCGCCTATCTCCCTCACTTGTGTCCGCCCGGTCACACTTGTGTGTGGTCCGCCTAGCTGTCCGCCCAGCCCCATGCGGACGCATGTGTGGTCTCCGCGTGACTTATTTTCTTCTACAAACTTTGACCGGCTCTAGATTCTTCGTTTGGACTCCGTTTTCTGAGCCGTTTGCGTCCATACGTTCGTCTCTTCGTCTACTTTACTCCCAGCTTGGTTTTCCTCATGTTTAAACAATAAATTTGTGAGATAACAATAAAACATAAACTAGAGGAAAACTAACCGAAGTGGAGAAATGAGCAAGAAAAAGTGCTAATATAGTATATGAAATACACCTATAAATCATGCTCATTTGGACACTTATCACCGGGCACACAGACGATAGCTGAGATCGTCGTGGCCACGGTAGCGCAGATGCTACCACAAGTCATAGCGGCCGTTCAGCAAACCCAACAGAACCAACAACAGTAGTAACAACAGCAACAGCCCGACCCACCTCAACCCCAAGAACCGAATTGAGTAAAAGCTGTAGCGGACCTTTGCCCCGCATGCTTCAAGGGCGAGAGCGACCCGGCTAGGCTCGAGGCTTATATCTCCGAGATGAAGACAGCCTTCGAGACCCTCGAGGCTCCTGCTGAAGTGAAGGTGGGGATAGCCGCCTTTATCTAAAGGGTGCCGTCATGGACTGGTGAAAGCTAGTCAAGGGTGAGTACGTCGCTGACCCCGCATTCGACTGGAATGCCTTCACTTCTCTACTCCGAGCCAAATACTACCCAGAGCATGTCAAGATGAAGAAGAGGCTCGAGCTTGATGCCTTGAAGATGACGGATAAGATGACCGTTGATGAGTATTACACCGCCTTCACCTCTATCCTCTGACTGCTACCCGATCTAGGGTATACCGGCCAGGTCTTGGTCGACCAGTTCTACGGCGGCCTGAGCCATCGCCTCCGGTATGGCATGGGTTACACTAGGTTTACCTCCCTTCAGGTAAACAACAAATTAAATCCTTAATGTCGTAGTCACTACAATTAATACCTTATTATGCAATGAAAACCGTCTAACATCCTGTACTTCAGGAGTGTTACCATGCCGCCTCGAGAGTCGAGATTACCGTCCAGCTGAGGGACAAGGAGAACGCGCATAAGCGCAAAGTTAGCGGCAAGGGTAACGGTTCTGATGAGCAAAATCAGAACAAGGGCTAGAGGAAAAAATGGAAGTACACCCACCAGCCACAAAAGAATACCCCCGGAGATAGCAGTGCCTATGCTGAGAAAGGCAAGGTAGCTGAGCCACTACAGCTAGCCTATTCTGCGCCAGTGGCTGCGAAGCCGCTGAGATCTCACCCGCCGAAGGGTAAGACTCTGATTTTAACCCCATACTTGAAAGGAATTATCACTAGTACACCGAGCACCACTAACTCCTGAACTTTAGGTTCTGGTACGGGCTCGGGGAGAATCAATGATGGTCGTGCCTATAGTTGCAAGTATTGCAAGAATGACCACCCCGGCACAGATTGCCAGGGTCGAGAGGTGAAGTGCTACAGCTGTCAGAAGATGGGTCATCGGTCATACGAGTGCCCTAACAAGTCTAAGGGTAGCCACCAGAGCTACAAACAGCTAGAAGGCAAGGAGTTTGCATCTGGATATGTACAGGCCAGCAGACCTCGCAGGGACAGGGGTCCCGAGGTACACAGAAGGCAGCCACCTTGCATATCATCGACCGTGACGGGACCGGAAAGAAGTCCGGCCTAGGTATTGACTAAAACCTTTAATCCTTGAAGAGCATGTCTAAGTAATTCAATTACTTGCTGAGTGAATGCATGAATGAATAGAATCAAAGTATGAGCATGAACATGAATTGAGCTAGGAAGCCTAGAACTCATGTTAGATGAAATTTATAACCTTAGGAACTTTCAATATCTGTTACCCAATACCTCCAAACCCACTCCACAAAGAAGCTGACATCACCACTCACCACATCACCAATGAGCAGTGTCATGTCATCCAGCCAGGTATGATATTATTAAAAGGATACCTGACACCCAAAGCGCAAACTTACATTATCCAACAATGCAACGAACTAGGAGCGGGTCCAGGAGAATTTTACACACCTAAATTCCCCAGTGGAGCGAGAATGAAGCTAAAAATGATGTGCTTGGGAAAGGATTGGAATCCTTATACCAAAACATACCAACAAGCGCGAGAGGACGACGGAACAACACCACCAGCAATACCTAACAAATTTCAGACGCTTGTTACACAAGCCATAGAGATTGCACAACAACTTGAAGCGGATCCAATTCCCGCACTCGAAGTAGATCTGTGTATCGTTAACTTCTATCAAGAAGGAGGATGACTTGGGTTACACCAAGATAAGGATGAGACAACGGATCCCTTAAGCAAGGAGTGCTTGTAGTGTCTTGGTCCATTGGTGACAATGCGGTATTTTTGTATGGCGAGCAGAAGTGTGGGGACCTCGCCGAGAAACTGGTACTTAAGTCAGGAGATGTCTTGATCATGGGTGGAAAGTCGAGAATGCTGTATCACGGTATCAAGAAGATCAAGTTGAATATGGCACCATCGATGGTAGTTAATGCTACACACCTGAAACCAGGACGCCTGAACCTTACCTTTAGGAAGTATTAAACATGGAGTATCATGTAATACGATAGTAATGTGTATTAGAGACACACAATGTATTATGGATGTTTATCAATAAGAACAGTGTTGGTTATTAAGTCCCACTTGCGTTATACCATCAACTTATAAAGTTTATGAATCAATAGGTTGTGGACTCGGTACGGAAGGTTCCCTAAGTATCCTCACTGAGACATAGGCCGGTAAGAGCGGCACTATAATCACGGGTTCCTTTCCGGTGAATGGTGTTGATGCCATAGTACTATTCAACTTCGGTGCCTCACATACCTTTGTATCGCCGTCATTCACGAGGAGGTTGGGGCTAGACGTAGATGAGCTGCCAGATTTTGTGGTTACGCTCCCGTGGAAGGAGCTAGTGAAATGTACCAAGTACTACCGGGCTGCCACTATCCACATTAAGGGCATGGCGTTTCCCATTTCCTTCATCAAGTTTAATGGTTTGGGATTCGACCTGATTGTTGGGATGAATTGGTTGGAGCGGCATATGGGGCGAATCCTCTGCGCCGAGCATAGATTGCTGCTCAGGAGTCCATCTGGGGTTACAGTTTTGTACCGCCAGAGGCCGAGGGAGCCTTCGACTACTATCATCTCCGCCATGTCTATGTACCGAGAGCTCAAAAAAGGGCACGAGGTGTTCCTTTGCTATGTGCAAGACTTAGAGCAAGACCCTGAATTCAGCACCGACATACCGGTAGTGTCGGAGTTCCCGCATATGTTTCCGAAGGAACTTCCCGACATGCCACCACAGAGAGCAGTGGAATTTGAGATTGAACTTGTGCCGGGCACGGGTCCGATTGCTAGGGCACCGTACTGGTTGGCACCAGCAGAGATGGCTGAGCTGAAGGAACAATTGAAGGATTTACTTGACAAGGGGTTTATACGCCCGAGTGTATCACCCTGGGGAGCGCCGGTCCTCTTCGTGAAGAAGAAGGACGGTAGTCTCTGCCTCTGCATCGACTACCGATAATGCGGTCACTGTGAAAAACATATACCCTTTGCCACGCATCAATGACCTCTTTGATCAGTTGAAGGGAGCCTCAGTCTTCTCCAAGATTTACCTCCGATCCGGATATCACCAGATTGCCATCAGCGTAACCGATATTGAGAAGACAGCGTTCCGTATGAGATATGGCCACTTCGAGTTTACAGTGATGCCATTCGGACTGTCAAATGCACCAGCTAAGTTCATGGACTTGATGAATCATCTATTCAGCGATCATTTGGATACTTCAGTGGTAGTCTTCATCGACGACATACTAGTATATTCGAAATCTAGAGAGGAGCATGAGAGCCACCTAAGACGTGTACTTGAGGCCCTACGTGAGAACCAGCTGTATGCGAAGTTCTCCAAGTGTGAGTTATGGATCGACCAGGTATCATTCCTTGGTCACGTGATCTCCAACGAGGGCATCTCAGTTGATCCGGATAAGATTGAAGCAGTACGGTCATGGCCTAGACCTAAGAATGTCACCGATATCCGGAGCTTTCTCGGTCTAGCCGGTTATTACCGGAGATTTGTGAAGGACTTTTCTAAAGTCACAAAGCCCATGATGACATTAATGAAGAAGGATGCGCCATTTGTCTGGACAGATGATTGTGAAGAATCCTTTCAGATCCTAAAGGACTCGTTGACCTCAGCGCCCATCCTCACTCTTCCAGAGGGCATAGAGGGATTTGAGGTGTATCGTGATGCATCAGGCAAGGGCATGGGATGCGTACTCATGCAGCATGTCAAGGTAGTAGCTTACGCCTCCCGCCAGCTGAAAAAGCATGAGGAGAATACCTGACACACGATCTTGAGCTAGGAGCCATTGTCTTCGCATTGAAGATATGGCGGCATTATCTTTATGGGGTTAGCATCACCATCTATTCCGATCACAAGAGCTTGCAGTATGTATTCACACAGAAAGAGTTGAATCTTAGACAAAGAAAATGAATGGAGTTCTTATCTGACTACGACATCGATCTACAGTATAAAGAAGGGAAGGCAAACATTGTAGCCAACGCCCTGAACCGTCGAGCACACTCTCTCCATTCGCTACTCGCTTCTTCTAGCTTGGTTGATGAGGTGCGAGAAGACTTTTTGAGTGACCCTTATATGGTAGAGATCAGACAGAAAATAACAGAGGGTACATTCGAGAGCCGAAAGTACAACTTCAAACTGCATGAAGATGGTCTGATCAGATTGAATGGTAGATTATGCATTCCTCGAAGCAATGCTGAGCTGAGGGATCGTATCCTGCAAGAATTACACTGTTCTTCATTATCCGTCCACCCAGGAGCCTCTAAAATGTATAAGGACATGAAGAGATACTTTTGGTGGTCGGGAATGAAATCCGATGTGACCGAATATGTTCTAAGGTGCCTCACGTGCCAAAAGGTAAAATTCGAGCACCGAAGACCGGGCGGAATGGTACAACCTATGCCAATTCAAGAGTGGAAATTTCACGACATCTTTATGGATTTTGTTGTAGGACTCCCACCTGCTAGGGGAGGACTCAACATGATCTGGGTAGTGGTCAGCCGCCTTACCAAGGTTGCCCGTTTCATTCCGATGAGGGATACCTAGAAGGTAGCGAAGCTTGCTGAGCTATTCGACTGAGAGATTGTTCGACACCACGAAGTGCCCAAAACCATAGTATCTGACTGCGATACCAGATTTCTTTCGAGATACGGGAGAGCTACACGGGAAGCGCTGGGTACTGAGTTGAAGCTTAGCACCGCCTTCCATCCACAGACCGACGGTCAGACAGAAAGGACCATCTAGACACTAGAGGACATGCTCAGAGCATGTGCCTTGGACTTTTAGGGGAGCTGAATCGATAAGCTTCATCTAATCGAGTTTTCTTACAACAATATCTACCATACTTCGATTAAGATGTCACCATTCCAAGCCTTGTACGGTAGACCCTGTCATACCCCCTTGTGTTGGGATGAGTCAAGTGAAGCGATCATCATAGGACCGGAATACCTAGAACAAGTACAAGCCGAAGTGCAACATATCCGAGCAAACATGAAAGCAGCCCAAGATAGACAGAAATCTTATGCGGATGTGCGACGACGCGACCTTGAGTTCGTCGTGGGCGATCAGGTGTTTCTACGCGTCTCACCTATGAAGGGCGTGTCCGCTTTGGCCAAAAGGGCAAGCTGAGCCCAAAATTTGTAGGGCCATATGAAATCACCGAGAGATTTGGAGCAATAGCCTATAGACTAGCTTTACCGGAGGAGTTGGGACGTGTGCACGATGTGTTTCACATTTCACAACTTAAGAAATATATTGCCGATCCTTCTCATATTCTAGAACCTGAACACCTATCCCTAGAGCTGACGATGAGATATTTCGAGACTCCATTGCAAATCCTTGACACTAAGACTAGAGACACTCGCCATAAGTCCGTGCGAATGGTGAAAGTCTTGTGGTCTAACCACGACGTCGAGGAAGCGACTTGGGAGTTAGAGGACGCCATGAGAGTGAAGTACCCAGCTTTATTTGTAGACTAGATTGTCTATTATATATAGGGTGCGGGGCGTTTTAAGGGGGTGGAGCCATTTTGTTTTTGCATTGCTTCGAGTTAGCTTTTGCATTACTTTGAGAAAAAGTGTAACAACCAGAGTGTTGGTTAAGGAGTGTTGCTTGTAATTGTGAATTGTGCTTGCATTGTGTTATACTTGCATTGTATTGTGTGTGAACACCTTGTTGACAGAGCATAGATTTTGTGAGGTGGTATTGAGTATGATATTTGAAAATTGAGATGTCAAGTGAGTAAGATAGGAATTCATTAACTTTGACCAACTTTGAGGGCAAAGTTTCTTAAGGGGGGTAGATTAAAGTACCCCGAACTTAAAAATAGTGATTAATTAGGCTAAGGAAGATTTGAGAAGCTTAATTATGCCTAAATAAACATGAGGGAACAAATCCCTAAGAAAACGGATCTTTAAAATGGATTAAAAGCACAAACGAACCTTAAAGCACGTTTTTCGAGGAAACCGGGAAAACGTGACTTTAAGCGAGTTAAATAGACCCGTAATAATTTTAGTCAATCAAATGTCTATAATTACACATTAGTGGGTCTAGAACCATTAAAATTAATTAAACGAGAAAATTCCGGAAAACGGGTTCCAGTAGTGAATAACGTACAAAACTAGAAGTTGTGGGGTAACAAGTGTAATAAAGCTAAACTAATGTGTCCCATTTGGAAATAAAAAAAATTAGAAATAGTGTGTGCGTGCTGGGTGGCCGGCTCACTCCCCCCTCCCCCTCTCTTTTATTTCCTTCCTAATATGTTAAAGGACAAATTAATAAAGACAAAAGCAAAAAAATTACACTCTCTCTCCTACTCCCTCATTCCCTCTCTCACAATTTTTGCTCCACACTCAGACTCCCTCCTTCTTCCCTGTGCTCCAATGGCGATTTGAAGCTCCTCACACAGCAGCCCCCTTCTCTCCTCTTGTTCAAGGCTTAAACCATCTCCAAATCTTACAAAAACTGCACCATTGGATTCCCCTTGTCAAGGAGATCATCTTCCTCCTTTCAAAAATCGAAAAGCTCCATTTTCATTTCCATGGCTTGAGGCCATTTGAAGATTTGCGACCACCATTGGAAGCTCCTTCATCACCTTGTTGCTTTGAGGTAAAAAGAAATTCGAAAATCCACCATTTCTAGCTCTCATTTGCATTATAAGAATTTCTAGATTTTAAACTCCTTGTGCCTTGTTCTCCAGCCGGTTTTTGGCTCTACTCTTGGGCTAGAAATCTTGCTCTCTAACTAGCCATGAAATCCACTCATTGATTGAAAGGTAATGCCCTCTTAAAACCCTAAAATATATGCTCCTAAGTTCTAGGTAAATTAAGGGTTAGTGTTGAGATTGTATTGTTGTTTTGGAAGGGATGTAGCATTGCCTAATTCGTGAAGCAATAACGAGAGGAAAGAAAGAGGGAAAGAAGAAAAGAGAAAGGAAAAGGGAAAGGAAAAGCTAGAAATACAAGGTAATTGCTCTTACCTTGAGCTAGTTTGGTATGCCTTGGTGTAACAGATTTTAAAGGCTTAAAATGAGTAATATACATGGTTATGAGTAGTATCTATGTTGTAGTATAATGAGGAAGAGAATTAGACTGTTTTGAAGCTTTTGAAAGATGATTAAAAACTTGAGAGAACCTTAGGGAATAAATGTGTGTGTGCAGGAAATTTATGTGTTGTTAGTGTTGAGATTGTTGTGGAAGTTTGGAATTAGTGGTGAACTAAAATAGTATGTGGGAAAAGTGAAAATTATAAGGGAAACTCTGTCAAATTTTATCTAGAAATGAGAAGACTTAAGTGTTTAAGGAGAGGGAATAACCTAGATAATAACTAGGTGTGTTTTGGTAATTGTTGTGAGTGGTTAACCACTTTGAAAATAATTTGAGAAAGAGTTAGGTAATGGGGTAGGATAATGCATTTTGAATGCTAGAAATGGCATTAGTTGAGAGAATATTGGAAGGCAAGAATGAGTGTAAAAATCTGTAGCATTGGAGGAACGAAATCTAGTATAATTGCTGAAATGAAGATGAGATAATTGTGTAAGTTAACATAAGTATGGGGAATGAGTTTAGTGAGGAGTTAATGGATGAACTAAGGTGATTTAGAGGGCCTAACTAGTGTTAAAACATGTGGGATTACATGTAGGAAGATTAGGGAAGCAATGGGTTAAGAGAGGAGCTGAAACAGAATTTAAAATGAGAATACTGGACTGGACCGACCTTGGGACCGCCCTTGGCAAGGTCGGTCGAGCCTGAAATTGCCAGAACAGAAGTCTACTGACTTCAACCGACCTTAGGACCGGACTTGACAAGGTCGGTCGAGTCGTAATTTGTGAAGCCAGAAGTCTACTGACTTCGACCGACCTTGGGACCGAAATTGGCAAGGTCGGTCGAGTCATAAATTTCGAACCCAGTAACATACTGACTTGGACCGACCTTGGGACCTACCCTGCGAGGTCGGTCGGGTCTGAATCTTCCAGAGTCGTAACACACTGACTTCGACCGACCTTGGGGCCGACCCTGGGTAAGGTCGGTCGAGTCATACAAAAAAAATATACAAAAATAAGAATCATATATATATAGTAGTACACTATTGATGGAGTGAGAATGGTAAGAAAACATGCACATGAGTAAGAAAACAAACTTAAGGGATGAAATGATTTTCATAACCACTTACAAATTGTAAGGATTAGTAAGTGTATATTGGAAGTGTTAAGGAAGGAATTAGTTAGGTCAAAAATAGATCATTGACCATACAACTCCATGTATGTTATAGGACTCGAATAGTTGAACACCGAAGGAAATCGGAGTTCGAGTACGACAGTGAACGGTAAGATTTTCTCATGCCCTGTATGCTACCTTGGTTACCTGATTTGTTTGCTTATGTGATCACCTAAATAAGATAAGTGCACGAATTGGGTTTTAATGCACTTACTTGTGCTTGTATTATATTGTTTTGTGGCATTGTCTTTGAACTTATAGTTTGTATAATTCATGAAATATAAGATTATGAATGAAGTGTTTGAATGCCTTGGTATGAAGTGTGCTAACCAAGTAGTATGGAAGGAATGATTTCTCACTAACTCCTAACTAAGTAACAATCTAACTTGAGTAATTGTAATTGGAGTATGTGAGAAGCCCGATAGAATTTCAGCCACGTGTGAGAATGAGGAAGCAAGAGAGGTTGTTTCCGAATTCTGGCCTAGCCTTCCCACCATGGTTCTGAACCGTATGGTCGCAACCCGGGGAAGTAAGCCACACCAAAGCCCGGTGGTGTGATTGTTTATCTCTGCCCGGAGGTCAACCGACTTAACTTAATGAGTAAGCAAGAGTAAGAAGAATTGTGAAGCCGTGATCATGACTAGTGTGAGTCATACGATCAAGAGCTAAGAGTTAAGAACATCCGATTAACCCGGATGAGAAACTAACTAACCGTGATTTCAGGCTAGAATTTGAGAAAGGAATCTCATGGCCTAAGTGTTCGATGAAAGTGATTTATTTCCGTGTTATATTGCGTTACATGTGGTGCGCTATCTTGTATGTTTGCCATGTACTCGTTTAGCATGTTGTTTGAATAAAATGAACTCCATGTATACGACCAAGTAGTCGGCGTACCCCCATTAGCACGCGGGGTATGCGAATTTCATATGCAGCCTTTTGCTGAGCCCCTTGGGGCACTGTTTTTATTCTTCCAGGTACCCAAGATTGTTGAGGGTCGAGGTGCGACCGAGTTTTTATACTTTTGGATAGTTATTACATTTTGGTAGTGTACTGAGTTGTACACGGGTGTGCAACCCTTTTTGTCTAGCCGGTGTACCGTGTAGTACACTCCTTTTGGATTTTGGAAATTGTAAAACCTTATTGGATTTGAGACCTGATGTAATTAAATTATGCACTTAAGTACTCGGTAATCCATTATGATAGAGTTGTTATGGGATGTATTCAAGTAAGCTTGGTAATCATATTTATCAGACCGTAACTGTTAGTAGATTAGGCCTTGTTAGTCGCATGGGCGACTAACGGCATTGTATCACCCGTCATTCACTTCGATTTTCCACTGCGATTAGTTTAACGACCAAGGAGGTTAGGCGATGATTAGGGGATTAGCGGTAGGGGTGTTACAGAACAGGAAGCTTTTTTTATGGAGGATTTGGTTTGGAGACAGACTTGATCTGAAAAGATGGGGTTTTATTGTATAGAATCTGACTAAGTATGTTTGCTTCGGTGATGCGAGTGGCTTGGGAGGGATCAAGGTTAATGCCGCAGTGGGTATGGAGCTTTGGTATCCAAAAGATGTACCCTAGAGAGTGTCGGGGTGAAGAGATAGTCGAGGCAATGTGGTTGAGGATGAGTTGGGGTAGGTTGATTCTTTGCTGGTGGATTAGGCAGTACATGATAGCAAGGTCTAGAGGCCGGACAAACTGGTTTCCTTCCTTTCTTGGCACAAGGTTTTTAATCACCAAGGTATGAAGCATTGGGTGTATATTTGAAAAAGTAGGTCGGTCTAAAGAATGACCAACACGGCTATTTGGGAGGAAGTAGTCATAAACTTCTTGTGTAGTAACAAATCCTATATCGGGAAAGCTAGCTCTATCATAAAATTCAAGACCAGAAATTGGTATGGCTAAATGGGTTACAATAGTTTTATAGTCAAGGATGATAGCAGTTTTGTGTACCTCGGTCATGATTTTTCCTTTTCTGATGACGCGGTTTTGGTAGAACTGGTAGACTTCATCTTCGTGGAAGGTTTGGATGCCAGGGAATAGGTGGATCCAGTTCTGAAAGTGGAGCATCTCTTCGAACATTGTGAACCCCATGGAGTGAAGCCATTCGAGGTCCAGAAGCTTTTCTTTTACCAGATTTCTTGACTCAGCGGAGTCGTCAGTTGAGAGAGTACACTGTCGTTTGAGTGTCAATCAGACTGAGTCGGGGAGTTGGTGTAGGAGGGACAGAGTCAGTTCGAGGACGGGGTCTCTTTCTAGTGGAAGTAGTTCCCGTGTCTGAGTTTGCTGGAGTGGAGGAGTTTGTCGCACTTTTTGTTTTCTCTGTTGTAGGAGTCGTGACTGCTGGTGGAGGTGTTGCAACTACCGGTGGAGGACCGAGACAGCAGGAGTGGACGTCGGAGATGTCATGTCGATTTTTTCTCTAGAGCGGAGGTTTCTGGTAGTAGGAGGGTGAAAGGCAGTGGTTTTGGAACGGTGAGTCTTTTTGGGTGGTGGTGACTATTCTGTAGCGGAGATTAGGCTGTTTTAAGAATTGGGTTTTCGGGGGGTTTTTCAGTATCTTTGGTGGGGGACGTGGGTTGAGGATTTTTTGAGGGTTTTTCAGCTGGTGGTTCGAGAGAGACAAACTGAATTTGCTCATGGTGGGGTGATTTTGTGATGGTGTCGGGTGTAGGTATCACCAGAGTTATTGGAGTAGTTGATTTCTTGGTTGGAGAGGGAGTGGTTTCAGATTTCTGTGGCGAAGGGGTGGGATTTACCAAAAAAGTCGGTTCAGTGGTGGTGTTGGGAAGTGGTGTGGTGAGGGGTTGGGTGTCGATAGACATTTTTGGTGCTATCATGGTTGATGCGGAGGTGGAGATGGGTGTTTGTTTGGCTTGGAGGGCTAAAAGTTGGTTTATCAAGGCTTGTAGGAGTTGGGGATTCTTGGTGATGTCTGTGAGAATGTTGACGTCAGAAAGATTGGTGGGAATGTTGAGTTAGAGTTGGAAGCCATGGTGAGGAAAGGACAGATCTTGGGTTGCGACGGTGATCGGAATTGGGAAAGGCATGTGTAGGCTTAGGGCTGGGCAAGATTCGCGAGGTAGGAGAAGGAAAAAAACCGTAGCGTGAATATAGGTAGTGTCAGGAAAAATTTTTGATTGGGCAAGAGGAGTGGTAACGGATTGAGGGGCTAAAATCTCGCGGGTTGTTTTTCGGGAGGAAAGAGAAAAGTATCATGTTTTGGTGTTCTTGTTTGACAGTCATACTATGTCTTTAGACATATTCATGCATTTTACCCAAAATGAAGGAAAAACAAGAGAAAGAGATACTACCTTAGCTAGGTCATGCGAGTCATCCCAAGTTGTGAACGCAGAGTTTCAAATGGGCCTAGTTGTAATGGTTTGGTGAATATGTCTGCAAGTTGATCAACAGTGGGAACGCACTCTAGTTGTACCAACCCTTTTTCAACGCAAACTCTTAGGAAGTGGTGACGAATCTCAATGTGCTTTGTCCTAGAATGATGAACTGGATTTTTAGATAAATCAATAGCACTGTTGTTATCACAAAAGATAGTAGTGCAACAGGGAGGTATTAGATAGTCCAGTAGTTGTTGTTGAATCCATAGCATCTGTGCACAGCAAGTAGCTGCAGAGACATATTCGGCTTCATCAGATGACAGAGCTATTGTGCTCTGCTTGTTGGAGCTCCAGGCTACAAGACATAGCCCTAGAAATTGTGCGGTACCAGACGTACTCTTTCTGTTTAACAAAGAACTTGCAAAGTCAAAGTCACTATATCCCATTAGTGTAAAATCAGGAGTACTTGGGTACCAGAGGTACATGTCCTGAGAGCATTTTAGATAGCTAAAGATTTGCTTGACGCTTTGCTAGTGAGATTCTTTGGGATTTGCCTTAAATCTTGCACACAGACATACAGCATAGAGAATGTCAGGTCAACTTGTTGTTAAGAATAAAAAGGAGCCTATCATACCTCGATATAGTGTTGCATCAACAGCTATCCCTTTTTCATCGAGATATGGTTTTTCAGTTGCAGACATCGGAGTAGGAGTCGCCTTGGAGTCCTGCATTTTGTATTTGACGAGTAGCTCTTGGATGTATTTTTGTTGATGAATTTGAGTGTCATTTTCTTGCTGATTGATTTGAAGTCCTAAGAAGAATTTCAGTTCTCCTAGGGCACTCATTTCAAACTCCTTACTCATTAGATCAGAAAAGAAAGTATATAATTCTGGAATGGTGGATCCATAAATTATATCATCCACGTAGATCTAAACAATGAGTATGTCTTCACCTTTGGTGAGAGTAAAAAGAGTTTTGTCAACCTTACCTCGGATAAATCCATGAGACAACAAATAAGATGAGAGACGTTCATACCATGCTCATGGAGCCTGTTTCTGTCCATATAGTGCTTTGCCTAACATGTAGATGTACTCGGGGTGAATTGGATCTTCAAATCCTGGAGGTTGAGCAACATAAACATCCCTGTCGATATAACAGTGCAGAAATGCAGTCTTGACATCCATTTGGTATAACTTCATACCTCGATGTGCTGCATAAGCCACGAGTATTCGAATGGCTTCAATGCGAGCTACTGGAGCATATGTTTCATCATACTCTATTCCTTCTGCTTGAGCATATCCTTGAACCACAAGACGAGCTTTATTGCGAGAAATATTCCCTTGATCATCGAGTTTGTTTCGAAACACCCACTTGGTACCAATTGGTTTATGGTTTGTTGGGAAAGGAACAAGTCGCCAGACTGAGTGGCATTACAGAGAGTGTAGCTCTTCTTGCATGGCTAAGATCCAGTCATGGTCACCTAGGGCTTGTTGGATATTTTTTGGTTCAATTGTGGAGATAAAGGTGGTAAATACGTAGAGATTTCGATGGATTTCGTTGCGTGTTTGAACACCTTTTGTAGGGTCACTTAGTATTTGGTCTATTGGGTGAGCGGAGGCTTGTTGGAATTTTCTTTTGGAGCTTAATGGTTGGGTAGAGGAAATTTCTGGTGTTTGGTGATCTGAGGGAGTGGGTATGGTTTGGGGGTTTGTGGTTTGAGTTTGTAGGTCGTTAGTGGGAAAAGATGAGACATCTTTGAACGAGTCATCAGGGTCGTCATCGCTGTCGGAGGAGGAGTCTGTCTGGAGAGGTGTTTGGGGAAAAGGGATGGTTGCTACAGGTAGTTCGATGAATGTTGTGTCTTGGGAATCTTCATGAGTTACTTGTGGGTCATTCTTGCAATCACCAGAGTCTGAAAGTTCTTCAAAGCGTATGTGAGGGCTTTCTTCAAGACATTTTGTATGTTTGTTGAGTACTCTATAAGCTCGGCTTTGGGATGAGTATCCAAGAAAGATTCCTTCATCGCTTTTGGCGACAAACTTTCCTAGGTTACCTTTTCCGTTGTTATGAATGAAGCAGAGGCATCCGAAACGGCGCAGATGACTTACTGAAGGAGGTCGTCCTTTGAGGATCTCGTACGGTGATTTACCAAGAAAGGGATGGATGGAGGCCCTATTCAGTATGTACACAGCTGTGTTGATAGCTTCAGCCCAGTATGAGGCGGGTAAGCTACTATCAATGAGCATTGTTCTTGCCATTTCTACTAGAGTGCGATTCTTCCGTTCCACTACTCCGTTTTGTTGTGGAGTACGGGCAGCTGATATCTGATGCACTATTCCTTTTGACCTGCAGAACTCAGAAAACTGTGTGTTGCAAAATTATGTACCATTGTCAGAACATAATGTTTTGACTGAGGTAGATATTTTTTTAGTAATCATGTGAAACAAGGTTTCAAATTCAAAGAATGTCTCCGGCTTGGTTTTAAGAAAGAGTACCCATGTCCAGCGCGAGTAGTCATCCATGATGACTAGGACATATTTCTTACCACTTTTGCTTTGAACTCGCATTGGACCACATAGATCCATATGTAATAGATCTAATGGGGACATGGTAGACATCTCAGATTTGCTTGGGAAGCTTGCCCTAGTATGTTTACCTTGAACGCACGCAGGGCAGAGTGAGTCTATCTAAAAATTTATCTTAGGAAGGTCGACGACAAGATTACCGTTTTTTATTTTGTTCAGTAACTTGCCGTGAGCATGACCCAGTCGGGAGTGCCATAAAGATTGTTTTTTATCCTGTACACTGAGACAAAGAGTTCCATCTAGGTTAGGGTTTTCAAGAGATAGCTTGTAAAGGTTATTCACCCTTATTCCAGTAGCTTTAAGAAGACCTGTTTATTCGTCAAAGATTTTGCAATCTGATGTCGAAAAGAGAACAATGTTAGAGATCACATATTTGAGAGATACTTAGAAGACTGTGTCCAAGACCATCTACTAAATTTACATTTTCTAGTTTGAACAAGGAGGGATTACCGACGGTTCCAATACCAATGATTTCTTCATGAACATTCTCGCCGAAAGTGACCTTTCCCCCATAGGGTTGAAAGAGAGAGTCGCGAACTTGTCAGGGTCTCCTGTCATATGTCGTGAGCATCCACTATCCAGAAACCAAGAGTCATTATCCACGGTCTTCTCTCCCTGCAAAACAATTATTGGTTAGACTTGGGAACCCGGGCAAACTTGGGTTCCCTTTTAGATGAAAAAGAGTTGTGCTTACGTCGGGCTTCAGACAGAGTATGTATGCGTTGTGCATTAAAGGATAAATCACGACCAAGCTTATGACATGGAATTTTTTTGTTTAACTTCTTGAATAGAGTTTAGTTTGCTAACGTATCATTTTTTAGTATTTTTTTTCTCTTCTTTTATTTTTGTTTATGACTTACGTTTTGTTTACTTTTATTTTTGTTTTATTTATTTAGTTTTGTTTCATTTTTCTATTTTGTTCATAAACTAACGTTTTTTCTTTTTTAGCTTTGTTTTATTTTGATTTTGTTTATTTTAGTTACGCTTTATATGTTAAATTTCTAGTATAGAATTTAGTTGATTGTCTAGATCTTACTTTCGATTAACTTTCTTTTTATTTTTATTTAGTTTGATTGTTTAGTAGAAAATATCGTTAATTTATATTGTTTATTTTAGTAATTTGTTTTTGTCTTCTTTATTCTTACTTTATTTTTTAGTTTATATTTTTGGTAATTTGATTTTCTTTGTTTAGTTAATTCTTTTTACTTTACATTTATTTTCTCTTTTATTTTTATTATAATTTTAATTTTCTTTAGTTTGATTATTTTTTTCGATTTGTTTTGATGCAGGTGGATTAATAATGAAGATTGATGTCTACTTCTTATCACATTGAAGCTATTATTCACCTACACTTTTGATCCTGATTAAGTTTTCTATTTTCGTTACATTATTTTAGTTTAGTTTATGATTATTTTATTTTATTTTACTTTATTTATTTAGTTTTTTTACTAATGTTTTTCGTTTTAGTTTGGTTTGTTTTTCATTAATTTCTTTTTCTTGGATTAATTTTTAGTTTTATTTAATCAGAAGTGGCAATGGTGCATGTGCTACTAATGCAACGCTTTTAGCGTTATGTGGTAGTTTTCTTAAGTGTGTAGGTGAAACTTTTTATGATGTTTGATATTCTCCAACGATGGCACTTGCTTGGACGCAAGTGTAAGGAACGTTACTACCCCAATGTTCGAGCTTAAGTGTGAGGAAGGGAACCTTTCTCAATCTACGATATCAGGCGACTTTAAGTTTCTTTATTTTTAATGTTTGTGTTCAGCCTATAATGATTTTAATGCTCAATTTTAATTTGTGATCCATGAAATTTGAATGAATTCTTCATGAGTCTGGCATATTTTTAAAGGTCTCTTCTTGATCTTTATTTTTGAATAATGAGGGCATTGCTCCTCTTAAATGTGAGGTAGTAGAAACATTTCCCTGAAAATATGCCAGTTGCACTTAAATGTCACACTTGTTTTTTTGTCCTATTACTTTGAAGAAATTGTTTCTTTTGAAGCCAATAAATGTTGAATCTCTAGGTAAAAAATTTTGCTGAAGTTTTTGAAAATGAACCTGATGACCACCTCAAGAATCTTTTTGATTTAGCCTGTTTGTATGTATAGTTTTATTCAAATTATATCTGTTTTCACTGAAATTTGGTAGATTAGCTGATTATGAAAACTGAATTAGGCTAGTTTGGGATTTTGGAAATGATGTGAAAGTTTGGAATGAAAGGATATGGCAAGGTACTTCACTGATCAAAATATTTCCTAATAAAATCAGGCCTCGTCTATCTGTTATTAAGTCCTAGGGGTGCCTTAACACCTATCTACCTAAGGTCTCGGCGGGATCTAGGATAATTGGCGCAACACCGTTACAGGGATAAAGAGAAAAGTCTGGGTTACGGAATAACTCTACAATTCGTAATTATTCGTTTGTTTTGTATATATTTCTTGAAAGAGAATATTTTGCATGCGAAAAAAGTTATTGCAGTTTAATTATTGTTTTTGATCATGAGTACGTGGTGTTGAAAGGTATCATGGAATAAGGTGTTACTTCACACCCCTTGTCATCCAAAGGTTAAAGAAAGAAACGGTGGAAGATCCCAAGCTATTCTATGTTTAGTTTCTATAATCTAACTTCTCCATGGTTATAACTCTACTCTTTTTCATTGATTGCGAAAACCTACAGCAAATAGCAGAACTATTATTTTGATTGTCATTTTGCTTGTTTTACTTTGGCAGTTGTTTGTTCCTAAGTTTCAATACTACGGTGCTTAAAAGTAGACATAATCTTTATTTGCTTGAGGACAAGCAAAAGCTAAGTGTGAGGAAGTTTGATTAGTGTGAAATATATATACTTTTAGGGCTTTAATTCTTCTTATTCTCACAACAGTTCATGTTATATTTCTCACTTATCATACATTTCTCCTTATATTTATGTTTTGATATGAACCGATACACTTTATGTGTCAAATGTAGGAACATATATTGGAAATGCATATATTACTTCACAAGCTTCGCAACGCAATAAACGGGAAGAAAAACGGAGTCCGGACGAAGAATCTAGGCCCAAAACAAGTTGACACATCGACATGTCCAAACATGAGTCCGGACGCAGCTGTCAGAAGTCGAAAATACGCATTTTTAAGAGATAAAAATCTCTATTTTTGATATAAAAAGGCAACTTGGGTTAGAAAAACAAACATGCTTTATTCACGTCAGGTCCTGTACCTCTCTCAGAGGCTCTTGCCTCTCCACTTTTCTCACACCCACACAAATCCACCATTGTTAGCACTTCACACTTCTGATAGAGGATTAATTTAGAGACACGTGACGACAGAAGGTGGAGCGGGGAATTTTCTTAACAGAGTTTCTTCTTATCTTTTTATCTAATATGTCAAAGTGTTCTTCCTTTGTTGTTTTTGTCGTTTAGAATCATGTTTGAGTAGTTAGTTTAGCTCCCCCGGATTAGGGTAGCAAACCGGATCTTTATTTTATATTTTATAATTTTTTCACTAATTCATTAATGCAATAGTTTAATTCTAGTTTTCCATGTGCTTTAATTCTCTCATCAATAATTAAAGCAATCTTTGTAGTTTTCTAATCAACACGCGAGAGATGAGATAGATAACAAGACATAGGAAATTAAACCTGATTAGTGACTAGAAGCGTGATCCCGCCTATAGGTAAATCGGTCTCCAATAGAAACTGTTCTTTATGGGATTAGTTGTGTCCAGATTAGAGCATTAGTCTGCTGCTAGTTCTAGCAACTGGTTAGGATTCATTAGACGTAGTTGTTGACGAATTAATTATAGTTTCTGAGTTTATTGCAGAATTAGGGAAGAGTTTATTGATAGATTAGAAAGTGAAGGTTTGTAGAACAATCTGGGGTGCTTCCTTATATTTAGAGTTTTAATCTTTATTATTTATTTAGTTAATTTTTATTATTTATATTTGTTTATTGAGTCAGTATTTTAGTTAAATTAATAGAACCTCAAAAAGTGACAATTCCTTTTTTATTAGTTTAGTTTCTCAGTTACTTAATAAAATTGTCAGTTAATTGAACGAGGTCCTTGAGATCGACAACCCCACTTAATTCACTATTCCACAAAATGATAGGTATACTGCCTAGGTAGAGATAGTCACATATTTCTGCTATAGATGTATGAAAAGCTCAGCACGGGTGCCTAGGGTGTAATGTCAGGGTTCACAAGCTTTTGGCTATGTGGTGTTGTACCTAGGTGCTTCGTCATCCTTGATAGTTGTGTATCTGTTCTTTGTTACTTTTCACGGGTATAAGCGTAAATCTACAAATTATCTCCTTCGGTCGGAGTTATGCCGTTTACCTTACCTTTGAATGTTGTCTCAGTGGAGTCGTATGAAAATGACACACTCAAACTCTCTTGGTTTTACCGCTTAAGGCACTCTCGCGAAATTTCACTTGGAAACTTGTTCACACGTTTAAACGAAAGATCAATGATGACAAACCTAAGCTGTAGTATTGTTTTGCGGTTCATGACAACAGTCTTAACCAGTGTGTACTTGGAACCGCTTAATGGGTTTTTGGATGTTTTGTGGCAAGCTGTGGTGGTTGAAAGGACATGTTCACCCTTTTGGAAGAAAAAGAAAAGTCGTTTTCCATTGTTAGGAGATGAATATTTCATGAGCCTTTATCAGAAGACATATTCAAAACATTTTTTCTTTTTTTCGAGGAAAAGCATTATTTAAAAGGAATGAATTTACAAAGCATTTGTACATTACTTTCTCAAAGATGTGAAGAATTCAAAAGTTTATTAATGGAAAATGTATTCAATATTGTCAAGTATATACATCCAAAAGCTACTCAAAGTTTACTGAAAGGGAAAACCGAATGGAAACTAAATATCCTAAAGTCTAAACTAAGAGCTATGAATTGAAATTGATTTATAACAAGAACATCCTCCTAAATATTGTCGTGCTCAGAGAATTGAAAACCCCTGGTCAAAGAGGTCCTGGATCGTGTGCCTCAAAGCCTTGCAATCATCAATGTCGTGGCCGGGAAATTGGTGGTACTGACAGAAATGACTTAGATTCCTTCCTTTTTTAGGGACCCCAGGCCAGGGGGTGAGAGGTTGTAGCATGTTTCGCTCCTGAAGCTTTTTAAATGTCTGGCTCAATGGTTGGTCGATATTTGTTTACTCTGTCTGACGGGAGTTCTGTCGGGGTGGTTTTACTGCCCCAACGGCCCAACCTAGTCCCCTTAACCGCCGAACGGTGTTTACTTCACACTGCCTAGTCCTCTTTCGGGTGCCACCTTTGATGCAAGTTGTTGTCTTTGAGCCATCTCTAGTGTTCCTTAAGTTCCCAAGCTTTAATTCTCCCTTATGGATCCTTTCCTCTAGGACTCCGATTTGTCCCATCATCATGTCGAAGTCAGGAAAGTATGTACATTTCAGTTTATCATTGTACTGCTTCTGCATGTTCTCGATTATCATGTGGATTTGTTCTTGTATGTCCATCTTTGTGACCATAGTGGCTGCCTTTGTCCTCCAACGCTTAACGAAGTCAGACATTAATTCACCCTCTATCATGTCAAGTGCTTGCAAGATCAGCCTTGGTGACTCTGAAACATTTAGCATACTCAACATGGTGAAGAAAAGCTTCACAGACCTCCTCATAGGTCTTGGTATTCATCCTTTGAGTTATGTACCAACGTTGGGGGGTCTCATCAAGATAGCGAGCAAATACCTTGACCTTCTGCATGTCATTTAGCATAAGAATGGACATTTCTTTATCGAACATTGCCAAATGAAGCTATGGGTTGGAGGAACCATTGTACAGAGGAAGTGTTGGCAACTTCAGCTTTGGAGGGAGATCAACCTTGGGATATGATCTAGTGGAAAAGTAGTAAAAACCGGCTGGCTTGTTAGCCCTCTCTATGCGCTCAATCCTCTTTAGCATCCCCTTGAATTATATGGTTAGCTGGTCGTTGGGAGCAATTTCCTTGACATACGCTTGTAAATCCTGGGCTCCCATAGAATCTACTTCGATATAGTCATATTCATGTGGGGAGTTGACGGGCCTGCCCGCAGGTCTATCTTGAACTCAACGATCAATCTCGAGGGAGTTGACCTAGTTTCTTAGCTCTTTCATCTTGGACTCCATGGCGGCCAACCTGGCTCCTATGTCGGTTGGATTCCCTTGCCCTGCCATGCTTGGGATGGTAGTTTACCTTCTTCCAAAATGTTGTTCATTAGAAAACATGGAAGGACTAGACTAAAATTCTGGGCCGGGAAGGAGTACTTGATAAAATGATATTTTAAGTTAAAACTTGTATGGGCTGCAAGAAAAGCACATGAGTCAGAATGTTTTGAAGATTGTGGGTAGGCACTAAGGCCCGAATGAATTGGAAGAGAGGCACATGGGCCGGAATGAGTTGTGAACTGGCGCCTAGGCCGAAATGTTAGAGAATGCAGCACTTGGGCCGGAATGTTTTGAGAATTTGGCACTTGGGCCAGAATGTTTTTGGGCTAGAAGTAGGGTGCATGGGCCGAAATGATTTCTAAACCACGTTCTAGATGTGAATTAGAGTTTGGGCCGAAATCTAAACGAGTGATTCTGATTGGACCTAAAAGATGATACCTAGATCTAGGATTTTGGGCCGAGGCCCGAACAAGAAGTTTATCTTAGACTAGAATGAGCTCTTTGGCCGAAAAAGTTTAAAATGAAAGGCTATGGACCTACAAGTTTTGTAGATTACTTCAAGTTTGTGTGGACTTCTTTTTCAAGGGCCTAGAACTAAATGGATCATTCAAATTAGGCCGAAAGAGAAATCGCGTAAATCTAGGCTTTTGGGATGAAGCCTAAACAAATGACTCACAAATTCAAACCAAGCAGGGGCTCTAGGCCGTAAACAATAGAGCCGTGAATTCGAGTTGAGCTGAGTTTGGTGTAGGTAAGGTATTTATCAGTTTTTAGGCTCGGAAGTGGGCTGATAATACAAGCAAGCAAGGCTCACATAAGTTCAACATGTCCTCACTTGTCACTTTAACAAATTCGGGTATGGATCGATCATGAGAGGTGCTTGGGGCTTGAGCCCTGGTCACCACAAATATAGGGCTTGCACGCTATTCTCTTTGGGCTTCCCCACTTTTTTCACAACACCGTTCGGTGTGCGTCTATGACCGGGTCTTTGACTAACCAAACATTGGGCTAGGTAAGGGCACTGCTAGGAAAATGCTTGGGGCTAAATCCCAGGTATTAAGGGGATGTGGTTAGACGACATCCACCTCTTTTTCTCCACTTATTCACATCACCTTAAAAGGTGTGAGTCCCTGACAGGGGACGCATAAGGCGGGTCCCGTGGTAAAATCGGCTTGCATGGGCCTCGCTCTCGTATGATACATATGTACAGAAATTTAAATTGCGGACGAAAGTAAACAAACAACGTAATGGAAGCCATAAATAAACAATTTTGCAGTTAAGCCCTCTTTCTTAAAATTAAACAAGTTAATATTAAGAGTTTGTCCCCAACAAAGTCGCCATTCTGTGAGCCTCGATTTTTTAACCACTATCCTGTGTTGCTTATGGTTGACTAGGATCGGGTTCTAGGTCCACTTATAACCTAAGATTAATAACTATGTCATATAACACTAATTATTAAAACCTAAGTTATCTTGCTAGAACCTATTATGAGTCGCCACATAATTTTAACCTAGGGTAAATTAGGAAAGGTAGAGTTCAGGTTCGGGGGCTTGGTATTCGACTTATTCAGGGTTCAAATTACTTTCATTACCCCTTCTAGGTCGTTTTTGCTCTACTTAGATTATTTACAGCTTTTTACGAGGTTATTTTACCTTAAGTGTGTGAACTTCTAATTTTTTTATCATTTTTTGACAAAAAATTAAAGTGGAAAATAAAATTACCTAAACTAGGGTTTCAAAGGCAGAATTAGGTCAAATTTTGTTTCCGTCCGTGGCCACGAACCTAATGTCCGAACCCACGGACCCTAGTTAACCTACTTGTACAGAAAAGTCGAAATAACGTGAAAATGCAATTTTGAAAAGTCTGGGGCCACGGATAGGGCGTCTGTGGGCCCGGACATGAATTGTGAAAAACCTACAACTTTCAAAAAAGTAATTCCCGCCGCCGTCTGAGGTTGTCCGTGGCCACGGACAAGCCGTCCAAGATCCCGGACATGCCGTCCGAGGGCACGGACTAGCCACAGACGGTGGTGTTCGTGCGTTTTCCGGTGGTGTTTTCGGCTAAAAAATTATGTGTGTGCAACCTGAGATATTTCCAGTATGTTAGTAATCAAAAGATTTCAATTTGAAGACGAATTAATAACGAAACTTAGCAAACAAGTAATTGGGCAGAGGCTGAGATAAACGGTAATTTAGAAGCCGTAAAAGGTCGGTTTACACTCAAATTTACACAGAGAGTTAGTAAAGTCGAATAGAGTTAAAAAAATCAAGATTTTAACCTGTTTTACCTTCAGAATCAAAGGGTTCCTACACGTTGGGAATCTTTCGAGGCCTTTCTGAAGTCGGTTCTGGACAGAGTTCAACCCGCGCTTCTGATTTCTGATTGTTAATGATTCTATTCACGTTTTTGAGGTATTAAGTTTTGATGGTTATTGTAGCAATACGAGTTGAAAATTGTGTTTATGTGGTGACTTTGAAGGAGTATTGGTGGAATTTTGTTGTTCGGGAGCTGCAAAACTTGGGAGCTTGGAGACGGCTAAGGATTCTGATTGCCTAGGTGTAAGCCTCGATTTTTAAACCATATCCTATGTTGATTCAGGTTGATTAGGATCTAGTCGGGTTTTAGGTCCACTTATAACCTAAGATTAATAACTATGTCATATAACATTAATTATTAAAACCTATGCTAGCTCACTGGAACCTATTATGAGCCGCCACCTAATTTTAACCTAGATCAAATTACGAAATGAGAGTTCAGGTTCGGGGGCTTGATATTTGACTTAATTAGGGTTCAATTACTTTCATTACCCCTAGAAGCCGTTTTTCCTCTACTTAGTTCATTTACGGCTTATTATGAGTCATTTTAACCTAAGTGCGCGCTTCTGATTTTTTGGTATTTTTAACATTTTTTGACAGAAAATTAAAGTGAAATTAAAGTTACCTAAACTAGGGTTTCGGAGGCAGAATTAGGTCAAATTTTAATTATGTCCGCAGCCACGGACCTAATGTCCGAGACCACGGACCCCAATTGAATTAAATGATTACAAAAACAGAACTAAAATAAAAACGTAAACTTAAAAAGTCTGGGGCCACAGACAGGGTGTCTGTGGGCCCGGACATGTACTGTTAAAAACCCTAAAATTTGAAAAATTGGAAAATAAGAAATCCCGCCACCGTCCATGGATGTCCGTGTTCACGGACAACCAGTCCGTGGTCCCGGACCATGCGTCCGAGGTCACAGACCACCCACGGACAGTGGGGTTTTGATGGTTCCCGACGGTGTTTTTGGCTCAAAATTTATGTACTTGTAGCCTGAAAGATGTTCAAGATGTTAGTGATTAAAAGTTTTCAGTTTGAAGTTGAATAATGCACGAAACTTAGCAAATAAGTAACAAGGCAGTAGCTAAAACAATTAATAATACAGAGGCTGAGAAGAGATGGTTTGAACCCAAATTTTGAATTAAGCTTCATAAAGTTGTAGGGAGTTAGGAAAGTGGAGTTCCTACCTGTTTTACCTTCGGATTTACAAGGATTCTTCACGTCGGGATTCGTCGAGTGCTCCGTTGATGGCAGACACGAAAGGTTTTCGAACCAAGCTTCTGGTTGTTGGTTGTTCTTACTGTTCTTCATGTTTTGGTGGTGTTTATGTGGGGTTTTGATGATTGTTGATGCTTTGGGAATTGGAAAACGAGTTTAGATGGTGATTTCGGGGGAATTTCGGTATGATTTTGGTGGCCGGGTGCTGAAAAACGTGAGAGAGAGAAAGAGGAGAGGCAGTGCTTTCTGACTTCCTAGGGTTTTGAGCTTGTGAGATTCTCCTTTAATCAAAAGATTTATCCCTTTATATAGACTTTCTTAAAGATAAAGAAAATCTAGTAAAAGTAGGATTTTTTTTGGAATTTTGATTAAGCAACTTCCCAAAGGAATCTTGCTGTGAAATTTTAGCCACGTGTCAAGGATGGCAATTATGCTTTTTCTGAAGTGGAATTGAATTTTTTAAATGTTGGAATATTTTTAAATTCAATTTCTTGTTAGATTCAATCAGAAATTGCTAGAAAATTATTGGAAATTTTAAAAAATCAAAATTCCAACGCCATTATGCTTAAAATGTCATCCTATATCATGGGTTAAAATTTCAAAGCATTTCAAGTTGATCTGAGCTTCTTTTAGAGGAGAGAGAAAGCCTATAGGAGGTCTTGGGAGCCTTAAAAATTACGAAAATGCCCCTAATGATGACGAAACTGCTCCCAATGCCCCGGAATTCGCCGATCGAGCCGGAATCCCTCATGACTTGATTGAAGTGTCTCTCACAACACCAAAGCCTTACAGACCCTAACCAGGGGGGTCAAAATTTTGGGTATAACAGATTGCCCCCCCGTCAACTAGACTTTGTAATGAAAGTGAAAAGGCTAGTTGATGCTTGAGTGATACCCCAAAATTTCAGATTTTTTCCAAGACCCTGCATGCAATTGAAATCCGACAAGTTGTGTCGGGCTGTTCTAAGGCGCTGACTACCTATGAGTAAAGTGGAAGGATGTCGAGCGATTCTAAGGCGTCGACCACCTAAAGATAAAAATGAAGTAATGTCAGACTATTCTAAGGCACTGACTACCTATAAGGATGGTATGATGTCAAGCTATTCTAAGGTGTTGACTACCTATAATGAATGAGATGATGTCAAGCTATGCTAAGGCGTTGACTACCTATAATGAATGAGATGATGTCAAGCTATTCTAAGGCGTTGACTACCTATAATGAATGAAATGATGTCAAGCTATTCTAAGGCGTTGACTACCTAAAGTGAAATAAAGTATGCCGAACATTATAAGGTGTCGGGAACCTGTAATGCAAATGTAGATGTCATGCAGAAGAAGATGATATAATATGCTGATGATGCTCGGATGCTTCTAGGGACCGAAACCCGTTCGAATGCTCCTGGTTGGTATACTATGGGGACTTATTGCCTCTGCCCACCAACTGGGGTGCTGGGATAACTTCTAGATTACCAAGGGGACTTATTACCACTGCCCACTAGTTGTTTCTCCTAAGAAGTTGACATGAAGATGGGGACTTATTGCCTCTGCCCCGCCAACTTAGATCACGCTCTGTCTCATACTTTTCTCGCACTGAAGATGATACTAGGTCTCGTACTGGTCTCGCACTGGATGATGACGCTCGGTCTCGCACAGATGAAGATGATGGGTCTCGCACTAAAGAAGATGCATGGTCTCGCACTGAAGAAAATGATGGGTCTCGCACTGATGAAAATGGTGGGTCTCGCACTGAAGTCTTGTACTAAACGGATGAAGAAAAAGCTGGATCTCGCACTGATTCTAGGTCTCGCACTGAATGAAGATGCTAGGTCTCGTACTAAATGATGAAAATGCAGGGTCTCGCACTGATTTTGGGTCTCGAACTAAAAATGAGTTAGGAAGATAATGGTCTCGTGCAAATGCATGTGATGAAAACCAATTGTAATAGGGTCAAATGTAGCGATGATGAGGTGTAAGCAAAAGTTTGTAAAATGCAATCACAGTGCATGTAAAATACTTGTTCAAAGCAAGAAACGGTTGAAAAATGCGCCAAACGCGGCAAAGCTTGGGAAAAACTCTACTGAAAAAGGATAGTGAAAGAATCACTTCCTAACTAAGAATTTCAGATCTATAATTTGTTTCTTAGAGGATGAACATGCCGCTGGTGGGAGTGTGTGGTGTTTGAGTGGTGGTCTAAACTTTTGATGGACCTGTGGTGTATGATGTGAAGGTAAAGGCTTATGTGGGCATGTGTGGTGGTAATGTTGGTGATGCTCAAACTTCAGGTTTCAATTGGTGTTGTCATGGCAATTGTTAAAACCAACAATTGCCCCCAGTATTTCTCCCTTAAGGCAACCTGCGCTAGAGTTCGTGGCAATCGATCGGAACGATCGATTGCCCCCAGTATTTTCTTTGATTAAACACACGAACAAGTCTCATCCTCACAGGGTCAAGGCTTATGCTTTGATGTGGTGCTTCCTATCCTACACTCGACGTATTTGGTGTTTGCACTCATTTCTCGCTCATGGTCATAACTTCTAGACCATTGAATTCGATATTTGATGGATTTACGCATTTGATCTGTTACTTTCACGTGATTGGACACACAGCTATCAAGTCGGAAGTCTTTAAAGCTTATAACGTGGCCATGGGGTGTGATGAAAGACAATGGGACCATGGAGGAATATTTTAGGTATGTGGAGCCAAAGGGGTGACCAAAGCTACACCTTATGTCTTCTCTCGGAATCATCTTCCTTGTCTTGAAATCGTCTAGCTGCTTCGTGTTGACGTTGTTTTTGAGCTTCTAGACTTGGACTTTTGAAGTCGTCCTTTACACCATTTCTCCTCTTTTTGTCATTCGGATTTCCTCGAGGCATTTCGGGTTTGCCTCTTTGTTTTATCCTTTCTTGACTTTGCCTACGGGGTTCTTGCGTTTCCTGGTTTTGGGCTTCGAGAGCTGTTTTGATGTGAGCTCTTTAGATCCTGTGTCGCTCTAGGACCATTTGTGGATCATTTTGTCATGCTGATAGCGGCGTTGCTTCTTTGGACTGATGAGAACGTTATCTGAGAGTCTGACTCCTTGCTTCCTTTGGTCATCGGGTCGGACATTCATCATTGGCTGGGTTATTTTGTGGAGTTCATAATATCGAAAAGGGATATATGAAAGGCTCAGCGGGGGTGCCGAGGGTTTAATGTCAGGGTTCACAAGCTTTTGGCTATGTGGTGTTGTACCTAGGTGCTTAGTCATTCCTAATAGTTGTGTGTCCGCTCTTTGTTACTTTTCGTAGGTCTAAGAGTAAATTTACAAATTATCTCCTTCGGTCGGAGTTATGCCGTTTACCTCACCTTTGAATGTGGTCTCACCGGAGTCGTGTAAAAATGACACGCTCGTTGACTCATGGTTTTTCCACTCAAGACATTCTTACGAGATTTTCACTCAGAAACTCGTCCACACATTTAAACAAAAGATAAAAGATGACGAACTTAAACTTAGATTGCCCCCAGTATTAATCCAGGGTTTGTGACGACTATTTGTCAAATGTGGACTTCGAAGCGCTATGTGGTTTGTTTGGGTGCTTAGGGGTGAGCTATGGTGTTTAGCGTGGCATGTTCAACTTTTAGAAACTGGAGACAAATCGTTCTGTTCCATAGTTAGGAAATGATTACTCCGTGATCCCTTTCCTTGAAAAACATTTTTATTTTTTTTCAATGAATGAAAAATGGTTTGTACAGAAATTATGAAAATGGAACTATGATTTTATTTATGAATCATGAAAGAAACGTAAAAATTACAATCTGAGGAGACTGAAAACTAACTAAGAAAATAAGCTACTAGGAAAATTTGAAGATGCAAGAAAACATAAATAAAATGATCTGCATACTTAGAAGAATTGGACTCCTTGCTCGAGGAGGTCTTGAATCTTGTGCCTCAATGCTCGAAAATTGTCAGCATAATGGCCAGGCAACTGATGGTAGTGGCATAATTGATTAAGATGCCTCCCCAAATGAGTGGTTCTTGGCAGAGGGGCCAAGGGCTGTAGCAATTTTCTTCTCTGAAGCTCTTCAAATGCCTGACTTGGTGTTCGACCAATGTTGGTGAATTCCCTTTGCGATGAGTCTCGGCGTGGTAAGGTTACCATCCTAAAGTTTTGATGCGGAGCTCTAGGTCATTGAGCCACATTCACTTCTGGGAAACTGCTTTGAGCGCAAGCTACCGTCTGAAAATAAGCCTTTTCTGGTCCTGGCTTAGAGAATTTGGAGCCACTGCCGGAGTTTCTTGAGCACTCGAGCTCCGACCCTTCCTTATGAATCATTTCCTCTAGAATGTCGACTTGTCTCATCAACATGTCCAAACTCGGAAAGTACATAAATTTTAGCTCATGGTTGTGTTGTTTTTGCATGTTCTCAATTATCATGCAGATTTGCTCTTGCTCGTCTAATTTGGTAGGCATGGCAGCAACTTTTCTCCTCCAACGCTTGATGAAGTCAGACATGGACTCACCATCTTTCTGTCGAGTGCCTACAAGATCGATTCTGGTGACCTCGAGGTTCTTAGAATACTCGAAATGATTTAGAAAAGCTTCGCAAACCTCCTTGTAGGTCTTGGTATTCATCTTCTGAGTGAGATACCAACGTTGAGGAGTCTCGTCTAAATAGCGTGTGAAAACCTTGGCTTTTTGCATGTCGTTGAGCCCCAGAATGGACATTTCCCGATCGAACATAGCCAAATGAATTTGTGGATCCGAGGAACCCTTGTACAGAGCGAGTGTGGGCAGTTTCAGCTTTGGGGGGAGATCAACTTCGGGATATGATGTCGTAGAGAAATAATCGAAACCAGCTGGTTTGTTGGCTTTCTCTATGCGTTCGATCCTTTTAAAAACCCTTTTGACCTCTGCAGCTAATTGGTTGTCTGGAACATCTTTCCCCACATGTGTTTGAGAATCTTGGGCCCTAACGGAGTCAATCTCGATGTAATTACGGTTAAGATTTTCATCCGCAAGCTTTTCCAGAGTGTGTTGATTTGTCTCCTGGAGATTAGCCTTACTCCTCAATTCCTCGATAATGAACTCCAAGACCTTACACCTTTGCTGCACAGCTGCCAACTAGGCATCCGTGTTGATCGGATTTCCTCCTTCTGCCATTTCTGGGATTTGGGCCTACCTATTTTCAAAGTGTCCATCATTAGTTAACAAGAGGAGGTGGGTTGAATGATATAGGGATGAGAATGACACTTCACAAGGTAGATCGAAGATCAGAACAGGCTTGGACTGAAAGCAAGTGGGCTAAGATCCCTAGAAAATGAGGTGTTTGGGCCGGAGTATTTTCAGATTGTGAATTGAAATTCGGACTGAAATCTAAATCGATGGCTTTGATTGGGCCTGAGAGGTGACACCTAGATCTAGGGTTTTGGGCTAGGGCCCGGATAAGAAGTCTACCTAGACTAGAATGATCCCTTGGGCCGGAATGTGTTTGGGCCTGAAGTAAAGCACATGGGTTGGAATGGTCCCTAAATCACAAATGGTCCTAACTTTCTTTGGGTAAGAGAAGATGGTTGCTAGGCCGAAAAAAGATTTTATTTTCAGGACTTGTGAGTTATTTCAAGTTCAGGTGGATTTCTTTTTATGGGCTTAAAACTAATTGGATTATTCTAATTGGGCCGGAAGAGAAATCACCTAAGTCTAGGCTTTTGGGCCGAAGCCCAAACAACTCACATATTAAACCAAACAGGGCCTCTGGGCCGCAAACAAATAGAGCTGCCAATTCAGGTTGGGCTAGGTTGATGTAGGAGAAATTCCTATCAATCTCTAGGCTAAGTAATGGGCCGATCATACAAGCAAACAAGGCCCACACAAATTCAACATATCATCACTAGACGTTTAAATCAAACTGGGTATGGATCAATCCGGAGAGGTGCTTGGGGCATGGGCCCAGGTCACCACAAAGGAATAGGGCTTGCACGCTATTCTCTTTGGGCTTCCCCACTTTTTTCACATCACCTGAAGGTGTGCGTCTACGGCCGGGTCTTTGAATGAACAAACAAGGTTAGGTAAGGACACTGCCAGGAAAATGCTCGGGGTTAAAGCCCAGGTATTAAGGGGGTGTGGTTAGACGACACCCTCCTCTTTTCTCCCGCTTATTCACATCACCTAAAAGGTGTGAGTCCCTAACAGGGCACCCTCAAACGGGTCCCGGGGTGAAATTGGTTTGCGTGGACCCTCACTCTCATATGATGCAAGGGTGCAGGAATTAAAGTGCGCACAAAGGTAAACAAACAATGTAATAAAAGCCATAAATAAACATTTTCCAGTTAAGCCCTCTTTCTTAAAATTAAACAAGTTAAAATTAAGAGTTTGTCCCCAGCAGAGTCACCATTCTGTGAGCCTCGATTTTTAAACCCTATCCTATGTTGATTCAGGTTGATTAGGATCTAGTCGGGTTTTAGGTCCACTTATAACCTAAGATTAATAACTATGTCATATAACATTAATTATTAAAACCGAAGCTAGCTAACTGAACCTATTATGAGTCGCCAGCTAATTTTAACCTAGATCAAATTAGGAAAGGAGAGTTCGGGTTCGGGGGCTTGATATTTGACTTAATTAGGGTTCAATTACTTTCATTACCCCTAGAAGTCGTTTTTCCTCTACTTAGTTCATTTACGGCTTATTACGAGTCGTTTTAACCTAAGTGCGCACTTCTGATTTTTTTGTATTTTTAACATTTTTTGACAGAAAATTATAGTGAAATTAAAGCTACCTAAACTAGGGTTTCGGAGGGAGAATTAGGTCAAATTTTAATTATGTCCGCAGCCACGAACCTAACGTCCGAGACTACGGACCCCAATTGAATTACATGATTACAAAAACAACACTAAAATAAAAACGTAAACTTGAAAAGGTCGGGGCCACGGACAGGGTGTCCGTGGGCCCGGACATGTACTGTTAAAAACCCTAAAATTTGAAAAATTGGAAAATAAGAAATCCCGCCACCGTCCGTGGGTGTCCGTGGTCACGGACAACCCGTCCGTGGTCCCGGACCATACGTCCGAGGTCACGGACCACCCACAGACAGTGGGTTTTTGATGGTTCCCGACGGTGTTTTTGGCTCAAAATTTGTAAACTTGTAGCCTGAAAGATGTACAAGATGTTAGTGATTAAAAGTTTTCAGTTTGAAGTTGAATAATGCACGAAACTTAGCAAACACGTAATAAGGCAGTAGCTAAAACAATTAATAATACAAAGGCCAAGAAGAGTTGGTTTGAACCCAAATTTTGAATTAAGCCTGATAAAGTCGTAGGGAGTTAGGAAAGTGGAGTTCCTACCTGTTTTACCTTCGGATTTACAAGGATTCTTCACGTCAGGATTCATCGAGTGCTCCGTTGATGGCAGACACGAAAGGTTTTCGAACCAAGCTTCTAGTTGTTGGTTGTTCTTACTGTTCTTCACGTTTTGGTGGTGTTTATGTGGGGTTTTGATGATTGTTGATGCTTTGGGAATTGGAAAACGAGTTTAGATGGTGATTTCGGGGGAATTTCGGTATGATTTTGGTGGCCGGGTGCTGAAAAACGTGAGAGAGAGAGAGGAGAGGCGGTGCTTTCTGACTTCCTAGGGTTCTTGAGCTTTTGAGATTCTCCTTTGATCAAAAAATTTATCCCTTTATATAGACTTTCTTAAAGATAAAGAAAATCTAGTAAAAGTAGGATTTTTTTTGGAATTTTGATTAAGCAACTTCCTAAAGGAATCTTGCTGTGAAATTTTAGCCACGTGTCAAGGATGGCAATTATGATTTTGCGGAAGTGGAATCGAATTTTTTAAATGTTGGAATATTTTTAAATTCAATTTCTCGTCAGATTCAATCAGAAATTGCTAGAAAATTATTGGAAATTCGAAAAATCAAAATTCTAACGCCATTATGCTTAAAATGTCATCCTCTATCATGGGTTAAAATTTCAAAGCATTTTAAGTTGATTTGAGCATCTTTTGGAGGAGAGAGAAAGCCTTTAGGAGGTCTTGGGAGCCTTAAAAATTACGAAAATGCCCCTGACGATGACGAAACTGCTCCCAATGCCCCAGAATGCGCCGATCGAGCCGGAATCCCTCATGACTTGATTGAAGTGTCTCTCACAACACCAAAGCCTTATAGACCCTAACCAGGGGTGGTCAAAATTTGGGTATAACACTAGGGTTCTGAATGGTGTTCTTATCTCAAGGGTTAAGCCTGTTTATATAAGCATCACTAAAGATAAAATAACTCGGTAAAAATCGAGATTTACCGAGGTTTTCAGATAAGTATCTTCTGCGATGATTTTGGCTATGAAATTTTAGCCACGTGTAGAGGAGGGTATTTCTGATTTTTCTAAGGAGAAATTATATTTTTTGGATAATGGATACTTTTAAATTCAATTTCTCGCTAGATTCAATCGGAAATTACTAGAAAATTATTGGAACTTCTAAAAATTAAAATTCTAAGATCATTATGCTTTAAATGTCCTCCTCTGTCATGTGTCAAAATTTCAAAGCATTCCGAATTGATTTGAGTCATTTTCGGATGAGAGAGAAAGCTTATAGGGAGGCGTGTGAGCCTTGGAAATTACGAAAATACCCCTCGAGATGAATAAGCTGTCCCTAACGCTCCGGAACGCGCCCATCGACTGGGATTCTTCATCACTTGTCCAAAATGTCCTTTATATTGTCCATGCCTTAAAGAGCCCGCCCCGGGGAGTCAAAATTTTGGTATAACAGATTGCCCCCCGTCAACTAGACTTTATAATGGAAATAAAGAGTCTAGTTGATGCTTGAGTGATACCCAAAATTTTGTCGATCCTGAAGATGAACTCCCTGTCTTGAATTTCTACCAAAAGTCTGTTGATCGTGCTGAGCTATTATGAGGCGCTAGCTACCTAAAATGTGAAGTTAAGATATGCTGGGCTTTTATGAGGCGCCAACTAAAATGTTGTCAAGCTATTCCAAGGCGCTGACTACCTATAATGAATAAAATGATGTCAAGCTATTCTAAGTTGCTGACTACCGAAAATGAATGAAATGATGTCAAGCTATTCGAAGGTGTTGACTACCTAAAGTGAATGAAATGATTTCAAGCTATTCTAAGGCTTTGACTACCTAAAGTGAATGAAATGAGGTCAAGCTATTCTAAGGCGTTGACTACCTAAAAGTGATTGAAGTGATGTCAAACTATTCTAAGGCGTTGACTACCTAAAATGAATGAAACGTGTTTAATGTGATGATGTATGATATGACCCGGGTGCATCTAGGGACCGAAACCTATTTCAAAGTGTGTGTAATGCGTATGTAAAAGGTTGAGGATTGAGAGTGCCAAACATGCCCGAAGCTAAAGAAGTGGGTAGAACTTATGACGAGCCTAAGAGTGTGATACAAGGTCTTATTATGATCCTAAACTAATGATGCTAGGTCTTACCACGAGCCTAAGGGAATGAGTATGGGTAGGTCTTACTATGAGCCTAAACGGATGAGGATAGGTCTTACTGCGAGTGTAGATGAAGATAGGTCTTACTACGAGCCTAAACGAATAGGTCTTACCACGAGCCTAAAGGAATGAGTGTGGGTAGGTCTTATGAGAGCCTAAATTGAATGAATGTAGGGTAGGTCTTATGGGAGCCTAAAGTGATTGAATGTAAAAATGATTGAATGTAAGGTAAGTATTATGAGTGCCTAAGGTTTGGGAGTGAGACCCGTCCTAACTCGGTTGCTTATGGAGACCGAGACCCATTCTAACTCGGTTGCTTATGGAGACCGAGACCCGTTCTAACTTGGTTGCTTATGGTGACTGAGACCCGTTCTAATATTCCTTCCACTTCACTTGAGGCAGATGCTTGAGAAGCGAGCAAAGATGAGGTAATATCCTTAGAAATCGAGAGCTTACCGCTTGAATCCCAGCGGCATTCGTCCATATGCGTCAAAGATGTTGGCGAGCATGACATGGCTGCATGAAGTTGCACCACCATCTCCTCCTCATATTCGAATAGGCTCCGCCTCCAAATCAACTTCCATTCCCACCCATCCACGCTCCATTCGCCCATATCAGCAACCACACACTCCCACTGCATACTCAAATCAAACAACCTCGAAAATAACTTCTTAAGGACTTTAGCCATACTCCATCTATCATACCAGAACAATGCATTTGCACCACTCTGTATTATTATACAAATCTTCTCCTCCAAAATACTTCTCACACGTGGGTTCTCAGAGGTTACTCGAACAATCGAAGACCATATCCCCTTGTACGTGTTATCACCACTTATCTCTCCAATATGAATTCCTTCTCTAATGCGGTAGATTGACTGCACAATTATCCTCCAAAGGCATGCCTGATTACATGCAAACTTGTAACGCCATTTTGCTAGGAAGGCCACGTTTCTCACTTGTAAGTTCTAGAAGCCAAGGCCACCATTCTCCTTAGGTCTCGACATCCTCGCCCTAATACAACATTTAGGAACTTCGATTTATTCTTCCCATAAAAAATTGTCGTTATAGCACCAATAATCTCTTCTTCACTTTCAAAGGTATCACAAAAAGACTAGCATAATAGAGAGGGATAGACTCAAGAACCGATCGGATGAGCACTGCACGACCAGCTCTGGATAAACATGAGGCCTTCCATGCTGCCAACTTCATCTCCACCTTGTGAATAATCGGCTCCCATGTACTAACCTTCCTCATGTTTGCCCCGAGTGGACAACCTAAATACACGGATGGAAGAGATCCAACCCTACAACTAAAAATGTTCTCCACCAACCGTATTTCCTCCCTAGAAGTATTGACGCAATAGGCCATAGTCTTGTCCAAATTCAACCGAAGATCACTCATTTCAGCAAAAAAGGATTAATATTCGGTGTACTCAGATAATTTAACCTCTATTCACTTCACTGAACAACATCACATCATCATCAAACTGTATATGAGTTACCCTTACTTGCTTTGAACCAATTCTTATACTCAAGAATTGACGTTGCTCTACTGCTTCTTGAATTAGCCAATTCAGCGCTTCAGTGTAGAAGTGGTCACTGGTGGTATGCAAAAGACTCCCCACGTTAGGTTGTGAAATGTTTTGAGCGACCAGTTTGGTCTTTGACTTGTAGTTGCGATGGAAAATTCTACGCAGCTTTGCTAGTCCACAATGGAGGAGAACGACAATGACAGTTCTAGGTTGTGAATGCCGCTGCTTCTTTTGTTTGCCGGAAGCAATGGATGGAACTTGTGGCTTGGTATTACTGTCGTGGACAATGGGGCTAAAATTCTAGTCTTCGTTGTAGAAGAGCATGATAGCAATCGTCATTGTTCATTAACCTTCTCTTCTACCACATCCTTTGTTGTCATGTGGAAACAAGACTTGAAGTTACTGCCGTGCTTTTTGTTGCTGGAAAATGAAGCTGGTCGTGAATGGGAGATGAACTGATGAAGTGGAGTACTACTCAACCCAAAAGTTGACGATGAAGATGAAGATGGGTAATAGTGGCATATTGGTGTTGTTCGCTAACAATTGGACTGAAAATTTCTCCCTGTAAACGATATGGTTCTTGCGGTATTGGAAGTAGACCGCATGAGATCAACGTGGATTAATGATGAAGGGATGTTATGCAGTCATGATTTTGTTATCTTATGGATGGTGGATGATGACAATGAATGGAGAATTTGATCTCGCGGCGATAACGAGAGGTAGTGCAGCTTGAGCAAAAAATTTGTTTTTAACCATGTATACTAGATGACGTAGCAGCAATGGAAAATGAAATAATGACAACGACAGTATGCGTTTGGAAAAGCTTGTACACCATGTATGGGGAATTGGAATGAAAAGGCTGACCGTATACTGTCATGTATGGTATGAGTATTAATGAACGATGATGGCGATGAGAAGATGAAGAAGGGTGTTGAAAAAAAAGGTGCTCACATGCCAAGTAAGGTTTTGCCAATGCCGAACCAAATGCCAGTCTGAAGAAGGGATGGTGCTTTTTTTTTAGTCGGTAAACAATATGACAATATGACAATGGTGAAATAGGGAAGCTAAAAACAATGTTAGTGTGTGTCCTTTTCTCCCTGCTACAAAGACTTCACTTATATAGGAATATGTTAGGGCTCACAGAAACAAACAATTTTTTTAAGTCGTCCAGTATCCTCGCTTGAAAAGAATTGGAAAGTCTTTTTTTAATGATTAAATAAATTAAGAATAGGAAAGAACATTTTTGTTTTTGAAAAGAAAAGAATATGTTAGGGCTCACCGCCTTTCTTAGTTTTCACAGTATCACCTATCATATGAATCTTACCCCCTCAAAGTCATAGAAAATCCCTTTTCACTTAAACGAAGGTAAAGATTTTGGGGATAACATAAGTTTTGATGTTGTTTTTGAAGAATTGGACCTGTTCAAACATCCGTCCAAATGTGTAAGTCCGGACAGTTCCCAAACATTCATTGGTTTTTACTGTCTATGGTGTCCAAAAATTTGTCTAAACTTGCATGTTCGGACATCATGTGAAATACCCCTAAGGTTCGTAAACTAAATTAAAAGACAATTAATGAGTTAAGAAGGCTAATAAGCCTTAATGAACCAAGAATCATGAAAACTCCTAAGCACACTTATATAAATAAATATGTACTCCATGGAGGTTACTAAACCTTATATAAACACATGGACATAAGTGGAGCATAGTAAAGGAGGAAAATCAACCTACAATTGATTTATCATGATATACACATCTTCATGAACAAAGAACACAAACACTTAAGGAAAAATGTACCTTAAGAAGTCAAAATGACTAGTGAGTAAAATATCACTTTTAACACAAGTGTATACACCTTTTGACACTAAATAACACATGTTACACATGTTAACACGTTAAACAAGTCCAAGATACACATGATGTACAAAAAAACATCAATATCAAAGGTGAATCAAAGTATACATTTTTACTAGTTTTAATGTATAGTAAAGTATACCAATTTCTCAAGAATACATTTTTACACACTTTAGGACAAGGAAATCATGTTGGTCACAAACTAACACATGATATAACTTCAAATGTACAAGTTATAAGTCATAACATTAAAAATGAAGCAAAAGACCATTTTGCCCTTGGTACTAAAGCTGGCCGGCAATACCCATTCCCTTGGCTTCCACTTGCAAAATTTGAACCAAAATATCTTCATTAAATGTACAAAGTCAACCAACACCATGCAAGACCCATGCTTTACCATTAATGCCTTAAAAAGTCATCTTCTTCTCTTTCCTCCTCACTTCCCCCTTGGCTGCGATTTCATCCACCCAAAACCTCTCTTCTTCAGCTACTAGACAGCAAAGAGCAAGCTTGGAAAGAAAATCCATTCCTAAGGCATAAGGTAAGCTCTTGATTCATAGGATAGTTCATTCTCTTCCCCTTTTTCACTAGCTATCTAATGGTCTAAGATTCGGCTTCTTTCCCCCATTAATCTAGGCTGAATCCAAGTTGCAAGAGGGGGTGATTTTCGGCTAGAACCAAACTTGGGGAAGGAAGTGAAGTAAAATCATTCCTTAAGGTAAAAATATGCTCTAAGAACCTACCTTCCTTTATATTGTTGTTCTAACTGATTCCTACCAACTAAACCTTCTATAATCTTCATATTTACATGATAGAACTGTTGGTGAAGCTTCATCCCCTTGAAGTTGGCCAAAACCGCCCTTAAATGCCTTAAAATGGGGGTTTAAAGAGTGAGTCTTCTAGCTTATGTATGAATGAGTTAATCTGCCACTTTGGCATGATTTTATTAAGGGATTAACACCCTTAATTCCTCTGGAAAATAGGGTTGTGGAACACTTGGGAACAACTTCAAAATTTAAGGTAAAAATCCATGTTTTAAGACCTTTAATGACTCTTATGGTTAGCTTCTGTTTTTAGCTGAGCCATAACCTTTACTCTTTGTTTAATGCATGTCAAGAGGTGTATAAAAACATCTCCAAACTGCCGTGACAGTACATGGAGTGATAGGCTAGTTAAAGTCATTTTTAAGGTGAGAAATCTAAGTTTTCAAGGCTTAAAATTACTCTTATAGTTGGTTCAGTTTTTGGAACCTAACTATTTCTTATTCTTGCTGTTAGAAATTAATTAGAAGCTGTCTAAACCAAGCCCCCAAGCCGTCGTGACCATTCAAGCTTTTAAAAGCTTATAAATCAAGGTATAACACTCTTAACTATATATTATATGCTTTAAAGCTTATATTATACATTCTGCCGAGAGTGGACTGGTTAAAATGGTTAATTTAAACCTAAGTGTGACCAGAAATGACTTAGTTAATATAAGCTAGTCATTTAAATGATTTAATTAAAAATAATGGTCAAATTAAGACATTTTGTGGAAAATTGGTAAATATGGAAAAATTGGAGGTAAGGCCGAGAGTTTATAGTATTTTTGGGACATTTAAAGTGTAATTTATTTTACAAGTTCAAGGTTGTAATAAGGCCATGTCATTAGGCCATTTTATTTAAGTTTAAAAGCTTATTTAATTTAATTTATGCACTTAGCATAAATATTGGGGTCAAACCGGTAAATATTACAAATATAAGTAACTGTGGGCTATTATAAATGAAATTTGGGGTTTAAAATGAATTTAAATAAAAACTATAACATTTTATAAAGTTTTGTGTTAAAATTGTAAAAGTAGAAAGGTTTGAGGTATAAGTAGTAATTATCGAGAGTTTGGGCTCAAAATGGAATTTAGAAGTCAAGGTTGACTATATAGGAGACTTTGGCCAAGTTTGGGAATTTATAGAATTAAATACTAACTTATAATAAGTTAAGTATGATATTGTAAAAGATTTATAAGTATTAGGGTGAAATAGTGATTTCCGAAAGTTAGGGGTATAAAATGAAGTTTAGAACAGACCTTGGGTTATTAGGAATTTATTTGGTTAAATTTGGAGTTAGTATGAATTATATAAGTATAATATATGATATTTTATATCATTGTTACATTTGGGTAACATATGGGGTAAAAACCGTAAATACTGAAAGTATGAGGTTAGGAATGATGTTTATAACCTTTTGGTATAGTTTGGTAATTTTTGGAATTATATATGAGGTTTTATTAAGATATATGTATAATATATAATTTTAATGGTACTTGAAACTATATGTTATAAAATGGAGTAACTTGGTGAATATAGAAAGTTAAGTGGTGGGAATTAAATTAGAACAGACCATGGGATCTGTTAGGCTATTTTGAGAAGTTATAACCATAGGTTATATTTATATTAAGGTTTAAAGATTATAATGTAAGGTATATATTATAAGTGTAACAAAGAAATAATGTTTGGGGTGATTATGTAATTTCTAAAACTTTGGTGGAATTAAATAAAAACCGATAGCAATATGGTCTATTTGGTGTTTTATAAATTTTATAACTATAGGTTATAAATGATTTAATGATTTAAATATCATAATATATGTTATATGACTATAATGTAACATTATATAATTAATGTGGTAGATTTTGTAAATATTAGAGAACAATAAGTGCTGTTTGGTATTAATGGATATTTTAAAATAAGAATTTATAATATGGTTTTAATGTTATAAGGGTTGTAACATTTATAATATAAGAAATATTCATTAAGGAAGAATGAATATATTATAAAGACAAACCATATAATAAATGGTTCCATAAATCATATGTATAAATAAATATATGTTATGGGGTGAGAAATACAATATGGTTCAATAACCATATAATATAATATATGAGATGATATATGATGAGGAGAAAAGAATTATAAACATTAGTTAAGGAAATTTTAATGTTATATATGTACATGAAGTAATGAGGATTTATATGATTCAAAGTATTCTAATATGAGTTATACAATATTTTACACTTGGATAAATTAACCTTAGAAAATAAATACTAAGGTGGGATGTATACTATATGATCGGGATTATACATACAATATGGTAATAAACTATATAACATACAAGTGTATAGCTATATGCATGCAAACATAACCAAGCCTGAAAAATAAACGCTTATGTAAATTAATCCCGAAAACCCAAGAAACGTTAGTTAATAAATGACGGGGAATAAACCGGGATGGATTAGAAACGGTACGGCGTGCCGTAGTATATTGTCGGTATGAAATGCTGATGAGTAGTGTTATACATATTATTAGATTGTTAGAGACGACCCGAGGAGCATCGGATCTAGCTGATTCATACTCCACCGTACTAAAATCAGGGTGAACGGTATGTTGTTATGTGTCTCTGATTGTCTCTGAGGGCTTCCTCAGTTCAGACTTCTGTGAATTTTGTGATAAGATTGAATGTCTGAATGTGTGAATAAATATGCATGAACTGTATATTTAAGCTGCTTATTATTTACTGTTTTTGCGATAACAGTATTGGTTCGTATATAAGAACCTATATATAAAACGAACTAGCAGCTCTGGTGCTATCTTATACGTGTATTATAAGGAACGTCAGAAAAATGTTGTAGCATTAGGATAATAAGATATATATTATCCGAGACTTAAATACGGAGCATTGGCCTTATTAATGTCGTTCTCGTATTTAACACTGGATCCCGAGTTTACATACTCCAGATTGGACTAACGACCTTAGTCTACTTTGTTAGAAAAATTGGTAATGCGATGCGATGGTATAGATGAACAAAGTCAGGAGGATGTGGCTCCTAGTGCGCGCTGTGATCACAAAAATGATACTAGGATGTCCGCGTACGGGTCCACAAGTATTAAGAAAATTTCCTGTGAACTAGAACGGTTCGTTGGTCGGAGACTCTACCGCTGGAGTGGCTACTACCGTGGGTGACCCACCATAATATATGGGTAATTTAGAGACACGTCGTTTTAACGAGATGTTGTCACTATGTATAACTGAACAATTATAACAGCTTGTTAGCTCATATATTGGCGAACAATATTGGACTTTTATGCCAAGGACGGGAATTAATGCTCGTTTATTATTCTCGTTGTTTCGTCTTGTTGTTCATTGGTTATGTTGTGTGGATTATATTGTGTGTTAATGGTTGTGTTTACTGTATGGTTATTACTATTAATTGTTTTACAGTTTAAATATTAAAACGGTATTGCATGAAACGAATCTCATGCTCTCGACCAATTAATTGAGGGGTTTGAGGAGGCATGATGGGGCATGTGATAACATATTCAGCAGGGGCTGATTCCATACCACAACCATGTTTATTTTCAGGAGACTAGTTGATGGTCGACGCGGGGCATGACACTTTTGGTATAGACTATGATACAAACTAATACGGTTACTATTTTTGGACTCGGGTTTGGTGAACCGAAGTGTATGTTTGTTTAGATGCTCATGTGTACGGACGGATGTATAAGACGGTATTATGTTGTAATTATTTTGGTATTATCTAAACTGCTATCTGTCTCTGGTGATCACTGCAGGAATACGTTTCGTATGTTGATTATAAGGTAACGCGTTATCACTCGTATGGGCGAGTGGTAATGGTAACACCGTAGTACGACAGTCTGTTATTTACCGCTGTGATTTAATTATTAAGTACGACGTTTAGAGGACATTAGGAGCCGAATTAGTAGGGGTGTTACATCATGCAAGGAAGAGTCCGAGTATAAGTCTCGACATTGGTCTAAACTTATATGGTCGGACACATGTTCAGACCCGCGTAAGAAAATTTTGTCAGAACTCGCGTCCGAATTTTCACGTTCGGACAACGGTCCAGAAAACCCTTCGACTTGTGTCCGAACTTCCAAGTCCGGACACAAGTTTAGACTTATACGATTGAACTCTCAGCCTATGTCCGAACTTACAAGTTCGGACACAAGGTCGGACACGACTCTGATTTCCATATTAAGACCCGTTCGGCTTCTGTTTTTCTCGTCATTTGCGGCGTTACTTCCCTAAACCTTTATATTACGTAATTTGGTAAAATCTGGGGGTGTTACAAGGACATATTATTGTATTACGATAGTCAATCGGGTAGTAGAATAAATTAGATAATTTATCTATTTTTTTAAACGACACAATCTGAACCTGACCCAAAAATATTTTAGGGTTGAAAATTGCAACCTAACCCGCATTTTAACGTATCGATTTAGGTCAGATTTCGGGTTCGTGTCACGATTGACGACCGTTTGTGAGTTGCTGATAATGTGTTAACAGGTCATTTTTTTTGAATAAAGATAATTTTAACCGTTAAATCTATTATCTTGCAGATCCGAAGGATAAAATTGATCTGCTTTTCTTTGATTATAGTTAGGGGGTGTTTGTTTCAAGCGAGGGAAACGGAATGGAATCAGGAAAGAGAATGAAAAGACTTGGAAAAGAATTCCCTTTGATTTTCCTGGTTGTTTTTTAAGCTGGGAGAAATGAAATAAATAACCGGTCAACAATCAACATCCGCCGGTCATCAGTCATTAATTGCCGGTTAACATTCACCGGTCATTGATCAATGATCATTAGTCATTAGTCAATGGTCATTAATCATCGGTCAATGGTCATATGTTGCCGGTCAAAGTTTACTAGGGAAAAGGAATCCCATTCTCTAGTAATGGGTGGAGAATCAAGATAGAGGGTTTTGGAATAATTTCAACCCTTTTCATCTTTCTTAAAAATAGAAAAAACTGATAAAATAAACAGCATAAAAATGAATATTTGATTACCCAAAACAAAGCGACCCCATTATTTTCACCTGGAGACCCGTTTGATCCAACTCACGCCCATGCGCCCAATCTTGAATATCGTTTAATTTTCCCTCCGCTCACGCCCTCTTTGCTCACTCACTCACTCTGTCGATTTTTCTTATGCTGCAAACCCTACACCTGTGAGAAGATCGCTTTCGCCAAGCTCGTATTTTACTTTTGTTCTGCATGCCATCGTAGCTCGTAAGCTGTTCCTTTCTTTTCAATATTTCCTCTTGAGCGGGAGAATTTGGACTCCGCTTCGCTACCAGACAGTATCCTATTTTCTCAAAGTTCTGTGCATCGTGAATCTCGTGCTCACTGCTCAGTCTATTTCTGGTATTAAGGCTGTTAAAGCTGTTGCGAATGTGCGGGTACAATATTCGTTATAGCAACATTGCGACGAGTATTTTTGCTCTTTTCATCAGGTGGTGCTTTCTGGTTTCGTTGCGAACTTGCGACCACATTGGTTAAAATCCGTGTCGAGTTGAAACATTCTAGGTGATGGTGTCTGCCATTGACAGTCTCATTTCAAACCTGGGAACTCTTTCTCTTTTTTTTTTTCTCTTCCCTTTCTATTTTCCATTTATGGTTCCGAGCACTTGCGTTGAATTGGGTAGTAGGCCTGAACAAGTCACTTACAGTTTTTAGAGTAAATGTTTGGTCGCTGAGAAAGAGAGATTTTCATCGATACCCACACGATCAATGTGGGGAAGAAGAAAAGTAGGTCTTTTGATTTGAGGGAGAGGGTGCATGGTAGCAAAATTAGACGAGGTTGGTATCTAGCGGACATCCGCTTTAGTGTCATTTGGCGAGGATTGGGTCAGTTATCCATGTAGTCCAATTTGATTTAAATTATCCCAAGCTGCCGGGGTGCTGTTGAAAAATTGTTAGGGTTTGGCTCTTTGGGATTCGCTCCAAGCTAAAAGAGGAAGATGCAATACATGGTTATTATGCATGCTGCTAGGATTATTATCTGCTTTCAAAGTCAGAACTTCGATCATACTGACTAACTATTCTGTAAAATCAGCCGAGATCAGATTTGCTGTTCTACATGCTTTTTTCTCAATCCTATTGATTTCTTTTTCTCAGTGTAAGACCGAGGAGTACATTCAAGTTGCAGATCAACCACCCACCATGTCTGCTTCAGCTTTACCTGTTGCAGAACCTCTTCCCATGGACTCCCGTGACTATAATGTCATGGAAAGGCCAGCGCATGGGAGCTCTGGCAGGCCTATCTCTTTGCTTGTTAACCATTTTGAAGTCTCTACCAGTGCTCCTGATAAAATATTCTATCAATACAGTGTAATTGTTCAGCCCAGTTCTTTTTATTGCAACACTCTTCAGTTCAGCCTATAATTTTGCACTGGCACTTGGCTTGCAGGTTCTCATTTTTTCTGAAGATGGCAGAGCTATCGAAAGCAAGGCCATGGGAAGAAAAATCATCAATCAGCTCTACTTAAGCTATTCATCTGAGCTGTCTGGAAAGCATTACGCATATGACGGAGATCAAATTTTGTACACTATGGGTCCTCTTCAAAGGAGCAACTTTCAACTAGAAGTAAAACTGGAGGAGTCATTTTCTAGAAGGTATGCCCATTTTTACCCCTTAAACGGCTTATTTGTTTGTAGGAAAGAAACGACACTCTCTTTATTTATAATATGTTCTATATCTTCAATAGAGGTCTCTCAGCTGAACGTGCCAAGAAAGTCAAGTTATCTGTTATTTCTAAAGTTTTCAAGGTGGAGATCAGCTTTTCCAAAAAAATTTCATTGCGATCAGTTGCTGCTGCTCCCTTTTCTTCTGAAGCAGAAGAAACCCAGGATGTACTAAGAGCTCTTGACACCATCTTGAGGCACCAAGCTGCCAACAGGCACTCTTTTTTTACTTGAGCTTCATATTTTGTTGCAATAATGCAATGAAAACCAGGTTCTAGCTTCATGTTTAGATTATTAATTGTTTAAATGCAGGGGATGTCTCCTAGTTCGACAATCATATTTCAAAAATGATTCTCAAGATCCCATTGACATTGGCGGGGGAGTCACTGCTATTCGTGGCTTCCACTCTAGTTTTCATCTGACAAAAGCAGGACTATCTCTAAATATGGGTAACATTAATTTATCTCTTCTCCATCACATACCTAATACTCCCCCATGCTTCAAGGCATAAATTGAGTTGTTTTTGTTTCCTTTTGCAGATGTTGCTGCAACTTTGGTCCTCAAGCCGGGACCCGTGCTTGATTTCCTCTTGGCTAATCAGAATGTACAAGAACTTCGTCAGATTGATTGGGGAAAGGTTGTAAATCTTGTCTTCTTATTTGTTACACGCGAGGATTATTTTTTGCTATTTCTTAAAATCTATGTCTTCTCACAGGCCAAACAAATGCTGAAAAGTCTGCGGGTCAGAACAATTCATACTAATTTGGAATTCAAAATTTTTAGCATCAGTGATAAACCCTGCCATCATCAATGGTATTCCCTTACTTCATTGCATGTTTTCTTAAAATGTCTACTGTAAACTAAACCACCCGAGGCTCTATTGTACTTCTCAAGCTTTTCCTGGCGAATTAAGAATGATGAGTCAAAAGAAGAGCAGGCTTCAGAGATTACTGTGTTTGACTATTTCACCAAACATCGCGGTGTTGAGCTGTCTCGGTCCAAATATATGCCGTGTCTTGATGTGGGTCGAAAAGGCAGGCCTATTTACCTCCCAATTGAGGTTAAGAAGATTGGCATGCATTGACAAATCTCTAATTTAATATTATGATGCTTTTCCACCTCCTTTTGAAATCTTTATAATACAAAATGAAAGTTGCACTCTTCTGCCAGTTGTGCGAACTTGTTGCTCTGCAAAGATATAAAAAAGCATTAACTCCAGTTCAGAAAGCTTCTTTTCTTGAAAATATGAAGCAGAAACCTCAGCAAAGGGGTAAATGCCTGACTGATGTGAGTTTCTTGCTCTCAAATTCTTTTCTGCATAGTTTTCTATTTGATATCTGACTGAATATTGCTGAACAGGCTGTAATAAAGCATCATTATGAAGAAGAGCCCTTGTTTAAAGCCTGCAGCATCTCAATCCAAAAGCAATTTTTGCAACTTGAAGCCCGCGTTCTGGAAGTTCCAAAGGTTTCACGAGACATTATTTTATAAGGCCTAAGTAATTCTTTTTTTTCCTTAATTAGTGAAACTAATAAAAAATATTACTAGTTATATATTGCATCTCTATCCTTAAAAATACACAGTTGAAAGGTGGCCTTGGTAAAGATATCATCCCTTGCAATGGACGGTGGACCTTCAAAAACGATGTAACGCTTTGTAGCTATTTTGAATATATGAATTTTTCTCGCTCTTTTGCTTCTATTAAGTTTTTTTTTTGCTCCTTGTTCTTCACCCTGGCATTTTTTCCGCAGCATCTTTTGTCTCCTGTAGAGATTCAACAGTGGGCGACTGTGAATTTTTCTTCACATATTGATACAAGTGAGTTCTGCAGAAGACTTATCAATTGTGGAATGGCTAAGGGAATGGTAAATATGTTATTTATTGTATCATTTCATTATTGTTGCTGTGTCTCAGCTTTATATGCAATCTTACTTGGTTTTTGCGTCTCTGCATATTCTTCACGTGTTAGCATATTGATAGACCGTACGCTTTAGTTGAGGAAGATCAACGGTTGAGAAAAGCAAATCCTATATTAAGAGTGGATGAAATGTTCAAAAAGCTGATTGATAAGCTTCCAGGTGAACCACAGTTTATTCTGTGTGTCCTGCCAGAGCGAAAAAGTTCTGATCTTTATGGTATGATCTTTTCCTTTGATACAGTGTCAAAACTTTTTCCTTTTTCCTCTCTTTTTTATGGTTAATTTTGGTCTAAGTGTGAACCCAAACTTGCTTCTGCCAGGGCCTTGGAAATGTAGGAGTTTGACCAAGTATGGAGTTATTACACAATGTGTCTCTCCTGTGAAGATTACTGAGCAGTATCTTACTAATGTACTCTTGAAGATCAATGCCAAGGCAAAGCAGGATCTCTCTCTGTGTTGAAATTACTATAATTCTTTGTTATTTGTTTATTTTTCATTTTCTAGCTTTTTCTGTTCGCAATTAACTATCAGTTTGTTCTGCAGTTGGGAGGAGTAAACTCTCTCTTAGCAGCAGAGCAGGCATCTTGTATTCCCCTAATTAATGATACTCCAACGATGATTGTTGGTATGGTTGTCTCTCATAGTTCAGACAGTCGATCTGACACACCATCTATTGCAGCGGTATATGATCTTTGTAACTTCTTTCATGTTCTTACAGTTTAGAATCATTTGTTTTATACTGTGAATTCCAGGGTGTTAGTTTCACTGCCGCACTTTGAACTTATTGGATTATATTTTTTTTCGCTATATTACAACTTCTCAAAAACTGCAACTTTCAGGAGTGCTATGTAATATGCCCCGTTTCCGCTGCTCATTTTTTTTTAACTTGATCTCTGTTTCCTAGATGATACTAACAGTCATGGTTGTCTTATTTAATGTGGTGATATATAGTTAGTGGGGTCTATCTTTTGGCCCCAGATATCAAGATACAGAGCTGCTGTACAAACACAACCTCCAAAAGTTGACATAATAGAATCATTGTTCAAACCATCTGCTGCTGATAATAATGACATGAGGTACTTTGTTTTCAGATGGGGCAACTTAATGGAAGTTGTTGATTGAGTAGAAACTAAGTTCATATGGATGCTTTTAAGTTTGGTATTATCACTAAATATATACAATAATTTCCTGATTGTAGGGGATTGCTTAAAGATTTTTATAGTACCAGTAATGGGAGAAAACCCAAGCAGATTATTATCTTCAGGTAACTGTAAATTTTATTTGACGTCTTCAGGTTACTGTAAGTTAAATTTAAGTTCTCCTGGTTAAAAGCCAACGAGATCTGCTTTTGACCTCTCCTGTTTATGCTGCAGGCGTTCCTTTTCCGTTAGCATGCTGTGTGTTTATTTCTTATGCCAAGTATTCTCTCTCTCAGCTATGTGTTTTTTGATAAAAATTAAATGAAACAAGTAAAATATGCAGTGCGCTCGTAGGCTGGGAATAGCTCTTGATGTTACATCAAGCAATAATGAGGCATACTCTCTCGTTGTTAAGCTTCCTAACATATGACAAGAAGAAAGAATAGCTACTACCAGATTGGATAGATTGTTATCTGTCGCGTATTTATCCTATGTCAATTCCTTTTCCCGCAGCCATCTGATGTATTTCTGTTCTATAGAGAAGTTAAAGACGGTAGGCCATATTCATGAATCCCATAGGGTTACTGAATGAGGATTCTTTTTGCACTTTAATATAGTGAATAAATTCTATGTTCTAATATCGATCGAACACCTTTGTACTTGGGAACTTCAGTGAGTTTGTGGATAAAACAATTTCTGAACAATATCTAATGCCATGTCTAATTCTTATACATAAGTAGCATATGGAAATAACTATTTAAGGATTGAACCTGTAAGATGGAGTAATTTAACTCCCTTATATTCATTCAAATTAGCTAACAAAAAGTGGTCAAAGGATTTAGCAATTTCAAGTGTGGAGTGTAACAAATTAGCTAGAATTCAACCTTGACATCTTTTCGCTTGAGTTCTTTACTTCCTCACTTTCATGGCTGACCTTTTGTTCATTAAAAATCACTAATTTCTTCTGACATTGGAATGTGATACATGTTTAACTGCCCATTTTGTTGCCTTTTCGACATTTTCGTGCAGGCATGGATTGTGTGAACAGCAGTTCGGTGATATTCTAAATGTGGAGCTGGAACAAGTAATACAGGTGCGTCCTACGCTCTTAGCTTTAACTGAATAACCTGAAACTTAACCCTTTCCTTGTAACAGTCTGAAAATTCCAGTAATCTTGTTTGCCGCTGAAAGATTTTTATGTTACACGTGGGGATTGGAAATTCTAAAGTGAAATCAGTTGTTGAATCACCATTTATGTATGATTTGTATTTTTTAATTTTGAAGACCATATCCGAAGTCCCTGGTAGCTAAAATGAAATTGAGTCTTCCTTATTTATCCTGCTGTTGGACATGCAACTTTAACCCTGGTTGATTTATCTGACAGTTATAAACCATAAAACAAATTAACTTCTTGCGCGGACATGCAACTTTAACCCTGGTTGATTTATCTGACAGTTATAAACCATAAAACAAATTAACTTCTTGCGCTGATGTGCTGACGTTAGATACTTTACTTTGAGCTATGTATATTCTATATGGGACAAACTAATACCAATCACAGAATAGATCTGGACAACATTGCGAGACATACTTTAATCATAAACTAAATTCAAAATCAGGCCTATCGTGCTCTTGGTGAGAAGGAGCTTCCAAAGTTTACCGTCATAGTATCTCAGAAGAATCATCACACCAAGTTTTTTCAAGCTGGTTCTGTGGATAATGTTCCTCCAGGTTTTACCTCATCTTCCTTTTTTGCTGCTACGTACTTTGCATTTTGCTACCTCTGCTTCTGTTTATCTAAACCATCTTTCTGTTGCTGTATCAACAGGGACAGTTGTAGATACGAATGTTGTGCATCCAACAAATTATGATTTTTACCTGTGTGCTCACGGTGGAATGGTAGTATATTTTTATTTTTTTTCCCCCTTAGCACGTGGCCTGTGCCTTATGTTTATGTTGATACACGTTGCGCAAGGAAGGTGAAAGTAAATGTAGTAACAGGACCTGGTGGCTGAAGTAGAATGAATAGATGATTATCTTTGCCTCCAAAATCTTGTACATGCTTGACGAGAATTAAGTTTAGGATTTTACTAGATGTGAACATCTTGCAATTTTCTGCGTACAACTTGCTTTATATCCTAATAATTTACCTGATTGAGCACCTTTTTCAAGCAAGAATAAATCAGAAGCCTTACTTTCTGCAAGCTTTCAAACACTCATTATGTTTTCCTTCTTTTTTTTTTACTGAAGGGGACTCTGAGACCAACTCGTTACCATGTCTTACTGGACGAGATTGGCTTCTCTCCAGATCAGCTTCAAAATTTCATCAACTCTCTATCTTATGTGTAAGTTTATCTGATAACCTTGATCTTATTGATCTTGAATGCAATGGGGAGATCTGATATAATTCCTGTCTTTTGGCATTAATCAGGAATCAGAGAAGCTCCTATGCCATTTCAGTTGGTGAGCAGTGAAGTAATTAATTGTTCTCTGGCAATTGCCCCACTAAGTCATGTTTTAAACACTTTTGTTCGTGCTTTCCAGTTGCGCCCATCCACTATGCTCGTCTCGCAGCAGCACAGGTAGCCCATTTAGTAAAAACTGAAGGCTCATCAGTCAAAGAGCCGGACTCTACCACAACCACTACAGAAAATGGCTTACTTCCGGAGCTGCCAACATTGCATGAGAATGTGTTCCAATCTATGTATTTTTGCTGACAAGAGAAGTGGCCGGTGGTCTTGTTCAGTTTTGTTGGGTAAATATTTGTTAAGATAGAGCGTGGGGCTTATCTTTGTAAGTATTTATTGGCACATAAATTAGATTAGTGTGCAAGCTGGTCCGCCAACCATTCAATTTGCAAAGGGATGACACTAGGGAGAAACATTTAATTTTTGCGGTAGTTATTTCTAAGCTAAGCCATGGGCCAAGAAGGATAATACTTCCTTGCAGTAATCGCTGTGGTTGTAGCTTTTAAATTTTGTTAATAGTTAGATGATGTTATTATCTCCTTTAGAAGCTAAAAAAGTAGGTCAGTTTGATTCTTGATACTTTTGGGGTGTTGGTCAAGTGGGGTATCTCTGTAAGACTACAGTATCAATGTGGATGGTTAGTTTTTCATAGTTCCAATCAGTAGTTCAGCCTGGACTGCCAAGACAGTGAAGGAGACTTGGTAGGGTTATTACGAAGTCAGGATTTTGCATGTCTTTTATGGTCTTTTGTCGGTTTTAATCTATCTAATATGTCAGCTTGGCTTGCTTTATTTACTATATTGCAGCTGAAACTGGATTGTGAAAGTGTTGCTTATTTTTCCTGAAAATGGTGATGAAAGTTTTCGGCCATTGTAGTCGGGGACAGTTCTATGTTACCTTTTGATATGTGACCTGTCCAATTTCAGTCTTCCTAGGCTGAAGCTCAAGTGCTTTTTAACGGTTGTTAAGGTACAAAGTGAGCATCAATGTCTTCCTTTTCTTTCTCCAATGTATTAAGAAAACTTGTTCTAGTCTGAATTCACTCTTCCCGTCAAAGACGGCATGAGAGACCCATCGCTGGTGATGTGATCCGAAGAAGCTGGCCGGAACCAGCTGCTTTTGTGAGTGACGACAACGGTAGTCTCTATACATTAAGAAGAGATAATAATCAAGAGAAAAAATCATTGCGTTCAGATTTTTTATGAAATTCTATCCTTGCTCGTGTTAGTGAAATAGCTTCTCTGAATAAAAGAGAAGCTGTTGCAAAACTTTCCTCTCCAAATAAAATCAGTTTGATCACCAGTTTCATTGATGGATATAATGGAATAAGACATCATGGAGCAGGAAAGGCTTTATCCTCTGTTTTGTGCGTAGTTAAGATGGGTCATTTGCTTTCGTTAGCGCTGTTACCCATGGCCTCCATGATGATGATAATGAAAGATATCTTAAAAATGCTATTTTATTTTTGGCTAATTAATGAAATGCCCTAAAATAAAAGAAAGTTGTAAAATATCACTATATTTTTGTAAAAGTCTATGAAATGTCATTATGTCATTGACCAGAAGGGAAAAAGATAAAATACTCTTATTAGTTAACAAAATACCTTTAAAGTTCACATTATCCCTCTAAATATTAAAAAAATTCACTAAATTCATAAAAATTCAAAACACTATAAAAATATAGATAACTCCAAATATTTAAAATATTATAAAAAAATGAAAAATAAAATGAAAAATCTATTAAAATATTAAAAAAAAGTAAATACTTCTTAGATTTTTTAATTTTTTTTTTCAGTGCATAGTGTTTTAAACACATAATTTATACCATTTTTCTACCAATTTATAACAATTAAGTACTAAAATCTATACCAATTAAATACAATAATTTTTACCTTACATTATTAGATTATTTGTTCTACAATTTACATTATTTACTCAAAAAATATTATTTTATTTTTCTAACTAATATTTAGAAAATTTATTTTTCAAAAAATTTATATTCTATGTTGTAGATAACTTTATGGCAAAATATTTTTTTGTTATCTACAAAATATTATGTCATAAAGAGTGTAAATTAAAAAAAATATTTTTTCTGAATAATAGTAAAAAAATATAATAATTTTATTTTGAATAAATAAATTATATTTTGAAATTTATTTATTCAAAAAAATTACATATTTAACAAATATTTTTTAAAAATTTTATTTTGTTTTACAGATAACTTAATGACATAATATCTACAAATATAATGTCAATAAATTTATAAGTAAAATAGAATATAAATTTTTAAAAAATAAATCTTTTTAATAGTTAAAAATTATAAAATAATTTATTTGATTAAATAACTTAAAGTTTTATACAATTTAAAAATGTATGGTACTTAATTGGTATAATTTATTGTATCTAATTGGTATAAATTATGACACTTAATTGGTATAAATGAGTAGAAAAATTGGAATAAATTATGTCTTTAAAACACTTTATTTTATTGGACTGAATAATTTGAAAAAAAAACTAAGAAATATTTATCTTTTTTTTTAATATTTTATGATATTTTAATATAGGTTTTTTTCAATTTTTAATAATTTTATATAATAAATTTTAAATATTTTTATAGTTATCTATATTTTTAAAGTATTTTAAGTTTTTTGTGAATTTTTTAGCACTTAGGGGCATATTATGAACATTAAAAGTAAATAGCCAAAGATACATAAATGTGATTGCTATGTATTCAGCTAGAAATGTATAATCCAAACTATTTGAGACATTTCTAGAAATGTATAAGCCAAACTATCTTAGAATGCCTGCACGGGCATAGTGTAGTCGGATACTCGGGGTTGCTGAAGGCTTGCCATGAAATACCCCAAACCTAAGTATATTAATTTAACATCAATATATGATGTAGTAAGGCTAAAATATTCCTTAGAGGGATTGGTAGACAATTTAAACCAAGGAAAACACAAGAAAATGCCTTAAGGGCAATTTGGGCAAAAACGTGCTCTAAGCTTGGAGTGACTTTGATTAGCACCCAAATACCATTATAAGACTTTAGTAATATGCTAATGGACATTTTAAATCAATTACCAAAGAAAACCAAGCTCAAAAACAAGCTTAAACACAAAATGTGCTTTAAGACTCCTTAAAGCACCTTTTTGAAAAATTGTCTTGTAAATGAGTTTTGAGTGGCTAAATGCCCATGATTACACCTTAATCAACATGTGTACTAATTAGTATCACATTAGGAAGCCTAAATCAATGGGAAATCAAAAATTTCAAAAAATATGTGCACTAATTTGTGAATAGTGCCAAATAGTGACTAGTTTAAGTTTTAGTCAACATAAGTCAATTAGTTGGTCAACCAAGACCATAAATATCTTGGTTATAAAGAGGGGGCCGATTTTCTAAGGATGAGTCACCATAGATTTCATCAAATAAGGGAAAAGAAGAGATAAGTAAAGAAAGTTACTATTTGCTTTTATAAAGCAAATATCCTTATTAGCCTACCTCTCTCCTCTCTTCTTCATTTCCCCTTCTTCTTCCACGGTTTTCTTCTTGTTATCTATGTTCCAAACCGTGCCCAACCAGCTCCATACGTGTTCCATCTTCAAATGTCCATAAGTTACTCATTTTAGCTCCAAATCAAAAAGTGAGCATAGATTATTCTTAGTTAGCTCAAGCTCTAGCTTTCTATCTTTTCAAATCCTTCAAATCTCCATTTCGATGCCAAGAGAAAACTCCATTGATGGAGGAAAATCAAGTTTGAAGAGTTCATTAGCTTCTCCATTCTCTTAAGGTAAAGAAAATGTAAGAAAAATCATGTTTCCATCACTTCCTCACCATGGCCGAGAATTTGCCTCTTAAGATACCTTGTTTTATCCATTGTTCTAGCTTGATTCTATTCTCCAAAGACTTGAGGAGGTCTTGCCCTGCTTCATTATGAAAGCCATTCAAAAATTCAAAGGTAAACTTATACTTTCAAGCTTTAAAACACATATTTTAACCTAAGGGTAAATCCCATGAGTTTAGGCATATTGCTTAGTACTTATTATATTATTGGATGTGGATTAGAACATTGGCAAGAGGATTTAAGTCCTGGCCGAAATGCAATCAAGGAAACCTAAGGAGGAAAGTAAGAGAAGCTTGAGAAAAACAAGGTAAATTACTTACCTAATGGTGGTTTAAGTTTTAAGGGATAAGTTTTAGGTGAGTACTAATGTGGCTTAGAGCTTACATTATGTAATGGGTTATATAACCTAGGAAAAAGGATTTAAACAAGCCTGTGAACTTGTGACTAAGGAGCCAAAGGGAATGAGTTAGTAATATAAGTTTAAGATGGATTTTAAGAGCATTATAACTACTATGAGATTGATGGGTGTATTTGCAGGTTGAAAGCTTTTATATGTGGGAAATTTAGTGTTTAAGTTTAAGTCATTTAAGGGCCTAAGAGCCATGTCATTTAAGAGCCTTAGTGCTATGCAATTTAAGATTATTGCACTATATTGAGTTGTTGGGAATGAGTTGATTTGGGTGAGAAAACAAGATGAGAAAGGACTTGATGTGTGTGGGTTGGTTGAATGAGGAAAACAATGCATTTGGGCATGATAAATACTAGGGAAGCTATGGCGAAATTTGAGTAGAAAACAAAGGGTTTAAGTGATGGTTATGATTTAATATGACCTAGGGTTACTTGGGACCAATATAAGGAGTTTGAGTGGAAATGAGTTAACTAAGGAGTTCTCGAGGTTTAGGATGACCTAGAGATGTCTAGGAGGAATTAGAGGGTAGATGGGTGTATTAGACACACCAAAGTCAAGGTAGGAGGAATGGTAAGACTTGTGCAAAAATCTGGAGGAAATGATGTATAATGTTTTGAGATGAATTAGTTATGAACTAGAGAGTAAAACAATAAGAGTTTTGGGAAGTTTGTGTAAGTGGTGGTGATGCCACTAGTGGAAAAAATGTTTTTAACCACGGTTATTTTGCCTATATACCACGGTTAGGAACCGAGGTTTATGCTCGCGTCGTATATTCACAAATTGAGATAAACGACGGTTCATAACCGTGGTTTAAAGTGAGCGAAAAAACCACGGTTTGTCGAACCCGTCGTTTAAGACCCCTTCTCCCGCGAACATTCACTGACTTTATACCACGGTTGTGAGTCTGAACCGTGGTATATAGTGCATTATAAATGACGGTTTTACTTAAAACCGTGGTATAAAGTCTATAGAAATCAACAATAAACCACGGTTATATGTAGAACCGTGGTTTATAGTCTGCGATTTTTTTCCCAGTTTGCCGGCGCTTTAGCGCCGCCGCCTTCGATGTAATTTCTCAACAGAGAGCGCAAACAGAAGAGAATGAACAGGCCAGAACATGTATGTTACTTGTTTGTGTATTAGGGTTGCTAAATAATGAGTGAGGTTACATTATGCTCCTTGTTCGTCGGTAGGTTGCAAAATTACCGTGAAAGAGAATGAGAGAGGGCGAAGCGCCGGTTAGGGTTGCACAAAATTACCGTGAAAAACAAGAGGCACATAGCATGTCATTGTTCACCGGCGATTTACAAAAATTACAGAGGCGCAGAGCATGTCCTTGTTCGCCGGTTAGGTTTGCAAAAATTACAGAGGCGCAACATGTGTTCCTTGTTTTCCAGTATGGCGAAGAGCATGCATGTTCGCCGGTGGGTTGAAAAAATTACAGAGGCGCAGAAGAAGAAGAAGAAGGAGAAGAGTTGCAGAGCATCCTTGTTCGACAGTGTAGGTTGTAAAAGAGTGAGGAGAAAATATATATAATAAGAGAAAGAGAAAGAGCCGCGTTAATTTTCGGTGAAAATTTGAATTCCCGTGTAGACTATATACCACGATTCTAACAAGGAACCGTCATTTAAAGTTTCTTGACCACGACTAAAAACGACGGTTTTGACAAAACCGTGGTATATAGAAACCCTATATACGACGGTTCTCCAAGAACCGTGGTATATTCACTCCAGCATGTACTATATACCACGGTTGCCCTGAAAACCGTGGTATATAACTAACCTATATACGACGGTTCCGGAAAAACCGTGGTATATGCGCTCTGGTATGCACCTTAAACGATGATTTCTATTAAAACCGTAGTTTATAAACTTTAAACCACGGTTTTCCATTTAACCGTGGTTTAAATGCCGTCATTAAAAACATTTTTTCTACTAGTGTGCTAGTAGTGGACTAGTAAGGTTTTAGTTAGATGACAATGAGTGGACTTGGAGATGGAAGAGAAAAGTGTAAGAGAATGTTATAAATTGTCAAGGAAAAGACTAGGAATGTATAAGAGTGTATGATTATGAGAATGGTGTGTAAGTTGAGTAAAAGAGGTGTAGATGTCTAAGAGGGACTAGGGGATCCAATGGTTAATTTAAAGCACCAAAACCATAGTGAAGGAAGCTAGGAAACTTGTACAAACTTTGAAGGAAAATAAGGTATAATGACTTGTAGGCATGTGCTAGAGTACATATAGCTTTGAGAAGTGTGAGTAAAGCAAATGGGTTGTGCATGATGATGCTTGAGGAGTAGTTGAGATGGTTGTGAAGAAACACTTTGGTTAGTTGAAGTTTTAGACAAAGTTTACATGTTGGAAATGTAAGGAATTAAGTTATAAGTGTTAAGAGTTTAGTAAGAACTTGAATAATGATCAAGGAATTTAGAGGTGAGTTGATCCATGAGTTAGGAGGATTTTAAGTGCTAAAATGGTGTTGGAACATGTGTTAATACATGGGGAAAGATTAGAAGAAGTTTGGACAAAAGAACAAGTGTGGAAAGAGGTTCAAAACTGTAAAATTTGACAGTTTAAGACGTGGCCCGGGACATAGTCCTTGGATAAAGTCCCGGACCAGCACTAAAATCAGGCCGAGAATGTACCCAGGGGTTGGTCCGGGACCTTGGGTAAGTACCAAGTCCCGGACCATAGCTAAAATAAGGCCGAGACTAAGGACAGACATTGGTCCAGGACCTTAGGTCCGGACCATGTCCCGGACCAGGCAAAAATACAAAGAAAGTGCGCTTTTCAAGAGGTAAATGAAGGGGGCTTGTTGGGGAATGTTATTATAAGGTTGTTAAGAGTTGTTTGGTGGAGTTTTAAGGCTATTGGAGGTGTGATTAAGTGTGAGTTAAAATGAGAAGTAAGTAACATAAGTGGTTAAGCTTAAACTACAATGACTTAGTGGTATTTAGTTGGAAATCATTAGTGATTAAGTAAGCTAGGTTAATTAAAAGTAATTAACCACCCAATTCGGTGAATGTTTTAGGGCTTGAGAATTTGGACTCCGGGGGAGAGTAAGCGACCGAACGACCAACGGTGAACAGTACAGTTCTTCTTGTGACCTGCTTGCTAACGAGGTGTCCCTCGGCTTGTGTGCTATTTGTTTTTGTGTGCCCACTAAACAAGATAAAGCATGCAACCGGAACATTATGTTTATTGTATTGTTGTGTGATGTTTGAAAACTAACACAACTTATCGTGAGAACTTACTAACCAACGTTTAGTAAGGAATTGAGTGAGACTAAGGAACGCTCCCTAATATTAGTTTGTTATAAACCGAAAGAGGTTAACCAACAAACATTGTCTTGAGACTTCTACTAACTGGAACTTAAGGGGGGAGTGAGGAACCCGGGACTGACTCCGGTCATGCATGCTAAGGAATAAGGGGGTCGGTATCTTAAGCAGATCCGACTTCCGCTTAAGGACTTGTTTTCGGACTTGTTGCCTAGGGTCGGTTGCCGGCTCAGCTACATTGGACATACAGTCCAAGGTAGGAGGCATTAAGATGGTGCGGTAGGATCACCTAAATCCTAAATTATAAGATAAGTTGTTTATTCAACCAATGGAGTTAATAGCTCATTGGCTAGGGTTGCTTTTGACCCGACAAAAATAAACATTGAGGTAAGATACAATCATTTCTATTTAAAGAGTGGTTTGTATTCTAAGATTAAGATAAGGTTTGAGATAAGTTGCAACCATTCCTATTTAAAGGATGGTTTGTATTATAAGACTGAGGTAAGCTACATCCATTCCTTTTTAAAGGATGGTTGTTTTCTAAGACTAAGATAAGACTAAGATTGAGGTAAGATAAGGATGGACTAAGATTAAGAGGAACGTAACTTAAGGAGTGAAGTAATTGACTCACTAATTAAGGGAACGCATTTAAGTCGTTCATTGTGTTTGAACTTTGATTGTTCATTATTGGTTTGTTGTTTATTGCACCTTCCATTATGTTGTGCATCTAATCAACCTCCATGCTATCGACAATTAGTCGTCGTAGCCACGTTAGCTTGGGGGCCATGAGAGGATCGTACCAGCATTCGTGCTGACCTCCTTTGGGGGCTGTTTTTACTTCATAGGTGAACGTCAAGAGGCGGCCGTCTCGAGAGTAAGATGGGGTACAAGCGTTACGGGTTAAGTGTGGCCTACGAGTTGTGCATGTACACTCGTATGGTAATTTGAGTTAGTAAGATGTATAGGTTGTGAGGGATTGTAAGAAGGATATGTATTGGTTAAGATTTGTATATACTAATGTTCGGTATATTCTGTCAGTCAGACCGTGGCAAGGTCTTGGAGTGTAATGAATTCCGCTGTGACATGTATATATATATGTTGTTAAGTTGCGAGACCACATTTGGATTGAGATGGGGTGTTACATGCCAAGATGCATTGCTCCCGTGTTTGAATCTTGCTCAATGCACATTGGTTGAATTATTCCTGCTTAACGCACATTGGTTCGGAGGAACCCAATGGGTGGTAGTTGGTTTGATTCTCCAATGGGCGGCAGTTGGGTTCGTCCACAATGAGCTAGACACCCTATGAGGTCGTTGTGTAACCGTGCTTTACCCCTTCACATAGCCCGGGCAGGGTCGTGGGGGCGCCCCCAGTGAGCGTATTCACCCCCTAAACTATCTGAGAATCGGCTCTTGTCTGCTGACTTTAGCTGTACTTGAGGGAGGATAAAGTGAGCGGAAGGAATGATCATGAGGTTGAAAGTTTCTTGGAAATGATAGCATAGATAAAATAAAAATTCTCACCCATTAAGTAACATATCGAAAAATAGATAAAATAAAAAGATCATCGTTTTTCTATCTCAAAATATGTGTCAAAGTGAAGTTATTGGTTCATTACAAAAATTTTGAATAAATTTTCAAACAATTAAGGAAGACTCTTTTTTGGAAAATAACTTTTCGGTAACGAAACCGATTTCAAAATACAAATATATATTTCCAAAAATACAATTATCACATTATTTACCATTTTAGCTTTGAACAAATATTTATGTTTATAATTCTACTCATCTTTAGTTATTATTTTCTTTCATATTACTTTTTTTTTATATTTGTCAAAACCGCTTTTATATTATTTATTATGTTAATAAAATAAGAAGCATTAATGGCCCGGTGGTGGAGGCATCTGTGAACAACCCTACATGGTGCGAGTTTAATTCCCCTTGAGACTTTTTTCACCTTTGACCCTGCTCTTTGTTATCCTAACTGCAGCCTTCGGCCGGCCCAACCCGGTGTCTGGTCCAACTTGTCCCTAATCCTAGATGGCTATCTCCTCCTCATTCTAGCCCAATCGTGCCCTGGTCCAACGTAGCCGTAACTCCAACCTGGCTTCTAGCATCTCTTTTATCCGGGCCCTTACCCATCTTCTTCCCCTGGATGCTCCTTGAATTTCTTAAAACAAACGAAATAAACCTAACTATTCACAATCACCTTAATCCATCTACCTTTTCCACTCAACCTTTTTTCCAACATCGATGAAACTATTCACCTTCTCCAAAAAGAAACCATGCTAATCAGCCAACCATCCTCTCTGATTATGGTCCAATTATTTTCTCTCTAAAAAAATCCTACCCGCCATCCTTCCACCTTCTCTAGAAATTCCCTTCATCTACTACAGACTCTCAACCTCGTACCTTCTTTTCTAGACTCGTTTCTTTTTGTTGGTTTTTTAAAGTAACAAATAAAGACAATATTTATTTGTTAAATATTGGTTTCATCCAACGTTAAATAATTATAGATAAAAATATTCGCTATTCTTATATCTCTACTATTATTATATATAGGGGGTCTGGAATTAGTTTTTGAGAGGGTAAGTAATATATTGAGAAACCCTATTTCCCACATAATGCAGAGAGAGCCATGTTAGGGTTCTTAGGTCGTGGATAGCGCGGGGAGTGCTGACGTGGCTTCCTCCACATAGTAGCAAGAAAAGGATGATTCAATTAACAATCAACAGATAGAACGATCCAGATAATTTTGCTGCGCTCAAGAGGTAGGTATCCTGATCCAAATTCTAATAGTGGAATTAGAGCGACCAGGGATCAAGAGTTCTATGAACTAGATGATCCTAATCATCAACCTAATTTGAGTAATCAAAATGATATGGTTGTTGAAGATGTTCTTTTGAATCCTCAAGTTCAGGAGAAAGAACATTATTTACATGAGCCTAAGAGAAGTGAAAGAGGTCGGGTTCTCAAAAGACGCTTTTAAATTGACTCTGAGGCAAAAAAGGTCACTCCATAGGAATTCATTATGAATCCTTTCTAACCACTGTGATAGATGAAGAGGAGCCTATGACTTTTAGAGATATTGTTTCGGTACCTAAGGCTTCGGGATGGATGAAAGCAATGGAAGAAGAGTTTGTGTCCAAGCACAGTAACCAATTCTAGGACTTGAGTGATTTTCTATCCGGTAAGAGGCAATATCCAAAAGGAGGGATTCGATTATGATGAGACATTCTCACTTGTTGTGAGATTTGGGTCCATCCGACTAATTATGGCTATTGTTTCCCATATGGACTTAGAATTACATCAAATGGCTATAAAGATCGATTTCTTCAATGGAAATCTTGAGGAGGAGATATATATGGACCAACCTTATGGGTTTGAGGTTATGGGTCAAGAGAAGAAGGTATGTTGTCTTCATAGATCCATTTATGGTCTTAAGTAGGCATTCAGATAATGGAATATTAGATTCCATGAGGCAGTGATCGAGGGCAAGTTTATTGTGTGTATATAAGTTATACATACAAAGAAAATTTTTCATTCTAACTTTGTATGTAGATTACTTCCTAATAGCCATCAATTATTTGGATCTAGTTTTCACTATAAAAGCTAGTTTGACATGAAGGATATGAGTGAAACAAGCTATGTATTGAGAGTCAAATTATTAAGAAATAGAAAGAAAAAGATCTTGGGTTTGTCTCAAGAGAACTACCTCAATAATATTTTGAAAAATATAAAATCTTAGTGATTGTAAACCCATTGACACTCTTCACAATAAAGGTTCTATACTTAGTGCGGGTATGGACCTAGCCAAAAGAAGTAGCTTATATGTAGAATGTACCATATTCCAGTGATGTTGGTAGTTTAATGTATGCCATGTTGTACACCAGGCCGGATATCTGCTATGTAGTCAGACTCGTTAGTTGTTTCCAACCAAATCCAAGTCCTGAACACTGGAAAGTTGTCAAGTTTTTTTCATTACCTTAAGGGCACAACAAACTATGTGTATGCTATGGCCATAGTAGCTTTAACCTTGTTGGATATAATAATGCTTATTCACTTCCACATTTTGTTTGTCAGAATAGCATATTGTGTATTGAAGTCAATGAAATATAAGACATACTTTTTCACACAAGTAGCCATCTTCATTGGATATATGTTATTTTGAAGTAATCACTGACTTTTGCTAAGGGACTCAAGGGAAGTAGGAGACTTTTGTAGTCTATATCAAGAGGGTTATTGGCTAAGTCACATGGGGTATTTAATAAAGGTTCTTGTGCCCATGTAAGTTCATTTTTAACCTAGTGGGAGGTCTCTATGTGAGCCTTTTAGACTCGTGTGGGTGGAAGTTGACATCCTCTCCGTAAGAGAACTCCCTACAACATACTTTCATACGGTACGTGCTAGCAGCCTTATTGAAGTGTACGGATTAATCGTTGCTCCTTCGCTGTGTGAGTCAATTTTTTTACTAGACCTTTTGATTTTTTGACTTGGGTCGTAATAGTGGTAATGATACTGCTACTTTGGAAGAATTACCAAGATTCCACGACTTTTACGCTTTTAGTGTAACCTTCTTAGGAAAGCGGTTATTACCATTAGGATACGACACCAAAGTAAAAGGAAAAGTTTACAACAATAGTTCAGTCTGAAGTGACAATTGCTGCCGCCAGTAACTTTAGTAGTTATAGTGATTGGTCGCGGTATCTTGCTCATCCATATGCTGAAGGATCTGGGCTGAGTTTGGATTAGTCAAACGAAAATTGGACTTGAGGTGCAGACAACTTTATTTTGGATGCTTCATTCTGGCCAATGAGGCTTGGTTGCTTCATTCTAGCCAATGAGGCTTGGTTTGAAGTTATCCACATTGCAGGGGTGTTGCCAGGTCGCACAACCTATTTGCCTGTATGAAACATGAACACTCTCGAGTATTTGACTGTCGATTGAGTGGTAGATGTTGGTTTATATTATTTAAGAAAGACAATATTTGTTAAATATTGGTTTCAACCAACGTCAAATAATTATAGATAGTAATATTTGTTACTTATATCTCTTCTAGTATTATATACAAGGCACTTGAATTAGTTTCTAAGAGGGTAAGTAATATATTGAGAAACCCTATTTTCCACATAATACAAAGAGAGCTTTGTTAGAGTTATTAGGTCGAGAATAGTGTGAGGAGTGCTTAGGTCGTGAATAGCGTGGGGGAAGTGCTACAGTGGCTTCCTTCACCTAGTAGCAAAGAAAGGGCGATTCGGTTGATAACGAGCAAACAAAACGATCTAGATAATTCCGTTACGCTCAAAAGGTAGGTATCCTAATCCAAATTCTAACACTTTTGATTGATGTAACAGTCCATAATGTTGTCGGGGTTGGAGGATTCCGTTTGAATCCCATTGATTCCAGATTCTGATCCATTCCCAGCTTTTTAGGTTTATCGGTGTCGTACACGGAGGAATTTATCCCTGGTGAGCCGTTATGGTGCTATCTTGCATGTCATTGCCATGGGCTCGGTAGTATTGTTGAACTTCTCCCTCGATCTCTATCTGGTAAACTCACCTTTGAGATGATCTTGGCTCTAAGGTGAATTGATTTACGAGCCTACCTTCTTTTGAGCAACCATATCTGATCAGTTCTGCCTTGTTGGAAAAGTCGCCTTTATACATACTTTATTTACACAAAATAGTTGGTGTTTACAATTACATAATTAAGGCTTTCTTGGTTCTTTGTCTAATCTGATTCGATGCCAAGTGACTAACACAGACTTTAAAGTGGTTAGATATACTGGGCTTTGTCCGTTGGATCCTAAATCTCAGACCCGAAAAGCTTTGTATTGCTTGAAATATTAACACCCATTTTAGTTTCTTTGTTGGTACTCAGGATTTGGGATGAGAAAGGGCCATTCAGTCCCCTTGAAATATTAATGTTGATTTTGAGCTTAAATAGAGACCCACTCAATGCTTTTACATTGCTATTATTTATAGGCCAAGGGAACTTTTTGGATTTGAATTAGTTGTTATGGGTGGTGCGAGCTGCTGAATCTCTTCACCCCAAAGTATGGGGGTTGACGTGGGGGTTCAAAACTCGGTTGACCTCTAGTTTAGTGGGTTGCTGCTTGCCCCTTTGTTGCTTTGTTGGATCATGGTGATGTTAACCTTGTCAACTTGCATGCTTGCTTGCTTGTGTTCTTGTGAATGCTAGCCCCTTGGATCTGATTGTTATTCCTTGGACATTACTAACTCTTTGTTGGGCTAGAATTTGAGTTCCTCATTAATTTCTTTACTCTACAACGATGGTTTGGTTCATAACTCTTTTCACTCTTTTTTCCTTTGTGACTTGACCCAAATATCTAAATGGACTAAGGCATGCACATACGTGCTTACTGGGTAATTCTTGGACTTTACAAGTTAACTATGCTGGTGGGCTTTGGGCTTAGTACCTCCTCATGGGTTTGAAAATTCTATGTAACGACCCCAAAACTGGCCTAGGAGTTAGGGCCGTTACACGCCGCGAGTCTACTACCTAACGTCGCAAGGCTCTAAGCAAAACGAACCCCAAAACCAAATAACATACTTGTATAAATACCAAAAGAGTTTACAAGATCCAAATACTTATAAGTCAAATACAAAGGGAGAGGCCCGAAGGCTACACAAAGTACTAAAGCGTCCAAAGCGCAAGCAAACAAAGTCTAAAGACACATAAAATAACGAAGCTCCAGAAGGGGACGAGAAGAGAAGATCCCACGAGCTCAATCTGCAACAAAGTAAAGGGGTGAGCTAAACAGCCCAGCAAGCAGAAGACTTCCTTAAGGAAGCCCACTCAAAACAGAAGCAGAAGAATACTTATAAACAGAGAAGAAGGCGGAGCCAATATAAACAGACAGAATGGAAACACAAAACAGAAGCAGAGTAGACCTTCACTTCAAATCACAGTCGGACTTTCAGAACAGAAACAGAAGTGTGGGACACTAGAAACAAGCTAGCACAACAGAAGGACTCACATGAGGTCCTATGGATCCGAAGATCCCACAACAGAAGCCGTAGAGACAGCTAACAGACCCGTCGGTCAAATAACGTCCTAAGGGAGACCCTAAGGAGTATAAACAGAAGGAATTCCTGCGCAGCATGCTACGGGACAGCCCGACCCGACTATCCAAGGCTCAGAAGCAAAGTAACTAGGTCCCAAAACCAAAAGCTCACAAAACAGATCTCAAGTGCATAAAAATGCATATAAACAGCATAAGAAGCTTGTACACAGATAGGGGAATCCAACCCCGCAAACGGAACTCAAAACGGAGCTAAAACGAAGAAGTTATGCCAAAAACAGAGGCTTGTCCGAACTTGCGTCCGACCTTGCAAGTTCGGACAGAAGCCGAGAAGCAAATACCGCTAAAAAACACAGTGTCCGAACTTCGATGTTCGGACCGAAGTTCGGACACAATCTTCGGAAAAGTTACGCGGGACGTCCGAACTTCGAAGCTCGGTAGTTTCACAAAATGGGGGTGTCCGAACTTCGATGTTCGGACCGAAGTTCGGACGCCTCAAAGTTTCAAAAGAATAAAAACGCGCCGGAGCATGTCCGAACTTCATCCTTCGGACTGAAGTTCGGACGGCGTAACAGAGGCGAAAATCAGAACCAACAAACGCGCAGAAATCCAACCAAAATCAATACCAAACTCACCCAAATCCACAGAATGGTAAATCAGTACCCTCGGGGGTTTAACCAATCAATTAACAACACAAAACGCGGAGAAAACGCACAAGCAACACACGAAATCAGATACGAAACAGATATTAAAAGCAGTCCCCGAGGGTGAGCAAACTACCCCGATTCCATCCCCCACTTACATCAATTCGCAGAGAAGATTCAGTCCAGACACTGCCCACACGCAACCAGACGAACAGCAGTAGAGGGGAAGCCCAGATCAACGCTGAATTCACAACCAGGCAGTTCAACAATCAGAAAACTATCCTTCTCAAAACAGAAGCGAAACCCACCGAAACCAAAGGAGAAACCAAACCTGAATTACCGCAGAGACAAGACAACAACGACAGATCAAGAATCGAACCAAATGCAGCAGCAACACACAGATTCCAGAACCAACACCAATGGATGAGCAGGAAGTAGAGGGAGAAGAAGCGCTCAAGCAACTGTCGAGAGAATGAACGAGCGGTTTGCAAATGATCGTGAATTGTAATGAAATAAATATTGACTTATCCCTCTTAATAAGTCTTACCAAATAAAAGGGAGGGGAATGACCTCCTTGCCCCCGCCTTTTAACTTAAAGACTCCGGTGTCCCATCAGCTATCCAAAGTAACACATAACATAAGCAATGATATAAACCGAAATGTCATGAAATCTTAAACGTAAAATACGGAGTATTACATCACTCCCCCCTTAAAAGGAATTTCGTCCTCGAAATTCAACATACCTCACTGCTCGAAAAGGGAAGGGAACTTAGCACGCAACTCCTCCTCGAGTTCCCACGTCGCCTCACGCTCGGACTGATCAGACCACTGCACCTTAACCATAGGCAGTGTCTTGCTACGAAGCCGACGAACATCCCGTGCTAAAATACGAACCGGAACTGCCTCATAAGTGAAATCATCTCTGAGTCGAAGCTGACCATAATCAATCACATGCGACGGATCGTGCAGATACTTCCTGAGCATCGACACATGGAACACGTCATGCACTCCTGCTAGAGCTGGTGGCAATGCCAATCTGTAAGCCACCGGCCCAACCTTCCCAAGCACCTCAAAAGGCCCTACGAACCGAGGACTCAGCTTGCCTCGCTTCCCAAACGAACCACACCCCGAACTGGAGAGATCTTCAGGTACACGTGGTCTCCCACCTTAAACTCAAGCGGACGGCGCCTCTGATCTGCATAACTCTTCTGCCGGCTCTGGGCAACCAACAAACGCTCCCTGATAGTCTTGACTTTGTCCACAGCTCCCTGCACCAACTCAGGACCTACTATCGCCCTCTCTCGCAGGTCATCCCAACAAATAGGAGATCTACAGCGTCTACCATACAATGCCTCATACGGAGCCATCCCAATGCTCGATTGAAAACTATTATTGTAGGCGAACTCAATCAATGTCACATGCTGATCCCAGCTGCCCCCGAAGTCGAGCACACAAGCCCTCAACATGTCCTCCAAAATCTGATTCGTCCTCTCCGTCTGTCCATCGGTCTGAGGATGATAAGCCGAACTGAAAGCCAAATTCGTACCTAAAGCCTTATGCAGGCTACGCCAGAAGCGAGATACAAATCTCGGATCTCTGTCCGAAACGATCGTCGCCGGCACACCATGCAGCCTCACAATCTCATCTACATACAGCCGAGCCAAGCGCTCAAGGCTGAAGGTCTTCCTCACAGGCAAGAAATGAGCTGACTTCGTCAACCGGTCCACAATCACCCACAACGCATCGTACCCAGAAGATGTCCTAGGCAACCCCACAATGAAATCCATGCCAACGCTCTCCCATTTCCACTCAGGAACGGGAAGAGGCTGTAGAAGGCCCGCAGGTCGCTGATGCTCGGCCTTCACCTGCTGACAGGTTTGGCAGCGAGCCACAAAATCAGAAATCTCCCTCTTCATATTCGCCCACCAAAAGGACTCTCTGAGGTCTCGGTACATCTTCACCCCTCCTGGGTGCACAGAATAAGGAGCTCCATGAGCCTCCTGCATAATCTCTCGCCTAAGGTCGCCTCCACTAGGCACACAAACTCTGCCCCTGAAGCGTAGACAATCATCGCTGGACACAGAAAACTTGACTCCTGCTCATCTGACAACTTCTCCCTGATCTTACGCAACTCAGCATCAGCCTTCTGACCCTCTCTAATCCGCTCAATCAAAGTAGACTGGACCTGAATAGAAGCAATCATCCCAGCACGGTCGGACCGAACAACCCAAATCCCCATACGCCGAAGCTCAATAGCAGCCCTCTGAACTCCTGACAACGAACAAGCAAGACCAGGAGCACCCCTACGGCTCAAGGCATCAGCCACCACATTCGCTCTACCCGGATGGTAGAGGATCTCCAGGTCGTAGTCATGTAACAGCTCCAACCAGCGCCGCTGTCTCAAATTCAATTCCTTCTGCGTGAACAGATATTTGAGACTCTTGTGATCCGTGTAGACCTTACACGTCACCCCATACAAATAGTGCCGCCAGATCTTCAAGGCGAAGACCACAGCAGCTAGCTCCAAGTCATGGGTAGGATAATTCTTCTCATACGACTTCAACTGTCGTGACCCATACGCTACCACCTTTCCCTGCTGCATCAGAACACACCCCAACCCTCTGTGGGAAGCGTCACAGAACACCTCAAAGCCCTCTGTTCCAGAAGGCAACGTCAAAATCGGAGCCGAAGTCAACCTCTTCTTCAACTCCTGGAAGCTCTCCTGGCACGCCTCACTCCAATCAAACTTGACATCCTTCCTAAGAAGACGAGTCAAGGGAGATACGATCTTAAAAAGCCCTCCACGAACTTCCTATAATACCCAGCCAATCCCAGAAAACTGCGCACCTCAGACACACTAGTGGGCTTCGCCCACTCCATAACCGCCTTAATCTTCTCCGGGTCCACAGAAATACCATCCTTCGAAACCACGTGGCCAAGAAACACCACTCTATCCAACCAGAACTCACACTTCTTCAATTTAGCATACAACTCCTTCTCCTTCAACGTCTGTAGAACCATCCTCAGATGCTCCTCATGCTCCTCAGCACTCTTGGAGTACACCAAGATGTCGTCAATAAACACAACTACAAAAGAATCCAAGAAAGGTTTGAAGACTCTGTTCATCATATCCATGAAGAACGACGGGGCATTGGTCAAACCAAAAGGCATGACCAAGAACTCATAATGCCCATATCGGGTCCTAAATGCAGACTTAGGCACATCCTCGGCCTTAATCTTCAGCTGATGATATCCAGAACGCAAGTCGATCTTCGAGAAGACTGTCGCCCCTGCTAACTGGTCGAAGAGATCATCAATGCGGGGAAGAGGATACCGATTCTTGATGGTAACCTTATTAATTCCCTATAGTCAATGCACAATCTGAAGGAGCCATCCTTCTTCTTCACAAACAACACAGGTGCTCCCCATGGAGACACACTAGGGCGAATGAAGCCCTTATCCAGAAGATCCTGCAGCTGCACCTTCAGCTCCTTAAGCTCTGCCGGACTCATGCGATAGGGAGCCTTAGAGATAGGCTGAGTCCCTGGCGCTAACTCAATAGAAAACTCCACCTCACGATCAGGTGGTAGTCCTGGCACATCGTCCTGGAACACCTCAGGAAACTCACACACAATGGGTATACCCTCCAACCGGGATCCCTCCTTAACCTCAGGTACAAAGCAGAGAAATCCCTGGCAGCCCTTCCTCAAGGAACGGACTGCCTGCATAGCAGACACCAACATAGGAGCACAAGGAATGGAGTTCCCCACAAAAGCAAAACGGGTCTCACCCGGTCTATCAAACACAACTCTCCTAGCTGCACAATCTATATGGGCATGGTGCTCTGCTAGCCAGTCCATGCCCAAAATCACATCGAAGCAGGACATACTCATAGGAATCAAATCAGCAGACAAGTTCCTACCCATAATCACTACCGGAACCGACTTACACACAGAATCAAGTACAATGCAGGTACGCCACTCAGCGGGCTAGAAATACACATCAACATCACATGGCACAGCAGACAACCCGAGACTACCCACTAAATCAGCAGACACAAAGGAGTGGGTAGCTCCTGAATCAAACAAGCAGAAAACTGGCTGAGAAGAGATCTGAAGAATACCTGACACTACTCGGCCTGAGTCACGGTCTCGCTCACCAGCTAGCGCATACACACGTGCCTGGGTCTGGGGCTTCTTCTGATCAGCCTTCTGCCCGGACCCTGAACCAGCACCTCGGCCCTCAGAACCGCCACTGCACCTCCACCTCTAGCCTGTGGACACTGGGCAATGCGGTGATCCAGCGAACCACACTTGAAGCACGCCCCGGACTTCCTGTAGCACTCGCCCAGGATGGAAACGGTCACACTCAGCACACTTCTCCACAGCAGGAGATGCTGATGAAGAAGAACCCCGGTCTCTATACTTCTTCTTCTGAGAAGAAGGCTGCTCACGCCTCTCGGGCTCCTCCACACGACCCTTCCTCTTCTGCTCCTTGCCCTTATCGGGCCTCTGGTCCCTCTTCTCATACCGCTGCCTAGCCTGCAGCTCAGACTCCACCACCAACGCCACATCAGCTACATCCCTGAAGGTCTTGTGGCGGAAAGGTGCCACAGCAGCTCGAATGTCGCCCCTCAACCCAGCCTCAAACTTCCTAGCCTTCCGGTTATCATCCGGCTCAGGCACAAACTTCGAAAGGGAAATAAACTTCCTCACATAGTCGTCCACAGACATCTCCTTCGTCTGACGAAGCCTCCCATACTCTACAATCTTCTGATACCTGAAGACATCGGGATAGAACTGCTGATTGAAGCAGCCCCTGAACTGCTCCCATGTCCATGGGTGGGGGTACTTCCCTTCAACCGACTTCCACCATTCTTTCGCCTCTGACTGAAACATAAAGGTGGCAAAGCCAACCTTCTGATCCTCCTCACATCCCATGACTCGCAGAAGGTCCTCAATGGCAGTGATCCAGTGGCTCGCCTCCTGTGGGTCGCCACTAGCATCAAAAGAAGGCGGCTTCAGCTTCAGGAACTCCTGAAGCGCCTTCACGTTGCTGCCCCCCGCGTTACCGGCTCCTGCCGCCTGACCAGCAGTGGCCCCTACGGTCTGCAGCACCTGGGTCACCACCTGCTGCACAATCTCTGCAATGTCCCCCTGGGGAGCATCGCCTGAAGCTGCACCACGTCCTGAACGTCGGGGAGGCATACTGAAGATACAACATCAAAATTATCAGAAACCATCAAGCATCAAACAGCAGACCTTTCAGACACCCACACATGCAGACAAAACCCCACAGACACCAAAGAACGAGCAACCTGGCTCTGATACCACTAAATGTAACGACCCCAAAACCGGCCTAGGAGTTAGGGCCGTTACACGCCGCGAGTCTACTACCTAACGTCGCAAGGCTCTAAGAAAACGAATCCCAAAACCAAATAACCTTGTATAAATACCAAAAGAGTTTACAAGATCCAAATACTTATAAGTCAAATACAAAGGGAGAGGCCCGAAGGCTACACAAAGTACTAAAGCGTCCAAAGCGCAAGCAAACAAAGTCTAAAGACACATAAAATAACGAAGCTCCAGAAGGGGACGAGAAGAGAAGATCCCACGAGCTCAATCTGCAACAAAGTAAAGGGGTGAGCTAAACAGCCCAACAAGCAGAAGACTTCCTCAAGGAAGCCCACTCAAAACAGAAGCAGAAGAATACTTATAAACAGAGAAGAAGGCGGAGCCAATATAAACAGACAGAATGGAAACACAAAACAGAAGCAGAGTAGACCTTCACTTCAAATCACAGTCGGACTTTCAGAACAGAAACAGAAGTGGGACACTAGAAACAAGCTACACAATAGAAGGACTCACATGAGGTCCTATGGATCCGAAGATCCCACAACAGAAGCCGTAGAGACAGCTAACAGACCCGTCGGTCAAATAACGTCCTAAGGGAGACCCTAAGGAGTATAAACAGAAGGAATTCCTGCGCAGCATGCTACGGGACAGCCCGACCCGACTATCCAAGGCTCAGAAGCAAAGTAACTAGGTCCCAAAACCAAAAGCTCACAAAACAGATCTCAAGTGCATAAAAATGCATATAAACAGCATAAGAAGCTTGTACACAGATAGGGGAATCCAACCCCGCAAACGGAACTCAAAACGGAGCTAAAACGAAGAAGTTATGCCAAAAACAGAGGCTTGTCCGAACTTGCGTCCGACCTTGCAAGTTCGGACAGAAGCCGAGAAGCAAATACCGCAGAAAAACACAGTGTCCGAACTTCGATGTTCGGACCGAAGTTCGGACACAATCTTCGGAAAAGTTACGCGGGACGTCCGACTTCGAAGCTCGGTAGTTTCACAAAATGGGGGTGTCCGAACTTCGATGTTCGGACCGAAGTTCGGACGCCTCAAAGTTTCAAAAAATAAAAACGCGCCGGAGCATGTCGAACTTCATCCTTCGGACTGAAGTTCGGACGGCGTAACAGAGGCGAAAATCAGAACCAACAAACGCGCAGAAATCCAACCAAAATCAATACCAAACTCACCCAAATCCACAGAATGGTAAATCAGTACCCTCGGGGGTTTAACCAATCAATTAACAACACAAAACGCGGAGAAAACGCACAAGCAACACACGAAATCAGATACGAAACAGATATTAAAAGCAGTCCCCGAGGGTGAGCAAACTACCCCGATTCCATCCCCCACTTACATCAATTCGCAGAGAAGATTCAGTCCAGACACTGCCCACACGCAACCAGACGAACAGCAGTAGAGGGGAAGCCCAGATCAACGCTGAATTCACAACCAGGCAGTTCAACAATCAGAAAACTATCCTTCTCAAAACAAGCGAAACCCACCGAAACCAAAGGAGAAACCAAACCTGAATTACCGCAGAGACAAGACAACGACGACAGATCAAGAATCGAACCAAATGCAGCAGCAACACACAGATTCCAGAACCAACACCAATGGATGAGCAGGAAGTAGAGGGAGAAGAAGCGCTCAAGAAACTGTCGAGAGAATGAACGAGCGGTTTGCAAATGATCGTGAATTGTAATGAAATAAAATATTGACTTATCCCTCTTAATAAGTCTTACCAAATAAAAGGGAGGGGAATGACCTCCTTGCCCCCGCCTTTTAACTTAAAGACTCCGGTGTCCCATCAGCTATCCAAAGTAACACATAACATAAGCAATGATATAAACCGAAATGTCATGAAATCTGAAACGTAAAATACGGAGTATTACATTCTATCAATGCACAAGGGGACAATTAATCATCGTATATAATTAAATTGTAGTTAGGAAAAACTGAACAATAGAATTTACAAACCAATATCAATGCACAAAGGAACAATTAATCATCAAAGATAATTAAATTGTAGCTAAGAACAGCTGAACGCTAGAATTTGGTTTGAGAGAATAATAGTACCCGAATGTCATGAATTTTGAGATAAGTCATTCAATTGGCTGGTTGTCCCTTATTAACTCTACCATTTAAGAGGGAAATGACATAAAAACCCCTTATTAAGGTTTACGCTGATCTCATATAGCTTACAATCCTCCTTTTTGATACATACACTTAGGTTTGAGTCATAATTTGTAATGAAGAATTAATTTCAGTTTCACCCTTTGTTTAATTTATATATCTTACAATTTTTTTAACATCCATTGGCAAAACATCTTTCTATGTTCAACCTTGGGATGTAGAAGATGATTAAATTGCCCCCTTTCTACCATTTGAGAGGGTCTTGTGATCCCATTGCACAAACATACCAATCTATTTATATTTCACTATCTTGTGATTTATTCATCTTGTTTTTTTGTTGTTGTGTTATTTGGCAAGTATTAGATGACTAAGGAATGATGAAAATCCGAATGAGGGAGTCTGAGTTTTCACATGCAAAGAAATAATCAATACATCTTCTAGTGTTCTCTTTAAGCTTAAGTGTGATGGTGTCGATGTTATCCCATAATAGCTAGCTCTTCTTGTTTATACAAATCTTTTATTCATTTTCATCACGACTTGTAGATTATGTACCATTCTTGTTACCGATACGGACAATAGATGGGTACCTCACTATTATGTTTACTACAAAGTGGGTGAAAAAGAATTCATGGTAGGAATATCATAATAGTCGATCGGGATTCTGCCTGTCTTTTTATGGTTTTTGCGTGCAATTCCCATCCATGTTGCTCTGCAGCTTAGGTATTTGGTACCCTTGACTTGGTTCAGATGAATACTCAGCTTTGTAAAAGTATTATTGTTTCTTCTTTCTTAACTTGGGCCTGTTTGTTTTAGTGTAAAATGACTGTACCGTAGAAGACAAGAAGAGACCCATCGACCTGTGATGTGATGCCAAGATGCTGGCCGCCCCCTGCTGCTTTTGAAAGTGAAGACAAAACCAGAAATTCTATTCTATCCTACTAATTTGAGAATCAATAGTTTTTGTGTGACTTTTAAGAAATTCTACGCCTACCTGTGTGAGTCAAAAAGGTGGAAGAGGGTAGCCGGCAGGTAAGTAATTTCAGTAGTTCTATAGAGGAGGTGGTGGTGGCGTGGGGCCGACTGCATTTTACCGTGGAAGGAGATTGGGTCGAGGAAAGGAAGTCTTGTTCCCATCATCGGATGGGCAGTAGCCAATAAGAGTGTGGTTTATCTTTTGGCTTCTGACAAACCTACTTTTTCCCCTTCTTTTTCTCGATTAATCTCAGTCTTTACTTTGTGAAGTCAAGCGAGGAGGGGCCCTCCCTCCTTCCATATTCACCGACTCTTTCTGTTTATAAACCTCAGTGAACTGAACTGCAAAGTGCCAACTGTTCACTTACAATTACATTTATAGGGCTTGCCGTCAAGATATTGTCGCATGTTTTCATTTTGAGTGGTCTCGTTTTTGCAATCACTTTTTGGGATTTTACAATGATTATACTATGTAATAAGTTTTTAAAGTGTTGTCATAAAAAATACTATTGGATTGGTAATGTAGCTACTATGGGACGGGTTAGTATGAGGAGTAACACTATTTTATTTTAGTTTTTAAACAACTTTTTAACTAATACAATATTGGTAATAATAATATTTTATTAATAAAAAATATTTTGTTATGACGGTATATCTTAAAAATTAACTGTAATTATGATTGAATATTCTGTCAAAATAATTATTTTTTTATTTTAAATGACTTTTTATTGTTTTATTCTTCTTTTATAATAGTAAAAGTATACTAGTTATTTCAAACTTTGTTGTAAAAAGTGTAAGGGAATTAAAAATAGTTACACTTCAAATACAACATGTATTTTGACTATATTAGACGTGCATAGTACAAAAGATGTAAATAAATTTTTTAAAGAAAGGCAAATTCTTGCCTACAGGTGAATGTAGCCAAGTTAGCTACATCTAAGGCTATTTTAGTCAAATTGAAACAAGAAAAATGGAATGAAGTTGAGGGAGCCGGATGGAGCAGCGACGCAAGGAGCCCCTTTTTACGTTTTTTCTTTATCTTTATCAAACAATAATAACTTTAAATTGTTGTAACTTTTAATACATAAGTCCAAAATGAAAAAAAAAATTATATCATTGTTCACCTAAATTTGTGCCCTTCAAAACAAGATCAGTCATGGATATATTTTGACAACTTAAAGTTTTGTTTGATACACTAAAATAATAATATGATTCATTAATTTTGTATTATGATTCATTAAAATTGATATTATGATTCATTAAGTAATAAGTGGTGAATTCGACGGTTTTAACTTTCCTAGGGTGGTTTTTGGGGTGTTTTAGGAGTAGGGTAATCTATTTGGAATTTGTTCTGTACTTTATATTGTAGCAACACTCAACAGGTTTTTAGGGTTTGTGGTCACGGTTTTAGGGTTAGACCCTAAACCCGCCACTACAAACCTTAAAAATGTGGCATTTTTTAGCTTTCTTAGGGTGGGTTTTAGGGTGTGTGAGGTTAGGGTAATCTATTTAGAAGTCGTTTTTATACTTTAATGTGATGATGTACATATTTTAATGTGAGAATTTACATGTTTTAATGTGACGATGTACATGTTCAAATGTGAGAATGTACATGTTCTTTAATGAACATGTGTACATGTTTGTATGACCATATGTACAAGTTTTCTCCCTTATATGTACAGGTTTTAATCTAAGGATGTACATATTTAATGATTCGTACAGGTTTATGTGACCATCTGTATGTTTTTAATGCGATGATGTACATGTTTTTACGTGTGGATGTACATGTTTAAAAAACATTTGTACATGTTTGTATAACCATCTGTACAAGTTTTGTTTTATGTTGTGTGCACTATACATGTAAAAATAATTTTTTTTAAAGTTGTCAAAACATATCCAAGTCTGGTCTTGTTTTGAAGAGCTTGAATTTAGATGAACAATGATATAATTTTTTTTTCATTTTGGACTTATATATTAAAAGTTACAACAATTCAAAGTTTTTGTGATAAAGAAAGAAAAAAAATAAAAATCTTTAAAAAAAAGAAAAAAAACAAATCGCGCGATCCCTCCGTATCTCTCCCTCAATTCTTCTAAATTATAAAACTTACCCCATATGTAGCCAAGATAGCTACATCCAGATGTAGCTCAGAACATCCCTTAAAGGAATAAATCCAAACAGTAGCATATTTCTTAAACTTTGGATTCAATTCTAAACGTGTATTTAGTCCCACAACTATTCGGGACTTGTAACACCCCTACCGGTAATCACACAATTACTCCTAACCCGTCTCCATTACCAGTACACAAGCAACGGAAATTCCAATATAACCGGGGGTGAAACAATGCCGTTAGTCACCCACGTGACTAACAAGGCCTATCCAAACTCAAATACAACAACAATTACAATATCGGTATGATGGGTCTTATATACCGAGTACTACAAACCAAACTATACAATTCATTCCTTGATCAATTCTCAAAGCAAATACAACTTTGATTCCTTAATATACAAATACAATATCCATTCAATACTATACCGAGTATCTACAGTTCCCAAGTATATCCCTGACCTTCCGGTCTTACAAATACACAATACACAAATACAATTTCTTAAACAACTACCCATATCAATAACAACCCCGTCCTACTCTCGAACGGTTGACGACTTCGTTATACCTGGAAAATAAAAATGATGCCCCTAGGGGCTTAGCAAAATTGCTGCATATGAAATTCGCATACCCCGCGTACTAGCGAGGGTACGCCGACTATTTGGTCGAGAGCATGCGGTTCATTTTAATTCAAACATCATGCAAGACAACAATACATTACATATGTATTTTGGCACAATCAAGTTCCACATTGAACACAAACACTAACACACACATCAGGAGGTTAGTTTAATATATTCTTTACTTAGGCTCGAGGGTTTCTACCTCTCTATGCCTTACTCAATTGCTCATAGTCTTACCCTGAAATACCCCTAACCTTTAAAACTTAATTAAATGATCTATTAATGATCTAAGATGATTAATAAATATCTAATTACTATTGGGGAACAATCTAAAAGATCTCAACAAGGCAAAACACGTCTTAAGATCGGTAAAGCCAAAAATGTGCTTTAAAGCACCATAAAGATTGTATGACCTCAAATAGGATCCAAAGTGGATTCCTAAGGATTATAATGAAGTAAGGAACACAACAAAACCGTTCTCAAGGAGAACTAAGCTCAGGAACACCCTGTGACACAAAAATGTGCACTAAAACACCTTAAAGCACGTTTTTGTGAGACTGCCTTCTAAATTGATTTTTAATGGGCTCAAAGGTTATAATTACCTTTAAATATGATAATATATCACATTATATCATATTAGGAATTTAATTCCAGAAATTTACAAATTTTTACAATTTAATATTAAAATATTACTCCCTCCGTCCTGAATTGACTGTCTTGTTTGCTTTATGGCACGTTTTTCCACTTCAATATTAAACATATAAGCTAAAATAATTTTATAAAACTAAATTTTGTAATATATAGTTTATCATGTAAGGAATCATATGTAAAATTTAAATTTTCAAAATCAATTTATCTTATATGTTAAAAATTGAAGTCAAACGACATGTCCAAATAGTAAACAAGACGGTCAATTCAGGACGGAGGGAGTAATAAAACCCCACAAGGGGGCCCGTTTGAGTCAAATTGACCAAGTTTTGTCAATGGTCAAGTAATGACCCATTTGACCCCATGGAAATCGGCTGACAAGAGGAGAGGAGACAGCTTACAATCATTGTGAGACAAATTGATACCTAATACCAAATTTAGAATAGTAAACTTACCTTTTTCAATTATTTCAAACCTTTCCCATCTTTTCCTTCCTCCTTGTCAGATCCCATCCATCCCAGCCGAGTTCCTCCCCTTCCTAGAAGCTCTCAAGTCTGGTTCTTGAGCATGGAAGGCAGATCTAACTCCTAAGCTCTTAAGGTAAGCTTTTAAGGTCATTTTTAGCTCTTTTTCTTCATCTCTTCACTACCTACACCTAGATTTCGTGGCTCATCAATTCCTATGGCTTATTCTCAGTGTTCTAAGGTTATAACAAGAGCTAAACTCGGCTGAACCAAGTATAGGGACCAAGGTTGTTCAAATCTACATTTTAAGGTAAAAACATACCTTAAGGATCTCCACTCTTCATCCGGTTTCTTTCTTCTGATTTTTGTGAGTTTAAACACTCATAATCTTCATATTTACATGTTCAATCAGTTGGTTAACCATTTGGAGCAAGGGTGGCCGAGATCCAAAGGAAATACCCCCTTTTAAGGCATTTTCCAAGGTAAAATCAATTACCATAGCAGCTTGTTATTGTCTAGCTAATTTCTATGATGATATGGTGAATTTAACACCATTAGGTGTGCTTGGTACAGGCCGAAACCAGCTTGAACTTCCCTTGCATTTTTAAGGTGATTTTTGCCTTAAATCTTACATTAATTGTTCCTTATGGTTAAGCTCAAGCTTGGAGTATAACCATATCTTGTTTTGGTGTATTAAACATGTCTAAATGAAGTGGTGAATTTTCCTACAAGTGACCGAGCTCATACAAGGAATAATCAAGGTATAAACACCTTAAACTTATGATTTTTATGATTTTTAAGCACATATAGAAATTGTGCCGAGAGTGGAGAAATTAATATGGGTTATATTGACCTAAAAATGGAAAAAAATGACTAAGATAAATTAAGCTAGTCATTTAAGTGATTTAATTAACATAATGGTCAAATTATGACATTATGTGGAAAAATAAATAAACCATGGTGAGGCCGTGAGTTTATACTATATTTTGAGACATTTTATGTGTAATTTATTTTGCAAGTTCAAGGTTGTAATAAGGCCATGTCATTAGGCCATTTTAATTAAGTTTATAAGCTTATTTAGTTAAGTTTATGCTTATATAATTAAGTTTGGGGCCAAACCGTAATTACTGGAAATTTATAAAGCCGTGGGCTTAATTTAGAAGAATTTAGGGTTTTTAAATGAATTTAATAAAAATTATAACAACTTACAAAGTTTTGTGTCAAAATTGTAAAAATAGAAAAGTATAGGTGAAGTCTTGTAATTACCGAAAGGTTTGGGTCCAATTTGGTACTAGAAGTCAAAGTTGACTATATAGGAGACTTTGACCAAGTTTGGAGAAATTTAGAAATTAAAATGCAACCTTATATTAAGATAAGTATTAAATTGTAAAAGATTTATAAGAGATGGGGATAAAGTGTGATTTTCCGAAACTAGGGGTACTAAATGGAGTTTAGTACAAACCTTAGGTTTTAGGAAATTTTTAGAAGTGATTTGGAAATTTGGAGTTTATATGAATTATATAAGTATAATATAAGGTATTTCATGATATTGTTATAAATGGGTAAATTATGTGGGGAAAAAACCGAGATTTAAAGGAAGTATAAGGTTAGGAATAATATTTATAACCTTTTGGTATAGTTTGGTGATTTTTGGAATTATATATGAGGTTTTATAAAGACATATGTATAATATATGATTTAATGGAATTAGAAAACTATGTATATAAATTGGGAGGATTGTTAAAATACAAAGTTTGGTGGTGGGAATTTAATTAAACAGTCCTAGGGGCTGTTTCGAAAGTTATAGCCTTTAAAAACTATAGGTTATAATTATTTTAAGGTTTAAGGATTATAATATAAGGTATAGTTATAAGTGTAACAATGAAATGAAATATAATGAGGTGAATTGTGATTTATAGAAGTTTAGTGGTGTTTATTTTGGAAACCGAAAATATAAGGGGTTGTTTGGTACTTTAAAACAATTTACAACTATATTATAATGTTTTAATGACATAAAATGTCATAATATATGTTATATAACTATAATGTAACATTATATTAATTACGCGGTGGATTTTGTAAATACTTATAGAATAGGTGCTGTTCGAAAATGTTGACATTTTAAAATGGAATTTATAATATGGTTTTTATGTTATAAGAGTTATAACTTATGATAATAGAGGTATTCATTAAAAAGAATGAAATATATATCATAAGATTTACGTATAGGAAATAGTTCCACAAATACATACACAATAATGATTATATGTTATGGTGGAAAAATATGATTATGGTTTAGTGACCATGTATTTCATAATTAAAATGAATATGATAAAAGGGGAAAGGATTACAAACATTAGATATGGAATTCTAATGTTAAGGGTGTACATGTGATAATGAGGATTCATGTAATTGAAAGTATTGTTTACATATGAATTGTACCACCTTCAAACTTAAAAAAAAAAAGAGACAACCTTAGAAAAATAAATACTAAGGTGAGATGCATAGTGCATGACAAAGAATCACACATGCAATAATGGAACAAATTATATGATGTACAAACAAACATTAAGTTACATGCGATAACAAGTTCAACAATAAGTGTATTAATATACAAGGACAAGACTACGCATGTAATATAACACTTTTCTAATCTCGAGTTAAACCGAAAAAAAACCCAAAACATTGACAGTTTAAACGGGGGGTTAGCCGGGAGGTATAGTGACGGTACGGGGTACCGTAGAGTTGTATTGTTGTACGGGATGCTAATCAGTAGCATTATGTATTGTTTAGACTGATAGAGACGGCACACGGAGCATATGATCTTGCTGATTCATACTCCACCGTAATACATCAGGGTGAACGGTATGTTATTTATGTGGCTTGATTGTCCCTGAGGATTTCCTCAGTTCAGACATTGTGTGAAAATTGTGATAAGATTGAATGTCTGCTTGTGAATTAATATGCTTGAGTTACGTATTAATGCTGCTTTATTATTATTACTGTTGTGCGAAACAGTACCGTTCGTATATATGAACATATATTAAAACGAACTAGCGGCAATGATTGCTATCTTATATGTGTAATAAAGGAACGTAAGTAAAAAACCGTTGTAGCATTAGGATAATAAGATATAAAATTCTGAGACTTATATACGGGCATTGGCCTCTTACGCCGCTCTCGTATCTAGCACTGGATCCCGAGTCGACATACTCAGGATTGGACTACGACCTTGGTCTGCTGTGTTAGAAAAAAAAAATAGTAAAGCGATGCGATGGTATAGATAAGTTTACAAGGATTGTGGCTCTTGCGTGAACTGTGATCCATTAACGATACTAGGACACGTGTGGTAGCCGTAGTATCGGTAAATTTCCAACGAATACAGATTGTTCGTAGGACGGAGACTCTACCGCTGGAGGAGTGGCTATTGCAGTGGGGACCCGCAATAAGAGATGGGTAACTTAGAGACACGTCGTTCAACGAGACGTTGTCATTAGAACATGACTGAAGCGATACGGAAGACTATATTAACTCGTATATAGGCGAACATATTTGGGCTGGCATGCCAAAGACGAGAGTTCATACTCGTTATTAATTCTCGTTACATTTGCCTTGTGTTTCATTGGTTGTGCTTGTGGTTATGTGTGGGTATATTGGTGGATTGTTGCACGAGCCATTGTGCTCATAGGTGTGTTGTGAACTAGTTGGGTCGATCACTGTACTCATGTGTGGGGTTAGGTGGATTGTTTTGGCGGGTGAGTCGCCCGAACTCAATATGAACTATTAAGTGTTGGTTGGAGGAGGAGTCTCTGAATCAGATAAGTGCTGTAACGCTTTCAGTGGTTTATTACGATGCGATGTGTGAAGCCGGGGGCTTGTTTGTTATTGAGTTTACTGCAATATATATTGTTGCTTACAGTGTTAACGTTAACTTTTGGCATGAAATGAATTGCATGCTCTCGACCAAATAATGAATGGTCCGGGGTGCATGACAGTAGGTAATAACATATCAGCAGGGGCTGATTCCATACCAACAAACTACCATTTTTGCAGGTATGCAACTTCCGGTGCGGGCAAAGAGAGTGACACGCTGGGTAGTTTAATTACAATTGTTTTGATATGCACTGTTGCATTTGATACAACTTAGAACGTGTATAGGATTGGGATACTTAGAATGCTCACTGTGAATGTAATTTATATTGGTTCGGAAGGTTGGATCTATCTCTTGTGTCACTGCGAGAAATTGTTTGTATTAAGAGCAGCAGGAAACGTTATTACTCGTTATGGGCGAGCAAGAACGGTGACACCAGTAGTCAATTGTTGAGATTACCGCTGCGATTATATTGTTAAGTAAGATGATTAGGAGCCGAATAGAGTAGGGGTGTTACATACCCACTCTCTTTGGTACTCTTACTCACAATCTCAATAAGTTCTACAATGATCAACTCAATTCTCCACTCATCTCAAATTCTCAAGTTTCTCAAGTCACAACTCCACTCTCAATACTCACATACTCAATACTCAAGTTCTCCAATTAATACTCAAAGGTATATGTTAAGTCATTACTCAAGACCTCCGGGCAGGGTCATACACAAGACCCACCACCGGGCTTTCAAATACAAATGGGGCTATGCATTTAGCTCCTCAAGTCCACGAATGTCCAGTTCTCTACCGGACTACTCAAATTCCCAAACTCCTCTCTCGGAGTCATTTCACAATCTCATGGATTAGCCTAGAGGTATCTCTCTCGATAACATCTATTGGCTTAGGAAATTCTTAATGTCTAGTATTCTAAGATTTAAGGTCTTACCCTACTTATCGAATACTCTCATGTTCGTGACATTGTTCATTTTAGTCGGTTCCTCTCATCGGGGTTCGACTATATTTCTAAGGGGTTTGGTGATCCCTTACCATGCTTTACTTTACTCAAGGTTCATAATTTGAACAATTATCAATCCTATAGATAGAGGTTACTCATATACTTCCACTATTAATTATTGTGTGGATTAAATCAATTCAGTTCTCTAACCGTTATCGGGAGGTTACTACTCCCGTATACTTTCTTACGTTCTAGTGAGTTCATAGATTTATGTTACCGTGTATTGGTTCGATAGTTGTAGTGCGTTTCCACATTTTTATTAGTTCACAACTTGACTCTTTCTACGAGTCTCTACTCAAACAAGACTCAACTATGAGTCGCACTACCATACACAGTCACAGTTCAAGCAATTCATTCATGAACACCCATTTCATGAATTATACAAACTTCAGCTTAAATTACACTCCAACAAACAACAATACGATACAAGCACTAATAAGTGCAAACAATCCGATTCGTGCATTTATCTTGTTAGGTGATCACACAATCAAACAAGCACACAAATCGGGTAACCAAGTTAGGATACAGAGCATGAGAAAATCTTAACTTTCACCGGGGTTAACTTTACCGGGTGTTCTCATGTTCCTTGGTTCACATTTGTTCCTCGAGTCTTATTCTCGAACCACTGATTACATATCAAATGGTCCTATTAATATTAAAACATTACGATAGGTACATAAGTGCTACTCCCGTGCTTACCCCGTTATCCCGTTATTTCGGTTTAACTTAGTGTACTTAGTTTCTCAACTTACTTACTCACTTCCAACACTTGTTTACACATCTTAGGACCTTTACAAGTCACCAAACAACTCTTAAACATCATCTAAAACCAATACCATTCAAACCCCCATCTTTTGAACCCTTAAAATCACTCACGGGTGAATTCTGGGGGTGGTCCGGACCCAAAGTCCCGGACCAATGATTCTGTGTACTCTCGGCCTAAATTCATACCCTGGTCCGGGACTTGGTCCTGGACTAAGGTCCCAGACCAAAACCTGTTTTCACTCTCGACATGATTTTTAATGTGGTCCGGGACTTGGTACATATCCTAGGTCCCGGACCCTGCTAAAAACTGCTACTTAGTGGATTTTTCAACCCCAAATCAACCCTTAATCCACCCCTAATCTTTCCATAAACTTTCCACAAGTTTCCTACATATTTAATCACCTCAAAACATGCTCGAAACCTCTCCAAATCTTTGGTTTAATCCACCACCCAATTCTTGCTGAAATACCCCAAATCTAAATAATATTATTAAATAATTATTTATTGGAATATAATCCAAACATAAATCAGTTCACGTACGCATGCAAACCCATGCATGAAAACGTTACGTAAAAATAGTCGTTTCACCATAAACGCTAAAACGCCTTAGAAACATGTGATCAAGCATGACCTTGTATGACCTTCTAAAACTCAAACCAAATGGTCATACACTCATTATATGAATATATAAATATATTCCCTAAGCTATATTCAGTCAAATACGCAAAACGCTCGGAGTGCTCACGCGCGCCCTTTAAAGCAAGAAAAGCTCGGAGGAGTGCCGAGGTGGCACGAACTCCTATAAAATTAATTCCTAGAGTTCCTAATATCATTATTTACCATTCTAGAGATAACCCACGAAGTGGTTCATCAAAATTCAACAAAAACCACAGGAGGATTTCTTAACGCTCCTTTTTGGCCCGGGAGTGTCCCGATGGCCCGTAAATTATGTCACGGGTTGATATAACCCCATATAACTCAATGTAACACCTTAGTATATGTTTATTTACTATAATAAGTGTTTACAAACACTTGGAACTCATAAGAACAATTGGTTTCCCAAAATTTCCTTAGAGCACAAAAACACACCTTCGGGTGTCACGAAAATGCGTTTTACGCAATTACCTTGTAGTTTTTGACGTGCCACGAATTGGTAATCTTAAAAAGGGTTAAAATTACCTTCTAAATCAGTTGGTGTGACTAGTCAACAAGGCTCTCTATAGGGGCCGATTTTAAGGGCAAAAACTAGTATAAAATTTGCTTTAAAAATTTATAAAAGGCATAAAACATGATGACTCATCATCCCATGTGTTACATTACTTAATGCCAAAGTATGTAGGTCTCATTTGACCAGAGAGCTGTCGAAATTAGGTCATGGAACAAGGCCATGTGAGCTAGATACAAAACAAATGCTAAAAGCAAAAAGTAGATTCCTTTTTCTTTTTGCCTTTTGATTTCTTAAGCAAGTAACCTTCCTTGCTTGTTCCTTAGCTCTTCATGGCCGGTTTTTGAGCTCCATTCAGTCCCCAAATTCGTGACTCTACATGAGGAAGAAGACAACACAAACTTAGAAAAATCAAAAGAAGATACCTTACCTAAATTTCCTTGTCTTCTAGTTCACATTATTCCTTCCACATGCTCTTGCCTTGTCACACTCCACATGGCCGGTTTTTAGGCTGGAAAAGAGATCATTTATTGAGCCAATCAACCATTAATTAAACTAAGGAAAAGAATTGTCAAATGACATTAAAAATTTGACAAAACAAATCAATTTCCCAAATGCCTTCTTTCATTTACGTGAGTGAGCTTCACTTTCTTCCCTGCCCTCTCCTTGCACGGTTTGGTAAGCTCCCTCCTCTCTCTTCTAGCTTCATCTTCTTCCTTTGAAACTCTTAAGTCCATTAATGGAGTTTTAACTTCTATCTTCATCTTAAGGTAATTTCCTAGCATTTCTTGGCAAGTCTTGAAGCAAAACTCTTCCTAGCATATCAAGGTGGGTTCGGCCACATTTAGTTCTCCAAGGGGATTGTCCAAACCAACATTAAACCAAGGAGCATCTCAAGGTTATCTTAAGGTAGGTTTTAAAGCTTGGAAATCCTTAAAACACATTTTTGTGTGTAACCAAGTTATACCTCTTCTAAGTCTCTTTTCTTCTTCATTTTGATGAAGGAAAACTTGCTCTTCATCTACCTTTGGTGAGCCGAAATTATAAGAGGAAAAGTCTAAGGTAAAGTATTGTAAAACTACTTACAAATCTACTTAAGATCTTTGTTGAAGATCTAACTCCTAAACACCTTCACCTCTTGCATAAAACCGAAGAGGAGCATCAAGTTTACCTAGGAGAAAGCTTGGAGATTCAAGAAGAAGTTCAAGCACTTAACCACCTTTGTTAAGAAGTAAGTTTACTAAGTAAATCTTTATGTTATAAACTTTGTTAAGCTTCTAAAAATTGTACAAAAATTATGTACATCTCCTAGGCTAAATAATACCGAAACTATATGGTTTTATATGCCAAAGATATAATCTATAACATATATAGAAAATATTTACCTTAAGACACATTTTTGTGTCATAGAATTTGTTATTGTTACAAATTAATTAAGGCCGAAAAGTCTAGGGCAAAAATGCTTTATTTTAAGCTAAGAATCATATAAGACATTACAATAATTTTTACATGAGTTATATGACTCATATGAATTTATGTACATTTATTATGACATATAAATCCACTTTCATATACTATATGGTCACTAGATAAATATGGCCGAATTACCTAAGTGTTAAATAGGTATTAATGACCTACTTAGGTATATAAACTCATATCATAAAGTTTGGTGAGTTAAAAATATTTTATTAAAGCTTAAATGACTAATTAAATAAGTTATGTGGCTTAAATGTAATTTTTACAAAGTTTGGTACACTTATTGTGAAAACCGAGAGCTAAAGGGGTATTTGGTGTAATTATAATATAATATAAGGTTAGGAATTAAGTTTATGAATTTTAGATAATTTAAACAAGCTTTGAAATAACTTTTTATAAAGTTTTGGGCTATTATGTAATTTATAAAAGTTGTTATGAAAGTTTAGAATTTATTAGTGGGCGAATTCATAATTAAGAGAATTATTAGGTTCACTTTCGAAATTTTAAGGAATTAAATATTTAGACTATAGTTTATAAGTTATTAAGTAACTATTAGAAAGTTTTGGGGTGAAAATGTAATTAATGGAAAGTTCAAGACCAAAGCCGAATTATTTGGGGTTAGTTTGGTAATTTAGGAATTTATAAATATATATTCGGCATTTATGGAGAATTAAAATTAAAACTATAGTTTACATGTCATTATGTAAAAGTAATAAGATTTTGTGGTTAGATTGTAATTATAAGAAATAAATTATTAAAGCCGAGAATTTAAGGGGCTAAGTTGTAATTCTTGAGAGTTATAATATTTAAAAGCTATATACCAAAATATTAGGGATGGCTTTGTAATTTAGCTAAATAAGAAATTAAAACTCTATAATATAAAGAGATTAGAATTTAATATAAAGTTTATGAACTTATGAGGTTGTTTTGTAAATAACCGAAATATAAGAGTAAGAATTAGATTAAAATAAATATAGGTCCTACATGGATATTTGGAGGAATTTAGAAGAAAGAATTTTGATTAAAGGAATTATGGAGTTAAAACTATGGCTTACAAGGTTATAAGGAATTAAAAGATAAACAATAAATATTATTTATGGTTAAAAAGGAGAATAATAAAACTATAAGAATTCTATGTCTATGTATGACATATAAATATAGTTAAGGAATTATAAGTTGTTATGTCACCTAGACAAATAAAATAAACAACAAATGCAATAAACACATATATGTGCATTAAAGGATTTATAAATAAATCAAAAGGAATAACAAATAAGTTATACATATAATCATGAGGTGATTAAAAGAAATAAACCTCACATGAAATAACAATATGAAATTTGTTAAAAGATCCAATAGAATTATTATATAAGGGTAACATAAATTAACCCTCTCAGTTAATCCTATTCTAGGACTTTGTTTGACCAGACGTTGACCAGGGTATAATCAACTGCAACCTACGGTGAACGGTATGGGATTCTTGCAACCTGTTTTCTACCGGATTACACCGGCTTGTGTGCTATCTGTTGTTTGAAATAACGACCAAGATATTTAATGTAAACTGTTGTTTACTCTTGCACACTGTGGTATTATTTTATGTGCGTGAATGTTGCTGACTACATCGTGTATGTCCCACGCATACAAACACTACTATACCAGTGGATTAAATACCTGCGTTTCAGTATACCGAGGACTTGTACTCAAGTCTCTCACTAACTTCAGTTTATAACAAACGTCATTATCCTAAACGTGATAATTGACAATACACATTGTGTTCTTGTTTAACGTCTTTATATGACACTTAACAACTCTATACTACGAGAATGAGGAGCCCAGTTGGATCTGGCCATGCATGCTACAGGAGCTGTACCTGTCTCAGGTCGTCTCCTATCTACGTCGCGACGGAACATTCAGTTGGGAGGAAGACTTTATTCCTTCCGGGATTCAAATGCCCTTCAGTTCGAGGAAGACTTTATTCCTCTAGTGGGTTCTTATTACCCACACCATTCAGTTCAGGGTTTAACTACGTTATCTCCTGGGGTTTTTATACCCAACCTTTCTCTATAACGAGGTCACTATACCTCCACTATTTCAGATATTCAGTTATAACTGTCAGTCCCATTGTGTGGACCGACTATCAGTAAAGAATTTCAGTTTCAGCTAACTCGACCTTCTGTGTCTTGTTCTATGTGACATTATTGTCCTTGTATGGATACTTGTTATTATCAGACTATGCTTGTTTACAACTTTATAAAAATGAACTGCATGTATTCGACAAAGTAGTTGGTGTGGCCCGGTAGACGATGGGCTGCACGTTTTCCATACCAGCATTGTTTGCTGAGCCCCTTTGGGGGCACCCCCATTTTTCAGGTACCTGAAGTTAAGAAATTACCACACCGAGTGTAGGTGGGGTAGATTCAAGCTATGGGAGTCTTCTTCTAGACATTTATTTTACTTAAGTATTTTACATTAGAGTTTGATTCCTAGTATCTCGGGTTGTATCTGTATTCCAGACCGTGACATTTGAGGATTGTATTTGGACTTAGCCTGGTTGGTCACAAGGGTGGCCAACGGCATTGTAATACCGCCCGGTTGTTGTATTTATTTCCGCTGCAGTTGTATTTTATTTGGGAGTGATCGCCGTTCAGTTTATTGGATTTCGGGTTGGGGTATTACAAAAAATGGTATCAGAGCGTAGTTACGCTCTGGATACAAGGATACACCGAGATTAGGATATCTAATACTTTAGATTAAGGGTTGAGAGATAGTATTGAAAGGAGTTTAAGTTAGTTTACTTAGACTACTATCCAAGACCAAATAGTGACCTTAGTATATCTAATATACCTCAACATCCTGCAGATGTCAGGAAGAGGAGGACGACGTGGACAGGCCGATGAGGAGCCTCCGTTAGGCTGGCAGACATTGCCACTTTAATTGCTCAGGCTTTTGCACAGGCGGGGGTTACACAGCAGCAGCAGCAGTTACCTCCACCACCACCACCCAGGGAGAGAGACTGGGTGAAGAGTTTGGCTGATCTGAGGCCGACTGCATTCAAGGGGCAGACTGACCCTGCTCACTTAGAAACCTACATCATGGAGATGGAGACAGCGTTCGAGACGCTTGCAGTCCCAGCTAGGGAAAAAGTAAGACTTGCTGCCTTTTATCTGAAGGATGCAGCTAGAGATTGGTGGAACATGGTGAAAGCCGACCACCTGGATGACCCAGCTTTTACTTGGGACACTACACAGCACTACTTAGGGGCAAATACTACCTGGCCCACACCAGGATGGTGAAGACTAGGGAGTTTGATGCATTGGAGCAGACGGGGAAGATGACCGTTGATGAGTATTATGCTAAGTTACTTCATCTTCACTACTCCGACTACCCGGTATAGGATACTCGGACCAGGTGTTGGTCGACCGTTCTACGGGGACTGAGCCCTCGACTTCAGTTTGGGATGGGACCAATCATCCCTACCAGTTTGCAGTAAAACAGGAGAAACATAAACCAGTTGAAAATTTATTTACCTACTATACCCCGTCATGGAGAATTGGAGATTAATATCTGAGACTTCAGGAATGCTACCATGCTGCTTCCGTAGTGGGATCACTTGTAGGAGAAGGGATGCTTTGAGCCCCAAAATAGGAAGGACGGACCTGGTGGCGAAGATGCCAAGCAGGGGAACTCCAACAAAAGAAACAAACCCTATCAGAAAGGACAGGGGTCCTATCAAGGGAAAGGGAACCAAACTACTGGGAACCCCCAGTCAGGAACCTACGGAGGCAACTTCACAGAAAACCTACCCACCTAAGGGTAGGCACTCTAAGTTAAATTTGAGACTTTTGTGATTACTTCAGTACCGTTGGAATGTATAATTGACCTTGATTGTATTAGGTTCTGGACATGGCTCAAACACGGGCCAGAAGTATTCCGCCGTTTCAACTGTAAACAGTGCGGAAGGATCACCCCGGCGTGGACTGCCAGGGGGAGAAAGTCATGTGCCGCTACTGTCAGATACTCGGGCATCGTGCCTTCGAGTGTATCCGAAACCCGGAGAGCAGGAACTACCGTCCGGGAGCAAAGCCAAGCCCAGGCCAAAAGAATGGAGATCTAGCGATACTCGCCTCCACCAACAAACCAAATCAGGGGTACAAGGGCAAAGGCCCAGCATCGGGACCCGCCCTGCATGTCATGGACCGCTCAGATGAGGCTGGTCCTTCTACTAACCCAGGTATTTCTAAAACCGTGTGAACCTATTATCGAGCAATGGATGATGTGAATGAGTGCTTGCATGCCTTGATTGCCTAATTGAGTAGGAAGAATTAGTAAGACTCTAGTAAATTTTAAACCACGTAGGAAGTATAAGATATGCTTTCCTATCCCCTCACCGCCCTCCCTGGAGAAAACATTATCAAAGGTACAAGAACCAGGGAACGAACAATGTAAGGTTATCCAACCAGGATTGATACTACTCAAAGGATACCTAACACCAGGAGACACAAATGCAATCATCAGAAAGTCAAGAATTGGGAGCAGGGACCAGGAGGGTTCTACACTCCAGAATTTCCAGGAGGATCAAAATGAAGCTGAAAATGATGTGCTTAGGAAAGGATTGGAATCCTTACACAAAACTACCAGATACAAGAAATGGAGATGGAGCACAAGTACCAAAAATCCCAGAGAATTTTTACCAATTGTGGAAACAAGCAGTTAATACAGCTCAACAGCTAGAAGAAGATCCAGTTCCCAATCTAAGGGCTGATCTATGCATCATCAACTTCTATGAAGAAGGAGGCCGTTTAGGACTACACCAGGACAATGATGAAACAAAAGGGTCCCTTGAACAGGGAATACCAGTATTATCTTGTCAATTGGAGATGACGCAGAGTTCCTTATGGCGAGCAGAAGCGTGTGGACCTTGCAAGAAAAGAATATTGAGTTCAGGAGATGTTTTGATAATGGGTGGAAAGTCAAGGTTGCTATACCATGGAATTAAAAGGATTAAGCTAAACACAGCACCTTCGACAGTGATAAACACCACTCACATGAGACCAGGAAGATTAAGTTTAACCTTTAGAAAGTACTAGTGTTGTAATTGTTTTTGGACTTCAGAAAGGAGATCATCTCATCAATGAAGCATTATTGTTTGTGAAAGTGAATGTCTTTAGACCCCATCATGTATCAAAGTACTTACTCAGATTCTGTTATTAGGTTGTGCTAAGGAGACGGAAGGTGCCTTAAGTATACTTACTGAGGAGGAGGCCCGCAAGGGCGGCTCGATTCTCACTGGTACCTTTCCGGTTAATGGAGTGGATGCATTAGTACTGTTCGACTCCGGAGCCTCACATACTTTCGTTTCGCCTACGCTTGCGGGGAAGTTGGGGCTAGACGCAGTAGAGTTACCTGATTTTAAGGTGGCACTCCCGTCTAAGGAGAAGATCAGTTGCACTCGTCTTTATAGAGGAGCCACTATCAGTATTAAGGAGGAGGAATTTCCTATTGACCTTATTGAGTTCAGAGGTCTAGGATTCGACGTTATAGCCGGGATGGACTGGCTGGGGCGGCACAGAGGCCGCATTCTTTGTGCAGAGCGCAGACTGTTGCTTAAGAGCCCATCAGGAGTGACAGTATCTTACCGTCAGAGCCCTAGGGCACCATCGATAAAAGTTATATCTGCTATGTCCATGTACAAGCACGTCAGGAAGCAGAAGGAATATCTATGTGTTCAGAATGTAGAGCATGACCCTGATTTTGATCCAGCTATGCCAGTGGTGTCGGAATTTCCAGATATTTTTCCAAAGGAACTTCCAGGCTTACCGCCATCCAGAGAGGTAGAGTTCTCCATCGAATTACTACCAGGTACCGGTCCCATAGCTAAGGCACCGTACCGTATGGCACCAGCAGAGATGGCTGAGCTGAAGAGCAGCTGAAAGATTTATTGGACAAGGGATACATACGACCTAGCGTATCTCCTTGGGGAGCACCAGTCTTTTGTGAAGAAGAAGGATGGAAGCCTTCGTTTATGTATTGATTACAGAGAGCTTAATGCAGTATCGGTGAAGAACAAATATCCACTACCACGGATTGATGATTTGTTTGATCAGTTGAGAGGAGCAAAAGTGTTTTCGAAGATCGATTTGAGATCAGGCTACCATCAGATACCCATCAGGGAGCAAGACATAGAAAAGACAGCATTCAGAACACGGTATGGCCACTATGAGTTTACGGTTATGCCTTTTGGCTTGTCAAATGCACCTGCAGTCTTCATGGATTTGATGAACAGATTATTCAGAGAGCAGTTGGATAAGACCGTGGTTTGTATTCATCGATGACATCCTTCTATTCAAAGTCTAAGGAAGAGCACGAGAGCACCTCCGACATGTACTTGAGATCCTAAGGGAGAACCAGCTTTATGCTAAGTTCTCCAAATGTGAGTTTTGGTTAGACAGAGTTTCCTTTCTAGGACATGTCATCTCAGATGCTGGGATCGCGTGGATCCAGCAAAGATAGAAGCAGTTCGCACTTGGCCTAGGCCAAAAAGTTACGGACATCAGGAGTTTCCTTGGTTTAGCAGGATACTACAGAAGGTTTGTCAGAGACTTCTCCAAAATAGCCAAACCTATGACCAGCTTAATGAAGAAGGACGCACCTTTCACATGGACTACTGAATGTGAGACCTCATTCGAGCTTTTGAAGAATGCTTTGACATCAGCACCAGTTTTGACTATACCTGAAGGCACAGAGGGTTATGAAGTTTACTGTGATGCATCAGGCAGGGATTAGGGTGTGTACTCATGCAGAATGGGAAGGTAGTCGCCTACGCTTCCCGACAGTTGAAGAAACATGAGGAAAACTATCCCACACATGACTTGGAGCTTGGAGCTATTGTTTTTGCCTTGAAGATCTGGCGCCACTACCTGTATGGTGTCCAGATGACCGTATATTCGGATCACAAGAGTTTGAAGTATGTATTCACCCAGAAGGAGTTAAACATGAGACAAAGAAGATGGGTTGAATTTCTTAAGGATTATGACATTGATTTGCAGTACAAGGAAGGGAAAGCTAATGTTGTAGCAGACGCACTTAGTCGACGAGCACATTCTCTAAATGCCATTGTGGCTAGCTCGAGTCTTATGACGACATACGCAGAGCACAGCAGAGTGATCAGCGAATGATGGAGATCAGTCAGAAGTTGTCTGACGGTACATTTGAGGGTGGAAATATGAGTTTCAGCTACATGATGATGGACTATCAGATTGAAGGGAAGATTGTGTATTCCCAGAGACAGCACAGATATAAAGGAGCATATTCTTCGAGAGTCCCACACTTCTACCACATCTGTCCATCCAGGAGCTTCTAAGATGTACAAGATCTAAAGAGGTATTTCTGGTGGAGTGGTATGAAGGGCGACGTGACAGAGTATGTGATTCGATGTCTCACTTGTCAGAAAGTGAAATTCGAACATAGACGACCAGGAGGTATGGTACAGTCTATGCCAGTTCCAGAGTGGAAGTTTTATGATATCTCTATGGACTTCGTGGTGGGACTACCACCTACGAGAGGAGGCCTTAATATGATTTGGGTTGTTGTTGATCGACTGACTAAGGTTGCTAGGTTTATTCCGATGAAAGACACTTGGAAAGTGCCAAAGTTAGCAGAGCTATTTGAGCAGGATTATCAGACATCATGGAGTACCTAAGACTATTGTTTCAGATCGAGACACTAGATTTCTCTCACGATACTGGCGAGCTACTCGCGAGGCACTTGGCACTGAGTTGAAGCTTAGCACAGCATTTCATCCTCAGACAGATGGTCAGTCAGAGAGGACTATTCAGACCTTAGAGGACATGCTACGAGCATGTGCCTTGGATTTCAGGGCAGCTGGATAGATAGATTACATCTCATCGAGTTTGCTTACAATAACAGCTATCACGCCTCTATACAGATGTCACCTTTTCAGGCTTTATATGGCAGACCATGCCGCACACCTTTATGCTGGGACGAGTCTAGTGAGACCGTCATCATTGGGCCTGAGTACTTGGAGCAAGTCCAGGCAGAAGTTCAGCAGATCAGAAACAATATGAAAGCAGCACAGGACAGACAGAAATCATATGCTGATGAGAGGCGACGAGACCTTGAGTTCGCAGTTGGCGACCAGGTATTTCTACGAGTTTCACCCATGAAGGGTGTATTCAGATTTGGTCAGAAGGGCAAGCTAAGCCCGAAATTTGTAGGACCCTACGCTATCATAGAGCGGGTGGGCCTAGTGGCATATCGACTTGATTTGCCAGCCGAGTTGGGCAAAGTACACAATGTTTTTCACGTGTCTCAGCTTAAGAAATACATGCCTCATCCTTCTCATGTTCTACAACCAGAGACACTCTCTTTAGAACCAACAATGCGGTATGTGGAAACACCGCAAAGAATCTTAGATAGGAAGACACGAGAGACTCGAAACAAGTCTGTGAGCCTCGTGAAGGTTCTTTGGTCGAACCACGATGTGGAAGAGGCCACATGGGAACTCGAAGCTGATATGCGAGCGAAGTTTCCCTCATTATTTACCGACTAGGCACTTTAGTCTAGGGTACGGGGGCGTACCCCTTCTTTTTGGGGGTAGAGCCTTTTTCATTTTTGAGTTTAGTGTGCACTTTGTTGCACCTTTGTGCATTGCATTTGTTGCTTTTGTGCATTTCAGTTGTTGCACTTTTGTGCATTTCAGTGACACCTTGTCTTGTATGTGTTCTTGTGTAACACTGTGTTTGAATGTACCTTGTACTTCTACTTGATTGTGTGTACTTCATTACACTACAATGGAAATATTATGCACTACGTTGCACCATTTGAAATGAAAAGTGATTGTGTTCACTACCTTGCTTTACACTGCAAGTATATGTTATGACATTCCAAGTATTTCTGTTGTACTTGATATACACTATGAACTTAGGGATATAGAGACTTGGGACTTGATCCCTAAAAATTAGATTGAGTTGTGGATACTTAGTGGAACTTGATTCCCCCACAACCTTATACTTTAAATATGAGACTTCGGGGCGAAGTCCTTTTTTAAGGGGGGTAGATTGAAATACCCCAAATCTAAATAATATTATTAAATCATTATTTATTGGAATATAATCCAAACATAAATCAGTTCACGTACGCATGCAAACCCATGCATGAAAACGTTACGTAAAAATAGTCGTTTCACCATAAACGCTAAAACGCCTTAGAAACATGGATCAAGCATGACCTTGTATGACCTCTAAATCAAACCAAATGGTCATACACTCATTATATGAATATATAAATATATTCCCTAAGCTATATTCAGTCAAATACGCAAAACGCTCGGGAGTGCTCACGCGCCCCCTTAAAGCAAAAAGCTCGGAGGAGTGCCGAGGTGGCACGAACTCCTATAAAATTAATTCCTAGAGTTCCTAATATCATTATTTACCATTCTAAGATAACCCACGAAGTGGTTCATCAAAATTCAGCAAAAACCAAGGAGGATTTCTTACGCTCCTTTTTGGCCCGGGAGTGTCCCGATGGCCCGTAAATTATGTCACGGGTTGATATAACCCCATATAACTCAATCATTACATATGTTTATTTACTATAATAAGTGTTTACAAACACTTGGAACTCATAAGAACAATTGGTTTCCCAAAATTTCCTTAGAGCACAAAAACACACCTTCGGGTGTCACGAAAATGCGTTTTACGCAATTACCTTGTAGTTTTTGACATGCCACGAATTGGTAATCTTAAAAAGGGTTAAAATGACCTTCTAAATCAGTTGGTGTGACTAGTCAACAAGGCTCTCTATAGGGGCCGATTTTAAGGGCAAAAACTAGTATAAAATTTGCTTTAAAAATTTATAAAAGGCTTAAAACATGATGACTCATCATCCCATGTGTTACATTACTTAATGCAAAGTATGTAGGTCTCATTTGACCAGAGAGCTGTCGAAATTAGGTCATGGAACAAGGCCATGTGAGCTAGATACAAAACAAATGCTAAAAGCAAAAAGTAGATTCCTTTTCTTTTTGCCTTTTGATTTCTTAAGCAAGTAACCTTCCTTGCTTGTCCTTGCTCTTCATGGCCGGTTTTTGAGCTCCATTCAGTCCCTAAATTCGTGACTCTACATGAGGAAGAAGACAACACAAACTTAGAAAAATCAAAGAAGATACCTTACCTAAATTTCCTTGTCTTCTAGCACAATTCCTTCCACTCTCTTGCTTGTCACACTCACATGGCCGGTTTTTAGCTGGAAAGAGATCATTTATTGAGCCAATCAACCATGAATAAACTAAGGAAAAAATTGTCAATGACATTAAAAATTTGACAAAACAAAATCAATTTCCAAATGCTTCTTTCATTTACGTGAGTGAGCTTCACTTTCTCCTCCTGCCTCTCTTGCACGGTTTGGTAAGCTCCCTCCTCTCTCTTCTAGCTTCATCTTCTTCCTTTGAAGCTCTTAAGTCCATTAATGGAGTTTTAACTTCTATCTTCATCTTAAGGTAATTTCCTAGCATTTCTTGGCAAGTCTTGAAGCAAAACTCTTCCTAGCATATCAAGGTGGGTTCGGCCACATTTAGTTCTCCAAGGGATTGTCCAAACCAACATTAAACCAAGGAGCATCTCAAGGTTATCTTAAGGTAGGTTTTAAAGCTTGAAAATCCTTAAAACACATTTTGTGTAACCAAGTTCTACTTCTAAGTCTCTTTTCTTCTTCATTTTGATGAAGGAAAACTTGTCTTCATCTACCTTTGGTGAGCCGAAATTATAAGAGAAAAGTCTAAGGTAAAGTATTGTAAAACTACTTACAAATCTACTTAAGATCTTTGTTGAAGATCTAACTCCTAAACACCTTCACCTCTTGCATAAAACCGAAGAGGAGCATCAAGTTTACCTAGGAGAAAGCTTGGAGATTCAAGAAGAAGTTCAAGCACTTAACCACCTTTGTTAAGAAGTAAGTTTACTAAGTAAATCTTTATGTTATAAGCTTTGTTAAGCTTCTAAAAATTGTACAAAAATTATGTACATCCCTAGGTAAATAATACCGAAACTATATGGTTTTATATGCCAAAATAATCTATAACATATATAGAAATATTTACCTTAAGACACATTTTTGTGTCACAAATTTGTTATGTTACAAATAATTAAGGCCGAAAAGTCTAGGGCAAAAATGCTTTATTTTAGCTAAGAATCAATATAAGACATTACAATAATTTTACATGAGTTATATGACTCATATGAATTTATGTACATTTATTATGACATATAAATCCACTTTTATATACTATATGGTCACTAAATAAATATGGCCGAATTACCTAAGTGTTAAATAGGTATTAATGACCTACTTAGGTATATAAACTTATATCATAAAGTTTGGTGAGTTAAAAATATTTTATTAGCTTAAATGACTAATTAATAAGTTATGTGGCTTAAATGTAATTTTTACAAAGTTTGGTACACTTATTGTGAAAACCGAGAGCTAAAGGGGTATTTGGTGTAATTATAATATAATATAAGGTTAGGAATTAAGTTTATGAATTTTAGATAATTTAAACAAGCTTTGAAATAACTTTTTATAAAGTTTTGGGCTATTATGTAATTTATAAAAGTTGTTATGAAAGTTTAGAATTTATTAGTGGGCGAATTCATAATTAAGAGAATTATTAGGTTCACTTTCGAAATTTTAAAGAATTAAATATTTAGACTATAGTTTATAAGTTATTAAGTAACTATTAGAAAGTTTTGGGGTGAAAATGTAATTAATGGAAAGTTCAAGACCAAAGCCGAATTAGTTGGGGTTAGTTTGGTAATTTAGGAATTTATAAATATATATTCGGCATTTATGGAGAATTAAAATTAAAACTATAGTTTACATGACATTATGTAAAAGTTATAAGATTTTGTGGTTAGATTGTAATTATAAGAAATAAATTATTAAAGCCGAGAATTTAAGGGGCTAAGTTGTAATTTTGAGAGTTATAATATTTAAAAGCTATATACCAAAATATTAGGGATGGCTTTGTAATTTAGCTAAATAAGAATTAAAACTCTATAATATAAAGAGATTAGAATTTAATATAAAGTTTATGAATTGGGTTGTTTTGTAAATAACCGAAATATAAGAGTAAGAATTTAGATTAAAATAAATATAGGTCCTACATGGATATTTGGAGGAATTTAGAAGAAAGAATTTTGATTAAAGGAATTATGGATTAAAACTATGGCTTACATGGTTATAAGGAATTAAAAGATAAACAATAAATATTATTTATGGTTAAAAAGGAGAATAATAAAACTATAAGAATTTTATGTCTATGTATGACATATAAATATAGTTAAGGAATTATAAGTTGTTATGTCACCTAGACAAATAAAATAAACAACAAATGCAATAAACACATATATGTGCATTAAAGGATTTATAAATAAATCAAAAGGAATAACAAATAAGTTATACATAAATCATGAGGTGATTAAAAGAAATAAACCTCACATGAAATAACAATATGAATTTGTTAAAAGATCCAATAGAATTATTATATAAGGGTAACATAAATTAACCCTCTCAGTTAATCCTATTCTAGGACTTTGTTTGACCAGACGTTGACCGGGAATTCAAGTAACAGTCTACGGTGAACGGTATGGGATTCTTGCAACCTGTTTTCTAACGGATTACACCGGCTTGTGTGCTATCTGTTGTTTGAAATAACGACCAAGATAATTAATGTAAACTGTTGTTTTACTCTTGCACACTGTGGTATTATTTTATGTGCGTGAATGTTGCTGACTACATCGTGTATGTCCCACGCATACAAACACTACTATACCAGTGGATTAAATACCTGCGTTTCAGTATACCGAGGACTTGTACTCAAGTCTCTCACTAACTTCAGTTTATAACAAACGTCATTATCCTAAACGTGATAATTGACAATACACATTGTGTTCTTGTTTAACGTCTTTATATGACACTTAACAACTCTATACTACGAGAATGAGGAGCCCAGTTGGATCTGGCCATGCATGCTACAGGAGTTGTACCTGTCTCAGGTCGTCTCCTATCTACGTCGCGACGGAACATTCAGTTGGGAGGAAGACTTTTTCCTTCCGGGATTCAAATGCCCTTCAGTTCGAGGAAGACTTTATTCCTCTAGTGGGTTCTTATTTCCCACGCCATTCAGTTCAGGGTTTAACTACGTTATCTCCTGGGGTTTTTATACCCAACCTTTCTTATAACGAGGTCACTATACCTCCACTATTTCAGATATTCAGTTATAACGTCAGTCCCATTGTGTGGACCGACTATCAGTAAAGAATTTCAGTTCAGCTAACTCGACCTTCTGTGTCTTGTTCTATGTGACATTATTGTCCTTGTATGGATACTTGTTATTATCAGACTATGCTTGTTTACAGCTTTATAAAAATGAACTGCATGTATTCGACAAAGTAGTTGGTGTGGCCCGGTAGACGATGGGCTGCACGTTTTCCATACCAGCATTGTTTGCTGAGCCCCTTTGGGGGCACCCCCATTTTTCAGGTACCTGAAGTTAGAAGATCACCACACTGAGTGTAGGTGGGGTAGACCAAGCTTGGGAGTCTACTATTAGAATTTATTTTATTAGTATTTTACTTGAGTTTGATTCCTAGTATCTCGGGTTGTATCTGTATTCCAGACCGTGACATTTGAGGATTGTATTTGGACTTAGCCTTGTTGGTCACAAGGGTGGCCAACGGCATTGTAATACCGCCCGGTTGTTGTATTTATTTCCGCTGCAGTTGTATTTTATTTGGGAGTGATCGCCGTTCAGTTTATTGGATTTCGGGTTGGGGTATTACACTTGCACAAATTCAACAAATCCAAATTCTCACATTTTGCATTTTGCACTCTTATGCATTTCTAACTTCTTCTTGCTTGTTTCTACCTCCTTCCAACCTCACCAAATCTCTTATTGACCATTCCAATTCATTCCTAGATAGTTGCACTAACTATGCCCAATTTCACTCTCCATTTCCATGACTATAAGCACTAACTCATTTCCTAGAAATTTCAAGTTGCCAACATCATTATGCTACAGATTTTACACTCTCTCTTATCCATTCTCCATGTATCATTTCTAGGCTACCACTCCACTCTACTCAACACTATAAACACCTAGGTTCTCCAATTCACTAAGTCATCTTAAAACACTCATTTTCTACCAAAATTTTGCCATAACCTCCCCATAAACCTAACATGTCCAAAACCATCAAATCTCTCCAATTTTCATTCCTAATCTAGCCACACCCATGAGGGTCCTACCAGCACACACAATTTTCTCAAAATCCCATCAACAACAATACAAGCACTAAACATGAAGTGCATGGCTCTAAGGCCCTTAATTCAAACCAACAATTCACAAGTTCTCTCAAAATCAACTAAACACATTACTTTTCATATTTTGGGTTCATTATTCAATTTAATCCATCCCAAATTCTTAAAAAAAAAAATCAAAATAACCTTAGGGTAACTTAATTACCTTATTCCTCCATTTTGTTTGTTTCCAAGCTTCTCATCTCCTCTTCTTGGTCAAAATTGGTCAAGTTGACCAACCATTTTCCAACCTCACATTTAACACCCAAATGGGGAATTAGGCACTAATTAATACACCCATGCTTATTAATTAAGTTGGAAGCAAGAGGAAGTGCTTAGAGCACAAAAATGAGAATTTACCTTAAACCCTAAGGTGGGTTTTTGGTCATGAATCAAAGAGGGCTCCCAACCACCATTGATGACTTGAAAAGAAGCTAAAACAAGGAAGGAACAATGCATAAGAGAGGGCAAAAATTGGCCATACAAGGAATGGGAAGAAAAGTGAGTTTTTCCTTGAAATTTTTACCTTAAAAGAGAGGGGAGACTCCAAGGTACACATTGATGCCATTTTCTCTTCAAATGGCCAAAACCCGTGGAGGTCAACTTCATCCTTTTGGAATTTTAAAAAGAGAGAAGTGTAGAGCTTGAGGAGGAGAAGAGAAATATGTATTTTATTTTGCATTTAGAGCTTGTATGTGGCTAGAGCATGCAGGAGAAGATGGAGTGGCCATGGAGGTTTTCAAAACCGTGAAAACCAGTAGAGATGGATGGGGGAGCCGGCTGGAGGAAGGAGGAAAGGAAGAAAGAGAGGAAAGAGAGAAATGAGGGAGGAGAGAGAAGAAAAGTTACTTTTGTAACTTTTCTCTTTTTGCTTTTTCCCTCTTCTCTATTTAATTAGCTAGCTAGTAATGTGAGAGGGCTGTTTTACTTAATAAAAAACCGGCCCCTATAATAATACCAGTTGGGAGAGTTTTTCGTCTTTTACAGAAAATGCTCGTTATTTTACCCGGTTTTAGCACTATTCACTATCCGGGCCCATTTTCTGGAATTTTCTCGTTTCTTTAATATTGGTTCTAAAGCTTCCATTAATGCTTAATTATAGTTATTTGATGAACTATAATTTTTACGGGTTCATTTGACCACTTAAAGTCACATTTTCGGGTTTTCTCGAAAAATGTGTGCTAAAGCTTTATTAGCGTTTTAATATATTATTTGGATTCATTTTCTTCGGGAGTTGTTCCCATACATTATTTAGGCCTTATTAAGCCTTTTAAAGTCATTTAATACTCTTGTCAAGGTCGTATTCCTCCTAGGGTCACTTAACGCTCAGTTTAACGTTTTTCACTTTTTAAGCGTTTTTCTTATTTCTTTTGGATTTATTCTTTTCACCAAAATTCATTAGGCACTAATAGGCCCTCAATATTGTATTAGAGTAATTTAATCACCCTAATTAAGTTTGGGGTATTTCAACCTACCCCTTAAAGAACTTTACCCACAAAGTTAGTGAGTCTAAGATTGTTAGTCACCAAGGTACCTCAATTCTAAGGTTATAAACTCTATATAACCTGACATACTCCAACGTCTGACTCGATTTATACCGCACATCCAAACAACATGTCAAGCATGCATAGCAACCAAAAATATCATTGTCCAATCTCTCAATGGGGGCCCATCCGTAGACAATTAGGCACTAAGTCCTCCCCCATATCGAGTGATCCCTAAGGTACCGGTCACGTTTGAACACTTACGCTCTCTGGTTCACGACCGTCATGACATTGAGCACTTACTCTTTCTGGCTCTACGGTCCTTTGGTTCTGATCAAATTCATTTGCACCTCTAGAGAATCCTCATGCTCCAAAGTGGGTACTCTTCCCTGACCGGACTACTCATATCTGGTGGCCATTGGACAAATACAAAACACACACTACAAACGTCCTACAGGTCACTTAGTACCCTTGCTCGTCCGTTGTAGTGGTTTCAAAACTATTCATCACTTCCACCGACTCACAACTAGCTTCACCTCCATGGTTTCAACCCGATACCGGTGCCTAGCCATGAAAGATCCACTAGCGCCCGTGGGAGCGGTTTCAAAACCGATCCTCATTCTCAAGTTTGAAGAAAATCATTTGTGCCAAAATCATTTTGGAAATTCATTTTGGAAACTTCAATGCAACTCCAAATTCCTATTTATGTTAGTTATACCTATTACTAGTGTGATTACTTGTAGCCAATTATAAGGAGCTTCAAGAGTCATTCAACCCCAATGTGATCAGCATTGGTGTTGAACTATCCATCCACCTTTAATACCCCGGACCTAAAAATGGGGACTTAATAATTCTAATATGATTATTTAAGGCCTAATGGTTCCTAGAGAGAATTGGTAAAGAGAATAAAACCAAAAGGAAAGAGAAAACGCTTGAAAAGCGAAAAATGCTAAAACGTGCATTAAATGAGTATAGGAGGTATAAGACCTTGGTTAGGGTCCGAGATGGATTCCTAAGGCTTAGTTAGGCCTAATTAGTATACGGGAATGATTCCCGAAGAAAACGGATCCAAATAATGGATTAAAACGCTAACGGAGTTTTACAGAACGTTTTTTCGAGGAAACCCGAAAACGTGACTTTAAGCGGTCAAATAGACCCGTAAAAATTATAGTTGACTAAATAACTATAATTGAGTACTAACGGAAGCTTAAGAACCATTAAAATCAAAGAAACGAGAAAAATCCAAAAAAGGGGCCCGGTTAGTGAATAGTGCCAAACCGGGTAAAATAACAAGCGTTTTTTGTAAAGACGAAAAACGCTCCAGTTTATAAGTATAGGTGGGGCCGGTTTTTAGTAGCCAAACAGCCTCCCCTCTCTATACTAGCTAGTTAGTAAATAAAGAAAGAAAAGAAAAGGAAAGGAAAAGTAAAAAGTAGAAAAGGGGATTTTAGTCTCTCTCCTCCCTCACTTCTTTCTTTTCCTTCCCACCTCCTTCCTTCTTCCTGCCGTCCTCCTCCCTTCCTCTCTGTACTGAAACAAAAATGGAGCCCCCTCCTCCATGGCTTCCTCCACTTCTTCTTCTTGCTTAAGCTTTATTTAAGCTCCAAACTCAAAAATAACCACATATTTGTGTTCCTCTCATCAAACCCTATCATCCTCTCTTTTCAAAATTCAAAAAGGATGAGTTTCATTTTCATGGGTATTGGCCATTTGAAGAGAAAATCACGCCATCTTGAAGCTTCCTCTTTCATCCAAGGTAAAAATATCCAAAGAAAAATACATTTTTCTTCACCCTCTTGTGTTGGCCGATTTTGGCATATTTTAATTCCTTGCTTCTCCTTGTTTTGAGCTATTCTCCATGTCTCCAATGGTGAGTTGGAGCTCCTCCTTTGATTCATGCCAAAACCAATCCTAGGGTTTCCTAAGGTAATGTCCAATTTTATGCCTTAAGCCTCTTTTTGGATTCATGAATTATCTTCACAAGCTAGGAGAGCTAATTTGTACTCCTTATATCCATTGGTATATTGGTCTAGAGAATTGGGCAAGAGATTGCCTTGACCGATTTTGGGTGAAGAGAAGAGGAGAAGGGTATTAAAAAGGAAACTTAAGAGAATTCAAGGTAAGAAACCAACCCTAATGTATAATCTATATGTATTAGAATTTGGGATGGGTTAATAAAATGAATGAACCCCACATGAGTGTGGTAATAATGTGCTTGTATAGAAATAATGCAAGTGAGAAAGCATTTATGAATTTAGTGTTTGATTTGGGACCTATGTATTTGATGAATTATGCATTATGGTGCTTAATGAGATTTTGCTTGAGTGATGAGGAAATGTTGTGTGCTGATAGAACCCTTGTGGTTTGGCTAGTTTTAGGTGGATTTAAATGATGATATGAGCTTTGGGCAATGTAAGAAAAGTAGCCGGGCTATGGCAAAATTACAGTAGAAATCTAAGTGATTTAAGTGATGGTTTGAGTAAAGAATAACCTAGGGTTAGCTAGGTATGGATGGAGGTTGAATTGAGTTAGTAAACCATCTTGGGAATGCTTGTTTAAGGATAGAAGACTTGTGCAAAAATCTGTAGCAAAAGAAGTTGTTTAAGTGCCTTAGGAGTTTTGGAAACAATAAGGATTTAAGGCTTTAAGAGTGACGCATGAACCTTGGTATGAGAAGTGCATTGTCTTAGAAGATTTGGAATGGTCAAATGGAGTGAGAACAAAACGCAAATTGCCAAGAGGTGAAAATCTGTAGCACAAGTGTGCAAAATGTAACAGAGAGAATGAAATTTGTAGAAATTGAGCAAGAATTTGAGTAAGAAATAAACCTATGTTTTGAAGAGGTTTTGAGCATGTTTTAGGGTGATTAAACATGTAAGAAACATGTGGAATGATTAGGAAATGATTAGAGGTGAATTAGGGGTTGAAAACTGATCAAAAACTGTAAATTTTGACAGTTCCAGGGGTTGTCCGGGTTTGCAAATCGGTACACAAACCCGGACCACATAAAAAACGCACCAGAGAGTGATTCCAGGGGTTGGTCCGGGTTTATATCCCAGGACACCAACCCGGACCACATGTAAAAGTGTCCAGAAACTTATAACCGTGTCTGGTCCGGGTTTGTAACCCCAGACACAAACCCGGACCAGTGTAAAAACTTGCTAGAAAGTGTTTTTAAGTGTCCTAATGATGGGGAAGTGAATGGTAATGGTTTTAGGTGATGTTTAGGACTTGTTTGGTGACCTAAGAAGGTCTTAGGAAGTGTAAACAAGTTTGAGAAGTGAATGAGAAAGATGTGAGTTTAAGAACACATGAATTAAACTAAGGAATAATGGGATAACGGGGCTAAGTATGGGAGTATTAGTTTTATATACCGTAACCCCATAATGTTAATAGAAACATTTGAATGTTATCAGTGGAACCAGTGTGAACCAAGAACGGGAGGTCACACGGTAAAGCTAACTCCGGTGAAAGGTATGATTTTCTCATACCCCGTATGCTAACTGAGTTACTCTGATTTGTGTGTTTGTGTGCCGGCTTAATCAAGACTAAAGCATGAAAATAATCCATTGTTTGATTATGTATGCCTTGTTGTATGTTGTATGAGATAACATACTTGTATGCCGGTGTGGTCTAACATAGTGCATAGACCGACTCATAGTGAGTAGCGGTTGACTAGAAACTCGTAGATCGAGTAGTTTCATAAATAATGGAAACGTGCAAACACATAAACTATCGATTTAACTATAACGATACGCAAACAAATGAACTCACTAGAAGGTGAGGAGATGTTCGGGTTGAGTAAACACCCGATAACGGTTAGAAAACCATATTGTAACAATCCACGAAATAAATAAGAGTGGAGAGATAAATGAACCTCCATCGAAAGGATTGAAGTAAGTCCAATGTTGTTAACTTATAAGAACTGTAAAAGAGACCTAAGGGATTAGTAACTCCCTTGAGACATGGTCGTCCTCTTATATGAGGATTTACCCGGTATAAGAAAATAACCGAAGTAAAAGTATATGAAATGTTCGGGTAACCCTTAAACCTAAGATTACCCGAACTTAAGTAATGTTCCCAAAGTCATTAGAAACATCGAGAGTGATGCTTCTAGACTAATATACATAATAATAGTATAACTCCGAGAGAGGAGTGTATGGGAATGTAAGAAGTCTGGGAGTAGTCGGACCCTATGTGAAAGTAGTAGGAACTAAGAGAGAGTTCCGGGAGCTAGTTGAACTATGCTCGAGAGCCATGCGTTTTGGCTTAAGAATGTATTAAGAGAAATAAGCCAGAAGAGCGTAGGAGACCTGTAGTGTCTCGAGAATTACGTGAGCTTGAGTATTAGTAACCCAAGAGAGTGGGTGTGCTAAAGAGTAAGTAACCCAAGAGTGTGGGTGAGATAAGTATAAGTAACCCACGAGAGTGGGTGAGATAAAGAGTAATAACCCAAGAGTGTGGGTGAGTATAAGAATGAGTAACCCGAGTGTATGGGTGAGTTATTGAGTAAGTAACCATGACATGGTGAGGTAAAACCCTCGAGGCCTAAGAGTAAGTTGATACAACTAACAACCCTGTTATGTTAGTTAGGGATTGTATCCCATGATTGATTGTCGAGTCTTGTGTAGTGTACATATATAATGTATTACTATAAGCATGTTGTATGAATTAAAATGAATTCCATGCTCTCAACAAAAGTAGTCAACGTACCCGGGTTAGCATACGGGGTATGAGAATTTCATATGCAGCGTTAAGCTGAGCCCCTAGGGGCATCGTTTTTATTTGCAGGTACACCGGAGACGATACCGTTCGAGAGTAGGACGGGGACGGTGGTTAGCATGGGTAGTTAGGCTTTAATTACTTATGTATTGGAATGAGGTGTTAGACCAAATATGTTATCGGCATCCGTATATTGTAGTCTCGGTATAGTAAGGAAATGAAATGAGTATTGTGTTTGTATTGTGTACTCGGCTGTTCCTGTCCATCAGGCCGTTACTGTAATTGGGTTAGGCCTGGTTAGCCACGAGGGTGGCTAACGGCGTTGTATCACCCTCCGTTGTATTTAGAGTTCCGCTACGAGATTGATGGTAATTGTGATAGTTTAGGAGGTAATGACGTGTTTAATGGTTGGGGTGTTACAAAAATGGTATCAGAGCGAAGTATCGCTCTAATGACTGGAAATACCGGGCTTAGGAAATACCGAGTTAGGAGTTAGAGACTTAGGGCTAAGGGTTGAGTGTTAGCGTGAGAGAAGCGCTAGATAGGAACTTCCAGTATGATCTGGATACCTACAATACCAAACCCGCCCTCCACAACCCCGTATTAAAAGCTTGGGAAAGAACGCCAGAGAGATGGAGAAACCCGATCTCGTAGTTATTAAATGTTTCAATATGAACCAGAAGCTGTCATGCGGTAAATCCCGAGAACCGGAAATCTCGGAGATGGATCCCGCTGGAACAACAATAACCGCACTTAATGGTGGGAGATCGAGGAATCCTAATCCAAAGGAGACCGGAATCTGCGGCAGCATGGGGCGACATGCTTAGCAGTCGCGAGAACCCGACTGGCCAAGCAGCAGCAAGAAGCAAAGCAATAACCGTGCAACAAGGCGGATTCACGAGAAGTAACGAGAACCGGGACACATGTATACGGACCGCCATAGTTAATTAATACCACCAACTGTATACCAACCAACTAAGAACCTAGTCAAGAGTAGGTACTCCCACCCTACCACACCCAAAAAGGTTACAACACCTAGCATACATAGCTTAGACAACTACGAGCACATCTACGGGATATACCTGAATAGGACTACTGAAGTAGTGCCTAAATGACTTAAACCTCGGTAACCACAGTAAAGACGTGGGAACGAGCAACGAGGTAGAACATAGAACTAAGTAATTAAGGAACTCCGAGAGTGGAGAAGCACCTAAATGGATGATAGTCATGTCAAGATGAATATGAAGCAGCTCCGAAGAGTAGTTATCCAACTAAAGGATCAAAGGAAGAGCCGACAAGGCTACCAAATACAATGTGAACAATACCGTGACCGGTATGAGTTAACCCAAAAACCGCCTGTACCGCGCACTTGCCACGACAAGTGCATTAATGACGGAACCATTAGAGGAACTTTAACAAGCGACAAGTACTTAGTAAGTACTATGATGGCGAGAGAAGCCAATATAGCTACACAAACCCTAGGAATTTTGAAATGAAGCTTCGGAAAGGCCTAACGGCCTGACCACTGTATTGAAGAGCATACCAGTCGGTGAGAAGCTAGATCTGGTAAGAAGCAACCGGCATTGAAATGCCGTGAAGATTTTTGGTTTCAAAACTCAAAATTTTCTTTCAAAACATGAAATTTTCCAAAACCCCCAAATTTTAAAATCCAAACCAGAGAACCACGGTAAATTATCATAGGACGATACAAGAGGAGTTGACAACAGAATACTTCACCTAGGCGTGTGACCGACACTACAAGTGTACACAAATGAGACATGGAACGACCGCACTCCGAAGGAGCTTGCGGGCCTGACAGACCAATTATGAGTTAGTCGGGTAAGTGGTAACGTATCAATAAGATAATCCATGTATGTATACAAGTAGAGTATGAAACACAGGAAGTAGTCGACTCCATACTACGGACGAAAGAGCCAGTTCAGAATAGAACAACTGACTACCATAATGATCAAGGAGAAGAACCCAGCAAGATGACAGACCTAATATGTAGCGTTAAGAAGTGCGGGAAGCACAGAGTATTAAGTATAGACATTGAATATGTCTTAGGAAATACATAATAACTGGAATGAATACCAGCGTAAGCAATACGGCGAATGCCCAAAATGAACATATTAATGTTCGATAACGGGATAGAATTCCCACAGGATACCTCACTGAGGAGAATAACGACCTGACCAAGAAGGTAAAAGAAGAGTACCAATGATTTACCCAATAACAGGAGACGCCACAACCCTGAACGGGATAGTCAAGTATATGACCACAAGGCGGGGTAAGGAACTGAACATACCCAAGAGACCAAGCCAGATGTAATGGCGCAACTCAGTAACACCCAGGAGCAATCCGTGAAGGGTGCGAATCAACAGTAGTTAAACGAGATATCGTGTTGAGAACACAAGTGTTAAAGCGAACACTCGGGTAGAACCCGAAGGGATCCCACGTAACACGGGATACCCTAAATTTCCAGAGGGCATGAATTAATATCAAGATACTTAAAGGGCCTTCCAAGTACGGAAGCGTGATGAGACAACTATGTTAAAGAACCCAGCAATACCTCTAAACCATTTAATGGTGTACGGAGAAGTAGAAACTTGTATAAACAGCCGCATAGAGCATGGCTCGAGGCAAAGTGGCTTGTAAGCCGGAAAACTAACTACAACTCGTAGATTTAAACGTTGCAAACCTATGAATAAAGGCATAAGAGAAACGGTGGAGAATGAACCACTACCTTAGAGTGGGGATACCACTTGTTATTATGGGGCCTATGGAGGGGTAATTGCGTGAATCCTCCAGAGAAAGGCTACCACCTATGAATGTAATGTGAAACCGCTAGAGCGGTGTAGTGAAACTTGAGCATGTGTTTATTGCCAAGGAGTGTTTGAAAGGAAATAGTAGTTAGAAAGGCTTGATAGCAGTGGTCGAAACCAAGAGAGTAATCGGTTGGGTAGTAAACACAATACGTGTGCGGTACGAATTGCAAAGTAACAGTGCGCAAGTGCGCAGAGAGACTTAAAAGAGTAGTATATTTTATTGAGCCAAGTGAATGGCAAGCCATATTATAATGGTGGGAATACATGAGCGGAAGCTAAAGTAGTAGCGGATGCCATGTAAGCAAATGTGTTTAATGAGTAAGAACATGGTACGCAGCAAGCGACTGTTATAAGAGTATAATCAGATAACGATATAAAGTTGATGAGAAAAGATGGTAAAGGAAACATGTTCATTCCTATAGCGATCTCATAAGAGATTTACTGCCAAGCGTTTACGCCTCTGCACTCTGTAGGACTGAGTGTTTTGGTATTGCACCTGTGCAGTAATGATCTAGTGGGGTAGCTAGGAAAGTCAACGAACATAGCACAAGCCTGTTGAGCGAAAACCTAGAGAGATAACCGTGCGGCCGTTGGCCAAAGATGCACGAAGAACGTGGGCAATAACCCACAGGGCCCAGGATTGATGTATGGTAAATGCAGATAGTGCGAATGAAAGAATTCTTGTACAGACAACAAGTAAACAAACATAATTCAGAAGCAACTATTAAACGAGGAAGAACTACATACTAAGTAGTAGCTTGACCTCAACCGACAATAAGTCCGAAAAAGTAAGTGAATAATCACGAAGGTATACAGTGTTATACGAAATAGATTTCTAGAGAACTGGAAAGAAAATCTATAACTCGTCGAATTCGCATACGATAAGAGATACCAAGCGACGACTGAGAAACCTTTATTCCCAAGACAAAAAAGGGATAAAAAGGGACTGAATAATAAATTCAGAATACCAAAGGGCGAATTAAGCTCTAGTTATCAAGTCACGCAGCAAAAGCTAGTGGGCCGTAATTCAAAGGTTAAGTATACCTGGCAATGTGAGTAATTGGCTAATCATAAACACCTTGAAGCCTTAGAGGCTAGAACCGAACTCGGTTATGAGTCGTAGTGAAGTTAAAACACTTCATGATACATGAATTAGTGAACCAATGTTCAGTAATAACATATGGTCGATTACGCGGGCGTAACCCCTCTTAAGGGGGGTAGGGCGAGAAACCACTTAGAGTATGTTTTATGTATAGGTGCATAAACTACTATGTGCATAGCACAAAAGAAATGGTTTTAATGATTGAAACTCATGTTACATAAACATGTATACCCATCCAGTGTGTAATTTTGGTTATTGCGCTTGAGAGATGCAAGTAACGAGTATGTAATATTTATGAAAAGGGGAGTAGAGAAACTCCTGAGGAGTGAGAATCCCTATAGTATATGTCTATTAAGATTAGACATGAGATATTATGAGTGAGAATCGGTATAAAACCGATGTGTAACCTAGTGGGAAGTGAGTTTCCCTAGGTGATTTTAATTGAGAATGATTGATAGAGTAAGTTCCATCCTTTGGAGTTGTATGTTGTATGTTTTAAATTGAGTAACAATTTGAGAAAATGAGCCATGAGTTGCTTAGGTAAAGTAAGCAAAGTAAATGGAGAATGACTGATGACCTAAGTTCTAGGAATTTGAGATAAATCAAATGGACTGTTTTATGATTATGACTAGAAAGAGTAAAAGATAGAAAACGAAAATGTTTGACTATCTGATTGTTTGAAACTGACGTGGGAGGTGGAACTTGATCTGCTAGCGATCAAGGGAAACCAAACACAATTTGGGGTGGAAGGATAGTTCAACACTGATGCTGATCACATCAGGGTTGGATGATTCCTGAAGCTCCCTATAAGTGGTCACAAGTAATCACGTGAAGAAAAGATACAACTACCATAAACCGGATTTGGAGTTGTGTGATGTTTTAAAAAGATTTTTCAAATAGAATTTGAAAAAGGATTTTCCTTCGAGCATGAAGGTGAAAAATGGTTTTGAAACCATTGCACCGTACGTGCGGCGGTCCTAAGTGACCGGTTGGGGAGGTGACAGTGTGTGATTTTTTCCAAAGGCAGCGGGACGGGGAGAGTACCCGGAGAATGTCCTGTGTTGAGTGAGTCAACCAGAGTGCCTGAGGATATGTATATGTGGAACATTTTGATCAGAACCGAAGGGACCGTGGACCAGAGAGAGTAAGTGCCCATTTGTCATGAAACGGCCGTGGACCAGAGAGCGTAAGTGTCCAATGTGACCAGTACCTGAGGGATCAGTAGTGTATTACTCAATATGGATTCAAGGACTGTAATGCCTTCTTGTCTTCAGACCGATTCCATGGTGAAATACCCAAGAATGAGAAAAACACTAAGTCTTGAAATGTTAGAATCCTTAAGGGTCACAAGAGCACTGAAAGCCCCGGAAGTGCCAGGAATGGTTATGGAAATCCCTAGAAAGTATTGTTAAGGATGGAAACTTAAATTGAGACATTATAATCTATGTGAATTGGTATAGAACCCTAGAGATCCTTAGAGAACCCAAAAATATGCTTTAAGGTATTTTAGGTGATTTTCCTCCTTAGAGTGTATAGTTTGTAACTTGTAAATTATAGAAATGGTAATTTAGTAAAAGTTACACATGCCTAACACTTTAGTACATAATTTACATTAAATTTAGGCATTTATATGCAATTAAACTTTGGAATTATTAATAGGTATTATATGTACAAGTATAAGGCAATTTAGGTAACTTTAACATAAAGAAAAATGGCTTTATGATCATGGCTAGGGGTGGTGAAAATCAAGGGATTAAAATACTTCATTTTAGCCCTAAGTTACACTTTGGAGTCAAATTATTGAGTAACCAAACAAGGCATTAGTTGGTGGGACCCACAAAAACCTTAAAAGTTATTTTTTCTCTCAAGAATTAACCAGCCTATTATAGGACCTTCTTGGCTGGTTTCTTAGTGCCACATAACCCCCTTAGTTGTCCTAATATGATTGCCTTAGAAGCTAGACCAATTAGAAGTACAAAAGTGGTGTAAAGTAATAATTAAGTTAAGTTAGAAAAGTAACTTATAGGGATAAGGGGCAACCGACTTTGGCGGTGTCTCTATCCTTATTTTAACCCCATAACACGTGGGTAATGAGAGCAAAAAGGTGAGCACACTTAATTAGCCAATAGAGAGCAAAGGAAGAAGAGAAAACTTGAAGGAAACTAAAGGAAAGTGAAGGAAAGTGACCAAGGAGGTGGGTTCTACTGAAGGAGCTCGTGGTCCCTAGTTTAAAAGGTGATAGTGAAGTAAAGTTAATGGAAAATGGATAGAGTAAACCAGGTAAATCCTATGTTCAACACTTGTTTGTTGTAAGTGCTGAATTTTGCTCAAAAAGGTGTTTTAAGGCCTTAGTGTTCAAACGGTTTGGAGTTTTTCCATAAAATTTTGGTAGGTGACAACTAAGATAGTTTAAGACATTTTGGTGAAGAAATCATTGGAAAATCATTTATAGAACTCCCTAAACAAGAAAAATGGCTAACGATGTTTTTAGGGCTTTTCTGGTAATATTTCTTGGAAGAAATTGTTATGAAAGTTATTCTTGAGTGGGGAACGTATCTTTGTGCTTAAAATGGTTAATAAACACTATTAAAAGCTATCCAAGCTCGTGGGTAGGCCTATGGTGCAATATTTGACAAGATATAAGTGAAAAAGGTGATTTAAGGCTTATTTGTGTCTACTGAGACTTTGTGTGTGAAACTGAGTGTATGAACCCATTATTTCGTGGGTAAATGACCCTAATATAATATTATGACTTATATGAAGGTGGGGTTCGAATTCAACTTGGTTTGACCTAAGGTTTGTATTGTTCCAGGCATGAAATATAAGTATGTTAAGTATGGAAATGAGCTTGTTTATTGCTCTTGTGGTGGTGAAAGAATGTTACTGATGTTTTGGTGTGTTATTTGGTGTTTTAATATCATTGTAAAAGTGACTAATTTACTTGGAAACTTGTGATGGTTATGGAACATGTGATCATGGATACTGGTGAGCCAATTTGGCCGATTACTGATTATTTTCCCACTACCAATGAATTGTGGGCTAAGCTTTATGATCTACTCTAGGATTTCTCTACCATAGGGGGTGTGCACACTTAAGGGCATAAGGTGAGGTGGTATTTGTCCAAGGGACCGAGAGTTTGGAACTCTTTGTTGAAAGACCGGTACCTGAGGATGGTGGAGGGTGGAACTGTTTTTTGGTGGGAAACTTATGTATATAATCCATGACACAAGGTGGAACTAATGGAACAATAAATTTGGTGGAACAAGTGGAATTTTATCTTTGGTGGAATTACTGTGATTGTGATTAATATCATTGTTCTTGTAACATGTGGACTGTGAAAGGTAAATTATGGTTATACTGATGAATTAATTGTGGTGATTCTGATGAATCAGTTGTGGAGGTTCTGGATGAAATGTTGTGTGTGAAATATTGTGTGTTCTTGTATTGTATCAAAGGATTTATTCAAATGTATTTTACAAGTTGATGGAGGATTTACTCAGCTTCGCTGACGTTTTCTGGTTTATACCCTGTGGCCCCTTTATGTGCTTGTGTGTTGGCCACAATTAAGGTGAAGATGGATTCTCTACTTGGATTGCTTGAGCATAAAGTATGGGACACGGGGAACGCTCACATGGAGTTTTAGATGTTGGATATCTTGTATAATGCTAATGAGTTGTGTTAAACAATTATGCAAATTTAGACTTTGTATACAGTCATATGTTTTGTAATGAGTAGGTGAGTAGCCTTAGCATCCACAGTTGGTGTGGATGTGGCGGTAGCACTCCGGTTTAGTAAGACTTCCGCTGCAGTATTCATGTAAAATATAAAGAAAATTTAGGGTGTGAAAATCAGGGTGTGTTGGGGTAAAAACCTAACGGCAAGTATACCGGTCGATTATAGCAAGTTTTTCCTAGAAGTGTCCCTCCAGGTTATCGAATCCAAGGGAGGCAGCGTTTTAGTTTAATTGATATTTAAGAACAAACTAATGAAATAACTCAAGTAACAGGGGGGTTTTGTTTGTTGAATTTCTAAGTACTGAGACAAAATGTAAATAAGAACAAAGGTAATACAGGCAAGAGCAACAATGAGCAGAATAATGATGTTTCTGAATTAATAAGAAGGGAAAATTCCGGTTTACTAATCCTCCAATTTCTTCGGTTCCTTTCTTAGTGTGTTTACCAACATCTAGATTAAAATCCTAGATCAGAATTATTCCACGTTCGGTCTCCCGCTCGGTGGAATCTAATTAACAACTAATAAATTTTAACTCTCGTTATAAATTTACTAATTGCTAACAGCTTTAAGAATAATCCAGTTTAATGATCAGTTAATATCCTAGAGGAATTACCATCTCTAAATTAACCAGTGCTGTTCCTGTTGTCTATTATCTACCGCAGTTCTCACTTATAAGCAGATAAACAGATAAAATCCAGTAATTGGCCAAATCACAAGATTTATAACAATAAATAAGGAACAACACTTTAATCTGTTAAAATGGTAAATCACAAAGATAATGGAACCTCAGAATTTGGATTACATAGCAAACTGAAATTTATAGAAATTACTCAGCCATGGAAATTGAATTACTGCAACAATATGTAAATAACATTAAAGAAGAAAAAGAAGAAGAAACTATGTTTTTAGGCTCTTTGATGGAGTCTCTGTGCACAACCAGCAGTTTCCTCCGCTCAATCTCCAGATAATGGTGAAGTCCCCAGCTGCTTGTGTATTCCAGATTCCTGTGGATGTGTGTGGTGTTTTATGGAAATGGTGATATAAATGGTACGTGAGAAATGAGATGGAAATGGATGGAGGAGTGTAATGGATGAGGAATGGAATGGTGTAAGAGAGGGAGGAGATATCCGATGGATATTGTGTGATATGAATGGTAGGAATTGAGTTCTATTTATAGAACTCAGTACGTAGCAGTGGTGGACAGAAATGCTTAATTTATGATATGAGTGCAGTTGGCAGTTTTTGGAAGCTAATTGGATTAGTGGGTTTAGGACATGGAAAGTAGTAGCAGTGGTGAGGTGGTCTGGAAAGGGAGTACGCAGGATAATGGAGATATGGGGCGGCTGTATATAATAAGTTCATCGTTATGGAAATCATGGGGCGGCCATATATTAAACTTAACATTCCCTTTTCATATGCTGGCGCGCAGATATGTCGATAATCCCATGTGGTCCGAGTCTTAGCTTGTGGAAGAGGTCCCGGACCGTGAATTTTGAGAAGTGATTTTAAATCATCGTCTGTGTGGTCCGGGACTTAGGCCGTGTATCAAGTCCCAGACCATGCTTGAAATCTGGTCGAGAGAATTGCTTCATTGTGGTCCGGGTCTTGGCTCCATAATCAGGTCCCGGACCAAGCTTGATTTCAATTCGAGAGTTGAGTTACCATGTGGTCCGGGTCTTAGCTCCATAGTTAAGTCCCGGACCAAGCTTGATTTTAATTCGATGATGAATATCTTGACTCTATTTGGCTTGTTTTGATTTACCATATGTTCCAACAATGATAGGAATGTGTTTCTTTGAGATTAAAGCCTGAAAAAGCACACACAAACCATAAAAGAGAACAATTGCAACAAGAAGCATAAAAATGCTCATAAGACAGGAATTTAGCAGTAAATGATAACAAATTGGGTCTCAAAAGACCATGCAGAGATAGGTAAATTCCTGACTTATCAACATCCCCACACTTAACCTTTGCTTGTCCTCAAGCAATTACTGCAAGCAAAATGTACCAGATTTTCAAAAGCGGGGATTTATCAGGTCAGGGAAATGTACAAGGAAATCTAATGTTGGAAAATAGTCATAAGAGACAATGACTAGTACTGCAAGTTTTCTTAAACAGTGAAGCTAGGGTGTTTTGACAAATGCATGAGATTATCATCATAACTGTTTAATCCAAACTATACTCAGGGCTTTACTTTCCGTTGGCTTTCCACAATTCATTGGACGACAAGGGGCAAGAAGTAATGTCATATTCCACATTACCTTTCATTGCCACATACTCATAATCAAGGAAGAATTTGCAATAAACTGTTTAGCATGAAAGAACTTTCCTTCCAATTTTTCTGAGTAAGCATTATTCATTTCATCCCCTCAGACTTTTTCTCCCCATCCTTGTAGCGGTGTTGGGCCTTCTATCCCATATCAGATGATCTTAGGTAGATGAGTGATGAGGCACTCCATGGGCTTAATTACCGAATGGGAGAGGCCTGTTCCGGTTCAGAGTAGATTAGAGGAGTACCTTGCCTTTGTCCTTTCCTTCCATTCATTCCAAAGCTTTTCCAGAGCCCCAAGTTAGTTCAAACAGAATAGTTACAAAATGATCTCACCTTTTATTGAAGGAAATAGATGAAAATTTTAACCAAAGCGGACAATCCAAGCAGTATAATCAAAGTTCTTATGACCGAAGTTTCAGATTAAATCTCAAAAAATTTCGCTACTCGTACGTTATTCCCGACTGATGCATCTGACCACCAAAGAAAACCCAGTGTGTCGAGTTAAAAATTTTGTGGGGTCATCAAAGGTTAGTGAAGGGAGAATAAGTACTGCCAGGAGCCACAGAAAACAATTAATTAGATGTGCAACCCCTTACTACATCCCCACACTTTAGAGAATAGCAATGTCCTCATTGCTACTATGAATGGTGATAGTGCAAAGAGAAAATAGGACTCCTGAATAATCGTGTGAGATGTGTCCCCATAATCTGACAGGAATGGGAGACTTAAGGGGGTTGTGAAACATTTCGGAAGAGATTTGTTTCTTTCGATATCGCACACAAAAAATGGGTCCTGTGTGAATGAAGCAGCCAGCAGATAATATGTGCAACAAAGTCAAGTAACATAACAAGCACAGTGGCAGTGGAGAGGTACCAAAGTGATCATAACAATCAACAAGAAAAGGAAAAGTACTAGAAAATGCAAACCTAACAAGCTAAAAGTCATTAAACACAAAAATGTCAAGCTCAGCAGCTAAAATCACAAGTGCAAAAAGATAGGAGAACGTGGAGGAGGGGGCATCACAGAAGGAGGAGTATGTGGTGAGGAGATGGACTAAGACGGGGCAGGAGCCAAGACTCCAACTGTGTGAAGCGCTCGTCATAGGCCTGGAAGCGGGCGTCATACTCCGCATACCGTGCGTCCTGCCGCGCCGTATACTCTGCAAACCTGGCATCCTGCCCAGCCGTATACTCAGCAAACCTGTAACAGTTTTTGTTTACTTATGCTACAGATTTATAACCCAACTTCTACCATTCAATACTTCCTATACCAATGTCACTCCTAGCATCCCAAATACATTTCCAAGCAATTGCAATATCCATACCCAAGTCCAACACTGTTTTTATCAATTCTTGCACATTAAATTCTCCTAACTTCTCCAATGCATCCTTATACACTTTGCTACAGATTTTACACTTCGTATTTCTCATACTACAATTACCATTCCATGGCCATTAACATCTCTACTATCTCCAATACACACCTTGGTTCTCCCATTCACCAAGTCATCCTTAAATGTACATTTTCTACCAAAATTTTTCCATAGTTCACCTACAATGTCTACTTCTCCACATACTTACTTTTTCATCAATTCATTCCTAATCTAGCCACACCTTACAAGGGTCCTACCAGCAATATAAGGCAATACTCATTACATCATTACTCCACCAAACATCAATATCAATACTCATACACAATATACTTGGCTCTAAGGCCTACAATTCACTTACTAGTTCCCAAATACTCAAACTTCACAATTCTCAATACTAGTACAAGGTTTTGGGTTCTTTAAATATTTTACCCATTCCCCTTACTCTAATGCAATAGAATTTAACATTAGGAAAGGGCTCTTACCTTGAGCTTATACCCCCTTCTTTCTTTCACATTTTTCCTCCTTCTTCCTTTCTTGCCTCAAAATCGGCTACATGGGGAATGGAGTTGCCAAACTTCATTCCCATCACCCAATGTACACAAAATAAGTGCAATTAAAATGCTAACCCTTAAATTAACACTAATTCATTGGAGTGTGTAGAATACAAATTCTAGGGTTTACCTTTGGAGTGTTTTAGGAGGGGCTTTAGCCCTTGGTTCAAGAAGGAGAATCCACCACCATTGCGAGGTGAAGTTTATGCTCAAAAGAGAGAGAGAAGATGGAGTATTACAAGGAGGTAAAAATTGGTTATGAAACAAGATGGAGAAAACATGAGTTTTTCATGTATATTTTTACCTTGTTCGAGAGAGGGAACCCCAAGCTACACATTGATGCTATTTTCTTCACCAATGGGTATACCCACGAAAATGAACTTCATTTTGGAATTTTAAAAAGAGGGAAGTGTAGAGGATGATGAGGGGAGCAAGAATATGTATTATTTTGCTTGGGGCTCACATGGAGATGGAGCATGGAGTCAAAGTGGAGAAGCCATTGGAGCTTCTTGGAGCTTCAAAAATCGCCCAGCATAGGGGGAGAAGAGAGAGAAATCGATGGGGCTAAGGAAGAAGAGAGAGAGAGGGAAATGAGAGAGTGAGGTGAGAGAGTGTTTTATTTGCTTTTGTTTATTGTTGTCCTTAGCATATTAGAAGTAAAGAGAGTGTGAGGGAAAGGGGCTACCGATCACACACACACACTCACTCAAATTTTTGCTTTTTATTTACAAAAGTGGACACACAAGTTTTCTTTTATTACAATGTCACCCCACTATTCCGGTTGTTGCAGTTTTTTACTAACCGGAACCCGTTTTCCGGAATTCTCTCGCTTAATTACTTTTATTGGTTCTAAAGCTCCACTAATATTTATTAGTGACTATTTAGTTGACCAAAATTGTTACGAGTCTGTTTGACCCGCTTAAAGTCGCGTTTTCCCGGTTTCCTTGAAAAACGCGCTTTAAGGTTCTTTTATGCTTTTAACCCATTTTATAGGTCTGTTTCCTTCGGGGTTTGTTCCCTCATGTTATTTAGGCATTATTAAGCCTTAAGAATCCATATAATACTCTAACCGAGGTCTCGCGCCTCTTACGGTTATTTAACGCTTATTTAGCGTTTTTCTCTTTTTAAGCGTTTCTCCATTTCTTTTGGACTTATTTTTCCTTACCATAGTTACTTAGGCATTATTAGGCCCTCAAATACGTATTAGAATAATCTTAATCCCTATATTTAATTTCGGGGTATTTCAATCTACCCCCCTTAAGAAACTTTGTCCTCAAAGTTATTCAAGGTTATAGGGTTACAATACTTCCTCAGTTATACTTGCCTAATACCAAGGCTATGCATTCCTCCTCCTTACAATTCCCAAATTCGTTACTCGAGGTTTCTCCATACCATGCCATACCAATATACGATAGTTACTCCAATCCGTACTACTGCCAACTATCCGGTTCCTTATTACAAAGTTTATACATACATATGGTGTAAAGCATTCCCAAAGCAATGCAATACACATTACAATCCCGCAGGCACTCAGGTCATCTAGACGCAGGACTCTTCTATGTCCCGCTGCCCTTGGAATAATACAATACGATACTCTACTACCTTCTCAGGCATACGCTTCTAGCAAATCCTTCATCTTCAGGCTAAGAAAAATTCTTTCGCTACTACTACTTAGAAATTTTCTAAAGCATACAACTCCAAATTCCAGTTTGTATTTATTGCTTCTACCCTATGCGTGATTCTTGTGACCACTTGAGGAGAGCTTCAAGAATCATTCGACCCTGATGTGATCAGCATCAGTGTTGAACTATCTTTCCACCCCAATTTGTGTTTGGTTTCCCTTGATCTGATCAGGATCAAGTTCGACTTTCCACAACAGATTCAACCAACCAACTAATTTAATTGTTTTCCTTTTCTATCTTTTTACTCTTTCTAGTCATGGTTACGAATTCATACAACTCCAAAGGATGGAATTCAGTCCATCAATCATTCTCAATCTACTTCCCAAATACTTTCCTCGGAATTCGATGCCTAAATGCTCCTTTCATCAATCTTCTCTACTTCCTTCCATTACCCTCTATTATCTCTACTATTCTGACTAGTGAATACAGTGCTTATGAACTTCAGCTGTCCTCAATTTACTTCCAATAACATACTTACGAATACACCGCTTGTGGCTATATTCTCTGCTACTAATAGTCATTCCGTACTACTTCTTTAAGGAAACAATACCTGTGGAGCTCCGTCCACTACTCATTCTCAATTGTCTCAAAACAATCACCTAGGGAACTCAATTTCCTCTAGGTTCTACATCGGTTTTATACCGACTCATGCATCGTAATGCCATGTCTAAGTTCAAATAGACATACACAATAGGAATTATCATTTCCAAACGGGTTACCCTACTCCTCTTTACTAATACTTTTACACTAGGGGTTACAAGATGGGCATATTCATCCTGTGGTATTCGCATCTCTTGTGCCAAATTACACAGTTACAATATGAATGAATACGTATGTTTATTTAACATAAGTACCAATCATTAAATCAATTCTCATTTGTGCTATGCACATTATAGTTTACGTGTTTTATATGTGATACTTACATTAAGCGGTTTTCGCTCTACCCCCCTTAGAAGGGATTACGCCCACGTAATCTACCATATGTTACTATGAAATTGGTTTACTCAATTCGGGCAATCTGGAGCATTTTAGCTTCACTACGATATACTATACAATATGCTCTGGTCAAAGGGTCTTAACCAATTCGGTTCTAGCCTATTAGGCTTCAAGGCATCAATAGCCATTCTTTCATACTTACTAGGTGTATTACATTTTTTAGTTAGGGCCCACTAGCTTCTGCTACGCGACCCTGATAACTTGGGTTACTCACCCTTCATGTTATCCTTAATGTGCTATACATCACCTTTCTATCCCTCTATTGTGGAAATAAGGTTTACTAACAGTGTGGTTCTTTTACCGCTGTTTGAACTCAATGAGTTTTAGATTGTAACCAGCTCTCTGGTAATCTATTATACATATTATTCGTACTCCCACGATTATTCACTAAGTTCCTCCTACTTGTTGTCGGGCGAGGTTAAGTCACTACCTAGTTGCAGTGCTTCCTCTGCTGCCACTGGCTTCTGAATAATACCAGTTCTTCTGGTTCAGTACAAGTGTTCGTTGCTTGTATGACCTTGCATTCTCAATGCGTCGGTCCGAGTGACTTTCTTCAGTCTTCTTTCACCTTTTATTCCAATGGAATTCACATCTTGTGATTGTTAGTGTGCTTACACTTTTCGTGCTTCTTTGGCCTTAGGCCGGACGGTTTGTTGCTAAGCTTGCTTGACTGGCTTATGCCATGTTGTTGGTGAAAGAAAGGTTTACTATGGTTTACATTTCCATATTCCTAGCTATCGCATTAGATCATTACTGCGCGAGTGCAATACCAAAACACTCAGTCATACAGAGTGCAGAGGCGTAAACACTTGGCAGTAAATCACTTATGTGATAGGGATGAATATTTCTGCTTGTCATCTCATACTTATACTTCGTGTCATTGTCCAACTACTTCCTCATAGTGGTCGCTTGTTGCGCACCGTATTCTTACTCACTATACAACATCGTTTTTACGGTCTCCGTTATTGTGGTAGCTTACCTTTACTCCTTGCCATTGTCATTGGCATCATTTCCTTATGGTGTACAAACACTAGGAGGTTCCTATCATATGTATGACGGTTGTCGTAGTATACCGCGATACTATTATCTTCCTGTGGATGTTTTATTCCAATTTAGGTTTCATGGTAGGTTAGCTCACCTCACATTACTTCCTCATTCATGATATGGTTTGCCAATAATTGGTTGACCAAAGATGAAGTGGTTTATCGGGTTACAAGTTCTCTTGAGCGCCGGTCATTCATGGTGTGCAATATGCACACTCATTGATTGGTTTGACAATTACTGTCTCCATAGTGCTGAGCATTGATCATAGGCTCTAGCTATGCGGTTTTACTTTTGTATTTATACCACCAGGACATCCCAAGTAGTTTCAAGGGTCTTCTGGTCCCGTTCTCTAATTAAAGAGTATTCTATCACTGGTAGGTGAAAGTTCTCGTTGAGGGGTGTGTTTCCACTCATAGGTCTCATGACAAGGTTTACCATGTAAGTATTTATACAATGGTTCACCACATGATTGGGTGCATAAGGAGTATACTTACTCCTTTGAGCTTCGATGCTCTTAAGTGATGTGCTTCTACAGTCCACAGCCTCTCGTAGGTGTAGTGGGTTGGAAATCTCATTTCCTTATTCGTTGTCTCTTGGCAGTATCTATACGCACAAGTTTTGTTGTTATAGTAGATGGAAGTCCCTTCTAAGGGTTCACATCTTCACCACCCTGGGTGGTCTTCGATTAACGAGGGGTACTTTTCCTCGAGTTTCTGTAGTGACCAGACGTGGACTAGGCCAATGTTGGCATTTATCCCGATTTCTATGCCCCTGTGTTATCATTGCTACAGAAGGCGTGAAAGTAGTTAAAGCTTGTCGACTGCATACTAGACTGATGCTCTAGTGACAGTGACGCTGAGTTGACCATTACTCCAAGCCACTCAAGAGGTTGGGTTTGAATTGGTGGTCCAGTTGTTGATTTCTTGTCATATGGGATAATATTTCTTGCAAGTCCTATTAGTAATGGTGTGGGTTTCGCCACCGTTTGAGTTCACACAACGTAGTTAGTTGGTGGCTTTTAAGCCTTATTGCTGCAAGCTATGCTCTTCGCAAGCTGCTTACACATGTTTCTACTCCATGTATACTCCGTAGTTTGGAGGTATTACTAGGCTCCATGGTAAGTCATGACATCACGCTTCCGTTCATAGGAGACCCTTTAGGCAAGCTGATGCTAATTTAGGGTATTTCCTGTTACGTGAAATCCCTTCGGTGTTCTAACCGAATATTTGTTCTAGCTTCCGTGCTCCTATCAAGACACTTGTTCAACTGCTGTTACCTCAGACACCCTTCAAGGATTGCTCCTGGGTGCCGTTGGATCGTGCCGTTACATCCGGCTGATGTTTATGACATGTGTTGTCCTATATACCGTCTTATGGTGTTGTATTAAGCTATTCCCTTTAGATTTATAACGTCTCCCGTCGTTGGGTAGACCATTTATACTTGCTCCTAGCACTTGAGACTAGGTTTAATATCCTCTCCAATGATGGATTATACTTCATGGTGATCTTGTGATTGCTCTTGGGAACTCTGTCCCGTCCGTTGAGCATTTTTGTGTTCACATTAGGCCTATGCCTTACTGTGTTCAGTCTGGGTATCCCTTCCAGCTGTCAGGTGATTGCTTGAATTACTTGAGACATATCCAATGTCTTTGCTTACTAGTATGTGCTCTTTGCACCTTCCCAGTCTTCATTCCTTATCTTCAGATAGATTCTCTGAGTTCCTTACACTTGCTCCTTAACTGAGTTTTCTTCTCCTTGATTGTCTATGGTGTCCAGTTGTTCTGGTTAAAATTTACTCGCGGTCCGTAGGACGGAGTTGACTACTTCCCGTGTTTCGTACACTACCGGTATACATACGTGGGGTACCATGTTGATACGTTACCACTTACCCAACTATAAGTCAGGCCCGCAAGCTCCTTCGGAGTGTAGTTGTCCCACATCCCGTAATTAGGTACACTCGTAGTGTTCGTCACACGCCTAGGTGAAGTATTCTATTGTCAACTCCTCTTGTATCATTCCATGATACTCACCGTAATTCTGTTGATTTGGTTTTAAAATCCAAGGTTTTTAAAAGAAGTTGTGGTTTTGAAATTAGGGTTCGGGTTCAAAAACAATGGTTCAGTGTCAAGAGAAATCTCCCATGGCACAGCCATGCTTAAGGTCTTGACCAAGTCTAGCTTCATGCTGACTGGTATGAGGTTAAAGTAATGGTCAGGCCGTCGGGCCTTTCCAAGGTTCCATACTCCTAGTTGTTAGGATGTGTGATCCTGTAGTTGCATTCTTGTAGCCACTACACATTACTATGTACCTGTGGTGTGTTAGAGTTCCTTTACATATTTCTGCCCCTTCTGCACTTGCCGTGGCAAGTGCGTGGTACTGGTGGTTTTTGGGTAATTCTATACCCATCACGGTATGGTTTCCATTCATAATTGGTAATCTTGCTTACTCTTCCTTTGATCTTGTTGATCATTTACTTAGGTTAATCACTCTTCTAAGTAACTTTTCAGTGAGTTTGACATAGCTGTCATTGATCAGGGTACTTCTCCAATCCTTGGAGCTTCCCCTTTGACTTGGTTGTGTTGTTCTTTGTTGCTTATTCCCACACGTTTGTTGTGGTTACTGAGCCTGATTTGGTTTAGGCACTACAGTTGTAGTTACGTCAGATTATATCTTGTGAATATTCTTGCAGCTGTCTGAGCTATGTTGGCCAGGTTTGTAACCTTTTTGGCGTTGTAGTTTTGGAGTCAGTCACTCCTGACTATGTCCTTAGCCAGCTAGCTCACCGTTGGTGGTGCTGCTTGGCTATTACTGTTGTCCCGTAGACTTGTGTCTCGGGTTTCATTACTGCTCCTGTTTCCATTTCGTTGCACGGTCAGTGCTTCTTTTCCTGTTGCTGGTTGTTTAGCTAGGTTCTGCGACTGCTAAGCATGTCGCCCCATGCTGTTGCAAGTTATAGCCTCCTTGTGGTTGGAGTGTTTATACTACCGCTATTAAGTGCGGCTATTGTTGTTCACCCGGGATCCACTTCCGGGTCTTCCATTTCTCCGAATCTACCATACGTCGGTTCTTGTTTACTGTGTGATTGCTTCACAACTGCCAGATCGGGTTTTCCCCGAGTATGAGAAGGCTTTTCTTCTCTCTGGCGTCCTTTCCCAAGTTATACAATGGGGTTTGCGGTGGGCGGGACTGGTGTTGTAGGTATCCGGTACTCACCGGGAGTTCCTAACTAGCATCTCTCTAATGCTATCACTCAGCCCATAGCCCAAAGCTTCTAATTCCTAACTCGGTATTTCCTAAGCTAGGTATTTCCAGTCATCAGAGCGACACTTCGCTCTGATACCACTTTTTGTAACACCCCTACTATTAATTCAATCATTACCGTCCAATCTCCTCGTGCTTCCCGAGTCACGCAGCGGATACATACTTACATACATCGGGTGATACAATGCCGTTAGTCACCCACGTGACTAACAAGGCTACTACTGCTACATACAGCATCGGTCGGATGGACCGGAATATCCGAGTACTACTTAATACAATACATACTCTCATTACATACTGAATACTACAATACTCCATTCAATACATTACTCCATTCAATACCATACTCCATTCAATACAATACTCCACAACTCCGTACAAGATAATACACTACGCATACCGAGTTTACTAGGTTCCAAAATCAATACAGTACTTCTCCCAAATTCATACACACTCACTAGGAATCAATCTGCTACCCATTCCTCACAAACTAGATACATCTAATTACAAGGCGCGTGTGAGCCTCGATTTTAAACCCTATCCTATGTCGATGAAGTTGATTGGGATCTAGTCGGGTTTTAGGTCCACTTATAACCTAAGGTTAATAACTATGTCATATAACAATAATTATTAAATCCTATGCTAGCTCACTGGAACCTATTGTGAGTCGCCACCTAATTTTTACCTAGAGTAAATTAGGAAAGGTAGAGTTCGGGTTCGGGGGCTTGATATTCAACTTAATTAGGGTTCAATTACTTTCATTACCCCTAGAAGTCGTTTTTCCTCTACTTAGTTTAATTACGGCTTATTACGAGTCATTTTAACCTAAGTGCACGAGGTTCTATTTTTTTTGTTTTTTAGCATTTTTTGACTGAAAATAAAAGCGAAAGTTGAAATTACCTAAACTAGGGTTTCAGACGCAGAATTAGGTCAAATTTTGTTTCCGTCTGTAGCCACGGACCTAATGTCTGTAACCACGGACCCTAGTTAATCTATGTGAAAATAAAAGTCGAATTAAACATAAAACAAAAAATTGAAAAGTCCGGGGCCACGGACAGGATGTCCGTAGGCCCGGACATAGTTTAACAAAGCCTAAATTTTTAAAATTTTAAAATCCCGCCGCCGTCCGTGGGTGTCCGTGGCCACGGACAACCCGTCCGTGGTCCCGGACCATAGGTCCGAGATCCCGGACCACCCACGGACAGGGGTTTTATGGTGGTTCCCGAAGGTGTTTTCGGCTCAAAATTTATGCACGTGTAGCCTGAAAGGTATACAATTCGTTAGTAATTGAAAGATTGCAGTTTGAAGTCGAATTATGTACGAAACTTGATGAACAAGTAACAAGGCAGAAACAAAAGTAATTAGCGATAAAGAAGCGTAAAAAGGTTAGTTTGAACCCAAAATTTGACAGAGAGTTAATAAGGCCGTGGAGAGTTAGAAAAGTAGAATTGCAACCTGTTTTACCTTCGAATTTAGGAGGATTCTTCACGTCGGGATTCTTCGGAGGCTCCGATGGTGCCGGTTCCGGATTGAGTTCGACCCGAGCCTCTGGTTGTTGATTGTTGAAGGTGTTCTTCACGTTTTGGAGGTGGTTTGGTTGATGTTTGATGATTGTTGATGTGTTGGGAGTTGAAAAATGTGTTTAGATGGTGATTTCGGAGGATTTTTGATGTGATTTTGGTGCTTGGATGTGCAAAAACGTGAAGAGAATGAGACGGCTGCCTTCTTTGAGGGTCTAGGGTTCTTGAGGTTCTTCTTTGATCATGGGATAAGGTTCCTTATATAGGCTTCCTTAAAGATAGAAAAATCCGGTAAAAACCGAGATTTACCGACGTTTTAGCTTAAGGGCTTCCAAAAGGAATTTGATTATGAAATTTTACACATGGGTAAAGGATATTTCCGAATTTTCTAAAGTGGAATCGAATTTTTGGACATTGAAATATTTTTAAATTCAATTTCTCGTCAGATTCAATCAGAAATTGCTAGAAAATTATTGGAAATTCAAAAAATCAAAATTCCAACGCCATTATGCTTCAGATGTCATCCTCTATCATGGGTTAAAATTTCAAAGCATTTGGAATTGATTTGACCCTTATTTGGAGAAGAGAGAAAGCCTATAGGGGGCTTAGGAGCCTTGAAAAATTACGAAAATGCCCCTGGAGATGACTAAGCTGTCCCTAGTACTCTGAAATGTGCCGATCGAATTGGGAACCCTCGCTACTAGCCTATTAGTAGAGACTCTCTTCCGGGGGGGTTGAAATTTTGGGTATAACAGATTGCCCCCCGTCAACTAGACTTTGTAATGGAAATGAAAAGGCTAGTTGATGCTTGAGTGATACCCCAAACTTTTGGATCTTAAAAGACCACACGTGCAATCCGACAAGTTGCGTCGAGCTATTCTAAGGCGCTGACTACCTATGAGTAAAGTGGAAGGGTGTCGAGCGGTTCTAAGGCGTTGACCACCTAAAGGTAATAATGAAGAATGTCAGACTATTCTAAGGCGCCGACTACCTATAAGGATGATATGCCGTCAAGCTATTCTAAGGCGTTGACTACCTATAATGAATGAGATGATGTCAAGCTATTCTAAGGCGTTGACTACCTATAATGAATGAGATGATGTCAAGCTATTCTGAGGCGTTGACTACCTATCAGTGATTGAAAATTGGTGTTGGGTCGAGTTCTTCTATTCGGGTGAGTTCTGCTGCTCTAGTGAGTTCTGCTGCTCTGGTGAATCTGAATCTTTGGCTGAGAATCTGTATCTCTGAAGAGTCTGTACCTTCGGCTGAGAATCTGTATCCCTGAAGAATCTGTACCTTCGGCTGAGAATCTGTATCCCTGAAGAATCTGTACCTTCGGATGAGAATCTGAATCCCTGAAGAATTTGTATCTTCGGCTGAGAATCTGTATCCCTGAAAAATCTGTATCTTCGGCTGAGAATCTGTATCCCTGAAGAATCTGTATCTTCGGCTGAGAATCTGTATCTCTGAAGAATCTGTACCTTCGGCTGAGAATCTGTATCCCTGAAGAATCTGTATCTTCGGCTGAGAATCTGTATCTCTGAAGAATCTGTATCTTCGGCTGAGAATCTGTATCCCTGAAGAATCTGTATCTTCGGCTGAGAATCTGTATCCTTGAAGAATCTGTATCTTCGGCTGAGAATCTGTATCCCTGAAGAATCTGTATCTTCGGTTGAGAATCTGAATCCCTGGAGAATCTGTATCTTCGGCTGAGAATCTGTATCCCTGAAGAATCTGTATCTTCGGCTGAGAATCTGTATCTTCGGCTGAGAAATCTGTATCTTCGGCTGAGAATCTGTATCCCTGAAGAATCTGTATCTTCGGCTGAGAATCTGTATCCCTGAAGAATCTGTATCTTCGGCCGAGAATCTGTATCCCTGAAGAATCTGTATCTTCGGCTGAGAATCTATATCCCTGAATTATGACGAGGAGTCTCATACGAATAGATGCAATGGTCTTGATGAAAGTTAATTATGAAAGTTCCGAACGTGGCAATGAGGATGTGCATGTCAAAATACGATCAAAGTGTATGTAAGAAATTTGTCCAAAACAAGAAATTGCTGAAAGAGGTGCCAAACGTGGTATTGTTTGAAGAATGATCTGTTTAATGAAAAGGAAAGTGAATTTATCATTTCCTAACCATAGCCTTCGGACTTGTAATTTATCTCCTAGGAGATGAACATGCCATCGGTGGGGTATGGTGTATGATGTAAAGATAAGGTCTTATGTGGGCCTGTGGTGTTTGATGTGGAGGTAAGGGCTTATGCGGGCCGGTGGTGTGTGATGGTGGTGGTGATGTTTGAGCTCTGGGTTCCAATTGGTGTTGTCATAGCAATTGTTGGAACCAACAATTGCCCCCAGTATTTTTCCCTTAAGACAATCTGAGCTAGAGTTCGTGGCAATCGATCGTTCCGATCGATTACCCCCAGTATTTTCTTTTATTAAACGTGCGAACGAGTCTCGTCCTCACAGGGTCAGGGCTTATGTTTTTATGTGGTGATTCCTAACCTACACTCGGCGTGTTTGGTGCTTGCACTCGTTCCTCACCTACAGTCACAACTTCTAGACCATTGAATTCGATATTTGATGGATTTACGCATTTGATCTGTTACTTTCACGTGATTGGACGCACAACTATCAAGTCGGAAGTCTTTAAAGCTTATAACGTGGCCACGGGGTGTGATGAAGGACAACGGGACCATGGAGGGATATTTGAGGTATGTGGAGCTTAAGTGGGTAACCAAAGCTGCAACTTTCGTCTTCTCTCGGATTCATCTTCCTTGTCTTGAAGTCGTCTAACTGCTTCATGTTGACGTTGTTTTTGAGCTTCTGGACTTGGACTTTTGAAGTTGTCCTTTACACCATTTCTCTTTTCGTCTTTTGGATTTCTTCGAGGCACTTCGGTTTTGCCTCTTTGTTTGATCCTTTCTTGACTTTGCCTTCGGGGTTCTTGTGTTTCCCGGTTTTGAGTTTTGAGAGCTATTTTGATGTGAGCTCTTTTGATCCTGTGTCACCTTGGGACCATTTGCGGATCACTTCGTCATGCTGATAGCGGCTTTACTTCTCTGGACTGATGAAAACGTTATCTGAGAGTCAGGCTCCTCGCTTCCTTTGGTCACCGGGTTGGTTATTCATCATGGGCTGGCTTGCTCTGTGGAGCTTTGCAACATCGAAAAGGGATATATGAAAGGCTCAGCGGGGGTGCCTAGAGTTTAATGTCAGGGTTTACAAGCTTTTAGCTATGTGGTGTTGTACCTAGGTGCTTCGTCATTCCTGATAGTTGTGTATCCGTTCGTTGTTACTTTTCGCAGGTCTAAGAGTAAATTTACAAATTATCTCCTTCGGTCGGAGTTATGCCGTTTACCTCACCTTTGAATGTGGTCTCACCGGAGTCGTGTAAAAATGACATGCTCGTTCACTCTTGGTTTTTCCGCTCAAGTCACTCTCGTGAATTCTCACTCTGAGACTTGTTCGCATATTTAAACGAAAGGTGAAAGATGACGAACTTAAACTCAGATTGCCCCCAGTATTAATCCAGGGTTTATAACAACAATTTGACAAATGTAGACTTGAACCGCTTCGTGGGTTGCTTGGATGTTTTGGGGTGAGTAGTGGTGTTTGGTTGGAAATGTTCATCTTCTTAGAACAAAAGACAAGTCGTTTTGTTCAGTTGCCAAGAAATAACCGTTTCATGAACATTAGTTTTAAGAAATGTTTGCTAATGAGCAAGATGCAAGGTGAACGAACACATTTCTTTTATTATCATTTTTGTGATTACAAACTGAAAAAGTCGAAAAAACTGAAATTTTCAAATCTAAACTTCATTAAAAGAGAAATGTGATAAACTTCCCACACAATTGAAATGAGTAAACAAAACACTGCTAGACTTTTGCCTACTCAACAAACTGGAGTCCTTGCTCAATAAGGTCTTCGATCTTGTGCTTCAATGCTCTGCAGTCGTCAGTACTGTGTCCTGGTAGTTGATGAAACTGGCAGAACTGATGGAGATGTTCCCCGGCTTGGGTGATCCCAGGACTAGGTGTGAGAGGCTGTAGTAAGTCTAGCTCTTGTAGCTTCACGAGTGCTTGACTGAGAGGCCGGCCAATGTCGGTAAACTGTCTCGGTGCAGAGAACCTCTTAGATCGGGGTGAGGCCTTGACGCTCTGTTTTGCAGCACTGGGTTTTTGTATGGTGCTCACTCGGTACGAAACTTGAGCTACTCTGGCCGGTCCTGACTTAAAGGTCTCGATACTCACACCCTGGGCTTTGGGTTGTCCCAGCTTCAGCTCGCCTTTGTGAATCTTTTCTTCCATGACCCTTACCTGTCCCATCAGCATGTCGAAATTAGGGAAGTATGTGCAACTCAGCTCGTTGTTGTATTGTCTCTGCATATTGTCCACAATCGTTCGAATTTGTTCTTGCTCATCCATTTTTGTAGGCATAGCAGCGGCTTTCATCCTCCACCGTTTGATGAAGTCGGACATTGATTCACTGTTTCCCTGCCGGGTACTGGCAAGGTCGGACCTGGTGACTTCAAGATTCTTAGCATACTTGAAATGGTGCAGGAAAGCCTCACAAACCTCTTCATAGGTTTTGGTGTTCATCCTCTGAGTCAAGTACCAACGTTGAGGTATTTCATCGAGATAACGGGCGAAAACCTTGGCCTTCTGCATGTCATTCAACCTGAGGATGGACATTTCCCTATCGAACATCGCCAGATGGACCTGTGGGTCTGAGGAACCCTTGTATAGAGCAAGTGTGGGTAGCTTCAACTTTTGAGGGAGATTAACCTCGGGGTACGATTCCATAGAAGAGTAATCGAAACCAGCTGGCTTGCTAGCTTTTTCCATGCGCTCAATCCTTTTCAGGGCCTTCCTTAATTCTGCAGTTAGTTGGCGGTCCGGGACGACTTGCCCTACAAATCTTTGTGCATCCTGGGCCTCAACAGAGTTAACTTCGATGTAGTCACGCTCGTTCCCAGAGTCAGCAATCTTTCCTGAAATGTTTTCCTGATGACCAACCTCAAGGGAATTGATTTTGCTTTTCAGCTCTTCGATGATGGTGACATACTTAGCCTCCATGTCATTAGTGGTGGACCTATGTTTCTGTTCCATGGCATCAAAGGCAGCCATGTACCTTTGCTCTAAGGCTGCAAACTGGGCCTCCATGCTGACTGGATTTCCTCCCTCTACCATACTTGGGATTCGGGCTTATCTGTTGGAAAACAAAAGTGGATTGAGCTAAAATTCTGGACCGTGAAGAAGTTTTAGGTAAAAACTTGTTTGGGCTGCAAGAAAAGCATATGAGCTGGAATGTTTCGAAGATTGTGGGTAGGCACTGAGACCCGACATGGGCCGGAATGATTCATGAGCTGTGAACTAGTGCCTAGGCTGAAATTTTTGAAGAGCGTGATTCTTGAGCCGGTATGTTCTGAGAATTAGGCGCTTGGGCCAGAATGTGTTTGGGCTAGAAGTAAAGCGCATGGGCCGAAGTGATTTCTAAACCATGTTCTGGATGTAAATTGGAATTTGGGCCGAGTGATTATGATTGGACCTGAAGATGATACCCATGTCTAGGATCGTGGGTCAAAACCTGAGTGAAAAAGTCTTCCTGGACTAGAATGGGCCTCGAAGAGGAAAGGCCTGATGGATTTTTGTGGATCGCTTTAGGTGGATTTGTTTTTTTTTTCATGGGCCTGGAACTAAATTGATAATTCAAATTGGGCCGAAAGAGAGAAATCACCTAAGTCTAAACTTTTGGGCCGAAGCCCAAATGTTTCACATATCAAACCAAACAGAGCCTCTGGGCCGCAAACAATAAAGCCGTAAATTCAGGTTGGGCTGAGTTGATGTAGGAAAAGTTCCTATCAATTCATAGGCTGGGTAGTGGGCCGATCACACAAGCAGACAAGGCCCATACAAATTCCACATGTCCTCACTTGACACTTATCCAATTCGGGTATGGATCGATCCGGAGAGGTGCTTGGGGCGTGGGCCCAGGTCACCACAAAGGAATAGGGCTTGCACGCTATTCTCTTTGGGCTTCCCCACTTTTTTCACATCACCTGAAGGTGTGTGTCTACGGTCGGGTCTTTGACTGACCAAACAATGGGCTAGGTCAGGGCACTGCCAGGAAAACGCTTGGGGTTAAAGCCCGGGTATTAAGGGGATGTGGTTAGACGACATCCTCCTCTTTTCCCCCGCTTATTCACATCACCTAAAAGGTGTGAGTCCCTGACAGGGGACCCTCAAACGGGTCCCGGGGTTAAATTGGTTTGCGTGGACCCTCGCTCTCATATGATGCAAGGGTGCAAAGATTAAAGTGCGCACGAAAGTAAACAAACAGAGTAAATAAAGCCATAAGTAAACATTTTCAAGTTAAACCCTCTTTCTTAAAATTAAACAAGTTAAAATTAAGAAGTTTGTCCCCAACAGAGTCGCCAGTCTGTGAGCCTCGATTTTAAACCCTATCCTATGTCGATGAAGTTGATTGGGATCTAGTCGGGTTTTAGGTCCACTTATAACCTAAGGTTAATAACTATGTCATATAACAATAATTATTAAATCCTATGCTAGCTCACTGGAACCTATTGTGAGTCGCCACCTAATTTTTACCTAGAGTAAATTAGGAAAGGTAGAGTTCGGGTTCGGGGGCTTGATATTCGACTTAATTAGGGTTCAATTACTTTCATTACCCCTAGAAGTCGTTTTTCCTCTACTTAGTTTAATTACGGCTTATTACGAGTCATTTTAACCTAAGTGCGCGAGCTTTTTTTTTTTTGTTTTTTAGCATTTTTTGACTGAAAATAAAAGCAAAAGTTGAAATTACCTAAACTAGGGTTTCGGAGGCAGAATTAGGTCAAATTTTGTTTCCGTCCGTAGCCACGGACCTAATGTCCGTAACCACGGACCCTAGTTAATCTATGTGAAAATAAAAGTCGAATTAAACAGAAAACAAAAAATTGAAAAGTCCGGGGCCACGGACAGGATGTCCGTAGGCCCGGACATAGTTTAACAAAGCCTAAATTTTTAAAATTTTAAAATCCCGCCGCCATCCGTGGGTGTCCGTGGCCACGGACAACCCGTCCATGGTCCCGGACCATAGGTCCGAGATCCCGGACCACCCACGGACAGGGGTTTTATTGTGGTTCCCGAAGGTGTTTTCGGCTCAAAATTTATGCACGTGTAGCCTGAAAGGTATACAATTCGTTAGTAATTGAAAGATTGCAGTTTGAAGTCGAATTATGTACGAAACTTGATAAACAAGTAACAAGGAAGAAACAAAAGTAATTAGCGATACAGAAGCGTAAAAAGGTTAGTTTGAACCCAAAATTTGACAGAGAGTTAATAAGGTCGTGGAGAGTTAGAAAAGTAGAATTGCAACCTGTTTTACCTTCGAATTTAGGAGGATTCTTCACGTCGGGATTCTTCGGAGGCTCCGATGGTGCCGGTTCCGGATTGAGTTCGACCCGAGCCTCTGGTTGTTGATTGTTGAAGGTGTTCTTCACGTTTTGGAGGTGGTTTGGTTGATGTTTGATGATTGTTGATGTGTTGGGAGTTGAAAAATGTGTTTAGATGGTGATTTCGGGGGATTTTTGATGTGATTTTGGTGCTTGGATGTGCAAAAACGTGAAGAGAATGAGACGGCTGCCTTCTTTGAGGGTCTAGGGTTCTTGAGGTTCTTCTTTGATCATGGATAAGGTTCCTTATATAGGCTTCCTTAAAGATAGAAAAATCCGGTAAAAACCGAGATTTACCGACGTTTTAGCTTAAGGGCTTCCAAAAGGAATTTGATTATGAAATTTTACACATGGGTAAAGGATGATATTTCCGAATTTTCTAAAGTGGAATCGAATTTTTTGGACATTGGAATATTTTTAAATTCAATTTCTCGTCAGATTCAATCAGAAATTGCTAGAAAATTATTGGAAATTCGAAAAATCAAAATTCCAACGCCATTATGCTTCAGATGTCATCCTCTATCATGGGTTAAAATTTCAAAGAATTTGGAATTGATTTGACCCTTATTTGGAGGAGAGAGAAAGCCTATAGGGGGCTTAGGAGCCTTGAAAAATTACGAAAATGCCCCTGGAGATGACTAAGCTGTCCCTAGTACTCTGAAATGTGCCGATCGAATTGGGAACCCTCGCTACTAGCCTATTAGTAGAGACTCTCTTCCGAGGGGGTTGAAATTTTGGGTATAACAGATTGCCCCCCGTCAACTAGACTTTGTAATGGAAATGAAAAGGCTAGTTGATGCTTGAGTGATACCCCAAAATTTTGGATCTTAAAAGACCACACGTGCAATCCGACAAGTTGCGTCGAGCTATTCTAAGGCGCTGACTACCTATGAGTAAAGGGGAAGGGTGTCAAGCGGTTCTAAGGCGTCGACCACCTAAAGGTAATAATGAAGTAATGTCAGACTATTCTAAGGCGCCGACTACCTATAAGGATGATATGACGTCAAGCTATTCTAAGGCGTTGACTACCTATAATGAATGAGATGACGTCAAGCTATTCTAAGGCGTTGACTACCTATAATGAATGAGATGATGTCAAGCTATTCTGAGGCGTTGACTACCTATCAGTGATTGAAAATTGGTGTTGGGTCGAGTTCTTCTATTCGGGTGAGTTCTGCTGCTCTGGTGAATCTGAATCTTTGGCTGAGAATCTGTATCTCTGAAGAGTCTGTACCTTCGGCTGAGAATCTTTATCCCTGAAGAATCTATACCTTCGGCTGAGAATCTGTATCCCTGAAGAATCTGTACCTTCGGCTGAGAATCTGAATCCCTAAAGAATCTGTATCTTCGGCTGAGAATCTGTATCCCTGAAGAATCTGTATCTTCGGCTGAGAATCTGTATCCCTGAAGAATCTGTATCTTCGGCTGAGAATCTGTATCTCTGAAGAATTTGTACCTTCGGCTGAGAATCTGTATCCCTGAAGAATCTGTATCTTCGGCTGAGAATCTGTATCTCTGAAGAATCTGTATCTTCGGCTGAGAATCTGTATCCCTAAAGAATCTGTATCTTCGGTTGAGAATCTGTATCCCTGAAGAATCTGTATCTTCGACTGAGAATCTGTATCCCTGAAGAATCTGTATCTTCGGCTGAGAATCTGAATCCCTGAAGAATCTGTATCTTCGGCTGAGAATCTGTATCTTCGGCTGAGAATCTGTATCCCTGAAGAATCCGTATCTTCGGCTGAGAATCTGTATCCCTGAAGAATCTGTATCTTCGGCTGAGAATCTATATCCCTGAAGAATCTGTATCTTCGGCCGAGAATCTGTATCCCTGAAGAATCTGTATCTTCAGCTGAGAATCTATATCCCTGAATTATGACGAGGAGTCTCATACGAATAGATGAAATGGTCTTGATGAAAGTTAATTATGAAAGTTCCGAACGTGGCAATGAGGATGTGCATGTCAAAATACGATCGAAGTGTATGTAAGAAATTTGTCCAAAACAAGAAATTGTTGAAAGAGGTGCCAAACGTGGTAGTGTTTGAAGAATGATCTGTTTAATGAAAAGGAAAGCGAAATTATCATTTCCTAACCATAGCCTCCGGACTTGTAATTTATCTCCTAGGAGATGAACATGCCATCGGTGGGGTATGGTGTATGATGTAAAGATAAGGTCTTATGTGGGCCTGTGGTGTTTGATGTGGAGGTAAGGGCTTATGCGGGCCGGTGGTGTGTGATGGTGGTGGTGATGTTTGAGCTCTGGGTTCCAATTGGTGTTGTCATAGCAATTGTTGGAACCAACAATCGCCCCCAGTATTTTTCCCTCAAGACAATCTGAGCTAGAGTTCGTGGCAATCGATCGTTCCGATCGATTGCCCCCAGTATTTTCTTTTATTAAACGTGCGAACGAGTCTCGTCCTCACAGGGTCAGGGCTTATGTTTTTATGTGGTGCTTCCTAACCTACACTCGACGTGTTTGGTGCTTGCACTCGTTCCTCACCTACAGTCACAACTTCTAGACCATTGAATTCGATATTTGATGGATTTACGCATTTGATCTATTACTTTCACGTGATTGTACGCACAACTATCAAGTCGGAAGTCTTTAAAGCTTATAACGTGGCCACGGGGTGTGATGAAGGACAACGGGACCATGGAGGGATATTTGAGGTATGTGGAGCTTAAGTGGGTGACGAAAGCTGCAACTTGCGTCTTCTCTCAGATTCATCTTCCTTGTCTTGAAGTCGTCTAACTGCTTCATGTTGACGTTGTTTTTGAGCTTCTGGACTTGGACTTTTGAAGTTGTCCTTTACACCATTTCTCTTTTCGTCTTTTGGATTTCTTCGAGGCACTTCGGTTTTGCCTCTTTGTTTGATCCTTTCTTGACTTTGCCTTCGGGGTTCTTGTGTTTCCCGGTTTTGAGTTTTGAGAGCTATTTTGATGTGAGCTCTTTTGATCCTGTGTCACCTTGGGACCATTTGCGGATCACTTCGTCATACTGATAGCGGCTTTGCTTCTCTGGACTGATGAAAACGTTATCTGAGAGTCAGGCTCCTCGCTTCCTTTGGTCACCGGGTTGGTTATTCATCACGGGCTGGCTTGCTCTGTGGAGCTTTACAATATCGAAAAGGGATATATGAAAGGCTCAGCGGGGGTGCCTAGAGTTTAATGTCAGGGTTTACAAGCTTTTAGCTATGTGGAGTTGTACCTAGGTGCTTCGTCATTCCTGATAGTTGTGTATCCGTTCGTTGTTACTTTTCACAGGTCTAAGAGTAAATTTACAAATTATCTCCTTCGGTCGGAGTTATGCCGTTTACCTCACCTTTGAATGTGGTCTCACCGGAGTCGTGTAAAAATGACATGCTCGTTCACTCTTGGTTTTTCCGCTCAAGTCACTCTCGTGAATTCTCACTTTGAGACTTGTTCGCATATTTAAACGAAAGGTGAAAGATGACGAACTTAAACTCAGATTGCCCCCAGTATTAATCCAGGGTTTATAACAACAATTTGACAAATGTAGACTTGAACCGCTTCGTGGGTTGCTTGGATGTTTTGGGGTGAGTAGTGGTGTTTGGTTGGAAATGTTCATCTTCTTAGAACAAAAGACAAGTCGTTTTGTTCAGTTGCCAAGAAATAACCGTTTCATGAACATTAGTTTTAAGAAATGTTTGCTAATGAGCAAGATGCAAGGTGAACGAACACATTTCTTTTATTATCATTTTTGTGATTACAAACTGAAAAAGTCGAAAAAACTGAAATTTTCAAATCTAAACTTCATTAAAAGAGAATGTGATAAACTTCCCACACAATTGAAATGAGTAAACAAAACACTGCTAGACTTTTGCCTACTCAACAAACTGGAGTCCTTGCTCAATAAGGTCTTCGATCTTGTGCTTCAATGCTCTGCAGTCGTCAGTACTGTGTCCTGGTAGTTGATGAAACTGGCAGAACTGATGGAGATGTTCCCCGGCTTGGGTGATCCCAGGACTAGGTGTGAGAGGCTGTAGTAAGTCTAGCTCTTGTAGCTTCACGAGTGCTTGACTGAGAGGCCGGCCAATGTCGGTAAACTGTCTCGGTGCAGAGAACCTCTTAGATCGGGGTGAGGCCTTGACGCTCTGTTTTGCAGCACTGGGTTTTTGTATGGTGCTCACTCGGTACGAAACTTGAGCTACTCTGGCCGGTCCTGACTTAAAGGTCTCGATACTCACACCCTGGGCTTTGGGTTGTCCCAGCTTCAGCTCGCCTTTGTGAATCTTTTCTTCCATGACCCTTACCTGTCCCATCAGCATGTCGAAATTAGGGAAGTATGTGCAACTCAGCTCGTTGTTGTATTGTCTCTGCATATTGTCCACAATCGTTCGAATTTGTTCTTGCTCATCCATTTTTGTAGGCATAGCAGCGGCTTTCATCCTCCACCGTTTGATGAAGTCGGACATTGATTCACTGTTTCCCTGCCGGGTACTGGCAAGGTCGGACCTGGTGACTTCAAGATTCTTAGCATACTTGAAATGGTGCAGGAAAGCCTCACAAACCTCTTCATAGGTTTTGGTGTTCATCCTCTGAGTCAAGTACCAACGTTGAGGTATTTCATCGAGATAACGGGCGAAAACCTTGGCCTTCTGCATGTCATTCAACCTGAGGATGGACATTTCCCTATCGAACATCGCCAGATGGACCTGTGGGTCTGAGGAACCCTTGTATAGAGCAAGTGTGGGTAGCTTCAACTTTAGAGGGAGATTAACCTCGGGGTATGATTCCATAGAAGAGTAATCGAAACCAGCTGACTTGCTAGCTTTTTCCATGCGCTCAATCCTTTTCAGGGCCTTCCTTAATTCTGCAGTTAGTTGGCGGTCCGGGACGACTTGCCCAACAAATCTTTGTGCATCCTGGGCCTCAACAGAGTTAACTTCGATGTAGTCACGCTCGTTCCCAGAGTCAGCAATCTTTCCTGAAATGTTTTCCTGATGACCAACCTCAAGGGAATTGATTTTGCTTTTCAGCTCTTCGATGATGGTGACATACTTAGCCTCTATGTCATTAGTGGTGGACCTATGTTTCTGTTCCATGGCATCAAAGGCAGCCATGTACCTTTGCTCTAAGGCTGCAAACTGGGCCTCCATGCTGACTGGATTTCCTCCCTCTACCATACTTGGGATTCGGGCTTATCTGTTGGAAAACAAAAGTGGATTGAGCTAAAATTCTGGACCGTGAAGAAGTTTTAGGTAAAAACTTGTTTGAGCTGCAAGAAAAGCATATGAGCTGGAATGTTTCGAAGATTGTGGGTAGGGACTGAGACCCGACATGGGCCAGAATGATTCATGAGCTGTGAACTAGTGCCTAGGCTGAAATTTTTGAAGAGCGTGATTCTTGAGCCGAAATGTTCTGAGAATTGGGCGCTTGGGCCAGAATGTGTTTGGGCTAGAAGTAAAGCGCATGGGCCGAAGTGATTTCTAAACCATGTTCTGGATGTAAATTGGAATTTGGGCCGAGTGATTATGATTAGGCCTGAAGATGATACCCATGTCTAGGATCGTGGGTCAAAACCTGAGTGAAAAAGTCTTCCTGGACTAGAATGGGCCTCGAAAAGGAAAGGCCTGATGGATTTTTATGGATCGCTTTAGGTGGATTTGTTTTTTTTTCATGGGCCTGGAACTAAATTGATAATTCAAATTGGGCCGAAAGAGAGAAATTACCTAAGTCTAAACTTTTGGGCCGAAGCCCAAATGTTTCACATATCAAACCAAACAGAGCCTCTGGGCCGCAAACAATAAAACCGTAAATTCAGGTTGGGCTGAGTTGATGTAGGAAAAGTTCCTATCAATTCCTAGGCTGGGTAGTGGGCCGATCACACAAGCAGACAAGGCCCATACAAATTCCACATGTCCTCACTTGACACTTATCCAATTCGGGTATGGATCGATCCGGAGAGGTGCTTGGGGCGTGGGCCCAGGTCACCACAAAGGAATAGGGCTTGCACGCTATTCTCTTTGGGCTTCCCCACTTTTTTCACGTCACCTGAAGGTGTGTGTCTACGGTCGGGTCTTTGACTGACCAAACAATGGGCTAGGTAAGGGCACTGCCAGGAAAACGCTTGGGGTTAAAGCCCGGGTATTAAGGGGATGTGGTTAGACGACATCCTCCTCTTTTCCCCCGCTTATTCACATCACCTAAAAGGTGTGAGTCTCTGACAGGGGACCCTCAAACGGGTCCCGGGGTGAAATTGGTTTGCGTGGACCCTCGCTCTCATATGATGCAAGGGTGCAAAGATTAAAGTGCGCACGAAAGTAAACAAACAGAGTAAATAAAGCCATAAGTAAACATTTTGAAGTTAAACCCTCTTTCTTAAAATTAAACAAGTTAAAATTAAGAAGTTTGTCCCCAGCAGAGTCGCCAGTCTGTGAGCCTCGATTTTAAACCCTATTCTATGTCGATGAAGTTGATTGGGATCTAGTCGGGTTTTAGGTCCACTTATAACCTAAGGTTAATATCTATGTCATATAACAATAATTATTAAATCCTATGCTAGCTCACTGGAACCTATTGTGAGTCGCCACCTAATTTTTACCTAGTGTAAATTAGGAAAGGTAGAGTTCGGGTTCGGGGGCTTGATATTCGACTTAATTAGGGTTCAATTACTTTCATTACCCCTAGAAGTCGTTTTTCCTCTACTTAGTTTAATTACGGCTTATTACGAGTCGTTTTAACCTAAGTGCGCGAGCTTCTGTTTTTTTGTTTTTTAGCATTTTTTGACTGAAAATAAAAGCAAAAGTTGAAATTACCTAAACTAGGGTTTCGGAGGCAGAATTAGGTCAAATTTTGTTTCCGTCCGTAGCCACGGACCTAATGTCCGTAACCACGGACCCTAGTTAATCTATGTGAAAATAAAAGTCGAATTAAACAGAAAACAAAAAATTGAAAAGTTCGGGGCCACGGACAGGATGTCCGTAGGCCCGGACATAGTTTAACAAAGCCTAAATTTTTAAAATTTTAAAATCCCGCCGCCGTCCGTGGGTGTCCGTGGCCACGGACAACCCGTCCGTGGTCCCGGACCATAGGTCCGAGATCCCGGACCACCCACGGACAGGGGTTTTATGGTGGTTCCCGAAGGTGTTTTCGGCTCAAAATTTATGCACGTGTAGCCTAAAAGGTATACAATTCGTTAGTAATTGAAAGATTGCAGTTTGAAGTCTAATTATGTACGAAACTTGATGAACAAGTAACAAGGCAGAAACAAAAGTAATTAGCGATACAGAAGTGTAAAAAGGTTAGTTTGAACCCAAAATTTGACAGAGAGTTAATAAGGTCGTGGAGAGTTAGAAAAGTAGAATTGTAACCTGTTTTACCTTCGAATTTAGGAGGATTCTTCACGTCGGGATTCTTCGGAGGCTCCGATGGTGCCGGTTCCGGATTGAGTTCGACCCGAGCCTCTGGTTGTTGATTGTTGAAGGTGTTCTTCACGTTTTGGAGGTGGTTTGGTTGATGTTTGATGATTGTTGATGTGTTGGGAGTTGAAAAATGTGTTTAGATGGTGATTTCGTGGGATTTTTGATGTGATTTTGGTGCTTGGATGTGCAAAAACGTGAAGAGAATGAGACGGCTGCCTTCTTTGAGGGTCTAGGGTTCTTGAGGTTCTTCTTTGATCATGGGATAAGGTTCCTTATATAGGCTTCCTTAAAGATAGAAAAATCCGGTAAAAACCGAGATTTACCGACGTTTTAGCTTAAGGGCTTCCAAAAGGAATTTGATTATGAAATTTTACATATGGGTAAAGGATGATATTTCCGAATTTTCTAAAGTGGAATCAAATTTTTTGGACATTGGAATATTTTAAAATTCAATTTCTCATCAGATTCAATCAGAAATTGCTAGAAAATTATTGGAAATTCGAAAAATCAAAATTCCAACGCCATTATGCTTCAGATGTCATCCTCTATCATGAGTTAAAATTTCAAAGCATTTGGAATTTATTTGACCCTTATTTGGAGGAGAGAGAAAGCCTATAGGGGGCTTAGGAGCCTTGAAAAATTACGAAAATGCCCCTGGAGATGACTAAGCTGTCCCTAGTACTCTGAAATGTGCCGATCGAATTGGGAATCCTCGCTACTAGCCTATTAGTAGAGACTCTCTTCCGGGGGGTTGAAATTTTGGGTATAACAGCGCGCCACCGGTCTCTTACCTTGAGCGTATTCTCTCCGGGTACCTGCACGCTAAAAACGTTCCCCCGAGGGGGTCAGCTTACGCTGAATATGATAACCACATACCCCGCGTACTAGCGAGGGTACGCCGACCATTTGGTCGAATACATGCAATTCATTTTGCAATACATACACTCATACATACATACATACATGCTTTCATCCACGATACTACAATACTACCCAAGTATACATACATACGCACAGAACAGTACATGCTTGGAAGACAATACGAGTCAACCAATACTCACTTACCATCTTCCAGAATACACATACACAGTACATACTCATTACATACTCAATACGCAATACAGAGATACAATTCTCCAATACATACAAAGGTCCAGTTAGCTTCATTACACACCCGGGTTAATCGGGTGTTCGGTACTCTTTTACTTCCGGTCAATGACCTACAATAGTCAAGACCAATATACATACAATACTTACTTCTTACATACTTTACTTCCAGTTAAGTCGGTATGACCTCCGGGCAGGGATTACTACATCCCACCACCGGGCTTTAGGGTGGCCCACTAATCCAGGATGCTACCCATTCAAGGGAATTGGTCCATGGAAAAGATTACAACCAGGATTCGGATCCAACCTCTTGTGTTTCCTTATCCTCACGTGTGGCCGAAACTATATCGGACTTCTACTCATTCCAGTTTACTCATTACTCAAGTTAGGAGTTGGGTTGTTAGGAATTAGTAGAAGTCAGTACTTCACTTCCATACATACATACAATACACAAGTACACAATACTTACACATACTTCTCATTTCCATTCATTCATTTCATGAATTATACAAACTAATTGTTCAAGAAGATACAACCAGAACAAAATAGTTCAAACACAGTTAAGTGCAATATAGGTCCGATTCGTGCATTTATCTTATTGGTGATCACATAAGCACTGAAATACCCCAAACCTTGGTATGTTGTGTAAATGTTAAACTATGGTATTTAAAGGCTAAAAAGTGCCTTAGAAACATAAATGAACCATTTAAACCATGGTAAAACACAGTAAAACACTAAGACACGGCATGAGCAAAAACATGCTCTAAGCCATGAGTGAACTTGGTTAGGACCCAGAGAGCCTACCAAGACTTGATAATGTTTAATTATGACTTTATAAGGCTAATTAAGTCCTTAGGAAACTTTGGTAGACAATGAAACCAAACAAAACACAAATAAATACCTTAAGGTCAATATGGGCTAAAAGGTGCTCTAAGCTTGGGATAAATGTGTATAAGACCTAATGGTCATACCTACGCCTCATTTATATGTTAATGAACATATTAAATCAATTACTAAAGAAAACCAAGCTTGAAAACAAGTTAAAACACAAAATGTGCTTTAAGAAGTCTTAAAGCACGTTTTTGAAAAATTGTCTTGTAAATGAGTTTTGAATGGCTAAATGTCCATCATTACTCTTTAATTAACATGTGTACTATATAGTATCACATTTGGGTGGCTATATCAATGGGAAATCAAAAATTTCACTTCTATGTGCCTTGTTATTGGTGAATAGTGATTTTTATAACTAGTTTGTAACATATAATGTTATAAGTGATTAAGTTGGTCAACAAAGACCAAAACACCCTTCTAACTATATGGGGGCCGGTTTTTATCATGTGGTGACTCACCACTCACTTGTTAACTTGTTAAAGAAATAAGGATGACTAAGATAAGTACTATTTGCTTTATAAGTTACAAATATCTTCTAAAAAGCAAATCTATCTTCATTCTTCCTTCTCTTCTCATTTCACACGGTCCCATTCTCCTTCTTCCTCTCTTCTTCTTGTTCTCTCTCGGTGATGCTACTACCACCATGAAAGTTCCAACTTTGAACACATGTAAAATCTTGCTCACTTGTTCAAATCAAAAACAAACACCACCATTCTCTTAGTTAAGCCAAGCTCTACAATCTTGTCTCTTCAAAACTTCAAAACCTTCATTTCGGTGCCAAGAGAAACCACCATGGGAGGAGCTTGAGCTCACCTTTTCACATATTCATGTTCTCTTTTGCTTCAAGGTAAGGAAACTCAAAGAAAATCCATGTTTCCTCCATGTTTTCATGTTGTCCGAAAATTCACCTCACAATGGTGTATTTATCTTGCTTGTTTTAGCTTCATTTGAATCTTCCAAGGGCAAGGAGGAGTCCTCTCTTGATACTCATTCAAGCTCTCTTTCCATTCAAAGGTAAAACAATTACCTTGATGTGTTAAAACAATATATGTAACTAGGGTTTACAATGAGATAAAGCTTAAAGCTTATATACTCATTTCAATGTTGGTATATTGTTTAGTTGTTGGCAAGGAACCAAATGCCTTACCGGTTCTACAAGGAAACAAGAAAGAAATTGTGAGGAAAAGAGGTAAACAAGCTATCTCGATGTGGTTTAATGCCTTAGGAGAAATAAGCTTATAATGCTTGTTAAAACTACCTAAAGAGCAAAAGGGTGAATGACCTAGTAAAATGTTCTCAAGGAGACTAGTAAAAGAACATATGTTTTGGTGTATGTATTTGCAGGTCAAAGGCATTATTTTATGTGGGAAATTCAGTGTTTAAGGTTATGCAATTTAAGGGCCTAAGAGCCATGTTATTTAAGGGCCTAAGTGCCAAGCAATTTAAGTTATGCACTATATTGTGATGTAGTGCTTAATGTGTGAAGTTTGTGTATAAAATGTGTTTGATGGATTTTAGGTGTTCTTGGATGAAATAAGGTAAAAACCTAAGTGTTTGGATGTGGGTATATACTAGAGAAGCTATGGCCAAATTTGGGAAATGTGTAAGAAGTTCTAAGTGTGATAAGTGAGTTTTGGTGAACTAGGAAGGATTAAAGGTGAATGAATGTTTACTTGAGAAGAAAACATGTAATAAGGTGATTTAGAGGGATGCAAGGATTTAGGTGTTGTCTTGGAAGTTCTAGGAATCCAATGTGTGTTTTGTGAATGTATTAAAGTTTTGGAGGAGTTGTTTAAGGTTTAGGTAATGTTGATATCCAAGGAGCAAGTGATGTTTAGGTATGATGTAAAAAGGAGATTTAGTTAGTAAGAAAATAATGCTTAAGAGATGATGTTAAGAGGAGAAGAAAGTGTTTTGGGATAGTAGTTATAATAGGTGAGAAACACCATTTAGGAACCTAGTACAAAGGTTGAAAGTGTTAAGGAATTTTTACAAGTAAATAAGTAAAGGTTTAAGGATTTAGAAAATGAGTTTCATGGATGTTGTATGTGGATATAAAGTTACCAAATGTTGCTAGGAAGCATTAAGAGGCCTTAGGAGAAGTTTGGTGAAGAATTGGCAAAGTTTGGGTAAGATTAGGAGGCGACCGACCCAGGGGCCGACCCAGTTTTGGGTCGGTCGAGCCTCTGTTAGATGTTAGGAATGTGTTCGGTAATGGTCCGACCCAAAAGGGTGGGTCGGACATGGGTCGGTCGGTCAAGTTTCAAAGGAAGGAAAATGTTCGCACATGGACCGACCCAGAATGGTGGGTCGGACGTGGGTCGGACGGGCATGATTATAAGGAAGTAAAAGGGTTCTGTAATGGACCGACCCAGAAGGTTGGGTCGGACGGTGGGTCGGTCGGACCAAAAACTTGGTTTAAGGTTATGAAATCATATGTGATGATGGGGATTGGTAGGTAATGATGTTATAAGGATGTTAAGGACATGTTAGGTGAGTTTTAATGGCAATAAAGTGGGCTAAAGGTTGTATTAAGTTGCGAGAGTAAAACGTGTTAAAAATGTAAAGCTATTTAACCAAGTTAACGGGGAAAGTTATAAGCATTAGACTTTAAAACAAACATGTTACCCCAATGTTAATAAAAGAACATGTCATGTCAACAGTTGTTCGAGAATTGCTCAAGGAACATAAGTGGACGTGGAAAGTGGACCCCGGTGACAGGTATGGTTTTCTTGCAACCTGTGTCCTACCGGATTACACCGGCTTGTATGCCAATGTGTTTTCTGTATGTTTGCCACGTTATGAGATAAATCATGAAACGAGTTTACAGTCGTTATTGTTATTGTATGTTTACGTGCCGATACCGGTAACCTCGAATGCGCTTGAAGGGCTAGTTAACCTCTATTAGGTAAACGTAGGAGAACGGTATCCGGTAACAACGTTTCCGACTTAAGGAACGTTCTAACCACGGCTATGCGTGAGTTGGTTATGTGATGTTTGTGCGTGATGTTTGTATGTGAATGTATGACTCTCTCCTCCCTTGTGTGCTTAACTCGGTTATGATACCGTAGGTGTGTGGATGTGGTAGGCTCTATAATGGATCTCTAACTACTTATTTATAAGAGTATATGGGCTAATGGGGGTGAGGAGTCCGGTATGTTCCGGCCACGCGTGTGATGGATGGGGGTCGTTATCATATCCAGTTCGGCTCCCTTGGTGTATGTTTAGGTGGTATTCCAATTTGGTTTCAACCTTCCCTTAGCTTATCCAAAGCTAGTTTACTGACTCACGTCGGGCCATAGGGGCATACTGTGTTGTTTGGTGTGCTTGGGATCACTATATCCGACACACCTTGGGTTTAAGTCAACCGTTCAAATAACAGGATGGTGATGAGGTAATTAACGAGCTTGGTATGAGTTTGGCAACAATCTCTGTGCTCATGGTATGGACTAACTATGGTGGAAGGATCTTAATGTGTACCGTTCTCGAGGTGATATGTAATATTATGATGCTATGCAAATTCCCTTGCTATGCTTTGGTATATATATATATATTGGATGTTTTAAAAGAATGCAACGTTGTCTTGTGTACATCGAAGCAAGAAAGGTTTGTTATGTTTTGTTATGTGTGGAATGAGTTATGTGTAGGGATATGGAATGTGTGGATCATGAAATGACCCAGTTGGTGACAAGAGCATTAAGGATAACCCGATTAATGGGTACATGCCGTTCGTTAAGAAGTAGCTCCGTTTAGAGGAGAGCCACTCTAGGGTTTAAGGAATCATTGGATGGTTGGTTAAGTGTGGATGTTTTGGTTATAGGTTGAGCCCATTGAGGCGAATGCTATGTGTTGTATGTTATGGCTTGTATGCATGATTTAAATATAATCAACTGCATGCTAAGACGACAATTAGTTGTGCGTGGCCCGGTAGCATGCGGGCTGCGGGATTACATACAGCAAAGGTGTGAGCCACTTGGGGGCCACCCTTTCTCTCCTTTCTATTTCAGGTACAAGGAGCTGGAAAAGTTCGAGAGTAGGACGGGGCGAGTGTACAACATGGGCAACATTTAATGGGTGAGTATGATAGGCGTAGTAAGACCGAAGTTGTTATCGGCAGTAGTTGTAAATACTCGGTACAGGGGAAATGTATGTATATAATAAATGTTGAAAATGGAATGAGGATGTATTGTGTAGTTGCGGGAATCTAGTCCATCAGACCGATACAAATTACATGTATTAGCCTGTTAGCCAGTGGGTGGTTAACGGCGTGTAACACCATTGGAATAAGTAATGTGATGAGTTGAGTTCCGCTGCAGATTGTTATTAGTGGTTGTTGTTGGATGGGGTGTTACAAAAAGTGGTATCGAGCGAAGTATCGCTCTGATGACTGAATTACCGAGCTTAGGAAGTACCGAGTTAGGATTTAAGTATTTGGGTTAAGGTTGTGATAGCGTGAGAGTACGCTAGTAAGGAACTACCAGTGAATATGGAAACCTACAATATCCATCCCACCCTCCACAATCCCTGTTATATAACTTGGGAAAACAACGCCAGAGAGATGAAAGTCCTCTCTCACTCGGGAATACCCGATCTGGCTGTTAGTAAGTACCTTTAAGGGTACGGAGAACCTGTCATATGGTAGATCCCGAAAACTGGGAATCCCGGAGGCGGTCCCCATCTAAACGATGTTAACCGCACTTAATAGCGAAGAATGAAGGATTTTGTGTATAGAAGAATAGAATTTCTGGCAACCTGGGTCGACATGCAAAGCAGTCGAGAGTAACAGCTTGCAACGCACCGACCGTGCAACAGGCAAGAAGTGGGTTAGTGAAACCCGAGACGAGTGCCTACGGGACCACAATTGATGAATAATACACCAACGGTATATCAACAGACAAGGGAACTACAACGTAGTGCCCAAATACGTGGAACGGGCTATAAAGAGGATACAATACTAAGGAAAAGGGGTCTCCCAGAATGGGAAACACCCTAGTTAACGATTATCATATGGAGACAGTGAGAAGTCACCTTGAGGAGTTATTATCAAGACAGTAAGATCAGTGAGGGCCAACAAGGCCACTGATGACAATATGGGTCAAAACAATACCACAACCGGTATGTGTTGAACCGATAGCCAGTTAGCATGGCGCACTTGCCATAGCAAGTGCTGCTATAACAGGGCTGTTCGGGAGATTCATAACCACTACAAATACTTGGAAAAGTACAATAAAGTTAAATGTGAATGTCATAACAGTGGAAGGGCCTGTTAGCCTAACCCCTGTAATTGGAAACACACCAGTCAGCAAGAAGCTAGACTTGGCTAAGGTAAGAAGATGTTGTGAAACCATGGAAATTTTTCTTTCAACCCAGATTTATTCAAACTCTTTTCTTTTCAAACCAGATTTTCTTTCAAACCAACACTTCTTTCCAACCTTCTTTAAACCAAACCAGTGAAACCAAGAGCAACTGACAAGGATGCAACAGTGGATAAACTTTCCCTCGATTAAGTTCGGGAAGCAAGGAATGAATATTGTCACGGGACAATATAAGGGAGTTGACAACAGAATACTTCACCTAGGCGTGTGACGGACACTACAAGTGTACCAACTGTGTTGGGGACGACCGCACTCCGATAGGAGCATGTGGACCTGACAGACCTACTTATAGGTTAGTTGGGTAAGTAGTTAATGTATCAGTATGATACCCCATATATGTATACCAGTAGAGTCCGAAACACGGGAAGTAGTCGGACTCCGTCTACGGTCAGCAGTATAAAACAACAGGAGCTAGAAAATACAAGGAATGCTTGAAGTCAAGGAACTCAGTTAAGTGAACGAGATTAAAGGGATTAGTGAATTCCTTTCAGGGGAATGTTTAAGAGTTAGGAAGTGCGAAGTGCACAAACGATTAAGTGAAGACATAGTATATGTCTTAAGGATCCCCAGGGATAAACATGATAGCTGAAAAGCAGGGCAAGGCAGATGCCTAATGTGGACACATTAAGGTGCAACGGACGGGATGAAATTCCCAGAATGAGTACATACACTATCAGGAAACGTTGATCTTCACGGAAAAAGATAATAACCGGTTAAGAACGCAAACGGCGTGGCTAACTGAATATACCAGTAGCAACACCCAGGAGCAATCCTTAAAGGGTGTTCGCATCAATAATTGTTGCACAAAATGACATGACAGAAACACAAGGGTTGAAATTAACACCCAGTTTAGACATAAGTGGTCAGGAGACGGACTGACAAACCTAAAGGGGCATTCCATGAAAGGAAACGGAATGCAACGACCTTGTCATGGAGCCCACTACAACCTCTAAACATGTAATATTGTACAGAAAAGTACATGTGTGTGGACAGCCTACAATGAGCTCAGCTCAAGGCAGATAAGGCTTATAAGCCATAAGCAAAATATGTTATATAAATTCGATTGATTGTAGAAGTTTATGTTGTATAAGTGGATAAAGTGGTAAGCGAACCGCTGCATTAAGAGTGGGGATACCACTCGATATTGTGAGACCGCAGAAGCGGTAGTTGTGTGAATCAAGTTCAAGGAATATGTGGAGGATGGACCACGTGGTTATTACCCCAGGGTGATTTAAATAAAATAACACGAAATGAAGTGCTCGTACCAGTTGTGTACGCAGGAAGTGTGATAAGTTGATAGCAATCACCATAGGTGTGTGAAACTAAAGTGTAGCGGACAACGTTCAAGGGAAAAATAGTAGTATATTCAAAAATCAGCCAAATAAGTGGCCAGATAAACCCAGAATAATGGCGGAAGCTAATATAATAGCGGATGCAGTATAAGTTGATGTTATATAATGAGTAAGGACACGGTGCGCAATAAGCGACCGTTGTATGAGTATGGTTAGATGATTAAAATGGTGAGTGAGCCAGAGTTATGAGTAACCCAGTGGGGGTACAACAGTAAGTGATAGCAAACGAACCAAGCAGTAAGCGGTGACAAGATTTTTGGTGAGAATTTCGGGAAAACACAGTGTAAATTCCTATCGCAATCGCATGAGAGATTACTGTCAAGAGTTTACGCCTACTGCACTCTGTATGACTGAGGTTTTGGTATTGCACTTGCGCAGTAATGATCAAGTGGGATAGCTAGGAAAGAAGCTGGTAATTATGGAGGAATAATGCTATAATGGCCGATGCATAGGTAATGCAAGGCAGCAGGAATGAAAGAATACATGTACAAAACCAAAGGTGAGACATGATTAACAGTAAATAACTACAGTATGAGATATACCCCAGGTGTGGGAAATAACTGAGAGAGCACTACACATTAGGTGTAGCTCAATCTCAACCGACAGTAAGTCGGTGAAGTAAGTCAACCATTGGGAATTACATAGTAGTTTACGCGGTAAGCTATTGGAGAAGTGGATGGAAAATCGTGAAACTCACCGAATTCGCTCAGGATAAGAGATACCATGCGTCGGTGAGAACCCATTGTTCCCAAGATAAGGGCAATACATTGGAGTGACAATACAGTAACAGTAACGAATGGAGCAAACTACTATAATTATCAGGGTTGCGCAACAGAGGCCAGTGAGCCCATGCGTCAGGTACGGGTATACATTGTGAATACGAATGGATGGCGAGATATCAATGCCTAAAAGCCTCACAGGCCAGGACCGAAACCGGTTATGAGTTAGACCCAATGCGATTCTTGGTTTAGGGACCAAACCGCCAATATGGTTAAGATCTCTAATCAGAATCCATTGTGTAATAAACCGCGTGGAAGTTAAAAACACTTCACGACGGCAGAACATTTTAAACTAAAGCTCAGTGATTGATACGTGGGCGTAATCCCTTTAAGGGGGGGTAGAGCGCAAAACACTTGGTGTGTTTTATAGTACAAGTGTACGTGAACTGGGTTGTGCATAGCAAAATGATTTGGTATGATGGTTGGTGCGGGTGTTATATAAACATACGCATTATGTGGTGGGTAAATTGTGGTAATTGCGCACAGAGGATGCGAATACCATTGTGGGAAGTGTGTTTATTTTGTGAACGGTGGTGTGTGAGAGTACAAGTGGAAGGGAGTAAAGAAACTCCCGGGGATCTAAAACCCCGATGGTGCATAAATGTAAGCCAGTATGTATTTTGATAAAAAATATATGTATATATATACAGTGTTGTGATATTATGAAGGGTTATGAGACCGACATAGAACCTAGTGAGAATTGAATCCCAGGTAACTCGAATAAGTTGGATTTGGGTGATGATTGATAGGACAGAGTCTATCCCTTGGAGATGTTATGATTATGACTAGAAGGATTCGAAGATATTAAAATGGGATATGCTTCAATTAATTGTGTGGTTGAAAATGAAGTGGGAGGTGAACCTGATTATCATGAGATCAAGGGAAGCCGAACACAAAATTGGGGTGGAAAGATAGTTCAACATGATGCTGATAACATCAGGGTTGGATGACTCTTGAAGCTCCCTGTAAGTGGTCACAAACAACCATGTTAAGAAAAATACAAGGAGCATAATCGGACTTGGAGTTGTATGGTGTTTCAAAAGGATTTTCAATTGGTATTTCAAACATCGATTAATATTTTGAAAAAAAGATCTTGATACTTAAACCTCACAAGAAATTTTAAATTTAATGATTGTTTTTAATTTCCCAAAGGCACGGGACGGAAGGCGTCATCGCGACCGGGTCTGCGGGATCAAGTGTATCAAGGATATTTTTTGATGCTATAAGCTCTGGACTGTTGGTGGTATGGTAATGAATGTTGTTTGACTTGGATTTCCTAAAGTGTATACTATCAAGGCCTATGAGTCTAAATGTGTGGTGTTACATAGACATATGTGTCTAAAGACTGTTATGTTATGGGGACCTATGCGTCCAAATGATGTGGATATGTTGCCCGGACCATTAAGTCCGAGGTTGGATGTAAAGGGTGGTTGGTAATGGAAGTTTTATGGCTATAAGTAATTCCCGTATTCTAATCCAATGATGCGAGGAAATGTGAACTTCGAGGACGAAGTTCTTTTAAGGGGGGTAGATTGAAATACCCCAAACCTTGGTATGTTGTGTAAATGTTAAACTATGGTATTTAAAGGCTAAAAAGTGCCTTAGAAACATAAATGAACCATTTAAACCATGGTAAAACACAGTAAAACACTAAGACACGGCATGAGCAAAAACATGCTCTAAGCCATGAGTGAACTTGGTTAGGACCCAGAGAGCCTACCAAGACTTGATAATGTTTAATTATGACTTTATAAGGCTAATTAAGTCCTTAGGAAACTTTGGTAGACAATGAAACCAAACAAAACACAAATAAATACCTTAAGGTCAATATGGGCTAAAAGGTGCTCTAAGCTTGGGATAAATGTGTATAAGACCTAATGGTCATACCTACGCCTCATTTATATGTTAATGAACATATTAAATCAATTACTAAAGAAAACCAAGCTTGAAAACAAGTTAAAACACAAAATGTGCTTTAAGAAGTCTTAAAGCACGTTTTTGAAAAATTGTCTTGTAAATGAGTTTTGAATGGCTAAATGTCCATCATTACTCTTTAATTAACATGTGTACTATATAGTATCACATTTGGGTGGCTATATCAATGGGAAATCAAAAATTTCACTTCTATGTGCCTTGTTATTGGTGAATAGTGATTTTTATAACTAGTTTGTAACATATAATGTTATAAGTGATTAAGTTGGTCAACAAAGACCAAAACACCCTTCTAACTATATGGGGGCCGGTTTTATCATGTGGTGACTCACCACTCACTTGTTAACTTGTTAAAGAAATAAGGATGACTAAGATAAGTACTATTTGCTTTATAAGTTACAAATATCTTCTAAAAAGCAAATCTATCTTCATTCTTCCTTCTCTTCTCATTTCACACGGTCCCATTCTCCTTCTTCCTCTCTTCTTCTTGTTCTCTCTCGGTGATGCTACTACCACCATGAAAGTTCCAACTTTGAACACATGTAAAATCTTGCTCACTTGTTCAAATCAAAAACAAACACCACCATTCTCTTAGTTAAGCCAAGCTCTACAATCTTGTCTCTTCAAAACTTCAAAACCTTCATTTCGGTGCCAAGAGAACCACCATGGGAGGAGCTTGAGCTCACCTTTTCACATATTCATGTTCTCTTTTGCTTCAAGGTAAGGAAACTCAAAGAAAATCCATGTTTCCTCCATGTTTTCATGTTGTCCGAAAATTCACCTCACAATGGTGTATTTATCTTGCTTGTTTTAGCTTCATTTGAATCTTCCAAGGGCAAGGAGGAGTCCTCTCTTGATACTCATTCAAGCTCTCTTTCCATTCAAAGGTAAAACAATTACCTTGATGTGTTAAAACAATATATGTAACTAGGGTTTACAATGAGATAAAGCTTAAAGCTTATATACTCATTTCAATGTTGGTATATTGTTTAGTTGTTGGCAAGGAACCAAATGCCTTACCGGTTCTACAAGGAAACAAGAAAGAAATTGTGAGGAAAAGAGGTAAACAAGCTATCTCGATGTGGTTTAATGCCTTAGGAGAAATAAGCTTATAATGCTTGTTAAAACTACCTAAAGAGCAAAAGGGTGAATGACCTAGTAAAATGTTCTCAAGGAGACTAGTAAAAGAACATATGTTTTGGTGTATGTATTTGCAGGTCAAAGGCATTATTATGTGGGAAATTCAGTGTTTAAGGTTATGCAATTTAAGGGCCTAAGAGCCATGTTATTAAGGGCCTAAGTGCCAAGCAATTTAAGTTATGCACTATATTGTGATGTAGTGCTTAATGTGTGAAGTTTGTGTATAAAATGTGTTTGATGGATTTTAGGTGTTCTTGGATGAAATAAGGTAAAAACCTAAGTGTTTGGATGTGGGTATATACTAGAGAAGCTATGGCCAAATTTGGGAAATGTGTAAGAAGTTCTAAGTGTGATAAGTGAGTTTTGGTGAACTAGGAAGGATTAAAGGTGAATGAATGTTTACTTGAGAAGAAAACATGTAATAAGGTGATTTAGAGGGATGCAAGGATTTAGGTGTTGTCTTGGAAGTTCTAGGAATCCAATGTGTGTTTTGTGAATGTATTAAAGTTTTGGAGGAGTTGTTTAAGGTTTAGGTAATGTTGATATCCAAGGAGCAAGTGATGTTTAGGTATGATGTAAAAAGGAGATTTAGTTAGTAAGAAAATAATGCTTAAGAGATGATGTTAAGAGGAGAAGAAAGTGTTTTGGGATAGTAGTTATAATAGGTGAGAAACACCATTTAGGAACCTAGTACAAAGGTTGAAAGTGTTAAGGAATTTTTACAAGTAAATAAGTAAAGGTTTAAGGAGTTAGAAAATGAGTTTCATGGATGTTGTATGTGGATATAAAGTTACCAAATGTTGCTAGGAAGCATTAAGAGGCCTTAGGAGAAGTTTGGTGAAGAATTGGCAAAGTTTGGGTAAGATTAGGAGGCGACCGACCCAGGGGCCGACCCAGTTTTTGGGTCGGTCGAGCCTCTGTTAGATGTTAGGAATGTGTTCGGTAATGGTCCGACCCAAAAGGGTGGGTCGGACATGGGTCGGTCGGTCAAGTTTCAAAGGAAGGAAAATGTTCGCACATGGACCGACCCAGAATGGTGGGTCGGACGTGGGTCGGACGGGCATGATTATAAGGAAGTAAAAGGGTTCTGTAATGGACCGACCCAGAAGGTTGGGTCGGACGGTGGGTCGGTCGGACCAAAAACTTGGTTTAAGGTTATGAAATCATATGTGATGATGGGGATTGGTAGGTAATGATGTTATAAGGATGTTAAGGACATGTTAGGTGAGTTTTAATGGCAATAAAGTGGGCTAAAGGTTGTATTAAGTTGCGAGAGTAAAACGTGTTAAAAATGTAAAGCTATTTAACCAAGTTAACGGGGAAAGTTATAAGCATTAGACTTTAAAACAAACATGTTACCCCAATGTTAATAAAAGAACATGTCATGTCAACAGTTGTTCGAGAATTGCTCGAGGAACATAAGTGGACGTGGTAAAGTGGACCCCGGTGACAGGTATGGTTTTCTTGCAACCTGTGTCCTACCGGATTACACCGGCTTGTATGCCAATGTGTTTTTCTGTATGTTTGCCACGTTATGAGATAAATCATGAAACGAGTTTACAGTCGTTATTGTTATTGTATGTTTACGTGCCGATACCGGTAACCTCGAATGCGCTTGAAGGGCTAGTTAACCTCTATTAGGTAAACGTAGGAGAACGGTATCCGGTAACAACGTTTCCGACTTAAGGAACGTTCTAACCACGGCTATGCGTGAGTTGGTTATGTGATGTTTGTGCGTGATGTTTGTATGTGAATGTATGACTCTCTCCTCCCTTGTGTGCTTAACTCGGTTATGATACCGTATGGTGTGTGGATGTGGTAGGCTCCATAATGGATCTCTAACTACTTATTTATAAGAGTATATGGGCTAATGGGGGGTGAGGAGTCCGGTATGTTCCGGCCACGCGTGTGATGGATGGGGGTCGTTATCATATCCAGTTCGGCTCCCTTGGTGTATGTTTAGGTGGTATTCCAATTTGGTTTCAACCTTCCCTTAGCTTATCCAAAGCTAGTTTACTGACTCACGTCGGGCCATAGGGGCATACTGTGTTGTTTGGTGTGCTTGGGATCACTATATCCGACACACCTTGGGTTTAAGTCAACCGTTCAAATAACAGGATGGTGATGAGGTAATTAACGAGCTTGGTATGAGTTTGGCAACAATCCCTGTGCTCATGGTATGGACTAACTATGGTGGAAGGATCTTAATGTGTACCGCTCGAGGTGATATGTAATATTATGATGCTATGCAAATTCCCTTGCTATGCTTTGGTATATATATATATTGGATGTTTTAAAAGAATGCAACGTTGTCTTGTGTACATCGAAGCAAGAAAGGTTTGTTATGTTTTGTTATGTGTGGAATGAGTTATGTTGTAGGATATGGAATGTGTGGATCATGGAAATGAATCCCAGTTGGTGACAAGAGGCATTTAAGGATAACCCGATTAATGGGTACATGCCGTTCGTTAAGGAAGTAGCTCCGTTTAGAGGAGAGCCACTCTAGGGTTTAAGGAATCATTGGATGGTTGGTTAAGTGTGGATGTTTTGGTTATAGGTTGAGCCCATTGAGGCGAAATGCTATGTGTTGTATGGTTATGGCTTGTATGCATGATTTAAATATAATCAACTGCATGCTAAGACGACAATTAGTTGTGCGTGGCCCGGTAGCATGCGGGCTGCGGGATTACCATACCAGCAAAGGTGCTGAGCCCCTTGGGGGCCACCCTTTCTCTCCTTTTCTATTTCAGGTACAAGGAGCTGGAAACCGTTCGAGAGTAGGACGGGGCAGATGTTTACACATGGGCAACCATTTAAATGGCGTGAGTATGATAGGCGTAGTAAGACCGAAGTTGTTATCGGCAGTAGTTTGTAAATACTCGGTACAGGGGAAATGTATGTATATAATAAATGTTGAAATGGAATGAGGATTGTATTGTGTAGTTGCTCGGGAATCTAGTCCATCAGACCGATACAAATGTACATGTATTAGCCTTGTTAGCCACGTGGGTGGTTAACGGCGTGTAACACCATTGGAATAAGTAATGTGATGAGTTGAGTTTCCGCTGCAGATTGTTATTATGTGGTTGTTGTTGGATGGGGTGTTACAAGCACACAAATCGGGGTAACCAGGTTAGGATACAGAGCATGAAGAAATCATACCGTACACCGTCGTATTCGCACTACCGGTTCCTTGGAGATCAACTATTTGATTCCTATACATACATGGAGTAGCATGATCAATGATCTATTATTGATCTAACTTACTCCTTCATTGATATTCTCAATGTTTACTTACTACTCCTTTACATTCATACTTGGTTATAAAACCATTCTTTTCCTTATTACTTCTTAAGCTTGTTTCCTTACTCATTTACTTACTTTCTTACCATTACTACTTCATTGATGGTGTATTACTACATATATATGCATATGTGTATATAGGCACATATACATGTATATATGATCACTATAATCATATAATTAAAACATTTTTTTTTACTCGACCGGACTTGCGACCTACCTTGCAAGTCCGGTCCATTCCAGTAGGCTACATCGTGTGAAAATTCCAGGGCCGACCGACCTTGCAAGTCCGGTCCCAAGGTCGGTCCATTCCAGTAAGTTTCGTATTTGAAAATTTTAGCCCGACCGACCTTGCAAGTCCGGTCGCAAGGTCGGTCCATTCCAGTAGCTTGCATTACGGGAATTTTTCTGGCCGACCGAACTTGCAAGTCCGGTCGCAAGTTCGGTCCATTCCAGAAGGTTTCAGACGGGAGAATTTTCTGGTCCGACCGAACTTGCAAGTCTGGTCGCAAGGTCGGTCAATTCCAGAAGGTTTCCCGTCTTGTAAATCTGGGCTCGACCGACCTTGCAAGTTCGGTCCTAAGGTCGGTCCGGCCCAGTACTTCAGTTTTAAAATCTGTTTTTGGGTGTTTTCTTTACCCATTGTTTCCCCAATCTTCCTACATGTAATCCCCCATGTTTAAGCACTACTTAGGCCCTCCAAATTGCCTTAGTTCATCCCCCAACCTCCTCACTAAATCCATCAATCGACTTACACAAATTCCTCACTTCTTTTCCAACAAATGTAACAGTTTTTGTTTACTTATGCTACAGATTTCTAACCCAACTTCTACCATTCAATACTTCCTATACCAATGTCACTCCTAGCATCCCAAATACATTTCCAAGCAATTGCAATATCCATACCCAAGTCCAACACTCTTTTTACCAATTCTTGCACATTAAATTCTCCTAACTTCTCCAATGCATCCTTATACACTTTGCTACAGATTTTACACTTCCTATTTCTCATACTACAATTACCATTCCATGGCCATTAACATCTCTACTATCTCCAATACACACCTTGGTTCTCCCATTCACCAAGTCATCCTTAAATGTACATTTTCTACCAAAATTTTGCCATAGTTCACCTACAATGTCTACTTCTCCACATACTTACTTTTTCATCAAATTCATTCCTAATCTAGCCACACCCTTACAAGGGTCCTACCAGCAATATAAGGCAATACTCATTACATCATTACTCCACCAAACATTAATATCAATACTCATACACAATATACTTGGCTCTAAGGCCTACAATTCACTTACTAGTTCCCAAATACTCAAACATCACAATTCTCAATACTAGTACAAGGTTTTGGGTTCTTTAAATATTTTACCCATTCCCCTTACTCTAATGCAATAGAATTTAACATTAGGAAAGGGCTCTTACCTTGAGCTTATACTCCCTTCTTTCTTTCACATTTTTCCTCCTTCTTCCTTTCTTGCCTCAAAATCGGCTACATGGGGAATGGAGTTGCCAAACTTCATTCCCATCACCCAATGTACACAAAATAAGTGCAATTAAAATGCTAACCCTTAAATTAACACTAATTCATTGGAGTGTTTAGAATACAAATTCTAGGGTTTACCTTTGGAGTGTTTTAGGAGGGGCTTTCGCCCTTGGTTCAAGAAGGAGAATCCACCACCATTGCGAGGTGAAGTTTATGCTCAAAAGAGAGAGAGAAAATGGAGTATTACAAGGAGGTAAAAATCGGTTATGAAACAAGATGGAGAAAACATGAGTTTTTCATGTAGATTTTTACCTTGATGGAGAGAGGGAACCCCAAGCTACACATTGATGCTATTTTCTTCACCAATGGGGTATACCCACGAAAATGAACTTCATCATTTTGGAATTTTAAAAAGAGGGAAGTGTAGAGGATGATGAGGGGAGCAAGAATATGTATTTATTTTTGCATTTGGGGCTCACATGGAGATGGAGCATGGAGTCAAAGTGGAGAAGCCATTGGAGCTTCTTGGAGCTTCAAAAGTCGCCCAGCATAGGAGGGAGAAGAGAGAGAAATCGATGGGGCTAAGGAAGAAGAGAGAGATGAGGGAAATGAGAGAGTGAGGTGAGAGAGTGTTTTATTTGCTTTTGCTTTATTGTTATCCTTTAGCATATTAGAGAAGTAAAGAGAGTGTGAGGGAAAGGGGCTACCGATCACACACACAAACTCACTCAAATTTTTGCTTTTTATTTACAAAAGTGGACACACAAGTTTTCTTTTATTACAATGTCACCCCACTACTTCCCGGTTGTTGCAGTTTTTACTAACTGGAACCCGTTTTCCGGAATTCTCTCGCTTAATTACTTTTATTGGTTCTAAAGCTCCACTAATATTTATTAGTGACTATTTAGTTGACCAAAATTGTTACGAGTCTGTTTGACCCGCTTAAAGTCGCGTTTTCCCAGTTTCCTCGAAAAACGCGCTTTAAGGTTCTTTTATGCTTTAAACCCATTTTAAAGGTATGTTTCCTTCGGGGTTTGTTCCCTCATGTTATTTAGGCATTATTAAGCCTTAAGAATCCATATAATACTCTAACCGAGGTCTCGCGCCTCTTACGGTTATTTAACGCTTATTTAGCGTTTTTCGCTTTTTAAGCGTTTCTCCATTTCTTTTGGACTTATTTTTCCTTACCATAGTTACTTAGGCATTATTAGGCCCTCAAATATGTATTAGAATAATCTTAATCCCTATATTTAATTTCGGGGTATTTCAACTACATTGCTTACCAAATGCAAATATCATACCTTCACATTACTAGATTACCGAGTATCAAAAGCATAGTTAATTACATCCCTTTCAAGTCTACAAAAATAATGAGTTTCACAAACTGCTCATCTATACCAATTCACAATTCCCACAATATTCAAAAGGGTGTACCCCATGGTACACCGGCTAAACAAAAAGACCTATAGCCATGTACAACTTGGTACACCTTTCACAATTCATTAGTTACTACAAAAAGAAATCATCTTGATCTCAACAAAGTTTTCACCCTTCACGAGCACCTGTAAAATATTAAAAACAGTGCCCCAAGGGGCTCAGCAAAATGCTGCATATAAACTTCGCATATACCGCGTGCTAACTAGGGTACGCCGACTATTTTTGGTCGACTATACATGCGGTTCATTTTAAACATACATACATGCTTTTATATACATAATACATTCATACAAGATACAATACACACAACTGAAGGCAACACACAAGCCAAACAGCATATCAATACCATACACCATACGGGTTAGCCAATTATACATCCGGGTTAATCGGATGTTCATTACTCTTTTACTCATTACACAATACTTACACAATCTTACTCATACTTTACTTACTTACTTTTCCATACTTACTTACTTACTCTTATTTACTTACTATTACTCATGTTAAGTCGGTATGACCTCCGGGCAGGGACTACACCGTCCCACCACCGGGCTTTAGGTGGCTCACTAATCCAGGATGCTACCCATTTAAGGGGTTTGGGCCATGGAAAATATTAAAGCCTGGATTTGGATCCAACCTCTTGTGTCTCCGCCTCCTCACGCGTGGCCGAAACTATATCGGACTTCTACTCATTCCAATTTACCAATTTATTATGTTAGATTGGTTAGCTTGTTTGGAATTAGTTAGAAGTCCATCTCAATGCCATTCGGTCACCACACAGTACATCAGGCATACACACACTTCATTATCATCCATACATTTCATGAATTATACAAACTATCACTGGTGGAACGCGAGCCTTTAATTACGGTCCAAAACCGTATATAATTACGGTTCTGGACCGTAATCTACGCGGGCGTCATTGACTTTACATTACGGTTATTAGTAAAACCGTAATGTAAAGTTGACACTTTAGATGACGGTTTTCACAATAACCGTAATGTAAAGTCTTTTGGCGCGCGCGCCCAAAGGACTTTAGATTACGGTTATTGTGATAACCGTCATCTAAAGTGTAATTTTTTTTATTATTTTTTTTACAAATCTACACAATTGCAACAGAGACAGAATTATAACAGATAAGCAACAGAGGGCATCAGACCAACAAATGTGCAGAAACTGCACAATTGAACCACCTGAATCAAATACCAACAATACAAATTCATTCTCTGCGCACAATTGCAACAGAGATAACATCTAATATACACCAGATCGAAAATCTGTTACAGAAATATTCAATTGCAAATTCATTCTCTGCGCACAATTGCATATTCAATCTGTTACACAATTGCAACAGAGATAATAATTGCAAATTCATTCTCTGCGCACAATTGCAACAGAAATATTCAATACAGCAGCTAGAATCTGTTACAGCAGCAGCAGCTAGCAATTCATTACAAAAAATATAATCTGTTACAGCAGCAGCAACTAGCAGAATCAGAGGGCTACAAAGGTAGCAGTGTAACCTATACATGGTAGATACAGGTAGGATGACTCCCAGCAAGAAATAGCATAAAACAGAAGCGTAAAACAGTACAAAAACGGTGCAGAAAACTGTGAAAAACAAAATCCATCATAGCAGCATCAGAGCTAGCTAGTCTACCACTCCATTTTCATAAACATGGCTGACATGCAACAAGTCGTTTGGATGATAAGTCGAGAATTTGGCAAAATGCTCTTTAATCTGCAACAAGAAAAGGAATGGAAAACATAATGAGAATAAGATAAAGACACAAAAAATCTGCCGAAAGAATTAAATACAAGACAGCGTTCGTATTACCTTGTCTTTATCATTCTTAAAACTTGGGAAGTACCCGCAGAACTCGTACATATACCGCATCACGTAGTACCCGCAACTCCTAGAGTCCTTTTGGGTAGGGCACTAAATCACCAAAATTCACAAATGTAAAACAATTGTACAAAGATAATAGCAGCACGAATGAAATACATGAATTACCAAACCTTGATGTAATCGACGGTCAAATCACCAAACTCTCCCTGTGGGGTTTTTTTGTAACAACTGTTACATATATTAACAAAAGCGTTTAGCAAAATGAACAAGTACATTAATTTTGGTTCAAAAAACTTACAAACAATTAAATAGTAATAAAACTTACTCTTTGATTAAGTCTTCAGTGTTGAATTCTGTCCACTGCCCTAGTGGATCTAGAACGAGCAGAGTAGCGGTGGCAGCGCAGAATATAAACAAAGCCCAGTGGTGGCTACAATGTCAAATACAAAATGAAATGAGAAATGAAGGTAAAAAAGTTAGCTAATTAGTATGTAATTTTATATCAGAACTCACGTTTGGTGATACGGCATTAGAATGAATAATTTATTCTGTCGATCAGCAACATTGAAGCAATGAATCATGTAATTACAAAACCTCCCCGGGTCCCTAGTGACTGAGTCGTACGATAAACGCTCCGGGCACACCGCAGTAATGGAGGTCATGTCCTTCTCAGCACATCTCTCAAGCAGACCTCTATTATATCACATGTACTATAAAAAGTTAGCCAATGCAACTTCATAGATACTTATTCTATATGTTTTTACAGTATGAGGAAAGAACACTTACTTTAGATAAGCTTGAATAATGTTAATGTTCAGATAATCTCCACACATCATCTCTCTGATGTCCTCAAAGTTGATTGCCGTGATCATATCTTCTTCGTAGTGAAACATCGACTTTGGAAGCGTCATCATGAAGTTGTTAGTTTGAGATGACTTCAATATGATCTTGTCGTAGAGATTCATCTGCTTGGCCCCCAAAACATTAACAAGTTTTTGTGGCAGTGCGAGCTTATTTTTAGGCGCCTCAGAAGTCCTGGTGCGACCCCGGACGGGCGCTGGATTCTTACCTTTCGCACCCCGACTCACTGGATTCTTACCCTTCACACACAAACAGTAAAGCATAAATGTAAAGATAATTACTAATTGATTATTATAGTAACATTAAACATTTATCTAGAACATACCCTTGTACTTCTGACAGGATTCGCCGGCGCGCTGATCTCTTCTTCTCTGGGCCGGGATACGCGGCGAGGAAGCTCAGGGATCTCAGGATTCGCCGGCGCGCTGGTCTCTTCTAGTCTGGGCCGGGTTACGCGGCGAGGAAGCTCAGGGATCTATAATAGATTAGATTAGACACTTAATGCTAAATAATGCATTTTATTAGATACTAAATGGTTGTCAAACAGTCTTACCTCATCGGTGACAACAATATAACATGCTGGCCAGGGCAATATGTCTCCCTTCGCTTCGATCAGCGTGCATTTGTTGTCAAACGCCATTGGAAGGTATGCATGCTCAAATCCATCAATGATCAGGTCCAAGGTCACACGCGCGTAGAATGGGGGTAGACGTACGAAACTGATGAGCGTGAGTGGACCTGATGGCAACACCGTCCCGTAGGCCGCATCTACAGGGTGCCCTTCTAATGGTATTTGGAGACGGCATTTTTGTTGCTCCTTTAATAAAGAGATAATACGTGAAATAAATAAGTGAGTCCAATCTAATACTATTTAAATGACTTTATTTTAGGAGAAAAATAGTTAAACAAAGCTAACCCGGATGTTGGCAAATGGGTACGGGTCAGCGGCCGGAGCACAACTAGACGAGGAAGACAGTCGAGGAGGATCATGCTGCTGCTGCTAGTAGTCGCATGTGCGATCGAATTCAACGCTTCCTGCAGCCTCTCCTCGAAAGCCCGGCGCTCAGCAGCCAGTTTCTCCTCATTAGCTTGGCGCTCAGCAGCCCACTTACGCTCTACCATCGCCTCGACTTCAGCAGCACTCATCTGACCCTTCCTAGCAGATGGCGGGAATACGTGCTTCTGACGTACTTCTCCCCCAAATCCTCTAACACGCCCCGGGTGATCCTTCTTCCCAAGTATTTGATTGAGAGCGTCGTCTTGAGAAGGAGGAGCGTGTATGTCTACTTCTCCTCTCTGTGCCGATTCATACTGTCCAATTGTCAAAGAAGTTAACACTAAATTTAAGATCAACAAACACTTGAGTATATAAGTAAATTATTTAACAGCTACTTTCAAATACTTACAATTTGGTTAGCCAGTTGTTCCATCGCAGCATTAGGAAATATCCTCTGACCTTCGCTGGTCGTTTTCTGGCGTCCCAGTATGTACATCTGCACCCTCCTCGCCTCAGAGACATCCTCGATCGGGCATTCACTTCCATCCTCGTTCCTCCGTGTCAGCAAACCAGCTTCTTTCCATCCCTCGAGGCTGCCCACATATCCCCTTCGTCCCATGGTGTGGGGGTAGAGATTAGCTTCACGGTTTTGCCGTGCTTGTTCTTGTATTTGCTGTTAAGAAAGTACAACAGAAAATTAATTAGAAAATCAGGGATAAAGCATTATGAGCATTAATTAAGAAAAGAGTACACACAAACATACCCTGAACTCGGGGGTGGCGTGCCGCTCAACGAACTCCTTCCACTCCTCTTCAGTGATCATGCCATTGTACACAACATACGGCGGAGGCTCACGTGGGGGCACCCTGTTGATCCAATGCTCAACCAAGTAGTGGCGGAATGATTTAGCTTTGCCGGACACCAAAGAAAGAACGGTCTTCTTCACTTCTTCTGGGATCTTGTATCGTTCTTGCACCTTCTTCCAGATGGTCTCCTTAACTTCTTCCGGGACTTGTTTCCATGTGTGGTTGATGCAGCAATGTGATCTGGCCAGAGTCCCTAGCATACTAGCGAACTCTGACCTGCTGCCCCCACCATACCTCCCATACTTGTCCCACAGAAGACTAATCTGATCCGGTTTCTGCAGTTTCAACCCACGGGTCGGACCTCTACCTCTGGGTCTCTGAGTAGCACTCGTAAAGGTGCACTCATGGAAGGGCCAACAGCAGCAGCGGCAGATGTAGATGGGCCAACAGCAGCAGCGGCAGATGTAGATGGGACCGGTACCATTTGCTGCTCATTTTCCTCCTCCTGACGACAAAATAAATCGAACTCTTCATCAGCCATGCCTGCAAGGATTGAAATACAATTTGAATTAAATTAAGCATTTCATAATGGTCATATACAAGCAATAAATAAAAGAGTGTTAATTTCATATAAATTTTTATAGTAATAACTTACATACACCATTATCTCTCAACCCACATTCCCTCGTTATGGTCTGATCGTATATACTCACGATGACCTGTGACCTCAGCCTCTTCCAATGAAATAGGAACAGTTGGAGGTTCATCTTCTGCATCATACTCATCCTCATCAACCACACCATCCACACCAACTATTCATCTTCTCCCTTTAAGCACAACAAACCATCTAGGATTACAGGGATCAGTTACATAAATTATCTGCTTAACCTTCATCCCAACAACGAATGGCTCAACCGTGGGAGTAGCTCTAGACAGATCAACCAGTTTCATACCATGCTCCTCCTCACGGTAGCCATGATTGTTGTTAACCCAGTTACAGCGGAAAACACACATCTTCGAGCATAGTCTCAATGTCATCATCCCAGAAATCTGGCTCAACGTTCGCTGTAATGTCTTCTGGATCACCAGCAACTGTATCATCTCCAAGTTCTGTTTCTGTGTTTGCCTGACCATTTTCCCCTTCGTCAGGCTTAATAACATTGAACGCACTCTGACCATGCCATCGGATTATGTCTTGGAAATCTTTTGTAAAACCGCGGTGGATTAGATGTTCCTTAATTGTTTCAACGCCGCGATATCTCAGATTGTTTTGGCAGTCGATACACGGACAAAATATGTATCCCTTGTCCGTAGGTTTCAGATTGTTCACCAACACCGTGCATAACTTATCAACTCCTTCTAAAAACTTGTCGTCCAAATTTCCGCTGTAAATCCACGAACGTTCCATCTCCTTCTAGCTATTTATATGAAGACAGCCATTTCATACCGTCACCCGTGGCAGAGTCTTTACACTTTTGTATCTTATCAACCTAAATCCATCCATAAGTATTAAATCCCACCGGTGAACGTGTTTTTAATATGTAATTTATTGAAAATTTCGGCAGCATCTCCATACAGTTCTTCAAATGCACGATATTATGATATTAATCAATAATATATGCATTCGAAGAACAATAAAGAGATACTGGTGAAATAATCAATAAAGTACATATTAAAAGCACATTCACACCCTAGGTGTGAGATTTAACAATCGTGGACAGTCCCGACAGGGACTGCCGAAGATATACCTCTATTAGGTATATCTTGGGCGGATAACTATGTTTGGTAGTTTGTCAAATATTATATGTATATATATAAATCTTACCTCTGGTAGACGATTAGCCAATGCTAAGACGGTTGAGGTCGGAAGCCTAAATAAAGTCGTAGTCCTGATGCATAAATGAAAAACGACAACATTAGAATTCATCAAAAAATCAAGGTTAAATGCTAGCTAAACCGCGGAAAAAAATCGACAGCATCTCCCCTATATTTCTAACGTCTCCAAATCAGTTTTATCAAAGTCAAATTCGCACGCACCATCTAGAACTGGTAACATACATAAACTTATCTTCTTCTACTGTAAATGAAGTTTATTTATGACCTTCTCTACAGTACTTCAGATTGAAGGACTGAACTAGTCATTCTAGAACCATTAAAATACCAAAACTCATCTTATTCTTTCTGGTGGTTATAACAATAGCATTGTTGATTCCTGTCACAGCTTGTGAATCAAACAGAGAGCATCTGGCATAGCAGATTGAGCCGTTGAAAATGAGCTATTTTCAGGAATCGGTAATATACTTGAACTTACTTTCTTTCCTGTGGCAGTTTTAAGTAGTAGCATTTTTAAAACTACACTATTATGTATTAATTGTAATACTAAATGCTAAGAATAAATAAATACAGTAGTTTACAGTTTGGTTTGCAAAGTTACCGTTACTAAGCACCGAAGTGGGCAAGTAGGTAGAAATCAGCCCACGAACTAGGTTGCAATTAACTGTGAATCTGGGCACAAATATGAACAAGGTTAGAACATTTGCCATTACACTCTCAGGATTCGATACAAACGAGGTTAGAACTTGCAATCGAAATGCATGTATATGAACAAAGTTAGAAAAAAATGACAATCGATCGATCGCATACCCAATACGCGATAGAGACGTCGACGGTGAGACCAGTGGTAGATGGGTGGTGACCGGTGGCGATGGGAGTGACAAAGGTGGTGGGAGCGACGGCGGCGCGATGGCCGTTAGCAAGTGACGGAGAGGAGCGATTTCAGGGAGGAAGATAGCGCGAAAGAGAAGAAGAGTTACTGTGAGTACAGTGTGCAGGGTATAGGCAAATGTAAAAGGACTTTACATTACGGTTTACATGTAAACCGTAATCTAAAGGCACACTTTAATGACGGTTCCTAAAGGACCATAATCTAAAGTGTAACGAAATTAAAAAAATAGCGCGATAATTATTTGGCATATGTTGGGTTTCAAACATAGGTAACACATTAATATAAAGTTTTTATTAATCTAAAATACACTGGTAAAGCGACGTCGTTAACCGTAATCTAAAGTGTAACGAAATTAAAAAAATAGCGCGATAATTATTTGGCATATGTTGGGTTTCAAACACAGGTAACACATTAATATAGTTTTTATTAATCTAAAATACACTGGTAAAACGACGTCGTTAACTGTAATTTAGATTACGCGCAGAGTAGAAAAAATCAAATAATACGGGAAATATTTGGCGTCAGGTCAAAACGACGTCGTTGACCATCAGTCGGAGGTAGGCGCGCCTTTTTTAGGACGGACTTTAGATGACGGTTATTAGTGAAACCGTAATCTAAAGTCCCGTGTTGACGCGCGCTTTATGGTCAACGGACTTTAGATTACGGTTTCACTAATAACCGTCATCTAAAGTCCGTCCTAAAAAAGGCGCGCCTACCTCCGATCAATTATTGATTACGGTTAATTCAATCATCGTCACTAATTAATTCCATCCTTCCTATTAATCACGGTGTCTGTTAAAGCCGTGATTAAACCACCGTCATTAAAGGCTCACGTTCCACCAGTGAAACCACGGCGCAGCACACGACATTCATTCGTACAGAGCGCACATATACATACGTAATATTCTCACACATAAGCCTACCAATCATCAACATGAGGTTGTAGGATTACAACACAGTGACACATGCAAAACGTCCAAAACGAAACGCGCTTACCCCCCTTAAAAGAGGGGTATGCCCTCGTACCCTACACTAAACCGAAGCATCGGTGAAAAGGTGGGGGTACATATCTCTCATCTTATCTTCCAGCTCCCATGTGGCTTCCTCTATATCTTGGTTTGACCATAACACCTTCACTAGTCTAATTGACTTGTTCTGGGTCTCCCAGGTCTTAGTGTCTAGAATTCTTTGAGGTGTCTCCACTGATCTCAATGTGGGCTCTAGGACTAGCCTCTCGGGCTGTAGTACATGTGAGGGATCAGGCATGTATTTCTTTAGCTGAGAGACGTGGAATATATCATGAACTCGTCCCAACTCTGAGGGTAGATCAAGTTGATAAGCAACTGGGCCCACACGCTCTCTAATACTGTAAAGGCCTACGAATTTCGGGCTCAACTTTCCTTTTTGTCCAAACCTGAAAATTCCTTTCATCGGTGACACTCGCAAGAACACCCGGTCACCTACGGCGAACTCTAGGTCTCGACGTCTATTATCTGCGTATGCTTTCTGTCTATCCTGTGCGGCCTTTATGTTCTTTCTGATCTGTTGAACCTCTTCCTGAACCTGTTGCAAATAGTCTGGGCCTATGATAAAAGCTTCACTGGACTCATCCCAGCACAACGGTGTACAGCAAGGTCTACCATATAACGCCTGGAAAGGTGGCATCTTGATTGAGGCGTGATAACTGTTATTATATGCAAACTCGATGAGGTGCAACTTATCCAACCAACTGCCCTGGAAGTCCAAGGCACATGCTCTAAGCATGTCCTCTAGGGTTTGGATGGTTCTCTCCGTCTGACCATCGGTCTGCGGGTGAAAAGCAGTACTAAGCTTCAGCTCGGTGCCTAACGCTTCTCGTGAAGCCCTCCAATATCTCGAAAGGAATCTCGTGTTCATATCCGACACTATGGTCTTTGGCACTCCATGGTGTCTTAAAATCTCCTTATCAAAAAGCTCGGCTAGTTTCGACACCTTCCATGTGTCCTTCATTGGAATGAATCATGCTACCTTAGTGAGGCGATCAACAATTACCCATATCATATTCAATCCTCCTCAGGTCGGTGGCAGTCCAACTACAAAATCCATCGATAGATCATAGAATTTCCACTCTGGGATAGGCATTGGTTGCACTGTGCCTCCAGGTTTTCGGTGTTCAAATTTTATTTTCTGACAGGTGAGGCATCTGATAACGAAGTTCAAGACGTCGTTCTTCATGCCAACCCACCAAAAGTATCGCTTCATGTCTTTGTACATTTTTGAAGCTCCAGGGTGAATAGAAGTAGTAGAAGAATGAGACTCTCTCATGATGCGTTCCTTGAGATCCGCGCTCTCGTGGGGAATACATAATCTGCCATTCACACGAATCAGGCCATCCTCGTGAAGCTGGTAGTCGTATTTCTTCTTATCTAGTGTGCCATCGACTAACTTCCGTCTAATATCAGCCATTACTCTGTCATTCTGCTGAGCATTACACACTTCTTCAACTAGGCTGGTGCCTGCTATGAGTGTATGCAGTGTGTGAGCTCGGCGGCTAAGTGCATCGGCAACTACATTGGCCTTGCCTTCCTTATACTGAAGGTTAATATCATAGTCTTTGAGGAACTTCATCCATCTGCGCTGTCTCATATTCAGTTGTATTTGGGTGAACACATACTTTAGGCTTTTGTGGTCAGAGTAGATGGTGATCTGTGAACCATAGAGATAATGGCGCCAAATTTTGAGTGCAAACACGACTGCTCCTAGCTCAAGGTCATGTGTGGGGTAGTGCTCTTCGTGCTTCTTCAACTGACGGGAGGCATAGGCGACAACCTTCCCATGCTGCATGAGGACACATCCCATACCCATACCGGATGCATCACAGTAGACTTCATATCCATCAGTACCTTTGGGAATCGTGAGGATGGGGGCTGAGGTCAATGCGTTTTTCAACTTCTGAAAAGCTGCCTCGTAGTCTCCTGTCCATGTGAAAGGGGTATCTTTCTTGATGAGGTTTGTCATTGGTTTTGCGATATGGGAAAAGTCCTTAACAAACCGTCGGTAGTAGCCTGCTAGTCCAAGGAAGCTTCTTATATCTGTCACAGACTTCGGCCTCTGCCATGTATGTACTGCCTCCACTTTGGCCGGATCAACTGCTATCCCAGCAACAGAAATGATATGTCTAAGAAATGCTACCTGGTCTAACCAGAATTCGCACTTAGAGAATTTGGCGTACAACTGGTTGGCTCTTAGAATCTCGAGTACCTGTCTGAGGTGGTGGTGATGCTCTTCCTTGGTCCTCGAATAAACTAGTATATCATCAATAAATACCACAACAGTCTTGTCCAACTAATCTGTGAAAACTCGGTGCATCAAGTCCATAAACTTTGCTGGGGCATTAGTCAGTCCAAACGGCATAACGGTGAATTCATAGTGGCCGTATCGGGTCCTAAATACGGTCTTTTCGATGTCGCTCTCCTTCACTGGGATCTGATGGTATCCGGATCTGAGATCGATCTTCGAAAATACTGTCGCTTCTCTGAGCTGGTCGAACAGATCATCTATGCGTGGTAAAGGGTATCGGTTCTTCACTGTCACTACATTCAGCTCTCGATAATCAATGCATAACCGAAGACTGCCGTCTTTCTTCTTGACAAACAGTACGGGTGCGCCCCAAGGGGATACGCTCGGGCGTATGAATCCCTTATCCAACAACTCCTTCAATTGCTCCTTCAACTCCGCCATCTCTGCCGGGGCCATTCTGTAAGGGGCTTTGGCAATAGGCCCTGTCCCGGGTACTAAGTCAATAGTGAACTCAACTTCTCGGGGTGGTGGCATACCGGGGAGCTCCTTAGGGAAGAGGTCTGGAAACTCCCCAACCACAGGTACATCTGGATTAAACTCTGGGTCTCGCTGGGTATCCTGTACATAACAGAGGTACACCTCCTGCTGCTTCTGAATCTCTTTGGCCATGGTCATGGCTGAAATGACTTTCACAGACGGCTGTCGAGGGTTCTGGCGGTAAGACACAGTAATGTCGGACGGGCTCTTTAGCAGTAATCTATGCTCGGCACACAATATACGACCTTAATGTTTCTCTAGCCAATTCATGCCCACAATGACGTCAAAACCCAGGCCTCTGAACTCTATCAGGCCCAACGGGAAATCCTCCTCTCGGATTCTGATGGTGGCTCCTTGGAAATACCGGGTACAACGAACTCTCTCTTTTGAAGGTAGTGTCACACTGAAATCTTCCAACTCCACGGGCTCGAGGTGCAACTGCTCGGCTAACGTCGGGGATACAAAAGTGTGTGAGGCTCCAGAATCAAATAATACTGAGGCTGGGACTCCATTCACCGGGAAAGTGCCAGTGATAATGTGGCCGCTGTCACCAGCCTGAGCCTGTGTGAGAATGCTCAGGGTACCCTCTCTCCAGGGTTCAACACCTATTCCCAAAAATAATGTTTATATGCATAATTAGTGATAGTACGGGAAGAGTCGTAGATAATAAGCCTTTCTTTATTCATCTTTCCAACATTACATGTTCATTTCCATTACACAACTTAATACCAAAGGTACATTACTTAATATTTTCTAAAGGTTAGGTTTAGTCGTCCAGGCTTCATATGGGCAGCATTTATCACGGTTGAGGGTGCTGTGTTTGGCTTGATTCTCTTAATCCCGTGGTATAGCATTCTCGATGGTCCGCCCATGATCAACACGTCACCGGATTTTAGCCAGATCTTCATAGCTCGATCCAACCTCTTTTCTTCACCATAGAGGAACTCAGCATCATCTCCGATGGACACAGACACTATGGGTATCCCTTGGTCTAGGGACTCCTGTGTCTCGTCCTGGTCTTGGTGTAATCCAAGTCGGCCTTCTCTCTCGTAGAAGTTGATGATGCAGATGTTGGCTTGTAGGTCGGGTACTGGTTGTACTTCGCGTTGCTGTGCAGCGCGTAGGGTTGCCGTAATTAGGGATAGAAAGTCTTCAGGAATTGGTGGTGTGTGTGCTCCGTCGGTGTGATAGCTCTTCGTATATGGGTTCCAAATCTTACCTAGGCACATCATTTTGAGTTTCATCATCTTTCCTCCGGGGTATGTCGGTGTGTAGAACCCGCCTGGTCCCACTCCAAACTTACGACATCTTCGAATAATGGCTACTTGGGCTTCAGGTGTCAGGTATCCTGGTAGTAGAATCATCCCGGGCTGGATCACTTGACAGTTTTCACTTGGGTAGTAGGGATTCTCAAGGCTGTACCCGTCGGGTTCGAGGTTTGGATTTATTGGGAAGCACATGTCAAAGGTTTCTACTGCATTTAAGGGTAGTCTAGTTCTTTTAGCGGTACTAGCAATTTAGCAAATTTCATGCGTGGTCATACAGCTTGGCATACAAGAATTTAGACATGCTTTTCAAACATGTAGGGTTTCAAGGTTTACCTGCCGCTGTGGGTGTGTCTGATCCCTCGGTGTGGTCCATGATGTGCAACACCGCCTTCCCTGGCCTTGAGGTAGATGCCTTCTGGGAGTCTCGGGATCCCGCTCCGTGCGTAGGCTGGGTGTGCTGGGCTCCACGCTGGCCTCTGGGTCCCGATCTCTGGCCACCTCTCGCACCATAGTCGGGCCTGTAATTCTTGCTCTGGGGATTCGCGAAGCACTCAAAGGCCCTGTGCCCGCTCTTCTTGTAGTAAAAACACTCTATCTGGTTGCCCTGACAGTCAACTCCGGGGTGGTTCTTCGAGCATCGTCCACAGATATATCGGCGCTCGGTCCACTTGCTCGGACCGGCTCCAGTCCCTAAACAGGTTACTTGGTTAGTCAACAACAAGTCATAATAACTGTAAAGATATTTAAGTGCTAGAGTTTGTTTCATTTTATCCCTGGGTGGGTATGAGCGGAACGACTTAGTCGCAGTAGCCGGGTGGCTCAGCTGAAGTCTCTCTGTAGGCTTATTCCCCTGGTATTTCACTCGCTTTCTGGTCGGGTAGTACTTGTCCCTTCTCACGCCCTTCTGTGTGTGGTCCTCTGAGTCACCGTCCTTCACCTTCCTTTTCCTAGCGAATTCCTCATCCCGTATCTGGACGATGATCTCGACCTGGGACGCTGCATGATAGCAGTCCTGTGCAAAATAGAGTTTAGTAAACTCTTCACAATATAACATTTAATACAAATTCATAGTTCAAGTTCAACCTGGATCATGGCGTAACGACTGGGCCCCATGCCATATCGGATGCCGTGATTCAGTCCACCATAGAAACGCTCCACTAAAATCTCATCTGAATATCCCAAGCCTGGAAGTATACAAAGTAGAGCAGTGAACGCCGAGTAGTATTTGTCTACGGTCATCCCCTCGGTCTGCCTCAGGGTGTCTAGCTCAACTCGCTTCTTGGTCCGGAGGTCGGCGGGATAGTACTTAGCCCTCAGCAACGCAGTGTAAGCATCCCATCTAAAAGTGGGGTCGGCTAGGTGAGCATCCTTCACAAGCTTCCACCAATCGCTCGCTGACTCTCATAGGTAATAGGCTGCGAGTCTGACCTTAGCCTCAGCCGGAACATTCAAAGTGTCGAAGGCGGTCTCTAGGATGCTGATGTAGTTCTCTAAGTAGGTGGGGTCCATCTCTCCTCGGAACTCAGCTGGTCGAAGGTCTGCTAAGCTCTTCACCCAGTTTGTCTCCCTGGGGGGGTGAGGCTGTGGTGCCGGTGGTGCCTGCTGGGCTCCTGGCTGGAAACCCATGTGACCTAGGGCTGCTGCTACTATCTCCGCTATGGTCTGCCCTGCAGCTACGCTATCTTGCTCCATTTGGCCACGGCCTCGTCCTTGACCTCATCGTCCAGACATCTGAAAATGTCGTTATTAGTTTAGAACATTCACAAGAACTTACTGCCAGCAATTATCGCCCTTGCTGGCGGTTTAAATTGGTAAAGTCGTGCCTGACATTACTAACCCTTAACCCCGTTTCCCAAATTTAGATTTTCCTATTCTCGGTACTTCTCTGTTCCAGTCATCAGAGCGCAACTACGCTCTGATACCACTTTCTGTAACACCCCCGATTAACCAACAGTAGTCTAAACGATGTGCCAAACGATGATACAACAAGTCTAAACAGTGGAGTCACAGTACCAACCGGGTGTCACAGACGCCAACCACCCACGTGGTTGACACCACAACATTATCAATACCAAGCTTCGGTCTGAATGACTGGAATTAAAACCATAACCAAATCCAAGTACAATCGGGAAATACAAACCAAGTACCGAGAGTCTACATCATAAGTCTTACTTAAATAACACAACCCGAAACATACAACAACAGTCTAGTGATACATAGTCTCAACCCATACATTAAAACATACTACTAAAAGTCCTGCCCATATGGACTACCCCTATGGTAGTCACCCTGCCTATTCTCCGCCAGCTTCCCGTTTCATACCTGTAAAAATAAAGGACTCAGCAAAACTATGCTGAGTATGAACGTGTGTAGCCCGCATGTTACCGGGCTACACGGCTAATTGGTCGAATATGATTAAGTCCAATTTGCATGCTATAATAAAAATAGTAACACACAACATACAACATCAACATAGCAACTCACAACATGTTGGGCATCGAGATAACATCAAGCACCTCAAGCATGTAAAACAAGTAGAGCTTACAAAAGAATTTGAATAATGATGATCCTCACAGTGGGATCATTCAACGTTGAGTGTTTACATCTCTTTTTCCTTTGTTTCCATCGTGTGTACTTCTCTTTCTTTCTCTTGCACCAGGTCTGGGGAAGTAGGTTAGTTCCCGTGACCATATAGTATAGGTGCCCATCTTTTCTTGCTTCTTATGGATTAATTGTGAGTTCTCTTATCACCGCACGTTAGAGGACGTCTCCTCCATAGTTTATACCTCCATTCCCGGTGTTGTACGTCGAGAAAGAGGGGTCATCTTTAGACCCCAGGTTATGCTCTCCAATTAGCCGATCCTCCAATCCCGACGTCATGCCGAGAAAGAGGGGTCATCTCTAGACCCCAGGTCATGCTTCCAAATTGCCAATCTTCCAATCCCGGCGTCGTACGTCGAGAAAGAGGGGTCATCTTTAGACCCCAAGATGTGCTCCACAATAGTCGGTCGAAGGATCTGATGCAGATACCAACTCCCGTTCATTCCATACCGCGCGGCTCGAGATGTTGTCTTCCCGGGTTATTCTCATGTTATCAACAGTTGATATTTGCTTTTCATTATCATAAATGATTAGACACCATAGTGGGTGTCATGGTACGTCCTCAATGGTTAGAGAGGAGTTTCCCTTAATAGAATTTTCTTTGTTTTCATAGTTCACATTATCTCATCTCAAGTTCCATAAACGAGAAGGGACTAAACTACTGTGTGCGCGCAAATAATTTGCAACAATGATATGGAAAGCATATAACACGATAAGCAAACAATCCAATTTCATGCTTTAGTCTTATGGTCTCTTTCACACAGAGCACACAACAAACAAGCCGTGTAACACGGCAACATACGAACCACACATGTCCATACCTTATTCGAAAGCACGAGTTGTCTTACACTCGAAGTCCCAGTCAGAGTTCGCTACGGCCCTAGCGTTAATTAAAGCAATGTGTTAGTTTATCATTTCATGTGATGACACTTTATATCGTATGTTATTCCCTAGGTATGTTGTTAGATGCTTAGTTCATATTAAGTCTTAGAACTTCACATGCATAAATCCTAGGCTTATCTTACTCCTAGGATATTTATATCTTTGTTTATATGTTAACTAAGTCCTTTTTCCTTAGTTAATGTTGAAAAGCGTTTTAAGCGCTAGTTATGTAACGAGTTTATATAAAATAGATATAACTTGTCTAATGTGTATTCCCTCCTTAGCTAAATAGGTGAGTAATATTTTAACCCTTGTATAATGATAATATAGGTCATAGAATACCCCTAAAACTTATTTATACAGAAACCCAAAAGTTTCAAAATCTGAACCACAATTCCCATGTAATACCTTATTTAACTTCACTTTTAATGTATTAGTTGATGTGTAACCTTCTCCACATCCTTCGCTATCCTAGTTATGTTTATTAGCTATTATTTGAGTTCATTGTTACACTAGTATCACGCTTGCGGTACCCCTGGTAACACAGTATACAGAAGCTACCATACTATTGAAACCGAAACACACTCCAAATATTTCCTCTTGATTTCTCCCTTCTTCTCTGATCAGTTAGGATCCCATCCTGTCCTAATTGTTTATAACCTTGTTTAAGTGTATCAGCTAGGTTTTGAATTGATCATCAACCACTACCAGCCACCCATATCTACTGTGACAGTTTATACAGAAACATCATCAATGAAAACTACAAAACTGAAGTGAATCGAAAACAGGAACTCGGATTACTGCATTCTCTTACTGTTATATTCTTTTCTGAGGTGTTAAATGATTTCCCTAGTACTCCCCAACTTATAGACACTTAGGCTTATGGGTTAGTCAAGTCTGAGACTCAAAATTAATCCAGAACAACACTGATAACAACCTTGGAAGTTCATTTGACCGAGAACAGACAGTGGGAGAAATCTGAAACATTAAATCTGGTTATGTTTTCTGTTAGTTCATTCTATCACTCACCTAATTGCCTCTCAATCTCACTCCTATGTGCTTCTTACTCAGTTAAAAGTTTTAGCTCCATTCTACACTCAAAACTACTTCAGTAACCCTCACTTAATTCTCTGCACAGAAAACTGAACCCAAATCTGAAACTGATAACCCTCTCTCTGTTCTCTTTTTGTCAGCCCATAAATCTCTCTCTCAATTCATCCCCATGTACTCCTTATCCAATTACTTGTTTTATCTCCATTTTAAACTCAAAATTCACAAATAAACACTCACCTAATCCTCTGTATAGAAACAGAAATAATCTTCCAGAAACAAAACACAGAACTGAAGCATTAACTCGGCTATCCTTTCTTTTATTCCATTCTGTTACTCATCTAACTGTCTCTCAAGCTTATCCCTATGTACTTCTTACTCAGCTAAACGTTTAATCTCCTCTTTAGACACAAAACTACTACAATAATACTCACTTAATTTTCTATACAGAAAACTGAACACAATCTGAAAACTGATAAACTGATTTCTTCTCTTCTGTTTCGCATCTGTTCCTCCAATCTCCTTTCTGTCTGTTATTGATCTGTGTGTTAATTTGTTTCCTAAGCTTGCTCTAGATACTTATAGCTTACTAAGGTGTGTTAATAAACTCTTAAACTTTAGACAGACCCAAGACAGAATCGCCAAGGTTACAGAAACCTCATACTAAACTGGGAAGAGCTGAACCTGAAACTGGTGTTTAACTGTTAATCTCTTCGGTTTTAAGTATGTTGACTGACCTTCCCACCTTCTACTTGCTTGATTACTAATTAAATAGGTGTTTTAGCCAGGTTTTAACTTTTATCTAACCCTTACTAACCTCACCTGACCTCTGGAAAGGAAGTACACCAAGCACAAGTTTCACAGCAGTTGAGGACTACACCAGAACAGAAAGTATACACTGTTGTATCTGTTACTTGTTTTTCTTTTTGAGATCTGTCTTTATTTCTTTTTCTCAACATCCTCACGTTTGGATACTTAGTCAGGTGCATTTATAAGTTTATAAATGCATGAGCAACTCAAGACTACCCAAGGGCATTCAGTACTGAGAAATTGATATATAGAAACACAATTTCAGAATTGAAACAAGTTATCAGGTTACACTTGACAGATTTGGTTTCTTTCATTTTTTTTGGTGTATTAAATTTTTAAGGATGACTCACCTCATATCTTAGTTGTCTTACTTAGTGTTTTGACCCCAAAACAAAACCACAACAACAAGGCTATACCCCTGAGAAGGTACTATACAAAAAGCACATTATTTCAGAAACTGAAATAAATTCTCATATCAGGCTAATCTATTTTACTTTGTTTCGGTTATATAGTTTTTTTTTCTACTGTCTAACCCTTCTTCTAGTCTTTCCTCAGCTTGTTTCACAGGTGGTTTATGGGGTGGTAATATAGTAGGCTCATCATTACCGAATAAGTCCCTATAACTACTCTGGAAACTTTATTATACAGGAATATAAATAGTTTTCAGTTCTGTACAGAGTGCTTATGTAGCCTATTACCTCGAGTTACTTCTTTGTTTTGGAGTTGGTTTCTCCTGGGAATCTTCTTGGCACAATGTAGCCTCCCAGATCTTTAGCACTCAGTCTCAACTGGAATGGGTTCCCAAGTGTTACTCTTGGCATATCAGTAACGAAACAGAAGGGAGGGTGGAAGCAGAAACTGATTTTTCTTGCAGGTCTTACCTTCTGATTATAGTACAGACGAGGTGTGGAGTAGCTGCAACCCAGTGTAATTCCAGTAGAGCCTAGAAGACTGCATGTGGGTTTAACACATGACAGGAATGAAAGAAAAGGGTTGAGAGACTTGCAACTGTCCTAGACAACAGAAAGGTAAATGACATTGAATACGGGTCTGTTACCACTACCTGAACCTGATGCTCAACCAGAGTGTTGTCCTTGAGCAGATTTTTTTTTTTGAATGAGAACGCAGCTCTTGCTAGGAGGCTTGGAGTTCACTGGTTAACAAAGGAAAATGTGAGAGTGGTGTGACAGTTTTCTCTTCGACTGAAACCACAAGACAGGACTGATCTTAGAATGCCTTGGAGGCTTGGACTTACCTTGGCGCATGGGAATAGCAGGGCCTCCTGGGTTGCTACTGGCACCGCGAGCAGGGAAAGAGGAGAATGATCGAGCAAGGGTATAAATTCGAGGGTGAATGTTGGAGGGAACTGGAAGGCACGTGATTCCTCAGGTGTTAGTGGTGAAAGTTTTTCAGTAATTTATTGGTGTTCATGGGCTCTAGCTTTCCTAGGAAGTGTGGGCATAACAGCAAGATTATTATGGCAGTCTTCTTGTCTGATTCCCTAGCACAAGGAGTAGACAGAGGAGCATGGCTTATTGACTTAAAATTTGCTGTTGCAGAGAACAACTTAGGGAGTTCCTGGGAGTTGGGAAAACGAAACAGCACTGATGCGTGGAGGTTGGAGTAGGCACAACTCCGATGCACACCCCTTGTCAGTTGCACTATATTTTTTTTTCTGAATTCAAGGTGAGAACAGAGAGTGATTGTTGTCTCCCAGGTGAATGCCTACTTGCCCATGTATGTGGAAGATGAACAACTGGCACAGGAGATCGTTGGTGGGTATGAGGGTCTCCGCTTGTATTTCAGGTAGTCAGAAACAACAAGGACATGTGGTGGTCTGAGGTGAATGTCTTCTTGATTCCCGATGATGCAGAAGATTGATGGAGAGAACGAGGGCCATTACGTGGGCAAAGAGAATAATGGTCCCAAGTTACAAGAGGGGTAATGGGCATTTGAATAAACAAAACCATTCTGTCGTTGAGTTTGATATTATGGTTTCTGTTTCTTTTTCTTTGGTTCGATCTGATTCTGAAACGAGGAAGAAGGAGATCGATGCCATACCGAGGTGTGGTTGTTGTTTTTTTTTTTAGTACCCGATTAGTTTCAATACTAGTTTTAATTCGTGTGCATTATCTACTGAATTCGAGTATAGCTCAACCAGTTAAAGCCTTTATAAGGTGTACGAGAGGTCTCGGGTTCGAACCTCAGCGGGAGCGTCTTTGCTCCTTTTTCTTTCTTTTATTTTGTATAGGTTATACATGTTTATTTACATATGTAAGACCATATAATATATAGCGTTATATTTATTTATTTATTTGTTACGAAGTTATGCGATGTTATCATTTTTATTACAACGTTACAATATCGTAACGTTACGTACATGTAGTTTTCGTATTCGTACATATATAAGTATGTGACTTTATTAATATGTAACGTCATCACGCGTTCGGACATGTATATATACTAGATTTAATTGTCCGTACGTTATTTTATGTCCGAATTATAAAACGTGTTATGATTTTATGCGGTTTAACGTTCAGGGGTATTTCAATTTCGGTTTGGTTAATGGTTGATCTTGAGTGGAATGGATCCTTATTTAAGGATGGGGAATGATAGAATGGAAATTGTGATTGGAATTGTTATTGGATGAATATCCTTGAGTGGTTTGATTATTTGATATGCATTTTAGAGCTGGTAATATAACTTGGTGCTTAGTTTACCCGCACACCTGAAAGGGTGTGAGTAGTTGGTAGATAATTTTAAACTTCGAGAATAAGTTTCTTTTAAGGGGGATCTACTGAAATTGTAACACCCCTAAAACCGGCCTAAGAGTTAAGGGTATTACACGCCGCGTATTACTACCTAATAACGCAAGGCTCTAAAACACTCAAATGCAAATAAGGCCCAAAACAGAGTTTCCATAAACATTGTAAACCAGAGTACCCACATATAGCGGAAGTAATACAAAACCCAATTACATAACCAAACAAAAACAGAGGTCTAAACAGAGTAAGGCCCGAAGGCTACAAGTCTGAGTACGAATATCAAATAACAAAGAGCTGAAACATAAGCTAAGCTCCAGAAACCGAATAAGAGACCCTTGCTGATCAATCTGCAAAATGTTAAAAGTAGGGGAGTGAGCACACAACTATGCCCAGTAAGCAGCAACCGTCATCAGTAAGGTTGCTCAAAACAACTGAAATCAGAAGGAGAAGGTAAACACTACATCCACATTTCCAAATGATCAGAAGCCTTCAGAAACAGAACAGAGTGGAACACAAGGGTTCCCATTTCAGAAAAAATCCGAGCTCTTAAACAGAAAGGGACAAAACACAATGCACACACTCAGAAGGGTCGAAGACCCATAGACCATAACAGGTCTCTCGACAACGCAGAAATGACTCTAATGAGCCAAAGGGTTCGTCAACCCCACAGAACAGAAAGGGAATGACCCACACTCAGAACGACGTCTACATGGTATACCACGGAATAGCTCGACCCAGCCATTCACGGCTCAGAAACAAAGTGTAATGTCCCAAAATAGAAAGATTGCATAATCAAAAGCAAACTTGCATTTAACTATGCCCAAAACACTCATAAATCAGTAGTACAGAAAATAAGGAATCCAACGCCGCAGACGGCACTCAAATCGGAGTTCAAACGAAGAAGTTACGCTGAAAACAGATGGGTGTCCGAACTTGTGTCCGGACGTCGAAGTTCGGACACAGGTCGAGACTCAAAAACCAGAGATTGTCAAATGTCCGAACTTGTGTCCGGACATCAATGTTCAGACACAAGTCGAATTGAAAACAGACAGAGAATTTCAGAGTGTCCAAACATCGAAGCTCGGACCGATGTTCGGACGGGTTTTACGGAAAAAGTTACGCGGAGTGTCCGAACATCAATGTTCGGACTGATGTTCGGACATACCCCGAGTTTGAAATTCAAAAGGGCAAAACACACTGTCCGAACTTCAAAGCTCAGACCGATGTTCGGACAGTGCGAAAACTGCATTTTTCAAACGACGAACAGAGCAGGAATTTATGCAAAACTACACCACGATTTGTCAAACTGACACACACACCAAATCACAGAGAAATGCAAAGAACCATGGGGTTTTAGCCATTCAAAAACGCCACAAAATCGCAAAGGAAAACACACACGAAATCAGAGAACAATCCTTGCAATACCCCATGGCTGAACTCCCAAACCGAATCGAGCAACCACCTACCTCAACTATCAGCAGACGACAATCTGAAGTAGTCCGTAGCAGTCCAGAAATCCGACAGAGGTCCACAGCAACTGAAATCCCCAATCAACATTCCACCAATCAGAAACAAAAGAAGAAAACCCAAACGACAACGTCCCATAAATCTACAACACGAACCTGAATAATAACGCAGGATTTCCACAAACTGAAGTGACTCTCCGCCCGTGCAATTCGCAACTCCAATCACAACCGACGGCCACTGATTCAACCACAATCGAAGGCTCAAAATCAGAACTGAGAGAGAGGGAAAAACCACAGTGAAGCCCATAATTCTTGAAATACAAACCTGATTCGAGAGGAGGAAACCCGCAGCGAAGAACTCCAATCCAACTGCAGCAGAAATCTCACAGAGGCGGAAATTGAGAGAGAGAAGAGAGGAAGGGAGAAAACTGTCGCTCAGCACCACGATGGAGAACGCTCTTCACGACTGAACTGACGTGACTAACAATGATCAGGAAAAGAAAAGAATAAGGAATTCCTTTCCTTATTTAATTTAATGCCTCAATTCAATTACCTTAATTAAATTAAGAGTAATGACCTCCTTGTCCTTGGCAAATAGAACAATGCCGCTGATGTCCCAACTGACAGCAAAGGGATTAATCCAACTTAGAATAACATAGTAGCATATAATATAAGGTTGCAATTATACGGGTTATAACATCACCTCCCCCTTAAAAGAATTTCGTCCTCGAAATTGACTCACCTCACTGATCGAAAAGGGAGGGAAACTCGGCACGCAGCTCATCCTCGAGCTCCCAAGTCGCTTCACGTTCCGACTGATCTGACCATTGAACCTTAACCATAGGCATGGTCATACTACGGAGCTGACGAACGTCTCTAGCCAAAATACGGGTGGGTACTGCCTCATAACTGAAGTCCTCTCTCAACTGAAGCTGACTATGGTCGATCACATGAGACGGATCATGCAGGTACTTCCTCAACATCGAGACATGGAAAACACTGTGGACAGCAGACAAGGATGGGGGTAAAGCCAGACGATAAGCCACAGGGCCAATCCTCTCTAGAATATCAAAAGGTCCTACAAACCTCGGGCTAAGCTTCCCACGCTTCCCAAACCGGACTACGCCTCTGACCGGCAAAACTCGCAGATAGACGTGATCACCAACATCAAACTCAAGCGGCCTGCGCCTCTGGTCTGCATAACACTTCTGTCTACTCTGAGCAACAAGCAAACGCTCCCGAATCATCCTGATCTTCTCTACTGCACCCTGCACCAACTCGGGTCCAACCAAGACCCTCTCCTTCAGGTCATCCCAACAGATGGGAGACCTGCACCTCCTACCATACAACGCTTCAAACGGAGCCATACCAATGCTCGCCTGAAAGCTATTGTTGTAGGCAAACTCGATCAGAGTCACGTGCTGATCCCAGCTACCTCCAAAATCCAGGACACATGCGCGAAGCATGTCCTCCAAAACCTGATTAGTCCTCTCTGTCTGGCCATCCGACTGAGGATGGTAGGCTGAACTGAAAGCTAAATTCGTACCCAGAGCCTGATGCAAACTGCGCCAAAATCTAGACACGAAACGGGGGTCATGATCAGACACAATAGAAGCAGGCACCCCGTGAAGCCTCACTATCTCATCGAGATACAGGAGCTAAGCGCTCCAAACTGAAGGTCTTCCTCCAGGCAGAAAATGGGCGGACTTCGTCAGACGATCCACTATCACCCATACGCATCACAACCCAAGGAGTCCTAGGCAACCCCATGACAAAATCCATCCCCACACTCTCCCACTTCCACTCAGGAACGGGAAGGGGCTGAAGCAAACCCGCTGGCCTCTGGTGCTCAGCCTTCACCTGCTGACAGGTCTGGCACTTCGAAACAAACTTAGAGATGTCACGCTTCATCCCAGACCACCAGAACGACGCTCTGAGATCTCGATACATCTTCACCCCTCCTGGGTGAACTGAATATGGCGCTCTGAGCCTCCTGAAGGATCTCCCTACGCAGAACTGCATCGTCGGCACACACACTCGGCCTTGAAGCGCAGACAACCATCACTGGAGACACTGAAGTCTGAGTTCTGCTCTGAAGGCAGCCCCTCTCTGATCCGACACAAAGCTGAATCCGACTCCTGACCAACTCTGATCCTGTCGACCAACGAAGACTGAACCTGAAGTGTTGCTATCACACTGGCACTGGCTGGTCTGACTACCCAGACGCCCATACGCTGAAGCTCTAAGGCGGACCTCTGAACTCCTGTCAAAGCACAAGCTACGCCTGGAGCGCCTCTCCGACTCAAAGCGTCTGCCACAACATTCGCCCTACCCGGGTGGTAGAGGATCTCCAAATCGTAGTCATGAAGTAGCTCCAACCACCCCCGCTGTCTCAAGTTCAGCTCCTTCTGAGTGAACAAATACTTGAGACTCTTGTGGTCCGTGTAAACCTTACACGACGCCCCATACAGATAATGTCTCCAAATCTTCAGCGCGAAAACCACAGCTGCCAACTCCAGGTCGTGGGTAGGGTAGTTCTTCTTATAAGGCTTAAGCTGTCGAGAGCCATAAGCCACTACCTTACCCTACTGCATCAAAACACATCCTAGTCCCTTATGGGACGCATCACAGAAGACCTCGAAGCCCTCGGCCCCAGATGGCAAGTCAGAATCGGTGCGTCGTCAACCTCTTCTTAACCTCCTGGAAGCTCTGCTCGCAAGCCTCGCTCCACTCGTACTTGATCTCCTTCCTCAACAGACGGGTCAGTGGGCATACAATCTTAGAGAACCCCTCAACGAACTTCCGGTAATACCCAGCTAACCCAAGGAAACTACGGATCTCTGCAACATTTATGGGCCTCGCCCACTCCATCACAGCTCTAATCTTCTCTGGGTCTACTGAAATACCGTCCTTCGAGACCACATGTCCCAAGAACACTACACGGTCGAGCCAGAAGTCACACTTCTTCAGCTTAGCTATACACTCACGATCCTTCAACGTCTGCAGAACAATCCTCAGATGCTCCTCGTGCTCCTCTGCACTCTTGGAATACACCAAGATGTCATCTATGAAGACCACTACAAACTGATCCAGATAGGGTTTGAAAACCCGGTTCATCATATCCATGAAGACTGAGGGGCATTAGTCAAACCAAACGGCATAACTAGGAACTCGTAATGACCATAACGAGTCCTAAAGGCGGACTTAGGCACATCCTCGGCCTTAATCCTCAACTGATGGTAGCCTGAACGAAGATCGATCTTCGAGAACACTGTGGCCCCCAACTGGTCAAACAAATCATCGATGCGCGGAAGGGGATAGCGGTTCTTGATGGTCACCTTGTTCAGCTCTCTATAGTCGATGCACAATCTGAAGTCCCATCCTTCTTCTTCACAAATAGCACTGGCGCTCCCCAAGGCGACACGCTAGGGCGAATGAAGCCCTTATCTAGCAACTCCTGAAGCTGAACCTTCAGTCCTTCAACTCCGCCGGACTCATACGATAAGGGGCCCTAGAGATGGGCTGAGTCTCTGGCGCTAAATCAATGGTGAACTCCACCTCCCTCACTGGTGGAGTCCGGGCACGTCATCCTGGAAGACCTCAGGAACTCTCTGACGATCGGGATGCTCTCCAAGCTGATCCCTCACGCACCTCTGGCAGATAACACAAGAACCCTGGCAGCCCTTCCTCAAGTGCTGCCTGCTCGCAGACACAATCACAGGCGCACACGGACTGCATTCCCAGCAAAGACAAAACGGCTCCCGCCTGGCAATCAAACACTACTCTCCTCGCTGCACAGTCTATATGGGCATGGTGCTCTGCTAGCCAGTCCATGCCCAGGATCACATCAAAACAGGTCATCCGCATCGGGATGAGGTCAGCACAAAAGGTCTTCCCGAACTACTATGGGACAGGCCTTACACACAGAATCAAGAATGCAAGAGCAATCCCGCCCAAGGGACTACTCACACATAAATCTACTTCACTAGGCACAGCAGTCAATTTAAGTCTACCCAATAAATCACAACAGATAAAGGAGTGCGTAGCTCCCGAGTCAAACAGACAAAACATCCTGAGAATGGATCTGAGGATACCTGAGAACGCGATCACCAGCACGATCACGCTCTCCCGCCATAGCATACACTCGGGCCTGAGTCTGAGGCTTCTTCTGGTCGGACCTCGCCCCTGAATCTGAACCGGTGCCTCTGTCTCCTGAGCCTCTACCGGATGCCTGAGGGCACTGAGCGATCCGGTGCTCCATCGACCCGCACTTAAAGCAGGCACCAGTCTTCTTGTAGCACTCCCTACCAGGATGGGAGTGACCACAAGATCCACACTTCGCCCCAGCTGACGAAGATGAAGAAGCTCCCCGGCGATCTCCATATGACTGCTTCTTCTGAGGAGCAGCCTCCTTCTTCTGAGGCTCTTCAGCACGCCTCTTCCCCTTGTGGTCCTTGCCAGCCTGTCTGCCCCTGATGTCGGCCTCCACCAGCAGAGCGACATCCGCCACATCTCTGAAGGTCCGGTGACGAAGAGGTGTCACAGCGGACCTGATATCCGGTCTGAGCCCACTCTCAAACTTACGGGCCTTCCTATGCTCATCTGGCTCCGGAGCATACTTCGAGAGCGTCACGAACTTCCTCACGTACTCCTCGACTGACATGTCTCTCCCTTGATGCAGCCGATTGTACTCATTGATTTTCTGATCCTTGTAGACATCCGAATAGAACTGCTTGTTGAACTCCAAGCAGAACTGATCCCAGGTCCAAGGCTGGGGATGCCTACCCATCACCATGCGCCACCACTCCTTCACCTCCCCCTTAAAGAGGAACGTGGCGAAGTCCACCTTCTGGTCATCCTCTGACCCCATCACTCTAAGCAGGTCCTCGACCTCAGTAATCCAATGGCTCGCCTCCTGAGGGTCACCACAGCCGTCGAAAGAAGGCGGCTTCAGCTTCATAAACTCTTGGAGGGCTCTGACTCGGCCTCCACAGCATTCGCCCCTGCTGGGCCTGCTCCTCCAGCTCCTCTACCAGCTCCCCCAGTAGCTGCAGCCATAGTCTGTATCAGTTGAGTCACAAACTGCTGCACTGCCTCTGCAGCCTCTCCCTGAGGGGTCACTGGTGTCCTACGAGGAGGCATTCTGAGATACACAAATCCAAAACTCGTCAGAACTGACTCAGACTTCAAACTGCCACAACTGAACCTCACACAAGCAAACACAACCACAGACCCTAAAGAAAGCCAAACCTGGCTCTGATACCACTAAATGTAACACCCCTAAAACCGGCCTAAGAGTTAAGGGTATTACACGCCGCGTATTACTACCTAATAACGCAAGGCTCTAAAACACTCAAATGCAAATAAGGCCCAAAACAGAGTTTCCATAAACATTGTAAACCAGAGTACATATAGCGGAAGTAATACAAAAACCCAATTACATAACCAAACAAAACAGAGGTCTAAACAGAGTAAGGCCCGAAGGCTACAAGTCTGAGTACGAATATCAAATAACAAAGAGCTGAAACATAAGCTAAGCTCCAGAAACCGAATAAGAGACCCTTGCTGATCAATCTGCAAAATGTTAAAAGTAGGGGAGTGAGCACACAACTATGCCCAGTAAGCAAACCGTCATCAGTAAGGTTGCTCAAAACAATTGAAATCAGAAGGAGAAGGTAAACATACATCCACATTTCCAAATAATCAGAAGCCTTCAGAAACAGAACAGAGTGGAACACAAGGGTTCCCATTTCAGAAACAATCCGAGTCTTAAACAGAAAGGGACAAAACACAATGCACACACTCAGAAGGGTCGAAGACCCATAGACCATAACAGGTCTCTCGACAACGCAGAAATGACTCTAATGAGCCAAAGGGTTCGTCAACCCCATAGAACAGAAAGGGAATGACCCACACTCAGAACGACGTCTACATGGTATACCACGGAATAGCTCGACCCAGCCATTCACGGCTCAGAAACAAAGTGTAATGTCCCAAAACAGAAAGATTGCATAATCAAAAGCAAACTTGCATTTAAATATGCCTAAAACACTCATAAATCAGTAGTACAAAACATAAGGAATCCAACTCCGCAGACGGCACTCAAATCGGAGTTCAAACGAAGAAGTTACGCTGAAAACAGAGGGGTGTCCGAACTTGTGTCCGGACGTCGAAGTTCGGACACAGGGCAAGACTCAGAAACCAGAGATTGTCAAATGTCCGAACTTGTGTCCGGACATCAATGTTCGGACACAAGTCGAATTGAAAACAGACAGAGAATTTCAGAGTGTCCGAACATCGAAGCTCGGACCGATGTTCGGACGGGTTTTACGGAAAAAGTTACGCGGAGTGTCCGAACATCAATGTTCGGACTGATGTTCGGACATACCCCGAGTTTGAAATTCAGAAGGGCAAAACACACTGTCCGAACTTCAAAGCTCGGACCGAAGTTCGGACAGTGCGAAACATTTTTCAAACGACGAACAGAGCAGGAATTTATGCAAAACACACCACGATTTGTCAAACTGACACACACCAAATCACAGAGAAATGCAGAGAACCATGGGGTTTTAGCCATTCGAAAACGCCACAAAATCGCAAAGGAAAACACACACGAAATCAGAGAACAATCCTTGCAATACCCCATGGCTGAACTCCCAAACCGAATCGAGCAACCACCTACCTCAATCAGCAGAGACGACAATCTGAAGTAGTCCGTAGCAGTCCAGAAATCCGACAGAGGTCCACAGCAACTGAAATCCCCAATCAACATTCCACCAATCAGAAACAAAAGAAGAAAACCCAAACGACACGTCCCATAAATCTACAACACGAACCTGAATAATAACGCAGGATTTCCACAAACTGAAGTGACTCTCCGCCCGCCAATTCGCAACTCCAATCACAACCGACGGCCACTGATTCAACCACAATCGAAGGCTCAAAATCAGAACTGAGAGAGAGGGAAAAACCACAGTGAAGCCCATGATTCTTGAAATACAAACCTGATTCGAGAGGAGGAAACCCGCAGCGAAGAACTCCAATCCAACTGCAGCAGCTGAAATCTCACAGAGGCGGAAATTGAGAGAGAGAAGAGAGGAAGGGAGAAAACTGTCGCTCAGCACCACGATGGAGAACGCTCTTCACGACTGAACTAACGTGACTAACAATGATCAGGAAAAGAAAAGAATAAGGAATTCCTTTCCTTATTTAATTTAATGCCTCAATTCAATTACCTTAATTAAATTAAGAGTAATGACCTCCTTGTCCTTGGCAAATAGAACAATGCCGCTGATGTCCTAACTGACAGCAAAGGGATTAATCCAACTTAGAATAACATAGTAGCATATAATATAAGGTTGCAATTATACGGGTTATAACAGAAATACCCCTAAATTAATCTAAATTAATTTAGGGGATTTCTTTTATTAAAACCCGTGGAATTTGGAAATGGGAATGTATGGAATAAAGAATTGGTATGGAAGTTGGTCAGCACATTGAAGCGGTGTGAGTAACTGTTAGTTGATTCTAAACTTCGGGTCGAAGTTTCTTATAAGTCAATAAATCTTGGAAAAATTCCTAGACACTCCAATTATATTATAAAGATTTTAGAAATATTTGGAGCATTGATTTAAAGCATAAAAGTCAATATAAAATTCTAGAAACCCTAAAGCTTCTTAAGCCTTGCTAGGGTTGACTTTTTGAGAATGGTCAAACCATCCCATGAAACCTATACCAATAAATAGGTTATGGAAAACCATGAAGATCAATAAAAAGAACGTTGAAAACGGATCATCCTAGCCAAAGTTATGATAGAATGAAGTTTAGAGCCAAAATTTTGAAAAGTGCCACGTGTCAAGACCACACGGGTCGCCGGTACTTGGCACAAAAATCGGCTAAGTATTCTCATTTTCACCAGTATTTTGCCCTAACTTGTGACGGCCGTATCTCACTCATCCTTTTGAATTTTCTAGTGCCGTCTTCTTCATTCTCTTCTCCTTAATCTCCTCTTTCCAACCATAACTCATACATAACCTAACTCATTTTACATCGACGGGAAAATCGATCTAAAGTTGCCTCCTTGCGAATTCGTAACCTAGAATTCCAGATTTTTCTAAAATCAGGTAAACTTCGTCTCCCCATAACTTCTTCATTTCTCATCCAAATTTCGTGTTCTTTATCTTGTTTTGAAGATCTATAATCCCTCTACAACTTTCATGTTGATGACCAAAGCCAATTCCCAACCGTTTGGAAGAGAGAGGTGTCTAAAGTTTCGGTTTGTCATCACATAAAATCATAGATTTTTCCAGAAAACGTAAGGTATAAACTCGTAACTTTCGGCTTAGATTTCTTTTTGTGTATTGCAAATTAGAGTGAGTTCTTGCTATCAATGTGTAGAGCTATGTTTCCTCTTTAAATTAAGCCCAAGAACATGGCCTAATTCGAACTAGAACTTATTTTATAGATCTCCAAAGTTAGCTCCTCGAAACAGCCAAGTTCGAATATTTTTCCAGAAATGCGATTACAATTTCCTTCGTTGGAGCTTCTCCGGTGAGTTTTCCGTTCAATTCCTCCATTATTGTCCTTTGTTATTGCATTATCGGTCATACCCCTCTATCAATTTAACATATAACGCATTACATTGAGAGAATTTGGTGAAATTCAATTCGTAACCCATATGAACCCTATTCGAATTATCCAGAATCGAAATCTATAATACTTGCATTATAGCTAGCGAAATTGGTACCATTGTGACCGCAATTGAATTTCGAATCCAAAGAAACAAGAATCAGTCGATTTGGTTCTGTGAGTTGAGAGAAATCATCAAATCTCTGTCGCGGAGTATTGGGAGTTCGCTGAAGAACTCGAGTTTCAGCAGCCGTCGGATCGTGATTTAAAGAGACGTACGGCCGAGATTAAAATAGAGAAATTTAAGTTGTTTTAGGTTTTACAATATTCTAGAATTAAACCCTAACTTGTTGAATTTATTTAAATACTTCCCGGATGTATTTTGACTTGAAATTTTAACCATAGATTCCTTATAAAATCTAGTTTATTTTGATGTAAATTAATATGGTTTTGAAGTTTTTAAACGTAAGTTATGATTTTTGCAAGTTACGGGTATTATGGATGAAGAGGGAAAAAGTACAAGGATAAGGAAAGATAAAACATCCGGTCTCATGTGACTGGAAGGAATAGCTTAGAATAAGGAGTATCACCGGATCAGAATGTGGCCCGGCCGGATAGGTAGTCAAATATCTTGCTTATGTAAATGCCAGCCTGGCAATTAAAAAGAAAGACAGGCTGGCAACTCTCGATCTAGCAGCAAAAACACTATAAATAGGGGTTTAATCCCACAATAAAGGACGATTAACATTCGAGGCTACATACTGTTGCATTGTCCCTGTCCTCACGACTCTCTCTCACTCTCTCTTAGGCTCGGTCACACAGTAACAAGGTAATTCGACGAGGTACAGGAAGAATTGGAATCTGACTAGGGATTAGGGTAGAAGGCTAGGGAATTTAGGAATTCTCCATTTCATTTTGGCGCCGTCTGTGGGAAACGAATGGCTCAAGATCTTTCTTAGCAACCACGAGTCCACCGGAGGTAGTTTGATGATGAACGAAACAATGAAATCCTGAAACTTTGAGGTTGTGCCTTTTGCAGGTGTAAGCGAGGAGCGTGCGTGTGGAAGAATGGCCCCAAGAACAAGAAAGACACCCCGACCTGATGGCGAGATCAACAATGTGAGAGTGACTGAAGATAACAGAGTGGAGGCTGGAGACACGATCTCCAAGCAAGCGTTGGAAGAAATGCTAAAGAGCTTAGTCAGGACCATTGATGAAAGGATAGTGGAAGGGAATGAAGTCTTGCAGCAGGAACTGATGCAACGAGATGTGGAATACCAGAAGAAATGGGAGGACATGACCGAGGCGCTTGAATCGCTCAAGAACCGCGGCTCCGAAGCGAGCAACAGCCGGAAAAAAGAGCAGCTAGAGAAAACTCTGATCGTCAGTGAAGAGATCGAGGAGGATGATTCGATTGACATGACACTTTATCCCTTCTCCGAGAGAATCAGGAAGGCGAAACTTCCTCCCCACTTCGTTGCGCCAACGGTGGAGAAGTACGATGGAACGGGCGACCCTGCTCTTCACGTTAAAAAATTTATGTTCGCAATGAATACGCAGGGGATAAGTTCTCTCGCTCTTTGCAATCTGTTTCCGGGAACATTATCCAAGAGGGCACTGGCTGGATCTCAACAAGACCCCCGCAGTCGATCTCAAGCTTTAAGCAATTGACTGAGGAGTTCCAGCAATATTTTGCTGCAAGCAAAAAGATCAAGAAAGAAACAATAGAACTAATGGATCTCAAACAGCGAAAGGGGGAGACGGTGAAGGAATTCAGTGAAAGGTTCCATAAGCAGGTAGCCGAAATTGACGACATTGATGAGAAGATTCTAATCAAGGCTTTCGGGAACGGGCTAGCACAACCAAGACTTGCCGAGAAGATCGCAACGAAAGCCCCAAAAACCCATGGAGAGCTGGCTGAAATGATTCATGAGTTTCTAAAGTCAGAAGTGGCGGAAAATAAGGCCAGAGATTTGGCAACAGCTTCAAGGCGGTTAACGATAAAAAAGGGGGGCAGAATGGGAATGGCTCATCTGGCAGCGTATCAGGGAGTTCATCCGGGGGAGGCTCAAGATACAAGCCTTACTACAAGACTCCATCCCAGGGACCTCAGTTTCAAAACGCCAGGGTCGCTGTTCAGATTGATCCGGGCAGGTATGCGGCGGCGGTCAAAGAAGGATATCTACCCCCACCAAAGAAGCCTTATCCAGGGGAGATTCCGGTAGCCTTCTGCGAATATCATGGCTGCAAAAGTCACAGAACCGCAAATTGTGCCACTCTGGCCAAAGAGTTAAGAGTCATCGAGGAAGAAAAGAAGAGCAAGGGAAAGCAGGCGGCAGGCCAGCAGAAGCAGTACGGCAGGCAAAATCAATCTCGAAATCACAGGAAGAAGAAATCCACCCTGAGCTAAACCACGGCAAATCAGTCGGTATGATCTCAGGTTTGTAAGAAGATGGAGAAGTTTTGTTTCCCTAGTATTAGGTAAGACCAGTCATGTCGGTAATAAGACAAGAGCTGTGTAATCGGTCTGTGTAATCGGTCTTTTTCTCTTCCTGTCGGAACAGGCAAATATTGTAAAAATTTTCCGGTGATTCCTTTCGGAAAAAATAGAAAATCTAATAAAACTTTTCTCTTAAGTAAATTCTCAGGTCTCTTTTCGGATGTAGGACCGTTGACCCCAAACGAAAGGAAAAGACATATTCATGCGGTACTTCAGGAACTACCGGAAAGAAAAATCGCCAAACGAGAGAATCTTCCCCAGATTTTCTTTACAGATGAAGACGAAGAAGGGGTGTTATATCCTCACAATGATCCACTGGTCATTCGGGCTCAAGTGAATGACAGGATGATGGAAGGGATCTTGATAGATAGCGGGGCTGGAGCGAATGTCATATCTGCCAAGGCAGTTAAAAAATTGGAAATTCCAGAAAGTAAGATTAAACCATATTCGGCGGTCCTCGGAGGCTTTGTTCGGGGCGTTTCTACCAAGTCTTCAGGGAGAATAGACTTCACCATGACATTAGGGTTGGGAGATGAACGAAGAACTGAAAAGCTCACAACCTTCATTGTAGTAGGACTTTCCGGATACAATATGTATCTCGGTCGACCAGGGATTAAGGCTTTCAAAGCAATATGCAGCACTCACCACCTAAAGATGAAGTATCTAACCAAGGCTGGAAAGGTGGTAACCATAAAGGGGAGTCAAAAGATGGCTCGAGTATGTGAAGTCCGCATCATGGAGGGAATGCTGGAAGAAGGGATGGTCAAAACAGTGGGGTCGGACAAGGAATTCAAAGGAAAGCTCCCTTTCCCGCCAGAGCCGGATCAAAGAACAGGAGACTGTGGAACCTCTAAAGAGTCACCAAGAGAGGTATACTTAAAAACTGACCCTTCTAAATTTTTTAAAATAGGAAATGCATTCGGCAGTGGGGAACAAACTCACCTGATGAGATTCCTGGAAAAAAGAAGGACAACTTTCGCCTGGAGTATGGACGAAATGCCAGGAGTAGACCCAAGCGTTATCCAGCATGACCTACGAGTGGATCCGAAGCACCCAGCCATCCGGCAAAGAAGAAGAATAATAGGAGAAGAAAGGGACCTTGCGGCACGCGCTGAGGTGCAAAAACTGCTTAAAGCCGGATTCATCAGAGAGGTGTCTTATCCCAAGTGGTTAGCCAACGTTGTAATGGTTAGAAAATCTAATGGTAAATGGAGAATGTGTGTGGACTTCACAGATCTAAACAAAGCATGCCCTAAAGACTTTTATCCATTGCCATCAATAGATAGGTTGGTTGCTTCAACGGCTCAAAGTTCTGTCTTAAGTTTCTTGGATGCGTTCTCAGGATATAATCAAATAAGGATGAATGAAGATGATTCGGAAAAAACATCTTTCATTACCTCGGCCGGAACCTTTTTTTACAAGGTGATGCCTTTTGGATTAAAAAATGCAGGTGCAACCTTCCAAAGAATGATAGACAAAGTGTTCAAACAACAGTTGACTCGGAATGTAGAGGCATATGTTGATGATATTGTTGTAAGGAGTAATTCCTGGGTACAGCATATGGAAATCTAAGAGAAACCTTTGATACCTTAGACAGATTCCAAATCAAGCTGAATCCAGAAAAGTGTGTATTTGGAGTTACAAAAGGAAAGTTCTTGGGCTTTATCGTTGGGCAAAGGGGAATTGAGGTGGATCCCGAAAAAACCCAAGCAATCCTTGATCTATCGCCACCAAGGAACATTAAAGATGTGCAAGCATTGAACGGAAGACTCACGGCTTTAGCAAGATTCTGTTCAAAACTCCAAGAAAAGTCAATTCCATTCTTCAGTATTTTACGAGAAAACAAGAAATTCCAGTGGAGTCAAGAGTGTGTGGACGCCTTTGAAAGGATCAAAGAGATGCTCAAAGAATTGCCAAAACTGGGTGTTCCGGCGCCCGGTCAAGACTTGTATCTCTATCTGTCCGCTACGGATTGCGGTGGGCGGTAGCGGCTGTGCTAATAATGGAGGAGGAGAGAAAAGAGATACCAGTATATTACACCGGAAAAATCCTAACTCCAGCAGAAAGCCGGTACACCAACATCGAAAAAATATTGTTCGCATTAGTCGTTGCATCTCGTAAGCTTCGACCTTATTTTCAGTCACACCGGGTATTCGTTAGAACGAATTGGCCACTAAAACAGATAGCAAACAACCCAAATGCATCCGGGCGAATGGTCAGTTGGACTGTCGAGCTCACCCAGTACGAAATCCACTTTCTTCCCCGAACAGCCATAAAAGCGCAGGCTTTGGCGGACTTTATAACCGAAACAACCTTTGCCCAAAAACAAAGAGAGTTCACCAACCCATACGTTGTCTTAGTTGATGGAGCTCGATGTAAGACTGGAGCGGGAGCCGGAATAGTGGTCCAAACGCCGGATGGAAGAACTCTTAACTTTGCGTTCCGGCTAGACTTTGACAAATAATGAAGCAGAATATGAAGCTCTCATACAGGGTTTGGAGGTCGCCACTGCCTTAGGGGCAACAGGTTTTTTCTTATAATAAGACAGTAGTTCTTTGTGTCCTTAGAAATTTTTACATACCTCCAAAAGGGGAAAATGGGGCTTACCTCTTTGTTTGTTATGCAGAATTGGAAATATACTCAGATTCAATGCTAGTGGCACGACAGAACGATAACATTTACGAAGTCAAGGAGGAGAAGCTTGGGAAATACTTGGCCAAAGTCCAAGAGACAAAGGCGAACTTTCAGAGATGTGAATTAAGACATCTTCCCCGAGCAGAAAACATAGAGGCCGATACGCTGGCTAAATTGGCCAGTATGGCCGAGAGAATGCCTAGTAAAGTCTGGATGGAAATAAAGGCGAGCTCAAGTCTGGAAGAAATCCGGGTGTGCACCATTGAATCAGGCACAATAGCCAAGTCTTGGATGACGCCTATTGTTGATTACGTACAAAACGGAAACTTGCCGCAAGATGAGAAGGAAGCGGCAAAAACAAGGCGAAGGGCTGCGTCTTTCTTTCTAGAGCAAGGGCAGCTCTACAAAAGATCATTCGCGAGACCAGCGCTTAAGTGTGTTACCATAGAGGAGGGAGCAAGGCTCATGGAAGAGCTACATGAGGGAACCTGGGAACCACCAAGGAGAGAGGGCGATAATTCACAAAATCCTAAGGCTAGGATACTATTGGCCAAGAATGAGGGAGCATTCGAAGGAATACATACGGAAGTGCATTAAATGTCAAGAGCACGGGCACAAAATACACAATCCTCCATCCACACTAAAAAGCATACTATCCCCAATCCCATTTGCCATGTGGGGTTTGGATATCATTGGACCTTTCCCGGAAGCATCCCCTGGGAGATACAAATTCATTTATGTGGCCATTGATTACTTCACCAAATGGGTGGAAGCCATGCCAACGGTGTCTATTACCGCAAGAAAGTCACAGGACTTTATCTGGAAATATGTGGTTTGCAGATTCGGAATCCCAAAGATAATAGTAACTGACAATGGAGCTCAGTTCAACTGTAATAGCTTCCGGGCGTTCTGTGAAGAGTGGAAGATTGATCTGAGGTTTGCATCGGTCGCTCATCCACAAGCGAACGGCCAGGGTAGAAAATGCAAATGGACAAATTGTCAAAGCTATAAAAAGGAGGTTGGACAGCAAAAAAGGGGGTTGGGCAGAATTGCTACCTCAGGTTCTCTGGTCCTACAGAACAACCGAAAAGGGTCCAACTGGGAGAAACTCCATACAGATTAACATACGGTCTGGAAGCGATTGTTCCGGCTGAGATTATAGTCCCATCAATTAGATGGGAATCCTTTGATGAGGAAAACAACAATGAAGGGGTAAAAGACAACCTTGACCTGCTTGAAGAGACCAGGGCCATGGCCCAGGTTAGGATGGAAAGGGATAAAGCGAAAGTGGAAAGATATTTTAACCAAAGAACGAGGGAAAGGGGTTTTGCTCCGGGAGAGCTGGTTCTTCGAGAGGTAAAACAGCCAAAGAAATTAGAGCCTCAGTGGGAGGGACCGTTTATAATACAGCAGCGAACAGGGCGAGCCTCCTACCGCCTGAAAAACAGCGAAGGATGCGAGTTGCCTCACTCTTGGCATGCTGAATGCCTTAAAAAGTTTTATGTATAAAAGCATTTTTTACAAAGAGCAATAAAATGAGGTATTCTTTTGAGGCAAAGTTTTTTGAAATGTACCATCCGGCCAGCGTGCCTACAGGCTATCACGCCTTGAAATGTACCATCCGGCCAGCGTGCCTACGCTATCTGCGCCAGCGTGCCGCCGGCATCGCCTTGAAATGTACCATCCGGCCAGCGTGCCTACAGGCTATCACGCCTTGAAATGTACCATCCGGCCAGCGTGCCTACAGGCTATCACGCCTTGAAATGTACCATCCGGCCAGCGTGCCTACAGGCTATCACGCCTTGAAATGTACCATCCGGCCAGCGTGCCTACAGGCTATCACGCCTTGAAATGTCATCCGGCCAGCGTGCCTACAGGCTATCACGCCTTGAAATGTACCATCCGGCCAGCGTGCCTACAGGCTATCACGCCTTGAAATGTACCATCCGGCCAGCGTGCCTACAGGCTATCACGCCTTGAAATGTATCATCCGGCCAGCGTTGCCTATAATGTCTAAGAATTTACTTGAAAGCTTTGAACGAAGGTTATAAAATCTTCCGTATAAATAAAGGGGAGGCTTATAAAGCATTTGGAATCGGTCGCGGATAAAGCCGAGAAATATATAAAGCCAACTCATAGGAGAGTAACTTAAAACAGTTAAGGGATACAAAAGAAGTGGTAAAGGCAAAGCGCTAAGACATTACCAAAACAGTAATCCAGAGTACAACTATACAAGGTTCCTACACTAAAAACTACTCTATCTATAAAACATCTATTTCTGAGCAGGCTTTTTTGCAGCAGACCTTTCGACCGGGTTGGACACACTCTCCTGAGAATTAGATCTCCCAGCGGCCTGGTGGGAACCAGCAACCCCTTGACGCACTCCACTATCGGGGGGAAGAAAGGAAGCTTGGCCAGGTCCAAAGACTGTCTCACCAGGGAGACGACCGAACTTCTCAAAGTCTTCAAAGAAATTGCTCTTCCGAGCAACATTGTCAAACTCCAGCTCACTATACAAATCGTCATCCAGCACTTCCCCCCTTCAGAAAGTACTTAGAGATGGTTTGGCGACAGACATTCGTGATCTTCCGGCTTTGGGAGCCGAAAGCCTTTTTCAAATGGGCAATAATAGTTCCTTGCTTCTTCAGCTCCTCTTGGGTCCGACGGGCGTAGGCTGTATGCTTAGCAACATCCTCCTCGAGCTGTAAAACCTGAGCTCGGTAGAGATCGCGGTCAGAACCCGCAGCAGAAAGCTCCTCATTCAGCTTGTCGATGCGATTGCTGAGTTTCTCGACATGTCTTAAAGGATTTTCAGAATCTGTTTTCCAAAAAAAAGAGAAAAGAGCAAGAACGGTAAGAATAAGGCATGAGGATGGAAACGGCAGGAAAGAGGCCGATAAGACTCACCTTTGGCCGGAACCTTAGCACTCTCGGGTTGAGGGAGGGCCATGGCCTCCTCTAAAGCCTTCACCTTTTCTTCCAGAGAAGCCTTCTCGGCTGCAAGAGCAGCTTTACCGGTAGAGAGAGCCGTGTTTTCTTCCATTAAGAACTGCTTCTCTTGGTCAAAGGCGGTCCGAGCCTGCACATCCAGGGCATTCTTTTCCTCGGTCAGTTCAGTAAGCTCTTGAATAAGTTTGGCTTTATCTTCCACTAAAGCTTCGATCTGCCTGGCCAAAGCTTTTTTGTCCGCCTCAAGGGACTCGACTTCTTTCTCAAGGGCGGTATTCAGGTCTGCAAAGTAAACCTTATCTGAAGTAAGGGATTCCACATCCCTCTTGTGAGCAGCTTGTACCTGCCGCAACAAAACTTCCAAGTCAGACAAAGCATGCTTTGGTATCAAAGCATCCTTTTCGCCGGAAGGTTTGCAGTATACCTGTTTCAGGATACTCTCTGTGTGGAGGTTCTGGTTTCTCAGAGCGAACATCTCTTCCCGCAAGTTCTTTAACTTCAATTCATATTCGTCTCGAAGACGAACACACTCATGGCGAGATGACCGCAGCTCCTTGTTTAGAGTGTCTGTCCTTTCTTTCACCTTGCGGTCAATCTCATAATTTACGTGATCCATGTAGGTATCATGACTGGAACGGGTTTGCTTCAACTCAGCTTCAATATTGTTGGCTCGACTTTTTTCACGTTGCAGGTCAAACTGAAGATCCCGAGTCTGAACTTCGGCGCTTTGGGCCATTGACATAACCTAAAGAAACGAAACATAAAAGGCTTAAGGAATGTCAAGAGGATGTGAGAAGGTGGGAGGAAGACGGCGCTTACTCGAAAGATGCTTTGCCACATCAGGTTGAAGACCTCTCCCATGGGAATGGAATGGCGCATAATAGCATCAGCTCCTCCGCTCCCGGCCCTCAGTTTCTCCTTGGTGGCAGTAACAATGGACGGAGGGGCGAAGATCCCGTCCGGATGATCGGACAGCCTTATCGCTTCCTTCCAGGCGTCGGTGTATCGAGCAGCGTCAAAGGAGATCTTGCGCAGGGGTTGCCCAAGATAGTACAGCCATCCCTCCTTCTGGGAAGAACCGGTGAAACTCCCCTGAACGGGGGGGGAGAGGAGGAGGAGGCAGTAATGTCCCCCCTTTGCTTGTCTTCCCTCTGCTTGCTTCGAAGTTCTGGGTTCGGGCACAGGACGGTATTCTTTCACTCCCTCGGGTACTGATTCCATGACTTCAGGAACATCATGTGGAGTTGAGGTCCTAGGAGGTTCACGGTCCATTTCAGTTTCAGAAACCTCCGTTAAAACAGCTTTCGGCTTTGATGCTGTCTTCTTCCAAAGTCTTTGAGTACCGGAAGCCGGAACAGCAGAAGTGGGGGGACTGGGCCACAAGCAACCTCGTTTTCAGTAACGGTTATGGGAGCATCTTGAGAACCTAAAAAAAAAGGAGAGGTCAGCGTAAAATGTACAAAAAAGGAGAGGCCAAAGTTTCCCTCAAATAAGGAAGAGCAATACGTAGGTTAGTATCTTCCAAGACAGCACCGTGGGCCAGATCGGAAGAAAAATATCCTGCCAAGTCAGGAAACAATTCACAAATAGGGGTTGGGTGACCAGCCCCCTGCCCTGCACGAAAGACAGATCCCTGGCCTGAATCGGGAGTAAGAGGGAGAGACGCGACGCCCAGACCCTGGACTCACGTGCCAAGTACCTGGCAAATCACCGCTCGACCGGGCTGGAGACTCAGTAATCCTCTTTTTCTTCTGGCCGGAATGGCCCTTGTCATTATCGCCTCTCTGTTTCCTCTTGGAAGAGGAGGCATCCCCGAGGAGCCTTGTGGCCGCATCAACAGCCGCATCGACAGACGCGTAGTAATCGACTTGCTCGTCGCCCATTTTGAAGTTAACAAAATTCCAACTGTTGAAGGGCCCCACCTTATCTCCTCTAGAAAAGAAATCTACCAGAACGACGCAAAAAGTAAGAAAACGGAAAAAGTAAAAACTTAAGAAAAATTGATTAAGTAAAGCTTACTGTGATATTTCTTCAATGAGTTCAGGCGCCCGGAGTGAAAAATTGGGAGACCGTAGGCTGCTTCCTGCTCACCATCTTCAGGATTTTCGAGATAGGCATTTCTTGCGCCGGGGAGGCGGGGCAGCTAAATTGGCCTTTCGGAATCGAGGAACAGTAGGGAACTCCCAAAAATCGGCCTGGAGGTGGAACAATGACAAACCATCGGGAGTTCCACCCGGAAGACGCCTTCTTGTAGTCAAAAAGGGAAAAGCCGGCCTTCGCCTTGATGGTCAGGCTATCAGGATCGTCCCTTGTGCAGTAGAACTGGGCGAACTCGGTTGCTTCGCCCGAATGCTGTTCTCCTCACAAAGGAGGACATAAGCGTGAAGGTAAGAAATCGCCTTCGGGTAGGTGAGCAAGTACACACAGCGCCGAATCAGAAAACCCAGAACAAATGGGTGAGGGGGCACAGTCAGGCCGCGGGAGAAGAAATCCGCATAAACGGCGTACCCAAGTCCAAAATTATCATGGGGATGTGAATCGGGAGAGGGAAGATAGATACAAGTACCCTGTGGGACTTCGACATCCTTTAAACAGGAGAGAAGGGAGGAAGTATCCAGGGAGGATGAAGAAGGTTCTCGATCAGCAGAAAAGGGCTCGGTAGACTTCAAATAGGTGGGGCGAAACCCTTGGGGCGAAAAAGTGCCTTGAATCGCCTCTTTAGCAGGGACAAAATTCGCTGCGGCCTTGTTCTTCTTCGAGCTAGACGAGGCCATCGGAGTAAGAAAACAGGGAACAGAGACAAGCAAAGTGGAAGGATTCGAAAGCAAGACGCAAGAGAAGAAGCGACGAAGTCTGGGCAAGCAAGAGAGATGTCTGAAAGAGATCGAGACTGGAGCTTTGAAGAAAGCGATTCCCGCCCAGTTAATGAAAAATAAAAGGGAGACCTTGCACCTTCCTGGAAATGAGGCGCTGGCACAAAACGACTCTGCAAATTCCACATCAAAAAGGGGCAGGCACGAGCTAAGCACGGGCCGGGGCGTGACTCGGAAAAGAAAAAAAACTTGTGGGACTAAAGAGAGGTGACGGCCGGAAGAGCAAGAGGCCGTAGCGACAAAAAAACAAACAAGGGGATACGCTAAGAAGTTCTACTTTTTACGTTTAAAGGACCAAAAGTAGAACTTGTGGGACTGATGAAGAGGGAAAAAGTACAAGGATAAGGAAAGATAAAACATCCGGTCTCATGTGACTGGAAGGAATAGCTTAGAATAAGGAGTATCGCCGGATCAGAATGTGGCCCGGCCGGATGGGTAGTCAAATATCTTGCTTATGTAAATGCCAGCCTGGCAATTAAAAAGAAAGACAGGCTGGCAACTCTTGATCTAGCAGCAAAAACACTATAAATAGGGGTTTAATCCCACAATAAAGGACGATTAACATTCGAGGCTACATACTGTTGCATTGTCCCTGTCCTCACGACTCTCTCTCACTCTCTCTTAGGCTCGGTCACACAGTAACAAGGTAATTCGACGAGGTACAGGAAGAATTGGAATCTGACTAGGGATTAGGGTAGAAGGCTAGGGAATTTAGGAATTCTCCATTTCAATGGAATTATTTGGTTAAATAAAAAAGATATTTTTATGAAATAGAAATTTTATAATATGTCTAAAATGTTATAGCTACTATATATTTAATTTGGGAATTTTTTGACAATGGTAAATGGGTTTAAAAATTGTGTTTATGAATTTTTCATAAGAATAACTTATAATATATGGTTTTTAATGTAACAAAAATTAAAGTATAGTTTATTAATAAACTTTTTAGGTTGGGAAATAATGAAAAGATTAAACTAACATTTAGTAACAGTATGTTTATAAATATCTTGGGAATTAACTTATAAGTGAAGTAAAAATTATTTACATATATATAATTGTATATATACTTATATGAGAGAAATAAAATAGTAACTTAGGTTAAATCAAGGGATTAAATTAATCTTCATTTATATTAATTATATAGGATTGAAGTTAATATACTTAATTGGAACTAAGGAAAATACTTTATTGTAAAAGTTAATATAAATAATTAAATGCAATAAAACTACATAAAGAATGTCTTGAATAAATCCTAGTATATATATACACTAAACATAAATAAAAGAAATAAAATACCTTATAGAAAATATAATATGAAGGAATTAATGAGATAAACTAAACCTCTACATAATACTAATAAAAGAATATTATATGGGGTGGTATTAATTTATGGTTATGAAATTGAGTTTTGAGTTACCTTTGAATTTCTAAGAATTATATAAATCCTATTTAAATACATGTATAGTATTATTTGTCAATGACCAGAATGTAAATCTAAAATTGGGTTAAGTTAATAAGTTAAAACTAAGGAAAAATTGTGATTAGATTACATAAAATGTTACACAAATAGATCTTATTCTACAATTAATGATAAATAAATGTAATACTTTTACATCTAAATGTTCTTAATATATAAACAATAATAAAATAAATAAAATACTTTTACATCTAAATGTGAGGTGGATTAGTAATTCTAGATTTAATCATTTCATAACATTTATGGTATTGAAATATAACTTAATGTTTTAAGATAAAATCATTAAAAGGATTATGATATAAAACTATATTAAACTATGATTTGGAAATTTATCTAAATAATAATTCTTAAGTTTCTTGGCATTAGATAAGCCATATGAAATACATTTATAACATTAATTACCAATACTTAGGATGTGAGTTTACAATTAAGTGAGGTATTTAGTAGTTAGAATTTATAGAAAGGTTTATAAATAGGAATTTGATACTTAAAACCTTTGAACCTTTTATTAGATAAAACTAAGTTACATAAGAGATTATACTGATCTACTTTACGACACTGAAAATATTAATATGTCATTTGAGTATAAGGTATGAGGATTTTTCAGAATATATTATCTTATTAAGTAATTGACAATTTCACTTGTGAATGAGAATTCAATTCTTAGACAAATTTTACCTTGTGTTAAGATATGATGCTTATCCTAAATACAATAAAGGAAATTAATTTATTAAGTTATTCCTTTGAAACCTTAGGTTTTGTGAACAACTTAGACATATTTAAGACTTAACTTTATTGAAGTTTAGTATAAAAGGATTATACATAGTCTATGGAGGGAATGTGTGTTAAAATAAAACATTTAGGAAATTAAATGTAAGCAAGGATACATAAAAGGTTATCTTAAAACGCCTTATTATATAGTTAATGATAAAGTAAATAATATACCTTGGGAATACTAAATGTAAGAGTTCGATAAATCTAAGTTAACTATAATATAGTTATTCAAGATGAGAAGCAATTTAACATCTTATGATAAGATTATTAGATGGTTGTAATAAAAGTCATTCTAAACTAAACATAAGATAAATGAGTTTAGTAACTCAATTAGGTTATAATAAAATGCATCTACAACACCATGATTCCAATATACAGGATGTAGATCTTAATTAAGTTGAGGGGAAAACTTAATCATAATAGATTATCTAGTAGATATTGGTAAAATACATAATCATTCCATTGTGAAATAGTAGTATAGTATTCTAAGATAAACCTATCATAGGTCATAATACGATGTTTATTCTAAATTAAGAATAAAAGTATTCAGCTTAAGAACTGTTTGTGAAATTCTAAGGTTTATTGAATAACATAAAATGCATTTATGACATAAGGGTCTCAAGAGTCTTGAATTGAGAATTAGGGTTAAGTATGAGTAAAGTGGATAAGAGTGTAACAATTAACAAGTGTTAATAACATACATTCCCTAGTCTTACAACCTTGAGTTATACAACATTCTAAGATAGGTCGAAGGTTATACATAACATTTAAGCAAGGGCTTACAAGATAATCGAGATTTAGAAATAAGAATGAGGAATTTATTTAAGTTTAGCTTAGTGTATAAGTTATTGATAATAGACTATATTTAATGTTCCTCAGAGTGTTGTTGATTGTTTGCATGAATCTACTAGAACTGCTACAGCGTTAATCAGGTACGATTTCTCGTACTCAGAGACTTTGCTAACGAACTTTATGGAATGTTTTGGAAAACGCTAACTGAGCTTGAATGGATTTCAAAGGAAACTGTTTGTGTGGCTAACTCAGCTTGATGTGACTAACTGAGCCTTGAATGTGAAACTTACATGGTTATTGGTTCCTTCTATTTGGTTGTCTCACTAGACATTAACTTCCTAGGGTTTACTCTTCTGCACTCTGTAGGACTGAGTGTTTTTGTATTGCTCTGGTGCAGTTAGTGTTCTAGTGGGAATATGGAAAAGGAAAATCTTGGTAATTTTTCCTTTGACTCTAGATATTGTTTCATCCATGAGCTGAATCTTTTGTTGTGACGTGCGCGCATCTTCAATGGTAACAGTGAGGGGCTGTATATCCCCTGTCCCAAAAGGGACGTAGTAAACAGTGAGGGGCTGTATATCCCTGTCCTAAAAGGACGTACTTGGCGGTGGGGGCCATCTCTCCCAATTGGTTTTATTCCACTCTTGAGTTGTTGGTTCTTGGAAATCTATCTTTCCATTCCTAGTCCTTGTGACTACTTGGGTCTTTCTACTCCTAACTGGAATTGGTTCTAACTTGAGCATTGGATGTTCACTAACTCATGGTGTGGTTTTTGGATTGTCTAACTTTACATTTCTATTATTTATCTTTATCCTTAACTTGTTATCTTTGACTTGGTGATTTTAAAGTGTCTTGTTTCCCTGTTTTACTTTCAAGAGTTTGATTTCAAGTTACTATTTATTTGGAAGAGTTATGTTTTAAATATTGTTTTGGAGAATTGTACCAGTTCCATTCCAGGGAACTGACTCACCCCTCCCGAGGTGGGCTGCTTGGTCTCATCTTGCAGGTACGAATTGTTTATACAGGTGGCCACGAAGAGCATGAGTGATTGGGATGAGAATTAGGAATTGTGGAGAGTTATTTTGTTTTACGTTCAGTTTTGTTTACGTTGTTTTCTTGAGTTCAGACCGTAACTTAGGTAATTGTAATGGTTGTAATTGGTGAGGTTGGTACCGGGTGTTTGGAACCCGATGGTGTGTAATCGCCTTAGTATTTTAGTTCCGTTGTAAATACGTTAAATAGGGGCGTTACAGTACGGGAGGACTACTATCCATTGGTAATGTTAATTGGGTTGTCCCAACATGACACCCAACTGGTAATTAATTAAACATGGTTTGGATGGATGAGGCCTTGAAGGCCAAATAATATTAATTAAAGACACTGTTCTCTAAGGCGATTATACACAGTACTGTAACTATTCGATACGTTCGTTTATACAACTGATGTTTGTGAAATGTAATGACAGTTTGGATTGGATGGATGGTTATGTATTTGTGCATGATTGTTTCAGTATTAATTATATCTGTAAAATGGTAAAGCATGAAACCAATCTAATATCTAGATGGTTAAAATGACTATGTGACCAATAGGGTCCAGGCCCAGCATACTCAGCGTTTATCGCTGAGCCTTTATGACATTGTGCAGGTTTCTGATCATCGTTGAAACCGAAGTGCGGGACCCGGGTAGTTAGGGTGTTATTTATTTACCGCACATGGAACTCAATTGTATAACAATGTTAGACTGTGGATTGTATTATGGTACCTGTAACACCCCAACCGCTAATCCTTCCATTATCCTCTAATCCTTCCCATAATTACCTTACTCGCAGCGGAATACTTACCTACTCCCGGCGGGTGATACAATGCCGTTAACCATCCAAGGTTAACAAGGCTACTACTACTTACCGTATCGGTCTGACGATTAAAATGATTACATACATACTACTTACTTTACAATACCAATTACTTAGTTACATTTGATTACCGAGTCTACCGAATATATGAATTACATTCCAATGCTACTTCCCAAAAATGAAGAGTTTGTACATCCTCTCCTTACTATCCAATCAAGAATTCAATATCCCAAAAAGGTGTACCACATGGTACACCGGCTACTCAAAAGGGGCCTTAGCCGTGTACAACTCGGTACACCATCACAATCCTACTAACTACATCAAAAGAATTGCATCCAGTCCTTACCCTACCGTCACGCCTCGCGGGTACCTGTGGAGTAAAAACATTCCCCCTAGGGGGTCAGCTTACGCTGCATATGATAACCGCATACCCCGCGTACTAGCGAGGGTACGCCAACTATTTGGTCGAGTACATGCGGTTCGTTTCATTCATACATACATACATGCTTTATACAATACAATACAATACATTCATTTTACCAAGCATGCATACATACAATACATACAAGGAATACAATACAAGTCCTTCATTCATACATACCATACTCACCGCATCACGGAGATACAATTCTCCAATACATACAAAGGTCTTGTTAGCCTTATTACACACCCGGGTTAATCGGGTGTTCAATACTTTTACTTCGGGTCAATGACTTACAATAGTCAAGACCAATACAAATACAATACTTACTTCTTACATACTTTACTTCCAGTTAAGTCGGTATGACCTCCGGGCAGGGATTACTACATCCCACCACCGGGCTTTAGAGTGGCTCACTAATCCAGGATGCTACCCATTCAAGGGATTTGGTCCAAGGAAAAGATTATAGCCAGGATTCGGTTCCAACCTCTTGTGGTTCCTTATCCTCACGCGTGGCCGAAACTATATCGGGCTTCTACTCATTCTATTTTACTCATTACTCATGTTAGGACTTAGGTTGTTAGGAATTAGTAGAAGTCCATACTTACTCCCATACATACATACCTACACAAGTACTCATACTTACACATACACTTCATTTCCATTCATGCATTTCATGAATTATACAAACTAAATGTTCAAGAGCATAAAACAAGAACAAAATAGTTCAAACACAATTAAGTGCAATATAAGTCCGATTCGTGCATTTATCTTATTGGTGATCACATAAGCACACAAATCGGGGTAACCAAGTTAGGATACAGGGCATGAGGAAATCATACTGTTCATCGTCGAATACGTTCTACCGGTTCCTTTGGAGATCAACTATTTGATTCCTATACATACATGAAGTAGTATGATCAATGATCTATTATTGATCTAATTTACACCCTCATTGATACTTTCAATGTATACTTACTACTTCCTTACATTCATACTTGGTTATAAAACCATTCTTTTCTTTACTACCTCATAAACTTGTTTTCTTACAAAATTACTTACTTCCTTACCATTATTACTTCATCAATGGTGTATTACTACATATATGCATATAGGTATATAGGCATATATATGTATATATGATTACTATAGTCATTATTAAAACATTTTTTTTTTGTAAGTGTTTGGGCCGTCCGACCCACCGTCCGACCCAACCCTGGGTCGGACCATTCCAGTAGGTTTTCGTCCTTTGAAATTACTCTCGTCCGACCCAGCACTATTCCGTCCGACCCATACCCTCTGGGTCGGACCATTCCAGAAAGTTTCGATTTTGTCATCCAAGCCATGTCCGACCCACGTCCGACCCAACCTCTGGGTCGGACGAAGTCAGATATTTCGATGAAGAAAATTTTGCCCGTCCGACCCACGTCCGACTCACGGCCCTGGGTCGGACCATTCCAGAAAGATTTCTTGTCGATTATCAAGGCCCGTCCGACCCACGTCCGACTCACGGCTCTGGGTCGGACGGTTCCAGAAAGAATTACCGATGTTTTCTCAAGGCCCGTCCGACCCACGTCCGACTCACGGCTCTGGGTCGGACGGTTCCAGAAGGTTTATTTTCGTTCTCCAGGCCTTGTCCGACCCAGCGTCCGATCCAGCTGTGGGTCAGACAGTAGCAGAACTTTGCTACAGGCCTTGTTTTCTTTTCCCAATTTCACCCATTACTTCCCTATTCTTCCTACATGCATCCTAACATGTTTTAGTACTGTTTTAACACTCTAAATCACCTTAGTTCATCCATTAAACTTACTATTCAATCCTTACACATCTTACACTTATTTCCTCATTCTTCCCTCAACACTCATACTAGTTCTTACTCTTCTAGTGCCACAGATTTTTAACTCCCTCTTTATGCTACAGATTTTCACTCAATCATCTAGCCTTCATTACTCTCTCAACTAATACTACTTAGCATCTCAAATTCATTACTCACATCCTAGTTCCATTCCCTTAACATACTCTTTTCCAAATCTGTTACAAGCTATTAAACATCCCTGTTAAACTTCTCCAAATACTTCCTCTTCTTAAACCACTTAAGTCCTCTCCTTTCTACACAAATTTTGACATGGTCTCCCCTATAATTCTTACTTTCTCCACACATTATCTCAGCTCACAATTCACATTCTCACAACCTGTTTCACCACACATTATACTCACAATTCCCACACTACTACAACAACATAAAATTCCTGCACATACACACATTCACTACCCAATGTTTTCCCAAGTTTTAAACGTCATTTAAAACTCCAAAAGCTGTTACATTCTCTTCTCCAATACACTACTACATTACTACACTCATTACTCCATTACATTCTATTTTACTTACTCAAAACTGTTACATGCAATACACACAACCCAAGGTAAGAGCATTACCTTGACTTGCTAGTTTCTTTCTTTCCTTTCCTCTTCTTCTTTTCCTCTTTCTTTCTCCTTGTTCTCGGTTTCAATGAGGTTCACACACCAAGTGCTACAACCCATACCAATACACAATACCAATTTAGCATCCATTTTATACTAGCCCTAGAATTTAAGTTTTAGGGTTTAGAAAAGGGTGTTACCTTCCAGTGAGTAGATGAAGCTCTGACTAGTGAAGGAACAAGATTCCTAGCCCAAGGAAGAGCCAAAATCGGCTGAAGCAACAAGGAACCAAGAGTTCAAAACTGAAAATCCTTAAAATGCCAATGAGAGCTAGAAAGGAAGGATTTTTGAAATTCTTTTTACCTCAAGATGATAAGGAGGTGAAGGTGCTTCTAATGGTGGACTTGAATCTTCAAATGGTGAATACCCATAAAATCGAAATGGAGCTTTTGGATTTTGAAAGGAGGGAAATGTTCTCCTTTGCAAGGGGATTCTAGTGGTATGGTTTTTATAATTTTTGGACAAGTATTGAGCTAGAACAAGAAGAGAGAAGGAGTGGGTTGAATGAGTTTTCTCATTTCTCCATGGCCATCGCAGGGGAAGGAGAAAAATCAGAGAAGGAAGAAGGAGGGGGTTACGTGAGAGAGGGGTAGAATAGGAGAGAGAGTGGGTCTTCTTTTTACTTATTTCCTTTGTCTTTTAGTTAATAAGGAAACAATAAAGAGAGTGAGAGTGAGAGGGGAAATCGGATCCCACACCCACACACACACATTCTTATTTTTTATTTGCAAAGTGGACACACTTAGTTTGTTTATTTGTACTCTTACCCCACAACTTACCGGTTGTTACAGTTTTTACTAACCGGTACCCGTTTTCCGGGATTTTCTCGTTTAGTTAATTTTATTGGTTCTAAGGCTCCACTAATATTTATTAGTGACTATTTAGTTGACCAAAATTGTTACGAGTCTATTTGACCCGCTTAAAGTCGCGTTTTCCCGGTTTCCTCGAAAAACGCGCTTTAAGGTTCGTTTATGCTTTTAACCCATTTTAAAGGTCCATTTTCTTCAGGATTTGTTCCCTTGTATTTATTTTAGTGTAATTAAGCTTTTAAAAATATACTTAGCCTAATTAATCACTGTTTTTAATTACGGGGTATTTCAATCTACCCCCCTTAAGAAACTTTGCCCTTAAAGTTGCTCAAGGTTACAGTTTACCATTTCTACTCATTTGGCAAGCCAATTGCCACAATACATTCTACTACCACCTTACAAGGTGTTCACAATTCCTACACTACCAGCATACGCAATTCAGATATCATGCCACATACTTAGTTCAAATACCATACGCAATACTCGATCCATACACAATACTTCATTCAATTCATACAATCCACAATACATTCGCAATACTTCACAATGTCATTCGTGTCATATACCGTATGACACCAATGCATTACTCATTACATACATACCATACACATCGTACTACATACCAAATACTACTAGCACTACTTTGTGCCAATACAATACACTTAGCACTACATGTGCCAACCAAAATACAATTACATACATACGTACTTGCAATGCTAACCCGAAGCAATGCAAAAGCAAAAAGGCTCTACCCCCCTTAAAAAGGGGTGCGCCCCGTACCCTCCGTGCTATACGGATACTAGACATCTAGTCTACAAACAGATCCGGGTACTTCGCCTTCATGGCGTCCTCTAATTCCCAAGTCGCTTCCTCGACATCGTGGTTAGACCACAAGACCTTCACCATTCGTACAGATTTATGGCGAGTGTCTCTTGTCTTTGTATCAAGGATTCGCAATGGAGTCTCGACATATCTCATCGTCGGCTCTAGGGATAGATGTTCGGGTTCTAATACATGAGAGGGATCGGCTATGTATTTCTTGAGTTGTGATACATGAAAGACATCATGAACACGCCCCAATTCTTCAGGCAATGCTAGCCTATAAGCTACGGCTCCAATCCTCTCGGTAATGGCATACGGGCCTACAAATTTCGGGCTCAGTTTGCCCTTCTGGCCAAATCGAAAGACACCCTTCATAGGTGAGACACGCAAGAACACTTGGTCGCCCACGGCGAACTCAAGGTCGCGTCGTCGCACATCCGCATAGGATTTCTGTCTATCTTGGGCTGCCTTCATATTGGCTCGGATTTGTTGTACCTCAGCTTGTACTTGTTCCAAATACTCCGGTCCTATGATGACCGCTTCGCTTGACTCATCCCAACACAACGGGGTACGGCAAGGTCTACCATACAAAGCTTGGAATGGCGACATCTTAATCGAAGCATGGTAGCTATTGTTATACGAAAACTCGATAAGATGAAGCTTCTCAATCCAGCTCCCCTGGAAGTCTAAGGCACATGCCCTTAGCATATCCTCTAGTGTTTGGATGGTCCTTTCTGTCTGACCGTCGGTCTGTGGATGGAAGGCGGTGCTAAGCTTCAACTCAGTACCAAGCGCTTCCCGTTTCGCTCTCCAGTATCTCGAAAGAAATCTGGTGTCGCGGTCAGATACAATGGTTTTTGGGACTCCGTGGTGTCGGATGATCTCCTTGTCGAATAGCTCTGCGAGCTTCGCCACCTTCCAGGTGTCCTTCATCGGTATGAATCGGGCAACCTTGGTGAGGCGATCGACTACTACCCAGATCATGTTGAGTCCTCCCCTAGCAGGTGGGAGTCCAACAACAAAATCCATGGAGATGTCGTGGAATTTCCACTCCGGAATTGGCATGGATTGCACCATTCCTCCCGGTCTTCGGTGCTCGAACTTCACCTTCTGGCATGTGAGACACCTCAAAACATACTCAGTCACGTCTGACTTCATCCCTGACCACCAGAAGTACCTCTTCATGTCTTTGTACATTTTAGAGGCTCCCGGATGGACATGCAATGTCGAACAATGTGACTCTCGCAGAATGCGATCCCTTAGCTCAGCATTGCTTCGGGGAACGCATAATCTGCCATTCAAACGGATCAGACCATCTTCATGCAGTTTGAAGTCGTACTTTCGGCGCTCGAAGGTACCATCTGTGATTTTCTGTCTGATCTCTGAGAAGTAAGGGTCGCTCAACTGAGCGTCTCGCACCTCGTCAACCAAGCTAGAAGAAGCGAGTAGCGAATGGAGCGAGTGTGCTCGACGACTCAGGGCGTCGGCTACTACGTTTGCCTTCCCTTCTTTATACCGGAGCTTGATGTCGTAATCCGAGAGGAACTCCATCCACCTCCTCTGCCTTAGGTTCAATTCTTTCTGGGTGAATACGTACTGTAAACTTTTGTGGTCGGAGTAGATGGTGATGCTTACCCCATAGAGATAGTGCCGCCATATCTTCAAGGCGAAGACAATGGCTCCTAACTCTAGATCATTTGTCGGGTAATTCTCCTCATGCTTTTTCAGCTGGCGAGAAGCATAGGCTACTACCTTGCCATGCTGCATGAGTACGCATCCCATACCCTTGCCCGATGCATCACAATACACCTCAAATCCCTCTGTGCCCTCTGGAAGTGTGAGAATTGGCGCTGAGGTCAATCAGTCTTTTAATTTCTGGAAGGATACCTCGCACTCCTTTGTCCATACAAAGGGTGCATCTTTCTTCATCAATGCCGTCATGGGCTTAGCGACTTTCGAGAAGTCCTTTACAAACCTCCGGTAATAACCGGCTAAACCAAGAAAGCTCCGGATGTCGGTAACAGTCTTAGGTCTAGGCCATGATCGCACTGCTTCGATTTTGGATGGATCTACTGAAATGCCCGCGCTCGAGATGACATGACCGAGGAAAGATACCTGATCTAGCCAAAACTCGCATTTGGAGAACTTCGCATACAGCTGGTTCTCGCGCAGTGTCTCAAGTACTTTTCTCAAATGGTTTTCATGTTCTTCTGGTGACTTCGAATACACAAGGATGTTTTCAATAAATACTACTACTGAAGTGTCCAGCTGATCACTGAATAACCGATTCATTAGGTCCATGAATTTGGCTGGTGCATTAGACAAACCGAATGGCATCACCGTGAATTCGTAGTGGCCATATCTTGTTCGGAATGCTGTTTTTTGAATGTCTTGCTCTTTGATAGCAATTTGGTGGTAACCAGATCGGAGATCAATCTTAGAAAAGACGGATGCTCCTTTCAACTGATCGAACAGGTCGTCGATGCGTGGCAATGGGTACTTATTCTTTACAGTGACCGCATTCAATTCGCGGTAGTCGATGCAGAGGCGGAGGCTACCGTCCTTCTTCTTCACGAAGAGGACCGGTGCTCCCCAGGGTGATACGCTCGGGCGTATAAACCCTTTGTCGAGAAGATCATGTAGCTGTTCTTTGAGTTCTGCCATGTCTGCCGGTGCCATACGGTATGGTGCCCTAGCAATGGGACCAGTACCCGGTACAAGGTCGATTTCAAATTCTACCGCCCTCTGTGGTGGCATACCAGGTAGCTCTTTCGGAAATACATCAGGGAATTCTGAGACTACTGCTACCTCGTCACTGAACTCTGGATCTCTCTCCAGGTCTTGCACGTGACATAAATACACTTCATGTCCCTTTTTGAGCTCCCGATACATTGCCATGGCGGAGATGACTGTAGTTGAAGGCTCTCTCGGTCTCTGGCGGTATGAGACAGTGACCCCAGATGGACTCTTGAGCAGCAATCGGTGCTCGGCGCATAGGATTCTCCCCTTGTGCCGCTCCAACCAGTTCATTCCAATAATTAAGTCGAATCCCAATCCGTTGAATTCAATGAAGGAAATGGGAAACGCTTCACCTTTGATTTGAATGGTGGCTGATTTGTAATACTTGGTACATTGTACCCGCTCCTTCGATGGGAGAGTAACCAAGAAGTTCGGTAGCTCATCCGCATCTAGCCCCAACTTCTTCGCAAGAGATGGCGATATGAAGGTGTGAGAGGCGCCGGAGTCGAATAATACTGAGGCTTCAATGCCGTTTACTGGGAATGTTCCCGTTAGAATGGTGCCGCTCTTGCCGGCTTGTTCTTCGGTGAGGATGCTCAGGTTACCTTTGGTACCGAGTCCACAACCTATTGATTCATGAGATTATAAGTAAAGATGGTGGAACACAAGTGGAATTTAATAACCAACACTGCTTTTATTGAATAACCAACCATCATACATACTGTGTCTCTAATACACGTTACTACTGGATTAGATGCTACTACAAGGTTAATACTTTCTAAAGGTAAGGTTCAGGCGTCCTGGTATCATGTGTGTGGCATTGATTATTGCCGGTGGTGCCGTATTCAACTTGATCTTCTGGATCCCGTGATACAGCAACCTTGATTTTCCACCCATGATTAGAACATCTCCTGATCTCAATACCAATTTTTCTGCGAGGTCCACACGCTTCCGCTCGCTATACAAAATACGGCGTCATCACCAATGGACCAAGACACTACGGGCACTCCTAGTTCAAGAGATTCCGCTGTCTCGTCCTTGTCTTGGTGTAAGCCAAGTCGTCCTTCTTTCTCATAGAAGTTGACGATACACAGATCTGCTTCAAGTGCAGGGATTGGTTCATCTTCACATTGTTGTGCAATTTCTACAGCTTGTGTTACAAGCGTTTGGAATTCTGGGGGTATTGCTGGAGGTGTTGCTCCGTCTCCTGCTCGCGTTGTTTGGTATGTCTTGGTATAAGGGTTCCAGTCCTTTCCCAAGCACATCATTTTCAGCTTCATTGTAGCTCCACCGGGGAATTCGGGTGTATAAAATCCTCCTGGACCCGTTCCTAACTCGTTGCATCGTCGGATGATTGAAATTTGTGCTTCGGGTGTCAGGTATCCTTTTAATAAGATCATACCTGGGCGGATGACCTGACACTGTTCGTTGTTGAAGTGGTGATTGGCGATGTCGGTCTCTTCATGAGGTGAGTTTGAAGGTATTGGGTAACAGATATGGAATTTCCCTAAGGTGGTAAATTCATCTAGAATGAGTTCTAGGCTTACTAATTCATTTCATGCTCAATACATACTTCCATGTTACTTACTCATGCTCAATTTCATACTTCAAGTACTTACGCATTCATGCTTTCATTCATACAATTACTTTAATACTTAGTCATGCTCTTCAAGGATTAAAGGTTACAGTGGTTACCTGGGCCGGACTTAGTCCCGGTCCCATCACGGTCTATGATGTGTAAGGCCGGCTGCCTCTGCGGTGCGCCCTTCTGCGGACCTCGGGACCCCTGTCCCTGTGAGGTGTGCTGGGCATGAGCATCGCCAGATGCAACCTCCTTGCCCTCACGCTGCTTGTAGCCCTGGTAGTTGCCCTTGGGCTTAGAATTCTCCGGGCATGCATTGGCACGGTGGCCCGGTTTCTGACAAGTGAAGCAGCGGATCTCCCTTCCTTGGCAATCTGTGCCGGGATGATCCTTGTTGCAGTTACGGCAGATGTAGCTGCGGCCATCGATTGGTTCTTTCCTTGGCCAAATCCAGAACCTATAGCTTTCAAGTTAGCAAGGTTTGGTATACTTACTATCTCATACATACAAATTCACAAGTGTACTAATTCGGTTTCGGTTTCTTACCCCTGTAGGGCTGAGACCTCAGTGGCTTCGCTGCCACTGGTGCGGTGTAGGCAATCTGTAATGGCTCAGCTGCCTTGCCCTTCTCAGCATGGGCACCGCCGTCTCCGGATGTTTTTCTGATGGGGGGTGCTTCCCTTCCTTTTCTTCCAGGGTTTGGATTGGTTTTGATCATCGGAGGGGTTACCCTTGCCGCTCACCTTGCGCTTCAGCGCTTGCTCCTCATCTCTTAGCTGGCAGGTGATCTCAACTCGAGATGCAGCGTGGTAACACTCCTGAATTACTTAGGCATTAGGTTACATTTACATACGGGAATACTAATTCACATTACTCATGGCTTTTTAAGGGTTCAACTTGTTTACCTGAAGGGAGGTAAACCGTGTGAAGCCCATGCCATACCGGAGTCGATGGCTCAATCCGCCGTAGAAGCGGTCGACCAAGACTTGGCCGGTATACCCAAGGTCGGGTAGAAGTCGGAGAAGAGAGGTGAAGGTGCGGTAATATTCATCAACCGTCATCTTCTCGGTCATTTTTAGTGCATCGAGCTCAAGCCTTTTCTTGGTCTTGACATGCTCGGGGTAGTACTTAGATCGGAGGAGAGAGGTGAATGCTTCCCATCCGAAAGCAGGGTCAGCTATGTGCTCGGCCTTAACGAGCTTCCACCAGTCCATAGCCGCGTCTTTGAGGTAGTACGCAGCTATCCTCACTCGAACTCCAGCGGGAGTCTCAAGTGTCTCGAAGGCCGTCTCCATCTCGGAGAGGTAGGCCTCGAGCTTGGCGGGGTCGCTCTCGCCTCTAAAGCAAGCAGGTCGAAGGTCGGCGACAGCTTTTACCCAATTCGTTTCTCGGGGATGAGGTGGGTCGGGCTGCTGCTGTGCTGCTGCTGTTGGTTTGCTGTGTTGTTGTACAGCCGTTATTACTTGCGGTAGCATCTGCGCTACCGTGGCGGCGACGATTTCAGCTATCGTCTGCGCGCCCGGTCCATCAGATGTCTCTCCTCTAGGTCGGCCTCGACCCCGTCCTGACATCTGAACAAGTGTGGATTACATTAGATGTTGTGATACTATGACCTCATGGTCTTCATTCAAACAATGGTATCGTCTTTGCAGATGTTAGTGGTATCCGTTATTGCTAACGGTAGTTCCTAGTTAGGTTTCTAAATATCCGTCTTAAGACGGTTGAAATCCTAACTCGGTAATCACTACTCTTAAGATTCTAATCATCAGAGCGATACTTCGCTCTGATACCACTTTTTGTAACACCCCAACCGCTAATCCTTCCATTATCCTCTAATCCTTCCCATAATTACCTTACTCGCAGCGGAATACTTACCTACTCCCGGCGGGTGATACAATGCCGTTAACCATCCAAGGTTAACAAGGCTACTACTACTTACCGTATCGGTCTGACGATTAGAATGAATACATACTACTTACTTTACAATACCAATACTTATTACATTTGATTACCGAGTCTAAATATATGAATTACATTCCAACTACTTCCCAAAAATGAAGAGTTTATACATCCTCTCCTTACTATCCAATCAAGAATTCAATATCCAAAAAGGTGTACCACATGGTACACCGGCTACTCAAAAGGCCTTAGCCGTGTACAACTCGGTACACCATCACAATCCTACTACTACTCCAAAAGAATTGCATCCATCCTTACCTCTACCGTCACGCCTCGCGGGTACCTGTGGAGTAAAAACATTCCCCCTAGGGGGTCAGCTTACGCTGCATATGATAACCGCATACCCCGCGTACTAGCGAGGGTACGCCAACTATTTGGTCGAGTACATGCGGTTCGTTTCATTCATACATACATACATGCTTTATACAATACAATACAATACATTCATTTACCAAGCATACATACATGCAATACATACAAGGAATACAATACAAGTCATTCATTCATACTTACCATACTCACCGCATCACGGAGATACAATTCTCCAATACATACAAAGGTCTTGTTAGCCTTATTACACACCCGGGTTAATCGGGTGTTCAATACTTTTACTCCGGGTCAATGACTTACAATAGTCAAGACCAATACAAATACAATACTTACTTCTTACATACTTTACTTCCAGTTAAGTCGGTATGACCTCCGGGCAGGGATTACTACATCCCACCACCGGGCTTTAGGGTGGCTCACTAATCCAGGATGCTACCCATTCAAGGGATTTGGTCCAAGGAAAAGATTATAGCCAGGATTCGGTTCCAACCTCTTGTGGTTCCTTATCCTCACGCGTGGCCGAAACTATATCGGGCTTCTACTCATTCCATTTTACTCATTACTCATGTTAGGAGTTAGGTTGTTAGGAATTAGTAGAAGTCCATACTTACTTCCATACATACATACATACACAAGTACTCATACTTACACATACACTTCATTTCCATTCATCCATTTCATGAATTATACAAACTAAATGTTCGAGAGCATAAAACAAGAACAATATAGTTCAAACACAATTAAGTGCAATATAAGTCCGATTCGTGCATTTATCTTATTGGTGATCACATAAGCACACAAATCGGGGTAACCAAGTTAGGATACAGGGCATGAGGAAATCATACCGTTCACCGTCGAATACGTTCTACCGGTTCCTTTGGAGATCAACTATTTGATTCCTATACATACATGAAGTAGTATGATCAATGATCTATTATTGATCTAATTACTCCCTCATTGATACTTTCAATGTATACTTACTACTTCTTTACATTCATACTTGGTTAAAAACCATTCTTTTCTTTACTACCTCATAAACTTGTTTTCTTACAAACTTACTTACTTCCTTACCATTATTACTTCATCAATGGTGTATTACTACATAATATGCATATAGGTATATAGGCATATATATATGTATATATGATTACTATAGTCATATATTAAAACATTTTTTTTTGTAAGTGTTTGGGCCGTCCGACCCACCGTCCGACCCAACCCTGGGTCGGACCATTCCAGTAGGTTTTCGTCCTCTGAAATTACTCCCGTCCGACCCAGCACTATTCCGTCCGACCCATACCCTCTGGGTCGGACCATTCCAGAAAGTTTCGATTTGTCATCCAAGCCATGTCCGACCCACGTCCGACCCAACCTCTGGGTCGGACGAAGTCAGAAACTTCGATGAAGAAAATTTTGCCCGTCCGACCCACGTCCGACTCACGGCCCTGGGTCGGACCATTCCAGAAAGATTTTTGTCGATTATCAAGGCCCGTCCGACCCACGTCCGACTCACGGCTCTGGGTCGGACGGTTCCAGAAAGAATTACCGTGTTTTCTCAAGGCCCGTCCGACCCACGTCCGACTCACGGCTCTGGGTCGGACGGTTCCAGAAGGTTTATTTTCGTTTCAGGCCTGTCCGACCCAGCGTCCGATCCAGCTGTGGGTCGGACAGTAGCAGAACTTTGCTACAGGCCTTGTTTTCTTTTCCCAATTTCACCCATTGCTTCCCTATTCTTCCTACATGCATCCTAACATGTTTTAGTACTTTTAACACTCTAAATCACCTTAGTTCATCCATTAAACTTACTACTCAATCCTTACACATTACACTTATTTCCTCATTTTCCCTCAACACCATACTAGTTTACTTCTTGCTACAGATTTTTAACTCCCTTTATGCTACAGATTTTCACTCAATCTTCCTTCATTACTCTCCAACTAATCACTCTTAGCATCCAAATCATTACTCACATCCTAGTTCCATTCCCTTAACACTCTTCAAATCTGTTGCAACTAAACATCCTTTTAAACTTCTCCAAATACTTCCTCTTCTTAAACCACTTAAGTCCTCTCCTTTCTACACAAATTTTGACATGGTCTCCCCTATAATTCTTACTTTCTCCACACATTATCTCAGCTCACAATTCACATTCTCACAACCTGTTTCACCACACATTATACTCACAATTCCCACACTACTACAACAACATAAAATTCCTGCACATACACACATTCACTACCCAATGTTTTCCCAAGTTTTAAACGTCATTTAAAACTCCAAAAGCTGTTACATTCTCTTCTTCAATACACTACTACATTACTACTACTCATTACTCAATTACATTACTAATTTTACTTACTCAAAAACTGTTACAATGCAATATACACTAACCCAAGGTAAGAGCATTACCTTGACTTGCTAGTTTCTTTCTTTCCTTTCCTCTTCTTCTTTTCCTCTTTCTTTCTCCTTGTTCTCGGTTTCAATGAGGTTCACACACCAAGTGCTACAACCCATACCAATACACAATACCAATTTAGCATCCATTTTATACTAGCCCTAGAATTTAAGTTTTAGGGTTTAGAAAAGGGTGTTACCTTCCAGTGAGTAGATGAAGCTCTTGACTAGTGAAGGAACAAGATTCCTAGCCCAAGGAAGAGCCAAAATCGGCTGAAGCAACAAGGAACCAAGAGTTCAAAACTGAAAATCCTTAAAATGCCAATGAGAGCTAGAAAGGAAGGATTTTTGAAATTCTTTTTACCTCAAGATGATAAGGAGGTGAAGGTGCTTCTAATGGTGGACTTGAATCTTCAAATGGTGAATACCCATAAAATCGAAAATGGAGCTTTTGGATTTTTGAAAGGAGGGAAATGTTCTCCTTTGCAAGGGGATTCTAGTGGTATGGTTTTTATAATTTTTGGACAAGTATTGAGCTAGAACAAGAAGAGAGATGGAGTGGGTTGAATGAGTTTTCTCATTTCTCCATGGCCATCGCAGGGGAAGGAGAAAAATCAGAGAAGGAAGAAGGAGGGGGTTACGTGAGAGAGGGGTAGAATAGGGGAGAGAGTGGGTCTTCTTTTTACTTATTTCCTTTGTCTTTTAGTTAATAAGGAAACAATAAAGAGAGTGAGAGTGAGAGGGGAAATCGGATCCCACACCCACACACACACATTCTTATTTTTTATTTGCAAAGTGGACACACTTAGTTTGTTTATTTGTACTCTTACCCCACAACTTACCGGTTGTTACAGTTTTTACTAGCCGGTACCCGTTTTCCGGGATTTTCTCGTTTAGTTAATTTTATTGGTTCTAAGGCTCCACTAATATTTATTAGTGACTATTTAGTTGTCCAAAATTGTTACGAGTCTATTTGACCCGCTTAAAGTCGCGTTTTCCCGGTTTCCTCGAAAAACGCGCTTTAAGGTTCGTTTATGCTTTTAACCCATTTTAAAGGTCTGTTTTCTTCGGGATTTGTTCCCTTGTATTTATTTTAGTGTAATTAAGCTTTTAAAAATATACTTAGCCTAATTAATCACTGTTTTTAATTACGGGGTATTTCAGTACCGTTGTATATATTCGGGATTGGGTAGACGCTCACTTGTCGACGGTTATTGTTATGGACTTAGTATGATGTATATGATTTATCTCGTTGTCACAGCGGTTTAGTAGTGTTGTTTATTTTGGTAGTTAGATTTAGTTTATGCTTCATAATTAATGTTGTTTATTCTTCTGCTGTAAGACATTTTTAATTATGCTACGTGAGGGATTATTACGTGTTTATCGAGAGGGGTGTTACAAGTTCCTTCTTAAAATAATTACAATTGTTATCATCCTCTCATTCTTATCGATATTATTTATATATTTGTTGCAAGCCCCTTTTAGCATTACAACGTCCTTTTAAATCCTAAGAGTCCAAACTAGATTTTTGCTACTGATAGTAAATTATTATTAATTAATAGAATCCAATTCTAACTTTACTTCCTCCTAGATCATTATAATTTCCAACATAAATTCTCACACTCCCTTTCCTAAATTACATTTAATAACAAATACATTTCCCACTCTTCACGATCTCCACTCATCTACTAATTAGTTTATTAATAACTATTTATTTTAAATAAATCTCTCTCCATAAAGATATTTATTCATCCTTATCTTCTTCTAACGATCAAATATTCTCACTCTCATTTTAAATATCTCTTTGCATTTCTACCGGTTGGAAATCTAGATCCTTCTAAAGTAAATTTCAACGTTAATTACTTATTCAGCTTTCAAACGACTGTTTACAACATTACTTACTAAATCCATTTTCCAAAACCATTTACAACACTGGTCGTTATTTTCCTCCTTTTCACAAGCAATTATAATTAGTAATGAATTGTTATAATCCCTTTTATCTATATTATTTCTATTTATAATCCCGATAGTCTGCACGATTGAAATACCCCAAACCTTGGTATGTTGGTTAAACACTAAAACATGATTTATTAAGACTAAAAAGAGTCTTAAAAACACTAGTAAACAAATTTAAACAAAAGCAAACACAAAATGTGCTTTAAAGTCAATAAGAGCTAAAATGTGCTCTAAGCTTGGAATAGGCTTGGGTGAGACCTAATGAGCTTACCAAGACTTTATATATGTACTAATGAACATATTAAACCAATTACCAAAGAAAACCAAGCTTTAAAACAAGTTAAAACACAAAATGTGCTTTAAGAAGTCTTAAAGCACATTTTTGGAAAAATTGTCTTGTAAATGAGTTTTGAATGGCTAAATGTCCATCATTACTCTTAAATATATATGTGTACTATATAGTATCACATTTGGGTGGCTATATTAATGGGAAATCAAAAATTTCACTTCTAAGTGCCTTGTTTAGGTGAATAGTGATTTTTATAAGCTAGTTTATAACATATGTTGTATTAAGTAATTAAATTGACAAACAAAGACTAAAATACCCTCATACTAATAAAGGGGGCCGGTTTTTATAAGTGTGGTGACTCACCACTCTCTAGTTAATGTAATAAGTAAGTAAAGCAAACTAAGTAAACTTACTTTTTACTTTATAAGTATAAATATCTCTTAAAAGCAAATTCTATCTCATTCTCTCTTTTCCTTCCTTCATTTCCCACGGTCACAATCTTCTTCTCCCTTCCTTCTTGCTGTTCTTCCACGGTAATACTACTACCTCCATTAGAACTCCACCTTTGACCTCTTGCTAAATCAAGCTCACTTGTCCAAATCAAATTCTAAGACCACCAATCTCTTCCTCTCATCAAGCTCTTCATTCCTATCTTCTCAAAACTCCAAGAGCCCCATTTCGGTGCCAAGGTGTTCTACCATTGAAGGAGCTTGAGCTTGTCTTTTGACATATTGTTGATCTCCTTTGCTTCTAGGTAAGGAATCTCAAAGAAAAATCATGTTTCCTCCATGTTCTTACCTTGACCGAAAATACACATTGATATAGCTCTTTGTGTGACTTTGTTCTAGCTTCATTTCAACTCTTCATGGACTAGGTGGAGTCCTCTCTTGTTATATATTCAACTCCCTTCAAAGATCAAGGTAAAACAACTACATTAATGTTTTTGAAACAATGTCAAATTAGGGTTTACAATGAGATGAAGCTTATAGCTTGAATACTCATTATAATGTTTGTATATTGTCTAGAGCTTGACAAGGAATCAAAATACCATACGGTTTTGTAAGGAAAGAAGAAGGAAGTGTTTTGGAAAAAGAGGTAAATCTACTAACTTAATGTTGTTTAATGCCTTAGGAGAAATGAGCCTATAATTGCTTATTAAAACTACCTAAAGAGCAAATGGTAAATGACCTAGTAAATGTTCTCAAGGAGACTAGTAAAATACCATATGTCTTGTTGTGTGTAATCGCAGTTAAAGGCATATATATTGTGGAAATTCAGTGTTTAAGATTTAAGCATTTTAAGGGCCTAAGAGCCATGCATTTTAAGGGCCTAAGTGCCATGCAATTTAAGTTATGCACTATATTGTGATGTAGTGTGAATTTGGTGAAGTTGTGTAAGAAAGTGTTCTAGATGTTTTTGTGTGTTTAATGGAGAAAACAAAGTGTTTAGGCTTAGTAATGTTCTAGGAGAATCCATGTCAAAATTTAGATAAGAAGTAAGAAGTTCTAAGTGTTTACATAAGGTTTGGTGAGTTAGATAATGTAGGAAATGAATAAGGAGTTCATGATGTTTTAAAGGAATTTTGATGAACTAGGAAGTGTTCTAGAGTGTAATAAGGACATAGACATGATCTTGAGGTTCTAGTAAGTACCAAAGCCACTTAGGGACTTAGGTAAATACCTAGGCAAACTTTGGTAATAAGGAGAAAGTGTAAACTTGGAAAAGAATTGTTAAGATGAATATAAGGAGTTAGTTGTGAGAGATGATGCTTGGGAGATGATGTTAAAATAAGGAGAAAGCATTTTGGGATAGTAGTTATCTTAGGTATGAAACACCACTTGAAAAACTAGGAGAAAACATTGTAAGTGTTAGGAATTTTGTGAGGATATAAGTAAAGGCTTAAGGAATTAGGAAGTGGGTTTTATGAGTGTTTAAGGAGGGCTTAAGTTGTGTTTGAAGTGCCCAAATGAGGTTAGGGGGTACTAGGATATATGGGGTGAAGTTTGGAGCTAAAAGTAAAAAGGAAAACAAGGATTTGGGGCAGACCGGACTTGCGACCGAACTTGCAAGTCCGGTCGGGACCTGTTTACCCTGCGAGAATTGGCTTCTGGAATGGACCGACCTTGGGACCGGACTTGCAAGGTCGGTCGGGCTTGTAATTTGTGTACGGATTGAGTTACTGGAATCGACCGGACATAGGACCGGACTTGGCAAGTCCGGTCGGGCTAAATTTCCGAAGGGGAGAAACTCTCTGGAATCGACCGGACATGGACAAGTCCGGTCGGCAAGTCCGGTCGGACCTAATCTTGTAAAAAAAAAAACAGAAAAGAATGTGACTTATGTAGTTAACCCTAGGGTGTATAATGAAGGTAACCTAGGGTAAGATAGACATTAAAACATGTCACACAATCATGTTGAATACTTAGTAAGTGTGAAGTTAAATAAATAATTAACCGACGTTACTAATGTGTATAGGATTCTCTCAAGGTGGAAACGAAACGAGGCAAGGACCAAGGTATGGTTTTCTTGCAGTCTGTTGCCTACCGGTTTACACCGGCTTGGGTGTTGTTTGCTTTTCTGTGTGTTACGACCTTATAAGATTAAGGCATGAAAAGAGTTTACAGTTGTTATACATTATGATGTTGTAAGGATATGACTCCCTTCCCTTGGTTGTCTAACAAGACCTAAATGTTTGCTTGTATGTGACTTAACAAAATATTGTGTGATCACTAACAAGTGCTAATCGGGGGAGTGAGGAGTCCGGTTGTTCCGGCCACGCGTGTGATGGATGGGAGTCGATATCATATTCGGTTCGGCTCTCTTGGTGTATGTAGGTGGTATTCCAATTTGGTTCCTACCTTCCCTTAGTATCCAAAGCTAGTTACTGACTCACGTCGGGCCATAGGGGCATACGTATGTTATTTCGGTGTGCTTGGGATTACTATATCCGACACACCTTGGGTATAAGTTAACCGTTCTATATAACTGGACGGTAACGAGGTTGGTAACGAGCTTAACATGGGATTGTAAAAAATCTCTAGGCTCACATGGTATACTAACTATGGTGGAAGGTTCCGTGTGAGGACCGATTTTATGGTGTTGTGTATTGTTATGATGCTATGCAATTTCCCTTGCTATGCTATGGTATATATATATATATATATATATATGTTGGATGTTCTAAAATGAATGCCATGTTATTATGACAAATGGTTGCGCGTATCCCGGTAGCCGATGGGCTGCGCGTTAGCCATACCAGCAATGGTTGCTGACCCCCTCGGGGGCTCCATATTTTTATTGCAGGATGAGGATCGAAGAGGCAGAGTGGCTCTAGGTCCTAGGTTGTTGTTGTACTTTTGGTTGATTTGGATGTTGAGCCCGGGATGCGCCTGTGCTCTCGAGGCATTACTTTTGGTACCGTTAGTTAAACAGTGGTGGATGTTTATGGTTGGCAGTGGTGATGTAAATTAAATACTCGGTATGGTTGGCTATGTTATATATATGGAAGTTAGATTCTACGCTCGGGAGTCTGATCATCAGACCGATACATTGTATCTATTTTGCCTAGTTAACCACGTGGGTGGTTAACGGCGTTGTAACACCAAAGCATTTAGTTATTGTTTGGTTGGTTATTTCCGCTGCGATTTCGGTAGTTGTTAGGAGCGTTGTAGGGGTGTTACAAAAAGTGGTATCAGAGCGAAGTATCGCTCTGATGACTAGAATACCGAGCTTAGGGATATACCGAGTTAGGAAACCTAGCTACAAATACCTAAGTGAACAGATCTGGAAAGGTTAACCACTAACTAAGTGTGGAATTACCTGGTTGTCGGGAAGATGTTATAACCATTGGACCGATAAGTGTGCAAGCATAATGCTAATGAAATGTTCATATGAATTCAGATGGCAGGTAGACCACGAGGGAGAGGCCGCGGGCGCGGTACTGGAGATTTGGGTAACCAGGGCGATGATACTACGGCACAGACTATGGCTGAGGCAGTTGCAGCCGCCGTAGCCCAGTTGGTACCCGATCTGGTTGCTGCTATTCAGCAAGGGCAACAGCCCGGAGTTCAGCCACCACCACCACCGCCACGAGAGACCAATTGGGTCAAGGCGTTGGCTGATCTTAGACCGCCATCATTTAATGGGGAGACTGATCCTCGAAAGCTGGAGGCGTACATCTCCGAACTGAGACCGCCTACGAGACCTTGGCAGTACCTGCTGAAGCTAAGGTCCGTCTTGCTGCCTACTACTTGAAGGGTACGGCGCAGAGAGTTGGTGGAAGTTGGTGAAGGAGGACAGGATGGCTGATCCTGAATTTGGTTGGAGGGAGTACACGGCTCTACTGCGAGCCAAGTACTACCCGGTACATGTGCAGGGAGGAAAGCGCCTCGAGCTGGATAGTCTGAGGCAGGGGGATAATATGTCGGTTGATGACTACTACACAGCATTTACCGGCCTTATCCACCTGTTACCAGACCTTGGGTATTCGAACCGGGTGTTGGTGAACCGGTTCTACAATGGACTGAGCCACCGTCTCCGCTATGGGATGGGGCCAGCTGAGTATACTACCTTGCAGGTAATTGGAGTACTTGTTGTGAATCAATCTATACCTTGAGTGAATGTTAATGTGAGTTGGTAAGTTGTTTTGCGGGGCATGACTGACATCCTAAAATTCAGGAGTGCTATCATGCCGCTGCTAAGGTTGAAATTACCGTCCGTCTGAGGGACGAGGAGAATGCGCACAAGCGCAAGGCCACCAACGAGGGCCAGAGTCAGCAAGGGTATGGGGGAGGGAAGAAAAAGAAACCCTATCCTCAGCCCCAGAAGGGCCAGTACCAGGGTGACAAGGGCCAAGCCCAGACCACCACAGCTGATGAGCCACTGAAGCTCACGTACGCGTATGCGGCGAAGCCTCTACGCTCCTACCCGCCTAAGGGTAATTACTTAACCATGTGTATCTAGTTGAGGTGTGTGTTGTTAAGATGGGAAGTGAGTATTGATTGTGTGTGTTGTAGCAGCTAGCGCGGGTTCTGGACGGAGCGCACTTTTACTGTAAGTGGTGCAATGGAGACCACCCGGCAAAGACTGCAAGGGGAATGATGTGAGGTGCCGTCACTGCCAGAAGATGGGGCACCGTGAGTTTGAGTGTTGGACGAACCCCAACAACAGGAACTATAAGCCAAAGGGGCAGTGGAAGGGTAATACCACCACGACCACTGAAGGCCCGAAGGCGATTACTCAGCAGGCTTCTGACAAGAAGTACACTGAATCCCAGAAGGGGAAGGCTACGGGGTCCGGCAAGGCCGCCCTGGATGTGGTGGACCGGTCTGAGGCACCAGGATCCTCTTCGAGACCAGGTACCGCCTAAACTGTTAAATGAAAAAGTGATTGCTTACCGCATTTCATGCATGAGTGTTAGCAAGTCTGAGGGTATAAACATATAAGTAAAGAGTTAGAATATAATGTGGAAAACACCTAAAGTTAGGCAATTTGAAACTTAGGAACCTTCAATATCTACTATCCAATCCCGCCCACACCAAACCCTGAAGAAACCGCCATCAACATCACCGACTTTCCATTGGAGCAATGTCAAGTTATCCAGCCAGGTATGATACTCTTAAATGGATACCTGACACCGGAGGCACAAATCCATATCATCAGACGATGCGACGAACTCGGAGCAAAACCAGGAGGGTTCTACACACCCGAATACCCGAACGGAGCAAGGATGCAATTGAAGATGATGTGCATGGGTAAGGACTAGAACCCTTACACCAAGTCATATCAAGAAGTGCGAGCTGAAGATGGAGCAACAGTATCAAGTATACCAGAGGAGTTCCACGCGGTCGTTAACCACGCCGTGGGAATTGCTCAGCAAGTTGAAACGGAATCAATTCCAAGTGTAAAAGCAGATCTATGCATTGTAAACTTCTACCAGAAAGGTGGACGGTTAGGTATGCACCAAGACAAGGACGAGTCACCCGAGTCTCTAAGTAAGGGAGTACCCGTGGTGTCTTGGTCATTGGTGATACCGCAATGTTTGTGTATGGCGAGCAGAAGCGTGCTGACCTCACAAGGAAGATAGTGTTGAAATCGGGAGATGTACTAATCATGGGTGGGCAATCAAGGATGCTATATCACGGCATCAGAAAGATCAAACTGAATACCGCCACCGTCGGCAGTGATCAATGCCACACACATGAAACCTGGACGTTTGAATTTGACCTTTAGACAGTTTTAAGCCTTGTATAATATGTGACAAACCAGTATGTATTAAGGATGTGTAAGTGTGAATCATGGCGACAGTGTAAGCCAATGAATGTTGTAAAAAGAGTGTGTTAATGAATAAAGTGGAGTTGTTTGAAGCATATAAACCGTGTTGTTACCCAATACTTATTAGTTTGCCAATGAATTAGGCTGTGCACTCGGAACGGGAGGTATACTGAGTGTCTGCAATAAGGCAGAAGCCGGCAAGAGCGGCACAATCCTCACCGGTACCTTTCCAGTGAATGGCGTGGATGCATCGATCTTGTTCGACTCTGGAGCCTCACACACATTCATTTCGCTAGCATTTGCGAAGAGGCTGGGGTTAGACGGTGAAGAGATGCCAGACTTCGTGGTTACTCTCCCGTCGAAAGAGCGGATCAGATGTACCCGCTACTACGAGATGCTATTGTTCGAATCAGGGGTAAAGAGTTTCCGATCGACTTGATAGAGTTCGACGGACTAGGTTTTGATGTGATTGTCGGGATGAACTGGTTGGAGCGGTACAAGGGTAGAATCCATGTGCCGAGCATCGACTGCTTCTTAGGAGTCCATCGGGGTTACTATATCATACCGCCAGAGGCCCAGGGAGCCTTCGACACAGATCATCACCGCCATGGCCATGTATCGTGAGTTACGACGGGGAAATGATGTATACCTCTGCTATGTCTAGGACATAGAGAGAGACCCTGAGTTTAGCCCAGATGTGCCGGTAGTGTCGGAGTTTCCTGACGTATTTCCTAAGGAACTGCCGGGCATGCCGCCAACACGAGATGTTGAGTTTGAGATTGATCTAGTTCCGGGCACCGGACCCATTGCAAAAGCACCTTACCGTATGGCTCCAGCAGAGATGACAGAGCTCAAGAGCTGAGAGACCTACTCGACAAGGGCTTTATCCGCCCTAGTGTGTCACCATGGGGAGCGCCGGTTCTCTTCGTGAAGAAGAAGGACGGTAGCCTCCGCCTATGTATTGATTATCGGGAGCTGAATGCTGTTACAGTGAAGAACCGTTACCCCTTACCATGCATCGACGATCTATTTGATCAGCTGAGGGGAGCATCAGTGTTCTCCAAGATAGACCTACGTTCCGGATACCACCAGATTGCCATCCGTGACAGTGATATCGAAAAGACAGCTTTCAGAACTAGGTATGGGCATTATGAGTTCACAGTTATGCCGTTTGGCTTGTCAAATGCACCAGCAAAGTTCATGGACTTAATGAACCGTTTGTTCCAAGATCAATTGGACAAATCAGTGGTAGTCTTCATCGATGACATACTTGTATATTCGAAATCGAGAGGTGAGCATGAAAGCCACCTGAGAGATGTATTGCAGACATTGAGAAATAATCAGCTGTATGCTAAATTTTCTAAGTGTGAATTTTGGTTAAACCAAGTATCATTCCTTGGACATGTGATTTCTGAGGCCGGGATCGCAGTTGATCCGGCAAAGATAGATGCAGTGCGCACCTGGCCTAGGCCGAAGACAGTTACTGACATCAGGAGCTTCCTCGGTCTGGCGGGTTACTATAGGAGATTTGTGAAGGACTTCTCCAGTGTCTCGAAGCCGATGACTTCCTTGATGAAAAAGGATGCACCATTCGAGTGGACAGTCGGCTGTGAGAGGGATTTCACGAGTCTAAAGGATGCTGACATCTGCACCGGTTCTGACATTACCAGACGGTCCAGATGGTTTTGAGGTCTATTGCGACGCATCAGGCAGGGGTATGGGTTGTGTGTTGATGCAACACGGGAAGGTCGTGGCTTACGCCTCCGACAGCTGAAGAAGCATGAGGAGAACTACCCTACCCACGATTTAGAATTGGGGGCCATTGTCTTCGCACTAAGATATGGCGACATCATTTGTATGGGGTAAGCGTGACAATCTATTCTGACCACAAGAGTTGAAATACTTGTTCACTCAGAAAAGTTGAACATGAGGCAGAGAAGATGGGTTGAGTTCTTGAATGATTATGACATCAATTTACAGTATAAGGAGGGTAAGGCGAACGTGGTAGCTGACGCATTGAGTCGCGAGCACACTCTCTCCATTCGCTAGTCTCTCATACTGGCTTGGTTGAAGAGGTGCGGAGTGCTCAGATGACGGATCAGTATATGGTGGAAATTAGACAGAAGCTTATTGATGGCACATTCGAGGGTCAGAAGTATGACTTCAGACTCCACGATGATGACCTGATTAGGCTTAATGGCGGTTGTGTATACCGAGGAGTAGCGCTGAGCTGAAGGAGCGCATATTGAGTGAATCCCATTGTTCTACGACATCGATTCACCCGGAGCTTCAAAGATGTATAAAGGTATGAAAAGATACTTCTGGTGGGCTGGAATGAAAAAGGATGTGAATGACTATGTATTGAGGTGTCTCACTTGTCAGAAGGTCAAGTTTGAGCACCGACGGCCTGGTGGTATGGTGCAGCCAATGCCAGTGCGGAGTGGAAGTTCCATGACATATCTATGGACTTGGTAGGGCTTCCGCCTACAAGGGGAGGTCTAAATATGATTTGGGTTGTGGTAGAGACTGACCAAGGTGGCTCGATTCATACCGATGAAGGACACCTGGAAAGTGGCTAAGCTTGCAGAGCTCTTCGACAGAGAGATAGTAAGATCATGTGGTTCCGAAAACGATTGTATCCGACAGAGATACCAGATTCTATCCAGATATTGGAAGTCTACGCGAGAGGCACTAGGTACTGAACTGAAATTGAGCACAGCGTTTCACCACAGACCGATGGTCAGAGGAGCGCACCATACAGACACTTGAGGATATGCTACGTGCATGTGCACTTGACTTTCAGACCAGCTGGATTGATAAGTTACATCTGATCGAGTTTAGTTACAACAACAGTTACCATGCTTCGATCAAGATGTCTCCCTTCCAGGCATTGTACGGTAGACCATGCGCACGCCATATGCTGGATGAGTCGAGTGAGACGGTCATCATAGGACCAGAGTATCTTGAGCAAGTTAGCAGAAGTTCGCCAGATCAGGGCTAATATGAAAGCAGCTCAGGATAGACAGAAGTCGTACGCAGATGTGCGCCGACGTGACCTGGAGTTCGCCGTGGGCGATCAGGTATTTTTGAGAGTATCCCCCATGAAGGGAGTATTTCGTTTTGGCCAGAAGGGCAAGTTGAGCCCGAAATATGTGGGTCCTTATGTTGTGACGGAGCGGATCGGCCCGGTAGCTTATAGACTTGATTTACCCGCCGAGCTGGGCAAGGTACATGATGTATTTCATGTGTCCCAGTTGAAGAAGTATATGTCTCATCCGTCTCATGTGCTTCAGCCGGAAAGGCTAACTTTAGAGCCGACCATGCGATCAGTGGAGACTCCGGTACGGATTCTGGATACTAAGACTCGAGACACTCGCCATAAGTCCGTGAGACTGGTGAAGGTCCTCTGGTCTAACCAGGACGTTGAGGAGGCCACTTGGGAGCTGGAAGAAAGATGAAGGCGAAGCACCCGTCATTGTTTGCTTCTTAGTGTTTATATGTATAGGGTACGGGGCGTACCCCTTTTAAGGGGGGTAGAGCCGTTTCGGTTATGGTTGTGTACGACATGTATATGTATACATTGTCTATGTTATGTTACAGACCGTTGTGTCTGAATGGTATTATGTGGTTTGGACCTCGAGTCCGTTGTGGTGTAAGTATGATGGTTGTGTTGGTAATGATGTTTTGGAAGTGTGGTGTTATAAGATGTTTCCCGTGTTCTAATATTAAGATATGTGGGAAGTATGAACTTTGGGGACAAAGTTCTTTTAAGGGGGGTAGATTGAAATACCCCAAACCTTGGTATGTTGGTTAAACATTAAAACATGATTTATTAAGACTAAAAAGAGTCTTAAAAACACTAGTAAACAAATTTAAACAAAAGCAAACACAAAATGTGCTTTAAAGTCAATAAGAGCTAAAATGTGCTCTAAGCTTGGAATAGGCTTGGGTAAGACCTAATGAACTTACCAAGACTTTATATATGTATAATGAACATATTAAACCAATTACCAAAGAAAACCAAGCTTGAAAACAAGTTAAAACACAAAATGTGCTTTAAGAAGTCTTAAAGCACATTTTTGAAAAATTGTCTTGTAAATGAGTTTTGAATGGCTAAATGTCCATCATTACTCTTAAATATATATGTGTACTATATAGTATCACATTTGGGTGGCTATATTAATGGGAAATCAAAAATTTCACTTCTAAGTGCCTTGTTTAGGTGAATAGTGATTTTTATAAGCTAGTTTATAACATATGTTGTATTAAGTAATTAAATTGACAAACAAAGACTAAAATACCCTCATACTAATAAAGGGGGCCGGTTTTTATAAGTGTGGTGACTCACCACTCTCTAGTTAATGTAATAAGTAAGTAAAGCAAACTAAGTAAACTTACTTTTTACTTTATAAGTATAAATATCTCTTAAAAGCAAATCTATCTCATTCTCTCTTTTCCTTCCTTCATTCCCACGGTCACAATCTCTTCTCCCTTCTTCTTGCTGTCTCTCGGTAATACTACTACCACCATTAGAACTCCACTTTGACCTCTTGTAAAATCTTGCTCACTTGTCAAATCAAAACAAACCACCCAATCTCTTCCTCTCATCAAGCTCTTCATTCCTATCTTCTCAAAACTCCAAGAGCCCCATTTCGGTGCCAAGGTGTTCCACCATTGAAGGAGCTTGAGCTTGTCTTTGACATATTGTTGATCTCCTTTGCTTCTAGGTAAGGAATCTCAAAGAAAAATCATGTTTCCTCCATGTTCTTACCTTGACCGAAAATACACATTGATATAGCTCTTTGTGTGACTTTGTTCTAGCTTCATTTCAACTCTTCATGGACTAGGTGGAGTCCTCTCTTGTTATATATTCAAACTCCCTTCAAAGATCAAGGTAAAACAACTACATTAATGTTTTTGAAACAATGTAAATTAGGGTTTACAATGAGATGAAGCTCAAAGCTTGAATACTCATTATGTGTTTGTATATTGTCTAGAACTTGACAAGGAATCAAAATACCATACGGTTTTGTAAGGAAAAAGAAGGAAGTGTTTTGGAAAAAGAGGTAAATCTACTAACTTAATGTTGTTTAATGCCTTAGGAGAAATGAGCTTATAAATGCTTATTAAAACTACCTAAAGAGCAAATGGTGAATGACTTAGTAAAGTGTTCTCAAGAGACTAGTAAAGGCATATGTGTGTTGAGTGTATTTGCAGGTTAAAGGCATATATATTGTGGAAATTCAGTGTTTATGATTTAAGCACCTTAAGGGCCTAAGAGCCATGCATTTTAAGGGCCTAAGTGCCATGCAATTTAAATTATGCACTATATTGTGATGTGTAAATTTGGTGAAGTTGTGTAGAGTGTTCTAGATGTTTTTGTGTTTAATGGAGAAACAAAGTGTTTAGGCTTAGTAATGTTCTAGGGAATCCATGTCAAAATTTAGGTAAGAAGTAAGAAGTTCTAAGTGTTTACATAAGGTTTGGTGAGTTAGAAATGTAGGAAATGAATAAGGAGTTCATGATGTTTTAAAGGAATTTTGATGAACTAGGAAGTACTCTAGAGTGTAATAGGACTTAGGCATGATCTTGAGGTTTAGTAAGTACCAAAGTCACTTTGGGACTTAGGTAAATACCTAGGCAAACTTTGGTAAAATGAGGAGAAGTGTACACTAGGAAAAGAGTTTCAAGAAGAATATAAGGAATTAGTGTGAGAAATGATGCTTGGGAGATGATGTTAAAATAAGGAGAAAGCTTTTGGGATAGTAGTTATCTTAGGTATGAAACACCACTTGAAAAACTAGGAGAAAACATTGTAAGTGTTAGGAATTTTGTGAGGATATAAGTAAAGGCTTAAGGAATTAGAAAGTGGGTTTTATGAGTGTTTAAGGAGGGCTTAAGTTGTGTTTGAAGTGCCCAAATGAGGTTAGGGGGTACTAGGTATTATGGGGTGAAGTTTGGAGTTGAATGTAAAAAGGAAAACAAGATTTGGGGCAGACCGGACTTGCGACCGGACTTGCAAGTCGGTCGGGACCTGTTTACCCTGCGAGAATTGGCTTCTGGAATGGACCGACCTTGGGACCGGACTTGCAAGGTCGGTCGGGCTTGTAATTTGTGTACGGATTGAGTTACTGGAATCGACCGGACATAGGACCGGACTTGGCAAGTCCGGTCGGGCTAAATTTCCGAAGGGGAGAAACTCTCTGGAATCGACCGGACATGGACAAGTCCGGTCGGCAAGTCCGGTCGGACCTAAACTTGTAAAAAAAAAAAAACAGAAAAGAATGTGACTTATGTAGTTAACCCTAGGGTGTATAATGAAGGTAACCTAGGGTAAGATAGACATTAAAACATGTCATACAATCATGTTGAATACTTAGTAAGTGTGAAGTTAAATAAATAATTAACCGACGTTACTAATGTGTATAGGATTCTCTCAAGGTGGAAACGAAACGAGGCAAGGACCAAGGTATGGTTTTCTTGCAGTCTGTTGCCTACCGGTTTACACCGGCTTGGGTGTTGTTTGCTTTTCTGTGTGTTACGACCTTATAAGATTAAGGCATGAAAAGAGTTTACAGTTGTTATACATTATGATGTTGTAAGGTTATGACTCCTTCCCTTGGTTGTCTAACAAGACCTAAATGTTTGCTTGTATGTGACTTAACAAAATATTGTGTGATCACTAACAAGTGCTAACCGGGGGAGTGAGGAGTCCGGTTGTTCCGGCCACGCGTGTGATGGATGGGGGTCGATATCATATCCGGTTCGGCTCTCTTGGTGTATGTATAGGTGGTATTCCAATTTGGTTTCTACCTTCCCTTAGCTTATCCAAAGCTAGTTACTGACTCACGTCGGGCCATAGGGGCATACGTATGTTATTTCGGTGTGCTTGGGATTACTATATCCGACACACCTTTGGTATAAGTTAACCGTTCTATATAACCGGACGGTAACGAGGATGGTAACGAGCTTAACATGGGATTGGTAAAAATCTCTAGGCTCACATGGTATACTAACTATGGTGGAAGGTTCCTTGTGAGGACCGATTTTATGGTGTTGTGTATTGTTATGATGCTATGCAATTTCCCTTGCTATGCTATGGTATATATATATGTTGGATGTTCTAAAATGAATGCCATGTTATTATGACAATGGTTGCGCGTATCCCGGTAGCCGATGGGCTGCGCGTTAGCCATACCAGCAAAGGTTGCTGACCCCCTCGGGGGCTCCATATTTTATTGCAGGATGAGGATCGAAGAGGCAGAGTGGCTCTAGGTCCTAGGTTGTTGTTGTACTTTTGGTTGATTTGGATGTTGAGCCCGGGATGCGCCTGTGCTCTCGAGGCATTATTTTGGTACCGTTAGTTAAACAGTGGTGGATGTTTATGGTTGGCAGTGGTGATGTAAATTAAATACTCGGTATGGTTGGCTATGTTATATATATGGAAGTTAGATTCTACGCTCGGGAGTCTGATCATCAGACCGATACATTGTATCTATTCTGCCTAGTTAACCACGTGGGTGGTTAACGGCGTTGTAACACCAAAGCATTTAGTTATTGTTTGGTTGGTTATTTCCGCTGCGATTTCGGTAGTTGTTAGGAGCGTTGTAGGGGTGTTACAACGATCATTTTCATCCTCTTGACAACGCTGTTACGCTTTTTCTCTCTCTTCAAACTCTCAAGTTTCCAAACTTTCACTCTTTCAATTCTGCTGCTGTCAAGAACTTCCCTGGTGCCAGATTGGGTAGAAGGGTAAGGGTAATAGACTAGTAAGGTTCTATGATTATTTCAATGGTGTTTTAGTAGCCTCTAATTGAATCTCTGTTCACAATTCTAGACCCCGAGTTCTCTGACGGGCGCTTCTAGTGATCTAGCTGGGTGATCTTCATAGTGGTGAAAGTATCCAGGTAAACGTTGTGCTCATCATCTTCTATCTCGTGTGTTTTGTAAAATATCAAATGATTGGATTTAACGTTGTTTTGGTGTTACTGGAATTTGGGAATTATTTTCCCCCGTGTGATCTGGATGCAATGATTTTTGCAATTGGTATTGTATAAATGTTTTTGGGAGACTTTCACTGGATTAAATTGTTGGATTGATAGTACCTTGTGGTGCCCCGTGTATATTGACGGTACCTTATGGTACTCCGTGGAATTTTTGGTACTTTGTACCCCGTGAATATTTATATAAATTTTACCTGCAGACATTACTTGCAGTTAAGCTCTAATGATCTACTCCTTTGGGTCAAAAGTTACCTTCTGGGGGTGTGCACACTTAAGGACGTAGAGTGAGGTGGGATATTATTGTTGCGACCCCAATTTGGGTGTCATCCACGTATACTGATAATTGAATTCTTTGAAAGTTCTCCCTCGATATGTTTTTGTTGATGGTGATTTTAGAAACGGTTCACTTGAATAACATTATGGTGTGTGTAAATATTTTGCAAATGTAAATGAGTTTCAAAATACATTTTACAAGTTGAGGCAATGTTTATTCAGTTTTGCTGATTTGCGCGATCCCTTCACGTTATCCATTGTTGTTTTCTGATCGCAGGTACTTATGGATGAATTGGGGAAATTGGGACACACTACCACAATGTTTAGGACGAACGAACTGCTTTTCAGATTGTTAAGTTGAGTTGTTGTTTGGATTACATTGACTTTATAATGTTGGAAATATTTTTGAATTTGTTTTGGTTAGGTTAAGCCTGAGCACTCAGTGATTTTGATTGTGGCGGTAACGCCCTGGCGATTTATACATATCCGCTGCTATTTGACTTAACTTGGGATGATTTGTTCGGAGCAATTCCCTTGGGTTTATAAAATGTGTTAAGGTTTTCTTATGTCAAATGAATGGTAATTTATACTGTGTTTATCTAACATCTAATGCTGTTTACACTTACCAAAACACTTCTTATCTGTTGATATAAGTTTTACAATATTTTGGAAGTGATTTTGACTCTGAATTCGTTCTGGAAATCACATTTCAGGACCTGTCCGAACGTTCGTCCGGACATCAATGTTCGGACAGGCCCCGAGACTTTAACTTTATTTCACAGAATTGGGTGTGTCCGAACTTCTGTTCGAACTTCAATGTTCGGGCAGCATGTGAGGATGATTCAAGTTTGTAAGTCTCGACTTATGTCCGAAATTACAAGTTCAGACCAATTTCGGACCACGTAAGGAAATTTTTCGGATCCTTGAAACTCGACTTGTCTTTGATAAGCCTCAGACTTATCATGTTTTAGTAGATATAATTATAATATTATTAGTCAAATTAGGGTTAAAATAGTTAGTATTTATATTATATTATATATAAAGTTTATTATTTGTTCAGACTTATATTTTTACATGTTTTTCGTACAAGGAATAACTTCTGACCATAGTGTCGGGCACTATGCCGGATTTTTAGCGCACAACATCAATATGGAACAAAGTAGGAGGCATGCCGGATGTAATGCCGGGTATATCCTACCCGACATAAGCAAAAGACGCCGCAGTAGACCACTCAATAGCAGTTATTTACCATTGGCGAATCAACTATTGTCGGGTATGGAGCCGAGCATCCCTGTCCGGCACATGCGTCTCTTCGCTTGGCAGTTATGACCGTTCACGGTTACCCACATTTAACACGTGGTGCCGGATCAAATGGACCCGGCATGACTCCCGACACAATAACTTTTTGGAGCCTATAAATAGGCCGTGGGCATACACATTCCAACACACTTCAACATATCTTTTCCACCCCACTCTGTAACACCCCAACCGCTAATTCTTCCATTATCCTCTAATCATTCCCATCATTACCTTACTCGCAGCGGAATACTTACTTACTCCCGGCGGGTGATACAACGCCGTTAACCTCCCAAGGTTAACAAGGCTACTACTACTTACCGTTTCGGTCTGACGATTAGAATAACCCAATACATAATACTCACTTTACAATACCAAATACTTAACTTACATTTGATTACCGAGTATACTGAATATATGAATTACATTCCACGACTACTTCCCAAAATGAAGAGTTTATACATCCTCTCCCTACTGTCCAATCAAGAATTCAATATCCAAAAAGGTGTACCACATGGTACACCGGCTACTCAAAAAGGCCTTAGCCGTGTACAACTCGGTACACCATCCCAATCCTACTAACTACCAAAAAGAATTACATCCGGTCCTTACTCTACCTTCATGCCTCGTGGGTACCTGTGGAGTAAAAACATTCCCCCGAGGGGGTCAGCTTACGCTGAATATGATAACCGCATACCCCGCGTACTAGCGAGGGCACGCCAACTAATTGGTCGAATACATGCGGTTCGTTTCATTCATACATACATACATGCTTTATACAATACAATTCAATACATTCATTTCACAAAGCATACATACATACGATACATACAAGGAAGACAATTCAAGTCAACCGTTCATACTTACCCGTACTCACCGCATTACGGAGATACAATTCTCCAATACATACAAAGGTCTGGTTAGCCTCATTACACACCCGGGTTAATCGGGTGTTCAATACTCTTTTACTCCGGGTCAATGACTTACAATAGTCAAGACCAATACAACACAATACTTACTTCTTACATACTTTACTTCCAGTTAAGTCGGTATGACCTCCGGGCAGGGATTACTACATCCCACCACCGGGCTTTAGGGTGGCCCACTAATCCATGATGCTACTCATTCAAGGGAATTGGTCCATGGAAAAGATTACAGCCAGGATTCGGATCCAACCTCTTGTGTTTCCTTATCCTCACGCGTGGCCGAAACTATATCGGACTTCTACTCATTCCATTTTACTCATTACTCAAGTTAGGAGTTAGGATGTTAGGAATTAGTAGAAGTCAGTACTTCATTCCCATACATACATACAATACACAAGTACACAATACTTACACATACTTCTCATTTCCATTCATTCATTTCATGAATTATACAAACTAATTGTTCAAGAAGATACAACAAGAACAAAATAGTTCAAACACAGTTAAGTGCAATATAAGTCCGATTCGTGCATTTATCTTATTGGTGATCACATAAGCACACAAATCGGGGTAACCAAGTTAGGATACAGGGCATGAAGAAATCATACTGTTCACCGACGTTTTCGTACTACCGGGTTCCTTCAACGTGCAACTATTCGATTCCTATACATACATGAAGTTGTATGGTCAATACCAACTTACTCTTCCATTAGTACTCCTAATGTATACTTACTACTCCTTTACATTCACACTTGGTTATAAAACCATTCTTTTCCTTATTACTCCTTAAACTTGCTTCCTTACTCATTTACTTACTTTCCTCCCTTTGCTACTTCATTTGTGATGTACTACCACATATATATGCATATGTTGTATAGGCATATATATATATATGATAACTATAATCATATAATAAAACTTTTTTTTTGTTTTGACTCGACCGAACTTGCAAGTCCGGTCGCAAGTTCGGTCCAAGTCAGTAGGCTACATCGTGTGAAAATTCCAGGGCCGACCGACCTTGCAAGTCCGGTCCCAAGGTCGGTCCATTCCAGTAAGTTTCGTATGTGAAAATTTTAGCCCGACCGACCTTGCAAGTCCAGTCGCAAGGTCGGTCCATTCCAGTAGCTGGCCTTACGGGAATTTTTATGGCCGACCGAACTTGCAAGTCGGTCGCAAGTTCGGTCCATTCTAGAAGGTTTCTGACGGGAGAAATTTCTGGTCCGACCGAACTTGCAAGTCCGGTCGCAAGGTCGGTCGATTCCAGAAGGTTTCCCGTCTTGTAAATCTGGGCTCGACCGACCTTGCAAGTTCGGTCCTAAGGTCGGTCCGGCCCAGTACTTCAGTTTTAAAATCTGTTTTTGGGTGTTTTCTTTACCCATTGTGTCCACAATCTTTACCAATACTTCCCTACATGTTTACCACTCATTTAGGTGTTCTAAATCACCTTAATGCATCCACCAAACTTGCTACTCAATTCCTACACAACTTACACCAATCTTCATCATCTCAATTCAACACTTACATTATTTTTCTTCACACTAATGCTACAGATTTTGGTTTTCCACATTATGCTACAAATTTTTACCTTAACTCTTATACTCCAATACTCCCTCAACTAATGTCACTCTTGGCATCTTAAATACACTAGTTCACATCCTAACTCCATCCCACTTACAACTCATTTTCACATCTGTTTCAAACTACAAAACCACTCATTTTAAACTCTCCAAAATCTGTTCCAAATGTACCTAAGTCCTCAAATTCCTAGATAGAATTTGACATAGTCTCCCCTATATTTTTAACATTCTCCACACATTATTTCAGCTCACATATTCATTCTCACAGCCTGTTTACACAATACACTATACTCACATACTAACACTACTACAACAACAATAAAATTCCTGCACACTTACACATTCAATACCCCATGTTTTCCCAAGTTTTAAACATCATTTAAAACTTCAAAACTGCTACATTATCAATCCTCATTATACTACCACATACTTACTACTCATTACTCAATACACCATTCATTTTACTACTTCAAAAACTGTTACAATACTACATACAAAACTAGCTCAAGGTAAAGGTAATTACCTTGTGTTTCTAGTTTTCTTTCTTCCTTTTTCCTTCTCTTCCTTTCTTCTCCTTTGTTCTCGGTCCCAATGAGGTTCACACACACCAAGTGCTACAACCCATAACAATACACAATACCATTTAACATTCATTTTTGCACTAACCCTAGAATTTAAATGTTTTAGGGTTTAGACAAGGGTATTACCTTTCAATGGATGAATGGAGTTCTTGAATAGCAAAAGAACAAGATTCCTAGCCCAACAAGAGAGCCAAAATCGGCGGGAACAAAGAGGGCCAAGAGTTCAAAAACTGAAAATCCTTATAATGCCAATGAGAGCTAGAAATGAAGGATTTTCGAAATTCTTTTTACCTCAAGATGATAAGGAGGTGAAGGTGCTTCTAATGGTGGACTTGAATCTTCAAATGGAGAATACCCACCGAAATGAAAGTGGTCGTTTTCGATTTTTGGAAGGATGAAAATGTTCTCCTTTGCGAGGGGATTCCAACGGTATAATTTTTGTTGAGTTTGGAGAAGATTTGAGTGTTTAAAGAGAGGAGAGAAGGTGGGAGCTGTAGGGGGGCTCACAAATCGCCATTGACATCGCAGGGAAGAATAGAATAGAGAAAGAGAGGGAGGGGGATGCGTGAGAGGAAGAGGGGAAAGTGAGGAGAGAGAGTCCCTTTCTTTTCTTTTTGCTTTTATTTACTTTGTTTGTCTTCTAGCACATAAGAAAGAATTAAAGAGGGTGAGGAAGAGAGCTGGCCGCCCCCTACACACACACACACTCTCATTTTTATTTTTTATTTGCAAAGTGGACACACTTAGTTTGTTTATTTGCGTTCTCACCCCACAACTTCCCGGTTGTTACAGTTCTTACTAACCGGAACCCGTTTTCCGGAATTTTCTTGTTTAATTAATTTTATTGGTTCTAAAGCCCCACTAATATTTATTAGTGACTATTTAGTTGACCAAAATTGTTACGAGTCTATTTGACCCGCTTAAAGTCGCGTTTTCCCGGTTTCCTCAAAAAACGCGCTTTAAGGTTCGTTTGTGCTTTTAACCCATTTTAAGGGTCCGTTTTCTTCGGGATTTGTTCCCTCATATTTATTTATGTGTAATTAAGCTTTTAAAAATATAATTAGCTTAATTAATCACTGTTTTTAATTACGGGGTATTTCAATCTACCCCCCTTAAGAAACTTTGCCCTCAAAGTTGCTCAAGGTTACGGTTTACCATTTCTGCTCACTTGGCAAGCCAATTGCCACAATACATTCTACTACCACCTTACAAGGTGTTCACAATTCTTACACTACCAGCATACACAATTCAGATACCATACATCATACTCAGTTCAACTGCCATACACAATACTCAATCCATACACAATACTCCATTCAATTCGCACATTCCACAATACATTCACAATACACTTCACATTGTCATTCGTGTCATATACCGCATAACACAAACGCATTGCTCATTACATACATACCATACACATACCATACTCATCGTACTACATACCGAATACTACTAGCACTACTTTGTGCCAATACAATACAATTAGCACTACATGTGCCAACCAAAATACAATTACAATACGTACGTACTACGCAATGCTAACCCGAAGCAATGCAGAAGTAAAAAGGCTCTACCCCCCTTAAAAGGGGTATGCCCTGTACCCTCCGTGCTATACGGATACAAGACATCTAGTCTACAAATAGATTCGGGTACTTCGCCTTCATGGCGTCCTCTAATTCCCAAGTCGCTTCCTCGACATCGTGGTTAGACCACAAGACCTTCACCATTCGTACAGATTTATGGCGAGTGTCTCTTGTCTTCGTATCAAGGATTCGCAATGGAGTCTCGACATATCTCATTGTCGGCTCTAGGGATAAGTGTTCGGGTTCTAATACATGAGAGGGATCGGCTATGTATTTCTTGAGTTGTGATACATGAAAGACATCATGAACACGTCCCAATTCTTCAGGCAATGCTAGCCTATATGCTACGGCTCCAATCCTCTCGGTAATGGTATACGGGCCTACGAATTTTGGGCTCAGCTTGCCCTTTTGGCCGAATCGAAAGACACCCTTCATAGGTGAGACACGTAAGAACACTTGGTCGCCCACGGTGAACTCAAGGTCACGTCGTCGCACATCCGCATAGGATTTCTGTCTATCTTGGGCTGCTTTCATATTTGCTCGGATTTGTTGCACTTCAGCTTGTACTTGTTCCAAATACTCCGGTCCTATGATGACCGCTTCGCTTGACTCATCCCAACACAACGGGGTACGGCAAGGTCTACCATACAAAGCTTGGAACGGCGACAACTTAATCGAAGCATGGTAGCTATTGTTATACGAAAACTCAATAAGATGAAGCTTCTCAATCCAGCTCCCCTGAAAGTCTAAGGCACATGCCCTAAGCATGTCCTCTAGTGTCTGGATGGTCCTTTCTGTCTGACCGTCGGTCTGTGGGTGGAAGGCGGTGCTAAGCTTCAACTCAGTACCAAGCGCTTCCCGTGTCGCTCTCCAGTATCTCGAAAGAAATCTGGTGTCACGGTCAGATACAATGGTTTTCGGGACTCCGTGGTGTTGAATGATCTCCTTGTCGAATAGCTCCGCGAGCTTCGCCACCTTCCAGGTGTCCTTCATCGGTATGAATCGGGTAACCTTGGTGAGGCGATCGACTACTACCCAGATCATGTTGAGTCCTCCCCTAGCAGGTGGGAGTCCAACAACAAAATCCATAGAGATATCGTGGAATTTCCACTCCGGAATGGGCATGGATTGCACCATTCCTGAAATACCCCGAATTTAAATATAGGGATTAAAATTAATCTCATATGTATTTAAGGGCCTAATGGTACCCAACTAATACTAGTAAGGAAAAATAAATCCAAAAGAAATAAATAAACGCTTAAAAAGCGGAAAACGCTAAATAAGCGTTAAGTGACCATAGGAGGTATGAGACCCCGGTTAGTGTATTATAGGAATTCTAAAGGTTTAATAAGACCTAAATAATATATGGGAACAACTCCCGAAGAAAACGGATCCAAATAATGAATTAAAACGCTAATAGAGCTTTAGAGCACGTTTTTCGAGAAAACCCGAAAACGTGACTTTAAGTGGTCAAACGGACCCGTAAAAATTATAGATCATTAAATAATAATTATTAAGCATTTGTGGAAGCTTAATGACTAATGAAAATAATTAAACAAGAAAATTCCGGAAAACGGGCCCGGTTTGTGAACAGTACCAAAACCGGGTAAAATAATGAGCGTTCTCTGTAAAAGACGAAAAACGCTCCGGCTAGTATTACTGAAAGGGGGCCGGTTTTTAAAGAGTCAAATAACTCCCTCACACACACATGTAACTAGCTAATTAAATAAGAGAGCCAAAAGCAAAAAGCAATAAAGTAAAAGAATTACTTTATGCCTTCCTCTCACCTCACTCTCACAACTCACTCATCTCTCTCTTTCCTCTCCCCCTCCACCGATTTCTCCCTCCTCTCTCCCTCTGGTTGGGCGATTTTGTAGAGCTTCAAGAAGCTCCCATGGCAACTCCATCTTCTACCTCATGCTCCTTCCTCATGCAAGCTTCAAATCAAAAACAAATTACATATTTGAACTCCCCTCATCATCCTCTATCATTCCCTCTTTTCAAAATTTAAAAATGAGGAAGTTCATCTCCATGGGTTTTACCCATTCAAAGAGAAAAGCACACCATTGTGGAGCTTGGAGTCTTCTCTTTTCAACAAGGTAAAAATCCACATGAAAAACTCATGTTTCCCCCATCTTCTTTCATAACCGATTTTTACCCATATGTAATACCTTGTTTTCTCTCTTTCTTTTGAGCAAAATATCAACCTAGCAATGGTGGTGGATTCACCTTCTTGAACCAAGGGCAAAAACCCCTTCTAGAACCCTCCAAAGGTAAACCCTAGAAATCTTGTTTTAAGCATTATATGAACTAACATTAATTAAGGGGTTGGTATATTAATTATAGTTGTTTTGTTTTCATTGGGTGATGGGAATGGAGTTTGGCAACTCCATTCCCCATATGGCCGATTTGGGCAAGAAAGAAAGAAGAGAAGGAAAGGAAAGGAAAGAAAACTAGAAACACAAGGTAACCACCCTTACCTTGAGCTTGTTTGGTATGTAGTAGTGTAACAGTTTTGGAGTAGTAAAATGAGTAACGAATTGAGGAATGAGTAGTAAGCATATTGTAGTATGATAAGTAATGAAATTGTAACAGTTTTGAAGTTTTTAAATGAGTTTCAAAAGCTTGGCAAAACATTGGGTATTGATTGAGTATGTGCAGGAATTTGATTGTGTTGTAGTGATGTTGAGGTGTGAATATGGTGTATTGTATAAACAGGTTGTGAGAATGGGAAATGGTGAGCTGAAATGATGTGTGAGCAAGTAAGAATTATAGGGGAGACTATGTCGAATTTTATCTAGGAATTTGAGGACTAAGGTACATTTGGAACAGATTTTGGAAAGTTAACATGAGTGGTTTAGTAGCTTGTAACAGATTTGGGGTATGAGATTGTAAATGGGATGGAATTAGGTTGTGAGTAACGTATTTTGGATGCTAGGAGTAGCATTAGTTGAGGAAGTAATGGAGGTTAGAAGTTGAGTGAAAATCTGTCGCAAGAGGGTATAAGGATGTATGGAGAAGTTAGGAAAAATTAGTGTGTAAGGATTGGTAAAAAGAGTGTTGGACTTGGGTATAGATATTATAGTTGTTGGAGATGTATTTGGGATGCTAGGAGTGACATTGATAGAGGAAGTATTGAGTGGTAGAAGTGGCAACAAAAATCTGTAGCATTAGGAGAGTAAAAACGAGTATAAGTGTTGAGAAGGAGTAAGGAAAAATGTATAAGTGAATGTAGGAATTGAGTAGTAGGTTTGGGGGATGAACTAAGGCAATTTGAGGGCCAAAGTAGTGTTAAAACATGTGGGATTACATGTAGGAAGATTGGGGAAGCAATGGGTGAAATTGGGAAAGGAAAATAAAATCTGTAGCCATGTTCTGATTCCGTCCGACCTAGACGGTGAGTCGGACGTGGGTCGGACGGGGCTTAAGAAACAAAAACCAATCTTTCTGGAATGGTCCGACCCAGAGCCGTGAGTCGGACGTGGGTCGGACATGGCTTAAATAACGAAATAAAACTTTCTGTAATGGTCCGACCCAGAGCCGTGGATCGGACATGGGTCGGACAGACGAAAATTTACAATGTCGAAGTTTCTGACTTCGTCCGACCCAGACGGTGAGTCGGACGTGGGTCGGACGGAGCTTGGACGACAGGACCAAACCTTCTGGAATGGTCCGACCCAGAGGGTATGGGTCGGACGTAATAGTGCTGGGTCGGACAGGGTGAATTTCAGAGGACGAATTCTACTGGAATGGTCCGACCCAGGGCTTGGGTCGGACGGTGGGTCGGACGGCCCTATACTTACAAAAAAAAAACAGTAAGCTTATAACTAGTATATATACATATATATATGTATACCCACCTATACATATGTATATACATGTGTGTGTAAATTATGGACAAGTAATGGAAAGTAAGTAAAATGAAATATAAGTGTAAGGAATGTAAAGGCTTAGTGAATAAGGATTAGTAAACACAAAAGTAGTTGAGTTAGGATTAATAATGGTAGATTAATTATTCGGTTGTATGTATATCATAGGATTTGAATTGTGAGTACCGGAGGAACGTTGGGATATAAGTACAACGGTGAAAGGTATGATTTCTTCATGCCCTGTATCCTAATCTGGTTACCCCGATTTGTGTGCTTATTTGATCACCTAATAAGATAAATGCATGAATCGGACAATATTGCACCTACTTGTGCTTGTTTACATTGTTCTTGATATTTGTCTTGAACAATAGTTTGTATAATTCATGAAACATATGAATGATGATGAAGTGTATCATACTTGTAGTGTACTTGTATATTGTAATGTATTTGTATGTAAGTGAATATGGGTATTGTATTATTGTGGCTTGGATGTTGACTTGTACTAATTCCTAACTATCTAACTCCTAACTTAAGTGAGTAAATTGGAATGAGTACAAGTCCGATATAGCTTCGGCCACGCGTGAGGATGCGGAGTCACAAGAGGTTGGCTGCAATTCCTGACTCTTAAACTGGTCCGCGGCCCAAATCCCTTAAATGGGTAGCATCCCGGATTAGTGAGTCAAGTAAATCCCGGAGGTGGGACGGTGTAGTCCCCAGGGCCGGAGGTCCCGGCGACATAACTTGAGTAATAGTAAGAGTAAGAGTAAGTAAGTATGGATCCGTAAGTAAGTATGTGTATGAGTATGTATGTATATGAAGTAATGAGTAAAAGAGTAATCTCCACCCGATTAACCCGGGTGGACCAATGAAGCTAACAAGAATTGTATATTGTGTATGTAATGAGTATGTGTAATTCGGAAGAGGTAAGTATGTATTGGTTGGTTTATATCGTATCCCTTGTATGAACTGAATTATATATATGTATGTTGTGTAAGTATTATGGTACTGTGTGTAAGAGCATGTATGCATGTATGCTTGTATGAAATGAACCGCATGTATTCGACCAAGTGGTCGGCGTACCCTCACTAGTACGCGGGGTATGCGGTTATCATGCTCGGCGAAAGCTGACCCCTTCGGGGGACATTTTTTTAGTGTGCAGGTACCCGAAACGAATATGGTCAAGGAAGAGACCGGAGGCACACCCTGGTATTTGGAAGTAAGTAGCGTGTGAGGAACGGGTAGTAAGTAGTCTCTTAGTGAGTATGTGTGAACTTTGAAGAGATAGTACATTGTATAAGGATCTTAGTAAACTCGGTATGTAGATTATATTGTATTGCACTTGGAGTATTGTATTGAATGGAGGTTGTAGTAGCATTTGGTAAATGGAGAATGCATTGTAGATTTGTAGTACTCGGGATTCCGGTCCATCAGACCGATGCTGTATGTAATAGGAGTAGCCTTGTTGGTCACGTGGGTGGCTAACGGCATTGTATCACCCAATGTATGTAAGTAGGTATCCGCTGCGTGTATCTGATGAGTAAGGAGATTGGACGTTAATGACTGTATTAATAGTAGGGGTGTTACAATTCCTCCCGGTCTTCGGTGCTCAAACTTCACCTTCTGGCATGTGAGACACCTCAGAACATATTCAGTCACGTCGGATTTCATTCCTGACCACCAGAAGTATCTCTTCATGTCTTTGTACATTTTAGAGGCTCCCGGATGGACATGCAATGTCGAACAATGTGACTCTCGCAGAATGCGATCCCTTAGCTCAGCATTGCATCGGGGGACTGTAACACCCCCCAACCGCTAATCCTATGCTTACCGTCTAATCGTCCTACTAATCTTACGAGCTCGCAGCGGAAATATTACATACTTACTACGGCGGGTGGTACAACGCCGCTAACCGCCCATACGGCCAGCTAGGCTTACCTTACTTACAGTCACGGTCTGATCATTGGATCACCGAGTATTAAAGTATATTCGATTACATCATTTCTAAGTTCCAAAAGAATGAGTTTCTAAGGCTACTCATCTATACCAATTCTCATTCTATCCCAAAATCCAAAAAGGTGTACCCCATGGTACACCGGCTATTCAAAAACTGTAGCCATGTACTACTTAGTACACCCATCATAAATTCATTGTTTACAAACCAAAAGAAAGACAGGAAAATTAAACTTCGATTCTCCTAGTCTTCATCCTTCACGGGTACCTGCGTGTGTGGAGGGTGATTTTTCGGTATGAGGGGGGGTCTATCTAAAAATGGTCTAACTAAGAAGTCTAGATCCTAGGAATTTGCCATTCTGTGGAGGGTGAAAACCCGTTATTCGTGGCATCCCTCAAATACCTACTAAGTCGTCCGTCTTTCCCAGAAAGCATAAAGGGGAGTGCAAGTGAGCACTACACCGGCTCTCAATGGGCTCCACGCGGACTTATGCCCTAAGGGCGGAATTGACTAGAGTCGCCACCTAGTTTGACCTAAGGAACTAGGAAGGAAGGGAATGAGGGTTCTAAGAACTGTTGGTTGACTCTGAATTTGTTGCCTATGGATAGGACTTATCTGGTCAGATCAGAGATTCTATTGTGGGTTCGTACTGGGTTACACCCCTTGGAAGTGGCAATGACCACAACCTTGGATTGGTGCCCGAGGAAACCTCGGTCTCCAATTGTCGGGATTACCTTCTTTCAAAACCTTTTTTAGAGAGATTAAATTAAAAGCCAAGGATAGGATTAGGATGATAAGAGAGAGTGGATGAGGCGAGCTTTTCTGCCAAACCAGTGCCTAGAAGAGGGAATTGGGGAATTTGGAGGAGTATAGAATGAAGATTTGGGAAAGTGGGACTGAATGAATAGACAAGACTTGGAGTCTGATGGTTTGAAGTTTGTGGGAGCCGAAGAAGATTTGAGTGTTCTGAGAGATATAAGAGCCACCTTTAGAGGGGGAAAAGGGTTTTTTGATTGGAATGGGGTCGCACCCTAGATGGGCTGCCTACGTACTCAACTCCCTGTTGAGATCAGACCTTACGTAGTTCACGGTTTTTTTGTTTGTGGAGCTTGAAGATATTTGTAGTGTTTGAGATTTAGAAGGGTTCGAAGTTTCAAGAAGTTTCGGGTTTTGGGAGATTAGAGTCTGTGAGACGCCTAGGTCTGTGAGACATTGAAATCTCAGAATGATTGAGTCTGTGAGACACTCGGGTCTGTGAGACATTCGAGTCCATGAGATGTTCGAGTCTATGAGACGCTCGGGTCTGTGAGACTTTAGAAGTTTGAATGAAGTTGGAATTTGTAAGAGGATTTGAGTTTGGAATGATTTGGAGTTTGAATGATTTGGGTTTGGATAATGATCTGAGTGTATGAGGCAATTGAAGTTTGGGTAAAGATCCTGGGTTTTTTGGATTTGAGATTTTAAAAGCGATTGAGGAAAATCATTTTATTGTAAAAGGGTGGGTAATCCCGAGGGATTACCCTATGTACCCCCTCGAACACGACACTTAATGAATGGTAAGTGCCGAGGCTCGAAAGATGGGGCAATGAATTTATGTCGAAAAATAGGATTCAGAGAGAAACACCATGAATGAGATGTTCTCGGTCGAACCCTAATAACGTCTCTAACTCCCGGGTTTTAAAACGTTAAAACTAAAAATATTGAAATCGAGTGCAAGGGAGTTAGACGATTCTAAAATCCCGGCTGCAACTAGGAAGGCAGTCACATCCCTAGCACCCCGCCTCGTAAAAAACTAGGCTGCAATTAGGGGATGTTTATCACCCTAATGCCCCGCCTAAAGAAGTCCAGACTACGACAAGGGATGTGACGACCCAGTGCCCCGCCTCGGATTTTTATTTTGGAAGAGGGACAAGTGATGTCTAACTAGGAGAAAATGTTTTGAAAATGTTAGACATTTTTGTTCCTCAAAAACGGCTTATTTCTAAGTTAGAAAACTTTGAATTTTGTTCGGAATTCTCGACGAAGAAACACTGATTTTGAGAAATATTTTTAGGAGAAAACTTTCTGTATATGTGAGAAGAACTTTCTGCGTTGAGAAGAGTTTTCTATGATGTGAGAAGAGTTTTTCCTTTAAAATTCCACAAAATAGTTTCTTTTCAAAACTTGGAGAAAATTGGATGAAATAGTTGTTTGAAATCTAGGAAGATAGATTTTTGGATTTTTAATAGAATTTACAAATTGAGTTTGAGTTGAAGGGAATCAGTTTTGAAAAATGAGTTGGGGTTGACATTGATTTTGGTTTGACTTGTATTGGAAGATGAGCCGGGTCAAAGTTCGAGTTGAAGTGGGATTGACCAATGCTGGGTCAAGGTCAACGCTTTGGGTCAAAGTCAATGTTTGGATCAAAGTCAACATTTGGTTGGTCAAAGTTTGACTTGGATTGAGGTTCGGCTTTTTGAGGAGTTGAGGATTTTCAAGGTGTTTGGATTTGATGGGTTTATCGAGATGTTCGAGTTTGTAGGACTGTTAAGACATTCGAATTTATTGAGTTGTTGCGACATTCAAATTTGTTGAGTTGTCAAGACGTTCGAGTCTGATGAGCTGTTGAGACTGTTGAGTCTGTTAAGCTGCTGAGACGGTCGAGTCTGTTGAACTGATGAGACATTCGAGTCTGTTGAGCTATTGAGACGTTCGAGTCTGTTTGAAATTATTTGGGATTGAAAAGAAGTTGAATTGGATCGGGTTTGAATTGAAATGAATTGGGTTGGACTGAATTGAAATGAATTGGGTTGAGAGGGATTTGGACTGAATTGGGATTTAGAGAATGGGCCGGATTGGGCCTTGAAATATGGGCCAAATTGGGCCTTGGAAAGGTGGGCCGAACTTGGGCCTTGGAAAGGTGGGCCGAACTTGGGCCTTGAAAATGGACCGGGTAAGGCTTTGGAATGTGGGCTGAAAACTGTTTTTGTTTGTGATTGGGCTGAAAATTGTTTTTTAGGATGATTTAGGCCTTGGGCCTTTTTATTTTGGATGTTGGGCTTTATTTGACATTTGGATTGAATTGATGTTTGGGCTTTGAATTTGTATTGATTGTAGAACTAACCTGATGCTTAGATTTTGAATTGAATTTTGAATTGAATAATTGATTGTGAATTTTATTCTTGACATTGTGGATGATTTGGAAAATTTTAAGGAAAACGGGTATTCCTCACGTGGACCGTGTCTAGGACCCGTATGCATTGAGGATACCCAAACCTAGAGCTTTTCTAAAAGGGGTGTTCTATGAGCTAACTAGGACTACATGCTCTAGCCCGATTGGAGTTGGGCTTTAAATAAGATTGAAATAAAATTTGGGCCGAAAGTTATATTGGCCCAACAAACCCAGCCCAACATATTGCAAGTCAGCGAAATATGAGCATTGAAGAGCATGTGTACATTAAATAAACGAAGAGAGTAAATAGTTCACAAATGTTAAAAACAAACGAAAACAGAGGGTGAAAACTTGAATCGGATCGACAAAATAATATTCCAATCTAAATTTATTAAAGCAAGGACTAAACCCAAATTATTCTCTCATGACACATATGACGTATCCTAGTCGAGTTAGCAACATGAGCCGTAACTAAAAAAAAAAGGAATTCACACATTTCCCTTCCCCCGTTGCTGAGTGCTGGGCCTAAGTTGCTAATTAGTTCATTGACTTTCCCTTGTTTTTTTTTCTTGAACTAATCAACACTCTTAACCATAGCGATTAAAAATGACCTGAAACATGGCGGTTTGCAAGCTCAAAACACCAAATCTGTACTAACAGTCCCGCACTCTATCTTCTTCCGACTAACAGACAATCAAGCATGTTACTACTCTTTCTTTTGAAACAGAAAAAAAACATGCTGGAGAAACTAAACTACAAGCTCATACTGATAAGCACTTCTGCTTACTAAAACACGAGAGACACAGCTTGATACACCAAGGGGAGGAGGATCATACAGTTAGATAAACGAACATGTAAATAACCGAGGAGAATATATTCGCATAGGTTCATCCATTGGTAAATACTAACACGCTAAAGTTATGGGTGAACAGAGAGCAAAGTTAACTACGCAATCAAGCATGAATTCTGCAATCCAAACATTTATCACGCATGAGATTTAAGGGTTCTTCAGGCTAGAGAGTAAAATGTACCGAATGGAGGATGATCTCTTCCTTGAATGTTTGTCGGTGTTCAGCATATTCTGAATCTCCAAAATCGAGCTGACGGAGATGTGAGAAGAACTTTGAGTACGACTTAAGCCAGACCAACATCAACCGACATAGCTCCTTGCTCGCCTACTGGGTTGAGGAGAATCATTCGACAGCTCTTGTTCGCCAGCTGTGCTGAGGAGAGTGAAGATGAGCACATGCTCTTCCTCTGTAAACACTTCAAATGCGCAGGTGCAAAGAGAAAGTGAAGAGGGATGCGACTGATGAGGTATTTCCTTGTTCGTCAGTGATGCGCATAGCAAAAGGGGAGGTTGAGCTGGAGTACGTACACTCCTGGTTCTCTTATGAACTGAGAGAAGAGGTCGTAGACATAAAGAGGATGAAGGGAGCTGGAGCATGTATGTCATCTGTTCGCCGACGTCGATGCAGAAGAAAAGAGGCAGGGCACGAACATTCTCGTTCGACAGCGGGTGGGGCATCGTTCGACATTTGAAGTGAATGAGGAAGACAGGGGTATGATTTTCCTTGCTTCGCCAGTATGGGTGCGAAATTACCGTGAGGAAGATGAGAGGAGGGCCGAGCGTGCATGTCCTTTATTTGCCAGTGAGATTTGCACCACAGTTCAGAGCTCCTTCTTTAGCTTATTAATCTCATTCCTACTTCCTTCTTCTTTTTCCCAAGTCGATGGAGCTTCTCGGCGTTCTCTATCATGTTGGTTGTAAACGGTGACGACCTTGAACCCATCAGGAAACTCCCACCTCTTTTTTTGTTAACTTTCTCTTTCGACTCCTCAGTCATTCGCATGGAACTTGTTCTCGTGAGGGAGAGAAGGAAGTGCAGAGAAGGCGGAGCTTGCTCCTTGTTCGCAAGTTGGGTGCAGAATTACCGTGAAGAAAGAACGAAGTGTAGAGCATGTATTTGCGTTCGCCGACAGTGAAGAGCATGGACAGGGAGAGGCATGCGTTCCTTGGCAACCAGTGAGAGTGACGAAGACGAAAGTAGTGGAGCCGGTAAGTTCCTGGTTCGCCGGCGACTTTAGAAGATTGAAGAAAGACGTGGAATAATGTAAGTTCCTTGTTCGCCAGTCGGAGTAGCGAAATTACCGTCATAGTGAAAGGGATGAAGCAGGCGCGGAGCATCTTATCGTTCCTTGTTCGCCAGGTCCAGGTGGGATGCGAGATTACCGTTGGTGAAGAGAAAGAAGAAGGCAAACCGCTTCTATGTTTCTGGTCGCCGTCGGTGAAGCAAAACGCAGGAAAGTGGAGCTTGTATATTCCACGTTTCTCGTTCGAAGATGAAATATAGAGGAGACGAAGTGTGACGGAAGTTTCAGGCAAGGTGTGGCGTCGATGGTGGTTATCGATGATGGAGTAGAAACTTGTTTGTGGATTCCCGTAGAAGAAGGTTTCAGGTGTAGATTCCGCTCCTGGGTTTTGATTTTTATCTCAGGATTTAGAAACATGGGTTGCAGATAAGGGAGAAGGCACAGGTCCATGTATGTTGTGCTCGACAATCTGGGTTGCAAAAACTACCGTTCTTCTTGTCAATACGAGACAAAGAAACTCCGCGATGAAGGAATTTACGATTCTGATTCTCCGAGGCAAACTCCAGGCGGAGAAGTGATTGGGTTTCGTGGTGGTTCAAAGAAATCGGAGGAAATGAACATTGTTTCTGGGTTTTCAGAGATGAAGGGAGGAAGAAAGGATGAGTTTTTAACGCAGAGAGACGGTTGAGTTCTGGTGAGGAAGAAGAAAAGAACGTGGGGTTTTGTTTTAGTAGGTTTATCGGCTGATTTCTTCGAGAGTGACGGGAACGAAAATAGGCTGAGTGTTATGTTGCTTGTTCGTCGGATGCCAGATTTACCGAGAGTGAGGTGATTGAATTAAGGCCGAGTCGGTGCGTCGCTCGTTTGCCAACAATTTGAAGAGAGCGAGGAAGGCGGTGCAGGTCCTCTCGTTTGCCAGGGACTTGAAGAGAATGGAAGTGGGATCTCATGTGTTTCTTTGTCGCCAGTTTTGGGTTCGCTAATTACCGTCGGTGAGGAGAATGAAAGAGGGGTGGAGTGGGGTGTCGATGATGTCTGGCCTTCCTTTTGTTGGTGTGCCAGAGAGGAAGGATGAGGTGGTCGTTTTTAGCGGGACGATGAAGGTCGGATGGAGGTTCCAAGATGAAGATGTTTTTCAGGGATGAAGAAGAAATCGTCGCGTTTTTTCTCCCGAGAAGAAAAAAAACAATGAGAATATCGGGGAGGCCATCGGCTCTTCCAAGAATTCAAGTCCATACTGTGATGTTCCCGTTGTTTTCTTGTAAGGTTTTCGAGACTGGCGTGCGTGGAGTGGACTGCATAATTAATTTTTTAAAAAATCTGCCCATAACAGGTAAAATACAATGAGTTTTTGCTGTCTCTAGGATTCGAACTCAGTATTCCCCACACTCTGTGTGCACTTAACCAGTTACTCTATGTCGGATTTCAGTATGTTCATGGGAGAACTAATATAATAGCTCTAAATTCGACTGGATAATTCTCTAAAAATGCTACGAGTTTAAAAGAAAGTATACAAGGAAAAAAAGAGAAGACTAATCTAATGGCATGAAATTATGGAATGTAAATAATAAGATAAGTAAATAAAACAAGATGAATGGGTTTAAAACCGGATTATTGTTTGAAAATTCGTTTTTTGGAAAACCGTGTTTTTATGAAATGCTTTGAAAAAGGTTATAAAATGACGGTTTCGTTATGGCACGCACGCTAATATGTTTTGAAAAAGAAAGGCGCGACCCCTCTTATTATTTCGAAATTTGCTTTATGGGGTGAGAATTTTTGGTGTCTACAGATGGCTCCCCTTGATTCAATTCTGCAAACCGTTGCAGGATTGGATCAAGGTTGACGGGACGCCAAAATTCTCACAATGGTTTAGTGGTGCATAGGGACGCGACCGTGAGTGTATGAATGTGATTGAAAGTACGAGGACTTATGACGAGCCTCAGTTAGACCTCTTGACATCTAACTCTAGGACTTATGATGAGCCCAGGATACTAACAATAGGGTTGATTGGGTGCACGAGGACTTATGACGAGCCTCAACTAGACCTCTTGACATCTAGCTATAGGACTTATGACGAGCCTATAATGCAATTGAAAGTACGAGGACTTATGACGAGCCTCAACTAGACCCTTGACATCTAGCTATAGGACTTATGACGAGCCTATAATGCAATTGAAAGTAAGGACTTAGGAGTGCCTCAACTAGACCTCTTGACATCTAGCTATAGGACTTATGACGAGCCTATAATACTCTAATGGAGTACCGTACTAGTAGCGTAATAGCTGCCTAGCAGGCGGATGTAAACAATCTCGCGCTAGTAGCGTAATAGCTTGCCTAGTGGAGGAAAAGTGGTGGGACCGTACTAGTAGCGTAATAGCTGCCTAGCAGGCGGATATGAAACGATCTCGCACTAGTAGCGTAATAGCTTGCCTAGTGGAGGAAAATGTGGGACCGTACTAGTAGCGTAATAGCTGCCTAGCAGGCGGATATGAAACGATCTCGCACTAGTAGCGTAATAGCTTGCCTAGTGGAGGAAAAGTGGGACCGTACTAGTAGCGTAATAGCTGCCTAGCAGGCGGATATGAAACGATCTCGCACTAGTAGCGTAATAGCTTGCCTAGTGGAGGAAAATGTGGGACCGTACTAGTAGCGTAATAGCTGCCTAGCAGGCGGATATGAAACGATTTCACACTAGTAGCGTAATAGCTTGCCTAGTGGAGGAAAATGTGGGACCGTACTAGTAGCGTAATAGCTGCCTAGCAGATGGATGTGAAACGATTTCGCACTAGTAGCGTAATAGCTTGCCTAGTGGAGGAAATGTGGGACCATACTAGTAGCGTAATAGCTGCCTAGCAGGCGGATATGAAACGATCTCGCACTAGTAGCGTAATGGCTTGCCTAGTGGAGGAAAATGTGGGACCGTACTAGTAGCGTAATAGCTGCCTAGCAGGTGGATGTGAAACGATTTCGCACTAGTAGCGTAATAGCTTGCCTAGTGGAGGAAAATGTGGGACCGTACTAGTAGCGTAATAGCTGCCTAGCAGGCGGATATGAAACGATCTCGCACTAGTAGCGTAATAGCTTGCCTAGTGGAGGAAAATGGGGACCGTACTAGTAGCGTAATAGCTGCCTAGCAGGCGGATATGAAACGATTTCGCACTAGTAGCGTAATAGCTTGCCTAGTGGAGGAAAATGTGGGACCGTACTAGTAGCGTAATAGCTGCCTAGCAGGTTGTGAGTATTTGATTGTGAACGAACTTTGTGGGTACATGAAAATGATCTGCGATGTTCAAGAATAAATGTATTAATTGAATCAAACTCCCTGTTTGTGGATGTAGGTTTTTGTGTGAGCAGATGGCTCTATAATAACATCAAAACCTCGGGATGGCTCCGGTATGGCTCTGGCATGGCTTCAAGGATCTGAGATGGCTCCGGCATGCGTTGATGGCTCCGGTTTGATATGTGGCTCCCTTGTGAGCAACGACTTTGGGATGGTTGATGGGTTTCGATTTGTTTTGGATTTTAAGTCGAATGGTGGGTCGATGTTTGGTGGATTGTTGTGTGTGATTGATGACTTATGATCATGGATGGGTGGCTTCTCTCCGGCTATGACTTCAGGGTCCACTCATGATGGCCCCAGGATAGCTCGGGATGGCTTCGGGAAGGGCTACGAGATGGCTCTATTTGGTGATAGTAAGGAACAAAAGGGGACTTTTCCTTTGAGGTGGTCGCACCCTGGGCGGGCTGCCTACGTACTCAATTCCATATTGAGATCAGACCTGACGTAGTTCGAAATTTTGTAGGCAAGACCCTGGTGATGAAATAGATCTGACGTGGATTTGAGGTGGCTCCCGTATTGTTCTCGGACTATTAGGATGCCCCCTGTGTAGTGCCAAGGATGGTTTTAGATGATGGCTCCCGCATGGCTCCAGTTTGGTTCTGGATATGGTGTTGATGAGGCTCGAGCATGACGCTGGATGGCTCCGGAATTGTCCTCGTACGGCCTCGAATGGCTTTAGTTTGGTTCGATGTTGCTCGAGGACAGCCCAGGATGGCTCCGAGATGGTTCGATGTAGCTTGGTGATGGTCTGGGATGGTTCCGGTTGACGTCTTTTGATCTAAATTTATGCTTCAACAACTGCAACTGAAGTCGATTTTCAGCGAGACTAGGTAGAGTTCTTACCAGTCGGATGTTGAAGGTGGAATGGTTATGATGCATGCAAATATTAAACGCTAGATACGATGCAAAATGCATATGCAGTTTTTGGAGAGAGTGTACGGTCCTATCTCTATTAATATGAGGTTTACGAATATAAGACATCTTTGGTTCGATCTTGAGCGATCGTTGAACTGAAATGTGTGAATCGCTTTCCTCTCATGGAGGGATGCGGGTCAATCTCTCGTGAGTATGGCCGTGTGTGCTAATGGTGTAATGATACTCTTAATGCTCGGAGCAGTATTTTCCTGAGAATTTCTTTTCGAGGTTCCGGACTTTCCGACCCTTACAAATTTCTCACCTTTAATGGGGTAGGCTGTTTATGCCTTGGTGTTTAGAATAAAGATTCACTCGCACTCATAAGACCTTGTGATGTAAGGTCACACTCATTCGCTCATGGTCCCTTCGGTATAACGGGACATGTTGATAACAAGTACGAAGCTTATGATTCATGTTTCAGATCTGGTACTTTCAGTTAACGCTCATCGACTTATGGGTCAGAGGTCTTTATTGGGTTATAATGGGGCTGAGGGGTATGGTGTATGTCACATGGGACTGGAAGATTTGTTTGGGAATTGTGGAGCTTTTGTGCAATAGAGGATATGTTTCGCCTTTGCCATGGGTGGAATGATTAGACAGGTTTTGATAACCTCTTTTTTGGTTTCTATGGGACATCATTGGTCTTTTGGATTTAGATTTCTCCTTCGTGCTCTTCTGGTGCGCGGTTTGAACTCTTTTTTTTTCTCATTTTTTTTTTGGAATTGCATTTGGCTCATCGCCTTTTTCAAGCATTCTTTGCTTTGTATTTTGGCTTTCAGCTTTGGAGTTGCATTGACTCGCTGATCTTCTCGAACGTTTTTGGTATTCTTTTTTTTTTTTTTTTGGTTTTTGATTTTTGATTTTGGAGTTGCATTGACTCACTGATGCTTCAACATTTCATTTATTGTGTTTGTGAAAGATGGTGGGGAGGGGCCATGGCTCCGGCTATTTTGTTTTCCTCTATTGCAAAGGTAGGAAAGTATATGTAGGGTGGCATATTGTGGAGTTTTTTTTTTTTCTTCTTTTTTTTTCTTCTTTTTTTTTTGAAAAAGAGTTTTTTTTTTGAAAGGCTCAGCGGGGCTCACTAAGGAGTTATGTTCGGGAAATTAAAGCTTTTTGGCCTTGTGGAGACTTTGATCCTAAGTGCCTCGTCATTCTCATTAGTCAATGATTGTTTTCTTACTATTCTCAGATCCTTGCATGAATCACAGTTCGTATCCTGATTATCGACATTGATCTCACTATGTATTATGTCTCTCCGTGTGATGAAGGAATGCACACGTCACTCGTGGTTTTACCTCGATTGGCTCTCTCTACCTTCCCTCGTCGCTCATAGGACTTTCCAATATTCTCATTCGGAATTCATGGGAAAATACCGCTCTTTGCACACTACTCACTTGGTCTGTGGTGCTGATTTTGATTTGACCCTTGTGTTTGTTGACGGGTCGAGAGTTTGATGGTTCACGCACACTATTCAGTCAATCTCTCAGGATTTTCACCAAAATGTCGTTTCGATACGAATATATGCAAATGCAACTATCTATAATGCAATGTATTGTGGTAATATGGAATTACTATGTATAGGATGCATGAAATGATGAAAAATGAGTGGAGATGGTTGACTGATTTTTTTTTTTTGATGCGATGCATAAGTGGTAAGGCTACACCTAGTCTCGCTTGAGTCGTATTCAGCTCGCGGCTTATGAATCTCATCCAGTCACTGTTGGTCCTGGAGATGGTCTAACTGCCGGGGTTTTTGTCAAAGAAGAAATTCTCGAGTGAGGGGGCTTGGTGGTTGGCTCCTGGATTTTTGAATTGTTAGGGAGTGACAACTCCCGCATGGTGGCCCAACGATATGACGAAGACTACATTTTTAGGATTTTTGGATGTATGATTTTTTTTGGATTTTGGGGAGTGACAACTCCCGTATGGTAGCCCCACGATATGACACACTTTGAGATTGGGAAAGGTTTGAGCTCAGTCTTCTTTTCTATCCCTCTGAGATCGGGCTCTGGTGGTCGAGATTTTTGGATGAAAGTGTGTGTGGTGTGGTGACAATGAAACACATGGTTATGCAATTTTTGAGATGGACATGACTCGTGAATGATTGATGGAATTGAAATGGCTGGAAGTGCAAGTGACTCTTTTTTTTGTCATGAATGTGATGCATGTGTTTTGCTTTGTGATCGGTTGCATTTGTTGGTGTTGCTTACTTAGGGGATACCTCCTGTAGACCGTGAATTCTCACCCCATAAAGCAAAGTTGATGAAACGATGTATAGATGTGAGGGGTCGTCCCTTATTCGTTCTTTTTATTAAACGTGCATGCCAAAAGAAACCTAATTTTGGAAAACAATTTCGAAAACGCATGTTTTCAAAGTGGTGGATTTTCTCAATATAAATTTTTGACGCTCGGTCATTCGCAAATAAAATAGGGAGTGGGGAACCCTATACACATTGATCTAAATAAATTCGAAGGGAATGTATACACCTATACATGTACTCTATTTAGAAATGGACAAGAGAGAAAAGAAATCATAGGGGAAAACCTATACATCATTTAATTCTAAAAAAAAAAAAGTCATTAAAATGGGAGTTTTAAGCTAAACTTCTTCTGAACTCTCCCGGTCCGTCTTCGGGCTTCTGAATGACTGCTAACGCTCGACCTCCTGATTGGCTGCTCGCTCGCCTCTGGGTTCTTGACCGGTTGCTCGCTCATTCTTCGGGCTCTTGACCGGCTGCTCGCTCGTCTTCGGGCTTTTGCAGCGAAGCAAAACGGTGATCAAGCAAAACGGGTTGGTGTTCTTTTGATTTTCAACAATTTGAACTCGAACCGGTGTTGCTAGTCTTTATTTCACTTGACTCGGGCTGGTGCAACTCTGATTTTGTAATTGAACGGTTGGTCTCGGTCTTCATGTCGCTCGGCTAGCTCCACGGGTTGGTGCGCCTCGGATTTCCGGCTCGATCCGCGTAGTTGATCTTCATGCTGCCTCGTTTGCTCCGTCGTGGGGAATGAGGGATATTTTTGAGAAATGAAAGGTGAATGATTGAGCGCAAAATCATTGTGAAAATCTACCACTTTTGTGAAAACACGAAATGACTAGTACGCTCCACGGTAATGGCCGCTGCTCTTGAAGGTGGGATGAACTTCAAAAATAGCGGGTCACAACATGGGGACTAAATCATATATTTTGAAATACGTTTGTGAAAAACAACTTGAAAAATGTTTTCAAAACAATTTTGAAAGAATGTTGGTGAAGAATGTTGTTTGAAATTCATTTGTAGAAAGTAGGTTTTTCGAAATCAATTTTTTTGAAAACTGTTTCGGAAATAGCATTTTAGTGAAATAAACTTTTTAAAGGAGAAATTGACAATTTTTGAAGACCCCATTTATGAGTAAATATTTTGTGGAACATTAAATTAAACGAGCTCGTAAAACAGCTTTTAGGGACATGCAAACGAGAATTCCGAACATTTTAAAACGGATTGGTCTGGAAAAGTGGTTTGCACACATGTATAACATAAAGTAAATCGTGGTTATATTTGATGTGGAGCTGTAAGTGTTAATGTTGGGATAATCACTTTCCAGGTCAATTATGACTCCGTCTCACCGGGGGAACCGTCGTCCCTTCACTGTCATCTCTCGGGGTTTTTCCCTGCTATGCCCCTTGCGAGGCACGTTATCAAGAAAGTCCGGAGTGCTTAAGTTCGAAAGGTCAGGATACCCGAAGTGATAAGGAAACATACGCCACGGCCAGTGATGATCCGACAACACCCCACTTTTCGGGAAACTCGGGGAAGTACTGCATGGGAACAAGTCTCCCGTCGTCTGCACGGTCAGATGTGTCTAAAGTCCAAATTATTCACTGACTACGTTGTGCCATGTATGGGTATCCGGTAAATACGGGATCCTCTATGGACGTGTAGCGTGACATTGGGCTTTAGAGACACCCGTGGTGCAGAGGAACAATGGAGAACTGAGCCCATGCAATCTCCAGGGTAAGGTAGAAGGGTGGTCAGACAGGCGGCATACAAAGGGGTGACTACCCATAAAACCCGTCCTAGACACCGGGTTAGGCAGCTGGACACTGAAGGCTCAGAGTTCACTATATGCTGGCTTAGACTCGGGTAATGGAGGATATTTTTGGATCATGAGCTTCAAGGTGTTGGTCTTGGACCGTATTACCTCGTGGGTTAACTCCTTCTAGGAAGGACCCGACTCATGGGGAATCAACCGTGGCCGGTTGGGGATCCCGTGACATGTGGATGAAGCGGTGACACAGAGGAATGCATGTCTTACGCTACCCGATGCAACAATGGGTTGACTCCTTCTAGGAAGGCCCCATTTACAAAAACAATAAATAAGCAATAACAATCAAGATGTTATGTCATGCATGAAGAGCAGTAAACATAAGACAATAAACACACAAAAGTGAAGCATGCAAATAGTAAAGCACACATATGGCACTCAAGGCCAATCTCGAACTCTAAACTCTCATCTTAACTATCTTCTTATACACACTCTAAGTGTGGAGTAGAGTAGTCCTAGTGGCTTTAGAATGAATCTCTTGAAGGTTTTGAAAGAAGAAAGAAGAAATCCTGACAATCTTGTATGGAGTTCAGTCAGTCCCCAGCAGAGTCGCCATTCTGTGGAGGGTGATTTTTCGGTATGAGGGGGGGTCTATCTAAAAATGGTCTAACTAAGAAGTCTAGATCCTAGGAATTTGCCATTCTGTGGAGGGTGAAAACCCGTTATTCGTGGCATCCCTCAAATACCTACTAAGTCGTCCGTCTTTCCCAGAAAGCATAAAGGGGAGTGCAAGTGAGCACTACACCGGCTCTCAATGGGCTCCACGCGGACTTATGCCCTAAGGGCGGAATTGACTAGAGTCGCCACCTAGTTTGACCTAAGGAACTAGGAAGGAAGGGAATGAGGGTTCTAAGAACCGTTGGTTGACTCTGAATTTGTTGCCTATGGATAGGACTTATCTGGTCAGATCAGAGATTCTATTGTGGGTTCGTACTGGGTTACACCCCTTGGAAGTGGCAATGACCACAACCTTGGATTGGTGCCCGAGGAAACCTCGGTCTCCAATTGTCGGGATTACCTTCTTTCAAAACCTTTTTTAGAGAGATTAAATTAAAAGCCAAGGATAGGATTAGGATGATAAGAGAGAGTGGATGAGGCGAGCTTTTCTGCCAAACCAGTGCCTAGAAGAGGGAATTGGGGAATTTGGAGGAGTATAGAATGAAGATTTGGGAAAGTGGGACTGAATGAATAGACAAGACTTGGAGTCTGATGGTTTGAAGTTTGTGGGAGCCGAAGAAGATTTGAGTGTTCTGAGAGATATAAGAGCCACCTTTAGAGGGGGAAAAGGGTTTTTTGATTGGAATGGGGTCGCACCCTAGATGGGCTGCCTACGTACTCAACTCCCTGTTGAGATCAGACCTTACGTAGTTCACGGTTTTTTTGTTTGTGGAGCTTGAAGATATTTGTAGTGTTTGAGATTTAGAAGGGTTCGAAGTTTCAAGAAGTTTCGGGTTTTGGGAGATTAGAGTCTGTGAGACGCCTAGGTCTGTGAGACATTGAAATCTGAGAATGATTGAGTCTGTGAGACACTCGGGTCTGTGAGACATTCGAGTCCATGAGATGTTCGAGTCTATGAGACGCTCGGGTCTGTGAGACTTTAGAAGTTTGAATGAAGTTGGAATTTGTAAGAGGATTTGAGTTTGGAATGATTTGGAGTTTGAATGATTTGGGTTTGGATAATGATCTGAGTGTATGAGGCAATTGAAGTTTGGGTAAAGATCCTGGGTTTTTTGGATTTGAGATTTTAAAAGCGATTGAGGAAAATCATTTTATTGTAAAAGGGTGGGTAATCCCGAGGGATTACCCTATGTACCCCCTCGAACACGACACTTAATGAATGGTAAGTGCCGAGGCTCGAAAGATGGGGCAATGAATTTATGTCGAAAAATAGGATTCAGAGAGAACACCATGAATGAGATGTTCTCGGTCGAACCCTAATAACGTCTCCAACTCCCGGGTTTTAAAACGTTAAAACTAAAAATATTGAAATCGAGTGGAAGGGAGTTAGACGATTCTAAAATCCCGGCTGCAACTAGGAAGGCAGTCACATCCCTAGCACCCCGCCTCGTAAAAAACTAGGCTGCAATTAGGGGATGTTTATCACCCTAATGCCCCGCCTAAAGAAGTCCAGACTGCGACAAGGGATGTGACGACCCAGTGCCCCGCCTCGGATTTTTATTTTGGAAGAGGGACAAGTGATGTCTAACTAGGAGAAAATGTTTTGAAAATGTTAGACATTTTTTGTTCCTCAAAAACGGCTTATTTCTAAGTTAGAAAACTTTGAATTTTGTTCGGAATTCTCGACGAAGAAACACTGATTTTGAGAAATATTTTTAGGAGAAAACTTTCTGTATATGTGAGAAGAACTTTCTGCGTTGGAGAAGAGTTTTCTATGATGTGAGAAGAGTTTTTCCTTTAAAATTCCACAAAATAGTTTCTTTTCAAAACTTGGAGAAAATTGGATGAAATAGTTGTTTGAAATCTAGGAAGATAGATTTTTGGATTTTTAATAGAATTTACAAATTGAGTTTGAGTTGAAGGGAATCAGTTTTGAAAAATGAGTTGGGGTTGACATTGATTTTGGTTTGACTTGTATTGGAAGATGAGCCGGGTCAAAGTTCGAGTTGAAGTGGGATTGACCAATGCTTGGGTCAAGGTCAACGCTTTGGGTCAAAGTCAATGTTTGGATCAAAGTCAACATTTGGTTGGTCAAAGTTTGACTTGGATTGAGGTTCGGCTTTTTGAGGAGTTGAGGATTTTCAAGGTGTTTGGATTTGATGGGTTTATCGAGATGTTCGAGTTTGTAGGACTGTTAAGACATTCGAATTTATTGAGTTGTTGCGACATTCAAATTTGTTGAGTTGTCAAGACGTTCGAGTCTGATGAGCTGTTGAGACTGTTGAGTCTGTTAAGCTGCTGAGACGGTCGAGTCTGTTGAACTGATGAGACATTCGAGTCTGTTGAGCTATTGAGACGTTCGAGTCTGTTTGAAATTATTTGGGATTGAAAAGAAGTTGAATTGGATCGGGTTTGAATTGAAATGAATTGGGTTGAACTGAATTGAAATGAATTGGGTTGACGGGGATTTGGACTGAATTGGGATTTAGAGAATGGGCCGGATTGGGCCTTGAAATATGGGCCAAATTGGGCCTTGGAAAGGTGGGCCGAACTTGGGCCTTGGAAAGGTGGGCCGAACTTGGGCCTTGAAAATGGACCGGGTAAGGCTTTGGAATGTGGGCTGAAAACTGTTTTTGTTTGTGATTGGGCTGAAAATTGTTTTTTAGGATGATTTGGGCCTTGGGCCTTTTTATTTTGGATGTTGGGCTTTATTTGACATTTGGATTGAATTGATGTTTGGGCTTTGAATTTGTATTGATTGTAGAACTAACCTGATGCTTAGATTTTGAATTGAATTTTGAATTGAATAATTGATTGTGAATTTTATTCTTGACATTGTGGATGATTTGGAAAATTTTAAGGAAAACGGGTATTCCTCACGTGGACCGTGTCTAGGACCCGTATGCATTGAGGATACCCAAACCTAGAGCTTTTCTAAAGGGGTGTTCTATGAGCTAACTAGGACTACATGCTCTAGCCCGATTGGAGTTGGGCTTTAAATAAGATTGAAATAAAATTTGGGCCGAAAGTTATATTGGCCCAACAAACCCAGCCCAACATATTGCAAGTCAGCGAAATATGAGCATTGAAGAGCATGTGTACATTAAATAAACGAAGAGAGTAAATAGTTCACAAATGTTAAACAAACGAAAACAGAGGGTGAAAACTTGAATCGGATCGACAAAATAATATTCCAATCTAAATTTATTAAAGCAAGGACTAAACCCAAATTATTCTCTCATGACACATAGACGTATCCTAGTCGAGTTAGCAACATGAGCCGTAACTAAAAAAAAAAGGAATTCACACATTTCCCTTCCCCCGTTGCTGAGTGCTGGGCCTAAGTTGCTAATTAGTTCATTGACTTTCCCTTGTTTTTTTTTTCTTGAACTAATCAACACTCTTAACCGTAGCGATTAAAAATGACCTGAAACATGGCGGTTTGCAAGCTCAAAACACCAAATCTGTACTAACAGTCCCGCACTCTATCTTCTTCCGACTAACAGACAATCAAGCATGTTACTACTCTTTCTTTTGAAACAGAAAAAAAACATGCTGGAGAAACTAAACTACAAGCTCATACTGATAAGCACTTCTGCTTACTAAAACACGAGAGACACAACTTGATACACCAAGGGGAGGAGGATCATACAGTTAGATAAACGAACATGTAAATAACCGAGGAGAATATATTCGCATAGGTTCATCCATTGGTAAATACTAACACGCTAAAGTTATGGGTGAACAGAGAGCAAAGTTAACTACGCAATCAAGCATGAATTCTGCAATCCAAACATTTATCACGCATGAGATTTAAGGGTTCTTCAGGCTAGAGAGTAAAATGTACCGAATGGAGGATGATCTCTTCCTTGAATGTTTGTCGGTGTTCAGCATATTCTGAATCTCCAAAATCGAGCTGACGGAGATGTGAGAAGAACTTTGAGTACGACTTAAGCCAGACCAACATCAACCGACATAGCTCCTTGCTCGCCTACTGGGTTGAGGAGAATCATTCGACAGCTCTTGTTCGCCAGCTGTGCTGAGGAGAGTGAAGATGAGCACATGCTCTTCCTCTGTAAACACTTCAAATGCGCAGGTGCAAAGAGAAAGTGAAGAGGGATGCGACTGATGAGGTATTTCCTTGTTCGTCAGTGATGCGCATAGCAAAAGGGGAGGTTGAGCTGGAGTACGTACACTCCTGGTTCTCTTATGAACTGAGAGAAGAGGTCGTAGACATAAAGAGGATGAAGGGAGCTGGAGCATGTATGTCATCTGTTCGCCGACGTCGATGCAGAAGAAAAGAGGCAGGGCACGAACATTCTCGTTCGACAGCGGGTGGGGCATCGTTCGACATTTGAAGTGAATGAGGAAGACAGGGGTATGATTTTCCTTGCTTCGCCAGTATGGGTGCGAAATTACCGTGAGGAAGATGAGAGGAGGGCCGAGCGTGCATGTCCTTTATTTGCCAGTGAGATTTGCACCACAGTTCAGAGCTCCTTCTTTAGCTTATTAATCTCCATTCCTACTTCCTTCTTCTTTTTCCCAAGTCGATGGAGCTTCTCGGCGTTCTCTATCATGTTGGTTGTAAACGGTGACGACCTTGAACCCATCAGGAAACTCCCACCTCTTTTTTTGTTAACTTTCTCTTTCGACTCCTCAGTCATTCGCATGGAACTTGTTCTCGTGAGGGAGAGAAGGAAGTGCAGAGAAGGCGGAGCTGCTCCTTGGTTGCCGTGGGGCCGAATTACGTGCAAGGCCGCGTGTAGAGATGTATTTGCGTTCGCCGACAGTGAAGAGCATGGACAGGGAGAGGCATGCGTTCCTTGGCAACCAGTGAGAGTGACGAAGACGAAAGTAGTGGAGCCGGTAAGTTCCTGGTTCGCCGGCGACTTTAGAAGATTGAAGAAAGACGTGGAATAATGTAAGTTCCTTGTTCGCCAGTCGGAGTAGCGAAATTACCGTCATAGTGAAAGGGATGAAGCAGGCGCGGAGCATCTTATCGTTCCTTGTTCGCCAGGTCCAGGTGGGATGCGAGATTACCGTTGGTGAAGAGAAAGAAGAAGGCAAACCGCTTCTATGTTTCTGGTCGCCGTCGGTGAAGCAAAACGCAGGAAAGTGGAGCTTGTATATTCCACGTTTCTCGTTCGAAGATGAAATATAGAGGAGACGAAGTGTGACGGAAGTTTCAGGCAAGGTGTGGCGTCGATGGTGGTTATCGATGATGGAGTAGAAACTTGTTTGTGGATTCCCGTAGAAGAAGGTTTCAGGTGTAGATTCCGCTCCTGGGTTTTGATTTTTATCTCAGGATTTAGAAACATGGGTTGCAGATAAGGGAGAAGGCACAGGTCCATGTATGTTGTGCTCGACAATCTGGGTTGCAAAAACTACCGTTCTTCTTGTCAATACGAGACAAAGAAACTCCGCGATGAAGGAATTTACGATTCTGATTCTCCGAGGCAAACTCCAGGCGGAGAAGTGATTGGGTTTCGTGGTGGTTCAAAGAAATCGGAGGAAATGAACATTGTTTCTGGGTTTTCAGAGATGAAGGGAGGAAGAAAGGATGAGTTTTTAACGCAGAGAGACGGTTGAGTTCTGGTGAGGAAGAAGAAAAGAACGTGGGGTTTTGTTTTTAGTAGGTTTATCGGCTGATTTCTTCGAGAGTGACGGGAACGAAAATAGGCTGAGCGTTATGTTGCTTGTTCGTCGGATGCCAGATTTACCGAGAGTGAGGTGATTGAATTAAGGCCGAGTCGGTGCGTCGCTCGTTTGCCAACAATTTGAAGAGAGCGAGGAAGGCGGTGCAGGTCCTCTCGTTTGCCAGGGACTTGAAGAGAATGGAAGTGGGATCTCATGTGTTTCTTTGTCGCCAGTTTTGGGTTCGCTAATTACCGTCGGTGAGGAGAATGACAGAGGGGTGGAGTGGGGTGTCGATGATGTCTGGCCTTCCTTTTGTTGGTGTGCCAGAGAGGAAGGATGAGGTGGTCGTTTTTAGCGGGACGATGAAGGTCGGATGGAGGTTCCAAGATGAAGATGTTTTTCAGGGATGAAGAAGAAATCGTCGCGTTTTTTCTCCCGAGAAGAAAATAAAACAATGAGAATATCGGGGAGGCCATCGGCTCTTCCAAGAATTCAAGTCCATACTGTGATGTTCCCGTTGTTTTCTTGTAAAGGTTTTCGAGACTGGCGTGCGTGGAGTGGACTGCATAATTAATTTTTTTAAAAAATCTACCCATAACAGGTAAAATACAATGAGTTTTTGCTGTCTCTAGGATTCGAACTCAGTATTCCCCACACCTCTGTGTGCACTTAACCAGTTACTCTATGTCGGATTTCAGTATGTTCATGGGAGAACTAATATAATAGCTCTAAATTCGACTGGATAATTCTCTAAAAATGCTACGAGTTTAAAAGAAAGTATACAAGGAAAAAAAGAGAAGACTAATCTAATGGCATGAAATTATGGAATGTAAATAATAAGATAAGTAAATAAAACAAGATGAATGGGTTTAAAACCGGATTATTGTTTGAAAATTCGTTTTTTGGAAAACCGTGTTTTTATGAAATGCTTTGAAAAAGGTTATAAAATGACGGTTTCGTTATGGCACGCACGCTAATATGTTTTGAAAAAGAAAGGCGGCGACCCCTCTTATTATTTCGAAATTTGCTTTATGGGGTGAGAATTTTTGGTGTCTACAGATGGCTCCCCTTGATTCAATTCTGCAAACCGTTGCAGGATTGGATCAAGGTTGACGGGACGCCAAAAATTCTCACAATGGTTTAGTGGTGCATAGGGACGCGACCGTGAGTGTATGAATGTGATTGAAAGTACGAGGACTTATGACGAGCCTCAGTTAGACCTCTTGACATCTAACTCTAGGACTTATGATGAGCCCAGGATACTAACAATAGGGTTGATTGGGTGCACGAGGACTTATGACGAGCCTCAACTAGACCTCTTGACATCTAGCTATAGGACTTATGACGAGCCTATAATGCAATTGAAAGTACGAGGACTTATGACGAGCCTCAACTAGACCTCTTGACATCTAGCTATAGGACTTATGACGAGCCTATAATGCAATTGAAAGTACAAGGACTTAGGAGTGCCTCAACTAGACCTCTTGACATCTAGCTATAGGACTTATGACGAGCCTATAATACTCTAATGGAGTACCGTACTAGTAGCGTAATAGCTGCCTAGCAGGCGGATGTGAAACAATCTCGCGCTAGTAGCGTAATAGCTTGCCTAGTGGAGGAAAAGTGGTGGGACCGTACTAGTAGCGTAATAGCTGCCTAGCAGGCGGATATGAAACGATCTCGCACTAGTAGCGTAATAGCTTGCCTAGTGGAGGAAAATGTGGGACCGTACTAGTAGCGTAATAGCTGCCTAGCAGGCGGATATGAAACGATCTCGCACTAGTAGCGTAATAGCTTGCCTAGTGGAGGAAAAGTGGGACCGTACTAGTAGCGTAATAGCTGCCTAGCAGGCGGATATGAAACGATCTCGCACTAGTAGCGTAATAGCTTGCCTAGTGGAGGAAAATGTGGGACCGTACTAGTAGCGTAATAGCTGCCTAGCAGGCGGATATGAAACGATTTCACACTAGTAGCGTAATAGCTTGCCTAGTGGAGGAAAATGTGGGACCGTACTAGTAGCGTAATAGCTGCCTAGCAGATGGATGTGAAACGATTTCGCACTAGTAGCGTAATAGCTTGCCTAGTGGAGGAAAATGTGGGACCATACTAGTAGCGTAATAGCTGCCTAGCAGGCGGATATGAAACGATCTCGCACTAGTAGCGTAATGGCTTGCCTAGTGGAGGAAAATGTGGGACCGTACTAGTAGCGTAATAGCTGCCTAGCAGGTGGATGTGAAACGATTTCGCACTAGTAGCGTAATAGCTTGCCTAGTGGAGGAAAATGTGGGACCGTACTAGTAGCGTAATAGCTGCCTAGCAGGCGGATATGAAACGATCTCGCACTAGTAGCGTAATAGCTTGCCTAGTGGAGGAAAATGTGGGACCGTACTAGTAGCGTAATAGCTGCCTAGCAGGCGGATATGAAACGATTTCGCACTAGTAGCGTAATAGCTTGCCTAGTGGAGGAAAATGTGGGACCGTACTAGTAGCGTAATAGCTGCCTAGCAGGTTGTGAGTATTTGATTGTGAACGAACTTTGTGGGTACATGAAAATGATCTGCGATGTTCAAGAATAAATGTATTAATTGAATCAAACTCCCTGTTTGTGGATGTAGGTTTTTGTGTGAGCAGATGGCTCTATAATAACATCAAAACCTCGGGATGGCTCCGGTATGGCTCTGGCATGGCTTCAAGGATCTGAGATGGCTCCGGCATGCGTTGATGGCTCCGGTTTGATATGTGGCTCCCTTGTGAGCAACGACTTTGGGATGGTTGATGGGTTTCGATTTGTTTTGGATTTTAAGTCGAATGGTGGGTCGATGTGATTGGTGGATTGTGTTGTGATTGATGACTTATGATCATGGATGGGTGGCTTCTCTCCGGCTATGACTTCAGGGTCCACTCATGATGGCCCCAGGATAGCTCGGGATGGCTTCGGGAAGGGCTACGAGATGGCTCTATTTGGTGATAGTAAGGAACAAAAGGGGACTTTTCCTTTGAGGTGGTCGCACCCTGGGCGGGCTGCCTACGTACTCAATTCCATATTGAGATCAGACCTGACGTAGTTCGAAATTTTGTAGGCAAGACCCTGGTGATGAAATAGATCTGACGTGGATTTGAGGTGGCTCCCGTATTGTTCTCGGACTATTAGGATGCCCCCTGTGTAGTGCCAAGGATGGTTTTAGATGATGGCTCCCGCATGGCTCCAGTTTGGTTCTGGATATGGTGTTGATGAGGCTCGAGCATGACGCTGGATGGCTCCGGAATTGTCCTCGTACGGCCTCGAATGGCTTTAGTTTGGTTCGATGTTGCTCGAGGACAGCCCAGGATGGCTCCGAGATGGTTCGATGTAGCTTGGTGATGGTCTGGGATGGTTCCGGTTGACGTCTTTTGATCTAAATTTATGCTTCAACAACTGCAACTGAAGTCGATTTTCAGCGAGACTAGGTAGAGTTCTTACCAGTCGGATGTTGAAGGTGGAATGGTTATGATGCATGCAAATATTAAACGCTAGATACGATGCAAAATGCATATGCAGTTTTTGGAGAGAGTGTACGGTCCTATCTCTATTAATATGAGGTTTACGAATATAAGACATCTTTGGTTCGATCTTGAGCGATCGTTGAACTGAAATGTGTGAATCGCTTTCCTCTCATGGAGGGATGCGGGTCAATCTCTCGTGAGTATGGCCGTGTGTGCTAATGGTGTAATGATACTCTTAATGCTCGGAGCAGTATTTTCCTGAGAATTTCTTTTCGAGGTTCCGGACTTTCCGACCCTTACAAATTTCTCACCTTTAATGGGGTAGGCTGTTTATGCCTTGGTGTTTAGAATAAAGATTCACTCGCACTCATAAGACCTTGTGATGTAAGGTCACACTCATTCGCTCATGGTCCCTTCGGTATAACGGGACATGTTGATAACAAGTACGAAGCTTATGATTCATGTTTCAGATCTAGTACTTTCAGTTAACGCTCATCGACTTATGGGTCAGAGGTCTTTATTGGGTTATAATGGGGCTGAGGGGTATGGTGTATGTCACATGGGACTGGAAGATTTGTTTGGGAATTGTGGAGCTTTTGTGCAATAGAGGATATGTTTCGCCTTTGCCATGGGTGGAATGATTAGACAGGTTTTGATAACCTCTTTTTTGGTTTCTATGGGACATCATTGGTCTTTTGGATTTAGATTTCTCCTTCGTGCTCTTCTGGTGCGCGGTTTGAACTCTTTTTTTTTTCTCATTTTTTTTTTGGAATTGCATTTGGCTCATCGCCTTTTTCAAGCATTCTTTGCTTTGTATTTTGGCTTTCAGCTTTGGAGTTGCATTGACTCGCTGATCTTCTCGAACGTTTTTGGTATTCTTTTTTTTTTTTTTTTGGTTTTTGATTTTTGATTTTGGAGTTGCATTGACTCACTGATGCTTCAACATTTCATTTATTGTGTTTGTGAAAGATGGTGGGGAGGGGCCATGGCTCCGGCTATTTTGTTTTCCTCTATTGCAAAGGTAGGAAAGTATATGTAGGGTGGCATATTGTGGAGTTTTTTATTTTTCTTCTTTTTTTTCTTCTTTTTTTTTGAAAAAGAGTTTTTTTTTAAAGGCTCAGCGGGGCTCACTAAGGAGTTATGTTCGGGAAATTAAAGCTTTTTGGCCTTGTGGAGACTTTGATCCTAAGTGCCTCGTCATTCTCATTAGTCAATGATTGTTTTCTTACTATTCTCAGATCCTTGCATGAATCACAGTTCGTATCCTGATTATCGACATTGATCTCACTATGTATTATGTCTCTCCGTGTGATGAAGGAATGCACACGTCACTCGTGGTTTTACCTCGATTGGCTCTCTCTACCTTCCCTCGTCGCTCATAGGACTTTCCAATATTCTCATTCGGAATTCATGGGAAAATACCGCTCTTTGCACACTACTCACTTGGTCTGTGGTGCTGATTTTGATTTGACCCTTGTGTTTGTTGACGGGTCGAGAGTTTGATGGTTCACGCACACTATTCAATCAGTCTCTCAGGATTTTCACCAAAATGTCGTTTCGATACGAATATATGCAAATGCAACTATCTTTAATGCAATGTATTGTGGTAATATGGAATTACTATGTATAGGATGCATGAAATGATGAAAAATGAGTGGAGATGGTTGACTGATTTTTTTTTTTTTGATGCGATGCATAAGTGGTAAGGCTACACCTAGTCTCGCTTGAGTCGTATTCAGCTCGCGGCTTATGAATCTCATCCAGTCACTGTTGGTCCTGGAGATGGTCTAACTGCCGGGGTTTTTGTCAAAGAAGAAATTCTCGAGTGAGGGGGCTTGGTGGTTGGCTCCTGGATTTTTGAATTGTTAGGGAGTGACAACTCCCGCATGGTGGCCCAACGATATGACGAAGACTACATTTTTTGGATTTTTGGATGTATGATTTTTTTTGGATTTTGGGGAGTGACAACTCCCGTATGGTAGCCCCACGATATGACACACTTTGAGATTGGGAAAGGTTTGAGCTCAGTCTTCTTTTCTATCCCTCTGAGATCGGGCTCTGGTGGTCGAGATTTTTGGATGAAAGTGTGTGTGGTGTGGTGACAATGAAACACATGGTTATGCAATTTTTGAGATGGACATGACTCGTGAATGATTGATGGAATTGAAATGGCTGGAAGTGCAAGTGACTCTTTTTTTTGTCATGAATGTGATGCATGTGTTTTGCTTTGTGATCGGTTGCATTTGTTGGTGTTGCTTACTTAGGGGATACCTCCTGTAGACCGTGAATTCTCACCCCATAAAGCAAAGTTGATGAAACGATGTATAGATGTGAGGGGTCGTCCCTTATTCGTTCTTTTTATTAAACGTGCATGCCAAAAGAAACCTAATTTTGGAAAACAATTTCGAAAACGCATGTTTTCAAAGTGGTGGATTTTCTCAATATAAATTTTTGACGCTCGGTCATTCGCAAATAAAATAGGGAGTGGGGAACCCTATACACATTGATCTAAATAAATTCGAAGGGAATGTATACACCTATACATGTACTCTATTTAGAAATGGACAAGAGAGAAAAGAAATCATAGGGGAAAACCTATACATCATTTAATTCTAAAAAAAAAAAAGTCATTAAAATGGGAGTTTTAAGCTAAACTTCTTCTGAACTCTCCCGGTCCGTCTTCGGGCTTCTGAATGACTGCTAACGCTCGACCTCCTGATTGGCTGCTCGCTCGCCTCTGGGTTCTTGACCGGTTGCTCGCTCATTCTTCGGGCTCTTGACCGGCTGCTCGCTCGTCTTCGGGCTTTTGCAGCGAAGCAAAACGGTGATCAAGCAAAACGGGTTGGTGTTCTTTTGATTTTCAACAATTTGAACTCGAACCGGTGTTGCTAGTCTTTATTTCACTTGACTCGGGCTGGTGCAACTCTGATTTTGTAATTGAACGGTTGGTCTCGGTCTTCATGTCGCTCGGCTAGCTCCACGGGTTGGTGCGCCTCGGATTTCCGGCTCGATCCGCGTAGTTGATCTTCATGCTGCCTCGTTTGCTCCGTCGTGGGGAATGAGGGATATTTTTGAGAAATGAAAGGTGAATGATTGAGCGCAAAATCATTGTGAAAATCTACCACTTTTGTGAAAACACGAAATGACTAGTACGCTCCACGGTAATGGCCGCTGCTCTTGAAGGTGGGATGAACTTCAAAAATAGCGGGTCACAACATGGGGACTAAATCATATATTTTGAAATACGTTTGTGAAAAACAACTTGAAAAATGTTTTCAAAACAATTTTGAAAGAATGTTGGTGAAGAATGTTGTTTGAAATTCATTTGTAGAAAGTAGGTTTTTCGAAATCAATTTTTTTGAAAACTGTTTCGGAAATAGCATTTTAGTGAAATAAACTTTTTAAAGGAGAAATTGACAATTTTTGAAGACCCCATTTATGAGTAAATATTTTGTGGAACATTAAATTAAACGAGCTCGTAAAACAGCTTTTAGGGACATGCAAACGAGAATTCCGAACATTTTAAAACGGATTGGTCTGGAAAAGTGGTTTGCACACATGTATAACATAAAGTAAATCGTGGTTATATTTGATGTGGAGCTGTAAGTGTTAATGTTGGGATAATCACTTTCCAGGTCAATTATGACTCCGTCTCACCGGGGGAACCGTCGTCCCTTCACTGTCATCTCTCGGGGTTTTTCTCTGCTATCCCCCTTGCGAGGCACGTTATCAAGAAAGTCCGGAGTGCTTAAGTTCGAAAGGTCAGGATACCCGAAGTGATAAGGAAACATACGCCACGGCCAGTGATGATCCGACAACACCCCACTTTTCGGGAAACTCGGGGAAGTACTGCATGGGAACAAGTCTCCCGTCGTCTGCACGGTCAGATGTGTCTAAAGTCCAAATTATTCACTGACTACGTTGTGCCATGTATGGGTATCCGGTAAATACGGGATCCTCTATGGACGTGTAGCGTGACATTGGGCTTTAGAGACACCCGTGGTGCAGAGGAACAATGGAGAACTGAGCCCATGCAATCTCCAGGGTAAGGTAGAAGGGTGGTCAGACAGGCGGCATACAAAGGGGTGACTACCCATAAAACCCGTCCTAGACACCGGGTTAGGCAGCTGGACACTGAAGGCTCAGAGTTCACTATATGCTGGCTTAGACTCGGGTAATGGAGGATATTTTTGGATCATGAGCTTCAAGGTGTTGGTCTTGGACCGTATTACCTCGTGGGTTAACTCCTTCTAGGAAGGACCCGACTCATGGGGAATCAACCGTGGCCGGTTGGGGATCCCGTGACATGTGGATGAAGCGGTGACACAGAGGAATGCATGTCTTACGCTACCCGATGCAACAATGGGTTGACTCCTTCTAGGAAGGCCCCATTTACAAAAACAATAAATAAGCAATAACAATCAAGATGTTATGTCATGCATGAAGAGCAGTAAACATAAGACAATAAACACACAAAAGTGAAGCATGCAAATAGTAAAGCACACATATGGCACTCAAGGCCAATCTCGAACTCTAAACTCTCATCTTAACTATCTTCTTATACACACTCTAAGTGTGGAGTAGAGTAGTCCTAGTGGCTTTAGAATGAATCTCTTGAAGGTTTTGAAAGAAGAAAGAAGAAATCCTGACAATCTTGTATGGAGTTCAGTCAGTCCCCAGCAGAGTCGCCATTCTGTGGAGGGTGATTTTTCGGTATGAGGGGGGGTCTATCTAAAAATGGTCTAACTAAGAAGTCTAGATCCTAGGAATTTGCCATTCTGTGGAGGGTGAAAACCCGTTATTCGTGGCATCCCTCAAATACCTACTAAGTCGTCCGTCTTTCCCAGAAAGCATAAAGGGGAGTGCAAGTGAGCACTACACCGGCTCTCAATGGGCTCCACGCGGACTTATGCCCTAAGGGCGGAATTGACTAGAGTCGCCACCTAGTTTGACCTAAGGAACTAGGAGGAAGGGAATGAGGGTTCTAAGAACCGTTGGTTGACTCTGAATTTGTTGCCTATGGATAGGACTTATCTGGTCAGATCAGAGATTCTATTGTGGGTTCGTACTGGGTTACACCCCTTGGAAGTGGCAATGACCACAACCTTGGATTGGTGCCCGAGGAAACCTCGGTCTCCAATTGTCGGGATTACCTTCTTTCAAAACCTTTTTTAGAGAGATTAAATTAAAAGCCAAGGATAGGATTAGGATGATAAAGAGAGTGGATGAGGCGAGCTTTTCTGCCAAACCAGTGCCTAGAAGAGGGAATTGGGGAATTTGGAGGAGTATAGAATGAAGATTTGGGAAAGTGGGACTGAATGAATAGACAAGACTTGGAGTCTGATGGTTTGAAGTTTGTGGGAGCCGAAGAAGATTTGAGTGTTCTGAGAGATATAAGAGCCACCTTTAGAGGGGGAAAAGGGTTTTTTGATTGGAATGGGGTCGCACCCTAGATGGGCTGCCTACGTACTCAACTCCCTGTTGAGATCAGACCTTACGTAGTTCACGGTTTTTTTGTTTGTGGAGCTTGAAGATATTTGTAGTGTTTGAGATTTAGAAGGGTTCGAAGTTTCAAGAAGTTTCGGGTTTTGGGAGATTAGAGTCTGTGAGACGCCTAGGTCTGTGAGACATTGAAATCTGAGAATGATTGAGTCTGTGAGACACTCGGGTCTGTGAGACATTCGAGTCCATGAGATGTTCGAGTCTATGAGACGCTCGGGTCTGTGAGACTTTAGAAGTTTGAATGAAGTTGGAATTTGTAAGAGGATTTGAGTTTGGAATGATTTGGAGTTTGAATGATTTGGGTTTGGATAATGATCTGAGTGTATGAGGCAATTGAAGTTTGGGTAAAGATCCTGGGTTTTTTGGATTTGAGATTTTAAAAGCGATTGAGGAAAATCATTTTATTGTAAAAGGGTGGGTAATCCCGAGGGATTACCCTATGTACCCCCTCGAACACGACACTTAATGAATGGTAAGTGCCGAGGCTCGAAAGATGGGGCAATGAATTTATGTCGAAAAATAGGATTCAGAGAGAAACACCATGAATGAGATGTTCTCGGTCGAACCCTAATAACGTCTCTAACTCCCGGGTTTTAAAACGTTAAAACTAAAAATATTGAAATCGAGTGGAAGGGAGTTAGACGATTCTAAAATCCCGGCTGCAACTAGGAAGGCAGTCACATCCCTAGCACCACGCCTCGTAAAAAACTAGGCTGCAATTAGGGGATGTTTATCACCCTAATGCCCCGCCTAAAGAAGTCCAGACTGCGACAAGGGATGTGACGACCCAGTGCCCCGCCTCGGATTTTTATTTGGAAGAGGGACAAGTGATGTCTAACTAGGAGAAAATGTTTTGAAAATGTTAGACATTTTTTGTTCCTCAAAAACGGCTTATTTCTAAGTTAGAAAACTTTGAATTTTGTTCGGAATTCTCGACGAAGAAACACTGATTTTGAGAAATATTTTAGGAGAAAACTTTCTGTATATGTGAGAAGAACTTTCTGCGTTGGAGAAGAGTTTTCTATGATGTGAGAAGAGTTTTTCCTTTAAAATTCCACAAAATAGTTTCTTTTCAAAACTTGGAGAAAATTGGATGAAATAGTTGTTTGAAATCTAGGAAGATAGATTTTTGGATTTTTAATAGAATTTACAAATTGAGTTTGAGTTGAAGGGAATCAGTTTTGAAAAATGAGTTGGGGTTGACATTGATTTTGGTTTGACTTGTATTGGAAGATGAGCCGGGTCAAAGTTCGAGTTGAAGTGGGATTGACCAATGCTTGGGTCAAGGTCAACGCTTTGGGTCAAAGTCAATGTTTGGATCAAAGTCAACATTTGGTTGGTCAAAGTTTGACTTGGATTGAGGTTCGGCTTTTTGAGGAGTTGAGGATTTTCAAGGTGTTTGGATTTGATGGGTTTATCGAGATGTTCGAGTTTGTAGGACTGTTAAGACATTCGAATTTATTGAGTTGTTGCGACATTCAAATTTGTTGAGTTGTCAAGACGTTCGAGTCTGATGAGCTGTTGAGACTGTTGAGTCTGTTAAGCTGCTGAGACGGTCGAGTCTGTTGAACTGATGAGACATTCGAGTCTGTTGAGCTATTGAGACGTTCGAGTCTGTTTGAAATTATTTGGGATTGAAAAGAAGTTGAATTGGATCGGGTTTGAATTGAAATGAATTGGGTTGAACTGAATTGAAATGAATTGGGTTGACGGGGATTTGGACTGAATTGGGATTTAGAGAATGGGCCGGATTGGGCCTTGAAATATGGGCCAAATTGGGCCTTGGAAAGGGGGCCGAACTTGGGCCTTGGAAAGGTGGGCCGAACTTGGGCCTTGAAAATGGACCGGGTAAGGCTTTGGAATGTGGGCTGAAAACTGTTTTTGTTTGTGATTGGGCTGAAAATTGTTTTTTAGGATGATTTGGGCCTTGGGCCTTTTTATTTTGGATGTTGGGCTTTATTTGACATTTGGATTGAATTGATGTTTGGGCTTGAATTTGTATTGATTGTAGAACTAACCTGATGCTTAGATTTTGAATTGTTTGAATTGAATTGATTGTGAATTTTATTCTTGACATTGTGGATGATTTGGAAAATTTAAGGAAAACGGGTATTCCTCACGTGGACCGTGTCTAGGACCCGTATGCATTGAGGATACCCAAACCTAGAGCTTTTCTAAAAGGGGTGTTCTATGAGCTAACTAGGACTACATGCTCTAGCCCGATTGGAGTTGGGCTTTAAATAAGATTGAAATAAAATTTGGGCCCGAAAGTTATATTGGCCCAACAAACCCAGCCCAACATATTGCAAGTCAGCGAAATATGAGCATTGAAGAGCATGTGTACATTAAATAAACGAAGAGAGTAAATAGTTCACAAATGTTAAAAACAAACGAAAACAGAGGGTGAAAACTTGAATCGGATCGACAAAATAATATTCCAATCTAAATTTATTAAAGCAAGGACTAAACCCAAATTATTCTCTCATGACACATATGACGTATCCTAGTCGAGTTAGCAACATGAGCCGTAACTAAAAAAAAAAAGGAATTCACACATTTCCCTTCCCCCGTTGCTGAGTGCTGGGCCTAAGTTGCTAATTAGTTCATTGACTTTCCCTTGTTTTTTTTTCTTGAACTAATCAACACTCTTAACCGTAGCGATTAAAAATGACCTGAAACATGGCGGTTTGCAAGCTCAAAACACCAAATCTGTACTAACAGTCCCGCACTCTATATTCTTCCGACTAACAGACAATCAAGCATGTTACTACTCTTTCTTTTGAAACAGAAAAAAAAACATGCTGGAGAAACTAAACTACAAGCTCATACTGATAAGCACTTCTGCTTACTAAAACACGAGAGACACAACTTGATACACCAAGGGGAGGAGGATCATACAGTTAGATAAACGAACATGTAAATAACCGAGGAGAATATATTCGCATAGGTTCATCCATTGGTAAATACTAACACGCTAAAGTTATGGGTGAACAGAGAGCAAAGTTAACTACGCAATCAAGCATGAATTCTGCAATCCAAACATTTATCACGCATGAGATTTAGGGTTCTTCAGGCTAGAGAGTAAAATGTACCGAATGGAGGATGATCTCTTCCTTGAATGTTTGTCGGTGTTCAGCATATTCTGAATCTCCAAAATCGAGCTGACGGAGATGTGAGAAGAACTTTGAGTACGACTTAAGCCAGACCAACATCAACCGACATAGCTCCTTGCTCGCCTACTGGGTTGAGGAGAATCATTCGACAGCTCTTGTTCGCCAGCTGTGCTGAGGAGAGTGAAGATGAGCACATGCTCTTCCTCTGTAAACACTTCAAATGCGCAGGTGCAAAGAGAAAGTGAAGAGGGATGCGACTGATGAGGTATTTCCTTGTTCGTCAGTGATGCGCATAGCAAAAGGGGAGGTTGAGCTGGAGTACGTACACTCCTGGTTCTCTTATGAACTGAGAGAAGAGGTCGTAGACATAAGAGGATGAAGGGAGCTGGAGCATGTATGTCATCTGTTCGCCGACGTCGATGCAGAAGAAAAGAGGCAGGGCACGAACATTCTCGTTCGACAGCGGGTGGGGCATCGTTCGACATTTGAAGTGAATGAGGAAGACAGGGGTATGATTTTCCTTGCTTCGCCAGTATGGGTGCGAAATTACCGTGAGGAAGATGAGAGGAGGGCCGAGCGTGCATGTCCTTTATTTGCCAGTGAGATTTGCACCACAGTTCAGAGCTCCTTCTTTAGCTTATTAATCTCCATTCCTACTTCCTTCTTCTTTTTCCCAAGTCGATGGAGCTTCTCGGCGTTCTCTATCATGTTGGTTGTAAACGGTGACGACCTTGAACCCATCAGGAAACTCCCACCTCTTTTTTTGTTAACTTTCTCTTTCGACTCCTCAGTCATTCGCATGGAACTTGTTCTCGTGAGGGAGAGAAGGAAGTGCAGAGAAGGCGGAGCTTGCTCCTTGTTCGCAAGTTGGGTGCAGAATTACCGTGAAGAAAGAACGAAGTGTAGAGCATGTATTTGCGTTCGCCGACAGTGAAGAGCATGGACAGGGAGAGGCATGCGTTCCTTGGCAACCAGTGAGAGTGACGAAGACGAAAGTAGTGGAGCCGGTAAGTTCCTGGTTCGCCGGCGACTTTAGAAGATTGAAGAAAGACGTGGAATAATGTAAGTTCCTTGTTCGCCAGTCGGAGTAGCGAAATTACCGTCATAGTGAAAGGGATGAAGCAGGCGCGGAGCATCTTATCGTTCCTTGTTCGCCAGGTCCAGGTGGGATGCGAGATTACCGTTGGTGAAGAGAAAGAAGAAGGCAAACCGCTTCTATGTTTCTGGTCGCCGTCGGTGAAGCAAAACGCAGGAAAGTGGAGCTTGTATATTCCACGTTTCTCGTTCGAAGATGAAATATAGAGGAGACGAAGTGTGACGGAAGTTTCAGGCAAGGTGTGGCGTCGATGGTGGTTGATCGATGATGGAGTAGAAACTTGTTTGTGGATTCCCGTAGAAGAAGGTTTCAGGTGTAGATTCCGCTCCTGGGTTTTGATTTTTATCTCAGGATTTAGAAACATGGGTTGCAGATAAGGGAGAAGGCACAGGTCCATGTATGTTGTGCTCGACAATCTGGGTTGCAAAAACTACCGTTCTTCTTGTCAATACGAGACAAGAAACTCCGCGATGAAGGAATTTACGATTCTGATTCTCCGAGGCAAACTCCAGGCGGAGAAGTGATTGGGTTTCGTGGTGGTTCAAAGAAATCGGAGGAAATGAACATTGTTTCTGGGTTTTCAGAGATGAAGGGAGGAAGAAAGGATGAGTTTTTAACGCAGAGAGACGGTTGAGTTCTGGTGAGGAAGAAGAAAAGAACGTGGGGTTTTGTTTTTAGTAGGTTTATCGGTTGATTTCTTTGAGAGTGACGGGAACAAAATAGGCTGAGCGTTATGTTGCTTGTTCGTCGGATGCCAGATTTACTGAGAGTGAGGTGATTGAATTAAGGCCGAGTCGGTGCGTCGCTCGTTTGCCAACAATTTGAAGAGAGCGAGGAAGGCGGTGCAGGTCCTCTCGTTTGCCAGGGACTTGAAGAGAATGGAAGTGGGATCTCATGTTTCTTTGTCGCCAGTTTTGGGTTCGCTAATTACCGTCGGTGAGGAGAATGACAGAGGGGTGGAGTGGGGTGTCGATGATGTCTGGCCTTCCTTTTGTTGGTGTGCCAGAGAGGAAGGATGAGGTGGTCGTTTTTAGCGGGACGATGAAGGTCGGATGGAGGTTCCAAGATGAAGATGTTTTTCAGGGATGAAGAAGAAATCGTCGCGTTTTTTCTCCCGAGAAGAAAATAAAACAATGAGAATATCGGGGAGGCCATCGGCTCTTCCAAGAATTCAAGTCCATACTGTGATGTTCCCGTTGTTTTCTTGTAAAGGTTTTCGAGACTGGCGTGCGTGGAGTGGACTGCATAATTAATTTTTTAAAAAAATCTGCCCATACCATACAGGTAAAATACAATGAGTTTTTGCTGTCTCTAGGATTCGAACTCAGTATTCCCCACACCCTCTGTGTGCACTTAGCCAGTTACTCTATGTCGGATTTCAGTATGTTCATGGGAGAACTAATATAATAGCTCTAAATTCGACTGGATAATTCTCTAAAAATGCTACGAGTTTAAAAGAAAGTATACAAGGAAAAAAGAGAAGACTAATCTAATGGCAAGAAATTATGGAATGTAAATAATAAGATAAGTAAATAAAACAAGATGAATGGGTTTAAAACCGGATTATTGTTTGAAAATTCGTTTTTTGGAAAACCGTGTCTTTATGAAATGCTTTGAAAAAGGTTATAAAATGACGGTTTCGTTATGGCACGCACGCTAATATGTTTTGAAAAAGAAAGGCGGCGACCCCTCTTATTATTTCGAAATTTGCTTTATGGGGTGAGAATTTTTGGTGTCTACAGCGTGTAGTAAAAATGGTGCCCCAAGGGGCTCAGCAAACGCTGCATATAGACTCCGCATATACCGCGTGCTAGCTAGGGCACGCCGACTATTTGACGTCCACTAAACATGCAGTTCATTATTTTCATACATACATGCTTTGCATTCAACATACATGCTTTGCATTCAACATACATGCCATACATTTCATTACACAAATCAAGGCAACAATACCATAACATACATCTCACTTACCTTCACAAGGTTAGCCAAATTATGCATCCGGGTTAATCGGAATGCTTTACCCTTTTACTCATTACTTACTTTTTCTTACTTACAATTACTTACTTTCATTTACTTTACTTACTTATACTCAAGTTAAGTCGTCGGGACCTCCGGCCCTGGGGACTACGCCGTCCCACCTCTGGGATTTACTTGACTCACCAATCAGGGATGCTACCCACTTAAGGGATTTGGGCCGCGGACCAGTTTAAGAGTCAGGAATTGGAGCCAACCTCTCGTGACTCCGCATCCTCACGCGTGGCCGAAACTATATCGGACTTCTACTCATTCCAATTTAATTACCAATTTAAGTTAGAGTGGTTAGCTTGTTAGGAATAAGTTAGAAGTCCAAAGTCAACACATTCGGTCACAATACATTGCAACATTCATACAAGCATTCATATACATCCATACATTTCATGAATTATACAAACTAAGATTTAAGAAAAATATTCACACATACAACACTACATTGTCACAAGTATGCATAATAACTCCGATTCGTGCATTTATCTTATTTGGTGATCAATTAGCACACAACACACAAATCAGAGTAACCAAGATAGCATACGGGGCATGAGGAATCCATACCGTTCACCGTCGTACGTGTTTCCAAACGTCCTTCCGGTGTCACAAATCATATCCTATGATATGCATACAATTGAATGATTAATTTAACTATTATTAATCTTAACTCAACTACTTTTGTGTTTACTAACCCATATTCACTAAGCCTTTACATACCTTACACTTATATCCCATTTTACTTACTTTCTATTACTGGTCCATAATTTACATACACATATATATACATATGTATAGGTGGGTATACAAATATATATATATGTATATATACTAGTTATAAGCTTACTGTTTTTTTTTTACAAGTAAGTATAGGGCTGTCCGACCCACCGTCCGACCCAAGCCCTGGGTCGGACCATTCCAGTAAAGTTCGGTTTTCAGAAATTTACCCTGTCCGACCCAGCACTATTCCGTCCGACCCATACTCTCTGGGTCGGACCATTCCAGAAGGTTTTGGTCCTGTCGTCCAAGCTCCGTCCGACTCACCGTCTGGGTCGGACGAAGTCAGAAACTTCGACATTGTAAAAATTTGCATGTCCGACCCATGTCCGACCCACGGACCTGGGTCGGACCATTCCAGAAAGTTCATGGTCCGTTGTTTAAGCCATGTCCGACCCACGTCCACTCACGGCTCTGGGTCGGACCATTCCAGAAAGTTTGGTTTTCGTTTCTCAAGCCCCGTCCGACCCACGTCCGACTCACCGTCTGGGTCGGAGTGAATCAGAACCTTGCTACAGATTTTATTTTTCTTTCCCAATTTCACCCATTGTTTCCCCAATCTTCCTACATACATCCTAACATGTTTTTGTGCAATTTAAACACCCTAAATCATGCTAATTCATTTCCTAATTCATTACACAACTCTATACTAACTTATATACACAATTCTCTTAATTTCAACTCAACACTTACACAATTTTCTTCCTTAATGCATTTTGCTACAGATTTTGATACTAACACTCTCCAACAATAGCTCCCTCTTCTAATGTCATTTCTAACTCCTCTAACACATTATAACTACATTACCTATCCCTCCTAATACACACTCTATTTGTTTCAATCAAAACTGTTACAACCTATGTCATTCATCTAGTTTTCAATTCTCTAAGTGTTCTAATCCTACCAAAATTTTGACATAACCTCCCCTATATTTTTACACTCTCACCACATTGTTTTTATTCACATTGTTATCATCTCACCTGTTTATAAACAACCAAGACTATACAAGCTCCCATATACAATACCAACACTAAAACAACACTTAAAATTTCCTGCACTCAACAACTCAATCCCAATCTGTTTTCAATAAGTTTCACACATCTTTTAAAGCTTCAAAATACTTATATTCTCCTACACATTACACTACTACTACATTACCATTCCATTACTCATTTCAAACTTCCAAAAACTGTTACATACATATATATACTAAGTTACACAAAAGAGTATTCTTACCTTGGTTTTCTTCTAGATTTTCTTTCTTCTTCTTTCTCCTTCCTTCTCTCTCTCTCTACCGGTTTGTAGTCTCAATTCCTCTAACACTACCAACATTTATATACATGCTTCAATACTAAAACCAACCCTAAATCTTATTTAAGCTTTTAATGTACATTCTAGGGTTTAGGAGTTTCATTACCTTGCAAGGGTTTATAAAACACTTGGAGTAGCTCAAGAATGATCTTTCCACCCTTTCAAAGATGCCAAAACTGGCTGGGCACAAGAGGAGCACACAAGAGTTTTAGCTCAAATTTCGTTTTGCCTTTGAGGCTAGAAAAAGATGGAGTTTTTGAGAATGTTTTTACCTTAAAAGAACAAGGAGAAGGAGGGCCTTATAATGGTGGTGTTGAAGCTCCAAATGGGACATACCCATAAAATCGAAAATGCTTGTTTTCAATTTTTGAAAGGATAAGAATATAGCTCTTGAGGAGAGGATTCAAATGGTGCAAGTTTTGTAATTTTTGGAAGAGTTTTGAGGGAGTTACAAAGGAGAGAAGTAGAGTTTGTGTTGTTTTTCTTATTCACCATGGAAATCAGTTGGAGGTAGAAGAAGAAGAAAAGAGAGAGTGAGGAGGGGTGTGTTCACATGAGAGAGGGAGTGAAATGGATGAGAGAGAGAATAAAGGTGAGGTGAGTGTTTACTTAATTATTTTTGTCTTTTGTAAATAGAGGGGAGTGTGAGGGGAGGGTCCGATCGGACACCACACACACATAACACTTTTACTTTTTATTTTCAAAGTGGATACATAACTCTTGGTTATTTATGTTTCTACCCCACAACTTCCCGTTTCTGACAGTTTTTACTAATCTCTCGTTTTTTGATTTTATTGGTCCTAAAGCTTCACTAATATTTATTAATGATTATTTAGTTGACCAAATTGTTACGAGTCTATTTGACCCGCTTAAAGACACGTTTTCCGGTTACCTCGAAAACGCGCTTTAAGGTTCGTTAGTGATTTTAATCCATTTTAAGGATCCATTTTCTTCGGGATTTGTTCCCTCATGATTATTTACACTTAATTAAGCCTCCAAATTATTTATTAGCCTAATTAATCACTATTTTTAATTACGGGGTATTTCAATCTACCCCCCTTAAGAAACTTTGCCCTCAAAGTTGCTCAAGGTTAAAGGTTTAGGTAATTCTACTCATTAGGCAAACCAATTGCACTAATGTGTCTTACTACCACCTATGAGGTGTTCACTTCATTCCACATTGCAAACATACACACTTCACGCATCATACACAATCCAACATTCTTCATACATACCATTTGTAACACCCCAACCGTTAAGCTCGTCATTACCTCATAATTGTCACCAATTACTCTTACTCACGCAGCGGAACTCTAATTACAACGAGGGGTGAAACAACGCCAATAGCCACCCATATGGCTAACCAGGCCTTCCTTACATACCGTAGCGGTCTGATGAACTGGAACAACCGAGTACACAACACCAATACAATACTGAAATCATTTCTTTTCTATACCGAGTCTACAATAAATGGATGCCGGCAACATACTTCAATACATAAGTAATTAAAACTACTACCCAAGTAACCCACCGACCCCGTCCTACTCTCGAACGGTAACATCTTCGGTGTACCTGTAAAATAAAAACATCGCCCCTAGGGGCTCAGCTTAACGCTGCATATGAAATTCGCATACCCCGAGCGCTAACCGGGGTACGCCGACCACTTAGTCGGATATACATGGAGTTCATTTTAGACAAACAACATGCATCATAGCAATACAATAAGTACATGTAATGCTCAAGGAATCTACATCCAATCATGGAACACAATTCCTAACTAACATAACAAGGTTGTTAGTTGTATCTGGTTACTCTTAGGCCTCGAGGGTTATACCTCTCTATGCCTTGTTTACTTATTCAATACACACCCATTCTCTGGCTACTCGTACCATACTCACCCACACTCTCGGGTTACTTATTCTATGGGTCTCTAGCCAAACGTTACTCACTACGAGTCGGTCCATTCACTATGTTAGACCACACCGGCATACAAGTATGTTAGCTCATTCAACATACAACAAGGCATACATAATCAAACAAGGGATTATTTTCATGCTTTAATCTTTATTAAGCCGGCACACAAACACACAAATCAACGTAACTCGGTTAGCACGCGGAGTATGAGAAAATCATACCTTTCACCAGGGTTTTTTTTTTACTTTTACCGTGTCATCTCACCATGCTCGGGTCACACACGATCCTCTGATAACGTTTCAAACATTATTATTAATACTAAGCTCATACGGAACATAATTAAACGTTATTCCCGTATTACCCTGTTATCCCGTTATCTTGGTTTCACTCTTGTTAATTTGAGTTCTCTCTTCTCAAACACTTCTAACACTTTCTTACACTTCCCAGGGCCTTAACATATCTCCAAACAAGGCCTTAACATCTTATAACATCATTAACATTTAAACCCCCATCATTTCAACCCTTAAAAATGCTCTCTGTTGATTTCTGGGGGTGGTCCGGGACTTGGTCCCTATCTTAAGTCCTGGACCAAAGCTGGTTGTAACTCTCGGGTGGTTTTTCTACCATGGTCCGGGACCTTGTCCCTATCCCAAGTCCCGGACCAGCATGGATGTTCAATCTCGGTCTATTTAAATGGGGTGGTCCGGGACCTTTTCCATACCCCAAGTCCCGGACCAAGTGCAGGGTAATCTCACGGCATGATTTAAGGGGGTGGTCCGGGACCTTGTCCATGGACTAAGTCCCGGACCCTGTTGCAGTTTTGACAGATTTGCATTTTTCCAAATCTGTTACAACCTCATTCTTCCACCATTGTCTTTCCAATCTTTCCCACTTATAATCTACATGTTTTAACACTTAATTACCCTTCTTAATCACCTTAAACTAAGCACCAAGTGCACTCACCAATTCTAATTATTTTCACTCAAAAATTCACTTACACTTTCATAACTTGTTTTCTTGTTTTCTAATACTCTTGTAACAGATTTTGGTGTTGCCTCCCACCATTCAATACTTCATTCACTAATGCCATTACCAGCACCCAAATGACATTATCTTCACTGCTAACACACTCTACTTCTTGGTTTGGTTTTCAAACCATTAATCACTCACCTAACACTTCTTAAACCAACTAGTTTCTTCCTTATAATGAAACACTCAAGTCCATAATCTCCTAAACAAATTTTTACAGTACTTGGCTACTTTCTTAGCATTCTCCCCACAATTAAATCAGTTCACAACACTTCTTCACCCCTGTTTGGTTTAAACATCAAAACCACATCAAAATCCCACTTATTCACACATGTATGTTAGCTTAACTTCTAGGTTTATTTTTCACACTTAAACACATTAATACATTCTGTTTCAAACTACAATATTGCAGTACCAAGGACACACAAGCCCAAAGTTATTCATTCAATACCCACATCAATTTCGCAAAGAACTAAACCAATACAAGGTAAGCTCTTTACCTTGTTTCACTTTCAGTTTTCACTCCTCTTCTTCCTCTTTCTCTTGTTCTCTCTTTCTCTTCTTGTTTTCCACACCACACAAGGCTATTGATTGCCAACTACAATCACCGCCCATAACACACATTCAACAATCAATTTATTTTTCCTCCACAAAACCTAATATATATATTAAGTGCTAGTTTTCAAAGTTTAATCTAGATTTTACCTTAGAGAAACCAAATGGATGGCTTGGCAATCAATTGGAGAAGTTTTTCCAATACCCACAAAAACTCACCGTTCGACTGAAATGAGGGGAAATTTCCACGTGAGGGAAAAAGTCTCACAAATGGTAGAATAAGCTTGAAATGGTGTGCATACTTACTTATTTATACCTTAAGGCACTAAGGAAGGAGAAGAAGGGTTGGAATCACTCTTCAATCTTCAAAAGCTCCAACGTCAATGGAAATGAGAATGGAGGAATCGAAACTTTGTTGGGTGGAGATCGAAGCTCTCACCGAGACGAGTTCAACGGTACCAATTTCGTGTGAAGATTCGGTGGAGAAAGAGCTAGATAGAGTGAGGCAAGATGAGGGGGAGGTGCTGTTGGGTGTCGCGACTAAACAGAGGCAGAAGAAGAAGTTATACAAGGCTTGAGCAAATCGTGAATGAGGAATAGAAAGTGAGAAGGGGAGTACTTATTTTACTTTTTAACTTTATACTATTTACTTTACTTATTTATTTATTTGTCTTGTTATTACTTAATAGCTAGCAAGCTATTAATGGGTGTACACATTATAATTAAAACCGCCCACATTAATTAATAGCCCGGGTCGTTTTCGTCTTTTCAAATTAAACGCTGTTTCGTCTCCCGGTTTCATCACTATTCACTTACTTGGGTCCGTTTTTCCGGAATTTTCTCGCTTAATTAATTTTTGATGGTATTAAGCTCCCATTAATACTTAATTATAGTTATTTAATCAACTATAATTTTTTACGGGTCCGTTTGACCACTTAAAGTTGCTTTTTCGGGTTTTCTCGAAAAACGTGCTTAAAACTCCGTTAGCATTTTTAATCCATTATTTGGATCCGTTTCCTTCAGGAATTATTCCCACATAATAATTAGGCGTAATTAAGCCTTAGGAATCCATCTCGGACCCTAACGAGATCATATTTTCCCTTTATTCATTAATACGCGTTTTAGCGTTTTTCGCTTTTCAAGCGTTTTCTCTCTTCTTTTGGTTTTATTCTTTTTTACCAATACTTTCTAGGCACAATTAGGCCCTTAATAATTTATTACAGTAATTAAATCACCATTACTAGGTCCGGGGTATTAAAATCTACCCCCCTTAAGGAACTTTGTCCTCAAAGTGGTGAGTCTAATATGGTTAGTCCAAGGCATTCAATGCCAAGGTTATAGTACATGTATAACCCTACTGACTCCACAAGTCAGTCTCATTTCATACTACACATACCACACATATATCACAGCATGTATAGCAATCAAAAATACTCTTTGTATTCTCTCCATGGAATCGGTCCGAAGACAAGAAGGCACTACTGTCCTCGAATCCATATCGAGGAATATACTACTGATCCCTCAGGTACCGGTCACGTTGAACACTTACTCTTTCTGGTTCACGGCCGTTTCATGACAAATGGCACTTACTCTCTCTGGCCCACGGTCCCTTCGGTTCTGATCAAAACATTACACATATACATATCCTCAGGCACTCTGGTTGACTCTCCTCAACACAGGAACATCTCAGGGTACTCTCCCCGTCCCGTTGCCTTTGGAAAAATCACACACTGACACCGCCCCAACCGGTCACTTAGGACCGCCGCACGTACGGTGCAATGGTTTCAAAACAATACACGCCCACCGTTCTACCGGTCATCAAGACTTAAGGCCACAGCCATCGGCGGGTGATAGCGGTTTCAAAACTAGTTTTTGTTTCCATCTTCATACTTGAAGAAAATTATTTTTCAAAATCTGTTTGAAAATTCTTTTTTTAAAACATCACACAACTCCAAATCAAATTTATGGTAGCTGTATCTTTTCTTAGCGTGATTACTTGTGACCACTTATAGGGAGCTTCAGAATCATCCAACCCTGATGTGATCAGCATCAGTGTTGAACTATCCATCCACCCCAATTTGTGTTCGGTTTCCCTTGATCGCTAGCAGACCAAGTTCCACCTCCCACGTCAGTTTCAAACAATCAGATAGACAAACATTTTCGTTTTCTATCTTTTATTCTTTCTAGTCATATTCATAAAACAATCTGTTTCAATTTATCTTTATCATGGAACTTAAGTCATCCATTATTCTCTATTTGTTTCACTTACCTTGCCTAGGCATTCCATAATTGTGGCCTCATTAGTCAAATTATTACTCAACTTAAAACATACAACATACAACTCCAAAGGATGGAACTCACTCCATCAATCATTCTCAAATAAAATCACCTAGGGAACTCACTCCTCTTAGGTTACACATCGGTTTCATACCACTTCGTACTCATTATGTCTCATGTCTAATCTCACTAGACATATACTATAGGGATCTCATTCCCTAGGAGTCTCTCTACTCCTCTTTTCATATATATTACATACTCGTTACTTGCATCACTCATGCACAACAATCATTATTACACAATGAATGGGTACATATGTTTATGTAACATAAGTTCCAATCATCAAAACAATTTCTTTTGTGCTATGCACATAGTAGTTTACGCACCAACACGAAAAACATACTCTAAGCGGTTTCTCGCCCTACCCCCTTAAAAGGGGTTACGCCCGCGTAACCAACCATATGTTATCACTGAACATTGGTTTACTAATTCAAATATTATGAAGTGTTTTAACTTCAATGTGGTTAATTAACTCATAACCGGGTTCGGTTCTAGCCTATAAGGCTTCAATCAGGTTTTCCAGGTATACTTAACCTTGAATTACGGCCCACTAGTTTCAGCTACGTGACCTGATAACTAGAGCTTAACTCGCTCTTAGGTATTCTCCATGTATTTCAATCGTCGCTTGGTATCTCTTACCGTATGCGAATTCGATGAGTTATAGATTTTCTCTCCAGTTCTCTGGAAATCTATATTTTTTTGTATAACTCTGTATACTTTAGTGGTTATTCACTACCTTTTTCTGACTTATTGTCGGTTGAGGTCAAGCTGCTACTTAGCATGTAGTGCTTCCTCATTTGATAATGACTTCTGAATCATGTTTGTTTATTTATTTTTGTACAAGAATTCCTCATTCATACTACTCTGCCTTTTTCCACATATCGATCCTGGGCCTTGTGGGTTACTGCCCACGTTCTTTGTGCATCTTTGGCCAATGGCCGCACGGTTATTTCTCTAGATTCTCACTCAATAGGCTTCGTTGACATTTCTTAATTCCTGGCTCTCTCACTTGATCATTACCGCACAAGTGCAATACTAAAACACTCAGTCATACAGAGTGCAGAAGCATAAACCCTTGACAGTAAATCTCTCATGAGATAGGAATGATCATGTCTTCTTTACCACATTTTCTTCATCAGCTTCATATCACTAACCGAATATACTCTTACAATGGTCGCTTACTGCGTACCTTGTTCTTTCTCATTTTCATGGCATCCGCTACTACTTTAGCTTTCGCCCAGGTGTACTCGCCATTTACACTATGGCTTGCCATTCACTTGGCTCAATAATATACGCTATTCTTAAATCTCTCTGCGCGCTTGCGCACTGCTTACTCCGCAGTTCATACTGTACACATACAGTGTTCACTACTCATCCGATTACTCTATCGGTTTCCTTTGTACTGCTATCAAGGTTCCTCTTTACACACTACTATAGTTCATATGCTCCTTGGCAATATACACATGCTCAAGTTTTACTACACCGCTCTAGCGGTTTCACATTTCATGCCTACGTGGTAGCCTTTCTCTGGAGGATTCACGCAATTGCCGCTCCTAGGCCCCACAGTAACAAGTGGTATCCCCACTCTAAGTAGTGGTTCGTGCTCCACAATAACTCTTATGCCTTTATGCATATGTTTTACAACGTTTGGATCTACGTATTGTAGTTGGTTTTATCGGCTTACAAGCCACCTTGCCTCGAGTCATGCTCCATGCGGCTGTTTATATAGGTTTCTTCTTCTCCGTATGCCATTAAATGGTTAGGAGGTATTTCTGGGCTCTTTGATATGGTTGTCTCACCACTCTTCCGTACTTGGAAGGCCCTTTATACTAGGTATTAATTCATGCACTCTAGCAATTTAGGGTATCCCGTGTTACGTGGGATCCCTTCGGGTTTTACCCGAGTGTTTGACTTAACACTTGAGTTTTCAACACGATGGTTCGTTCAACTACTGTTGACTCCGGCACCCTTCACGGATTGCTCCTGGGTGTTACCGGGTTGCGCCATTACATCTGGCTTGAACTCATGGGTATGTTTAGTTACTTACTCCGCCTTGCGGTTATGTATATTTTGAACTATCCCAATTTGGGTTGCAATGTCTCCCATTATTGGGTAGACCATTGGTACTACTTTTACCTTCTTGGTCAGCTCTTCATTTTCTTCAGTGAAGTACACTGTAGGATTTATATCCCGTTAATCGAACATTAATATGTTCATTTTAGGCATTCGCCTTATTGTTTACGCTGGGTATTCATTCCAGTTACCGTTTATTCTTCATGCTTTCTGGGACATATCCAATGTCTATATTAATGCTCTGTGCTTCTCGCACTTTCGTCTCTTAGTCATCCTCTTGGAATGTGTTGTAGACTTCTTTCGCTTTATAAGCTTGTCTGCGTTCTTCGGTCATTCGAGGTGTCCAACTGTTGGTTTCAACTTATCTTATGGTCCGTAGTATGGAGTCGACTACTTCCCGTGTTCCGTACTCTAATGGTATACATAAATGGAGTATCTTATTGATACGTTACCACTTACCCGACTAACTCATAACTGGTTTGTCGGGCCCGCAAGCTCCTTCGGAGTGCGGTCGTTCCATGTCTCGTTTAGTACACCGTAGTGTCGGTCACACGCCTAAGTGAAGTATTCTGTTGCCAACTCCTCTTATATCGTCCTATGATAACTTACCGTGATTCTCGGTTTGGTTTTTAAAAAATTTAGGAGTTTTTTGGAAAATTCTCTGTTTGAAAGAAAAATTTGAGTTGAAAATAAAATCTCCACGGCATTTCAATGCCGGTTGCTTCTTACTAAGTCTGACTTCTTGCAGATAGGTATGTTCTTTATACAGTGGTCAGGCCTTTAGGCCTTTCCAAGGTTTCGTTTCAGAATTCTTAGGGTTTGTGGTGCTATATTGGCTTCTCTTGCCGTCTTGGTACTTGCTAAGTACTGGTCGCTTGTCAAAGCTCTTCTTAAAAGTTCCCGTTAATACTGCACTTGCCGTGGCAAGTGCGCGGTACAGGCAGTTTTAGGTTAACTCATACCGGTTACGGCATTGTTCACATTGTATTTTGTAGCCTTGTCGGCTCTTCCTTGATCCTTTAATTGGATAACTACTCCTTCGAGTTGCTTCTCATTCATCTAGACATGACTGTCAGTCATTTAGGTGCTTCTTCACTGTCGGAGTTCCTCAATTACTTTAATTCTATGCTTTACCTCGTTGCTCGTTCCCACGTCTTTACTGTGGTTACCAAGGTTTAACTTATTTAGGTACTACTTCTGTAGTCCTATTCGGGTATATCCCGTAGTTATGCTCGTAGCTGTCTAAGCTGTATCAGTTAAGTATTGCAACCTTTTTGGGTGTGGCAGGGTGGTGCATCTACCTTTGACTAGATTCTTAGTCAATACGTATACCATTGGTGGTATTAGTTAACTATGGCGGTCCGTAGACATGTGTCCCGGTTCTCGTTAGTTCTCATAAGTCCGTCTGGTCGCACGATTGGTGTATCCTTCTCACTGCTGCTCGACCAGCTGGGTTCTCGCGACTGCTAAGCATGTCGCCCCAGGCTGCCACAAATTCTGGTCTCCTTGGATTAGGATGTCTCGACCTTCCGTCATTGCATGCAGTTATTGTCATTTCAGCGGGATCCGTCTCCGGGATTTCCGGTTCTCGGGATCTACCTCATGACAGGTTCTGGTTCAGAATGAAATATTTAACCACTGCCAGATCGGGTTTCCCCGTCTCTTTGGCGTTCTTTCCCGAACTTTTAATATGGGGGGGGGGGGTTGTGGAGGGCGGGTTTGGTATTGTAGGTATTCAGATCATACTGGAAGTTCCTAACTAGCGCATCTCTCACGCTACCACTCAACCCATAGCCCTAAGTCTCTAATTCCTAACTCGGTATTTCCTAAGCTCGATATTTCCAGTCATCGAGCGATACTTCGCTCTGATACCATTTTTGTAACACCCCAACCGTTAAGCTCGTCATTACCTCATAATTGTCACCAATTACTCTTACTCACGCAGCGGAACTCTAATTACAACGAGGGGTGAAACAACGCCAATAGCCACCTATATGGCTAACCAGGCCTTCCTTACATACCGTAGCGGTCTGATGAACTGGAACAACCGAGTACACAACACCAATACAATACCGAAATCATTTCTTTACTATACCGTGTCTACAATAAATGGATGCCGGCAACATATTCGGTCTTACACCTCCTTCAATACATAAGTAATTAAAACTACTACCCAAGTAACCCACACCCCGTCCTACTCTCAACGGTAACATCTTCGGTGTACCTGTAAAATAAAAACATCGCCCCTAGGGGCTCAGCTTAACGCTGCATATGAAATTCGCATACCCCGGGCGCTAACCGGGGTACGCCGACCACTTAGTCGGATATACATGGAGCTCATTTTAGACAAACAACATGCATCATAGCAATACAATAAGTACATGTAATGCTCAAGGAATCTACATCCAATCATGGAACACAATTCCTAACTAACATAACAAGGTTGTTAGTTGTATCTGGTTACTCTTAGGCCTCGAGGGTTATACCTCTCTATGCCTTGTTTACTTATTCAATACACACCCATTCTCTGGGCTACTCGTACCATACTCACCCACACTCTCGGGTTACTTATTCTCTTTATCTCACCCATACTCTTGGGTTATTTATACTCATTATCTCACCCATACTCTTGGGTTATTTATACTCAAGCTCTTGTAGATTCTCGAGACGCTACAGGTCTCCTACGTCACGCTTGTTACTCTTAATACATACTTAGGCCAAAACTCATGGCTCTCTAGTATAGTCTTACTTCCCCGGTTTTGACCCTACTCTGGGTCTAGCATGGTGGGAAGGTTCAACTAGCTCACGGAACTCTCTCTTAGTTCCTATCTCTTTTACTTAGGTCCGACTACTCTCGGACTACCCTCGTTCCCATACACTCTCTCTCGGAGTTATAATAATATTATGTATATTAGTCTAGAAGCATCACTCTCGATGTTTCTAATGACTTGGGAACACTACTTTAGTTCGGTTAATCTTAGGTTTTAAGAGTTACCCATACATTTACTTTACTCATACTTTCGGTTACTTGCATATACCAGGTAAAATCCTCATATAGGAGGTCGACCATGTCTCAAGGGAGTTACTAATCCCTCAGGTCTCTTTTACCTTCTCCACTGGTTCACATCTTCGAACTATCTTAAATCCTCTTGAAGGAGGTTCACTTATCTTTCCACTCTCATTTGTTTCGTGGATTGTTTCAATGTGGTTTTCTAACCATCATCGGGTATTTACTCAACCCGTACTTCTCCTCACATTCTAGGGAGTTCATATGTTTACGTTATCATTATACTTTAACGGATAGTTTGTGTGTTTGCACGTCTTCGTTTTCATAAGCGTCGACCCAATCTATGGGTCTCTAGCCAAACGTTACTCACTACGAGTCGGTCCATTCACTATGTTAGACCACACCGGCATACAAGTATGTTAGCTCATTCAACATACAACAAGGCATACATAATCAAACAAGGGATTATTTTCATGCTTTAATCTTTATTAAGCCGGCACACAAACACACAAATCAACGTAACTCGGTTAGCACGCGGAGTATGAGAAAATCATACCTTTCACCAGGGTTTTTTTTTTTATTTTACTTTTACCGTGTCATCTCACCATGCTCGGGTCACACACGATCCTCTGATAACGTTTCAAACATTATTATTAATACTAAGCTCATACGGAACATAATTAAACGTTATTCCCGTATTACCCCGTTATCCCGTTATCTTGGTTTCACTCTTGTTAATTTGAGTTCTCTCTTCTCAAACACTTCTAACACTTTCTTACACTTCCCAGGGCCTTAACATATCTCCAAACAAGGCCTTAACATCTTATAACATCATTAACATTTAAACCCCCATCATTTCAACCCTTAAAAATGCTCTCTGTTGATTTTTGGGGGGTGGTCCGGGACTTGGTCCCTATCTTAAGTCCCGGACCAAAGCTGGTTGTAACTCTCGGGTGGTTTTTCTACCATGGTCCGGGACCTTGTCCCTATCCCAAGTCCCGGACCAGCATGGATGTTCAATCTCGGTCTATTTAAATGGGGTGGTCCGGGACCTTTTCCATACCCCAAGTCCCGGACCAAGTGCAGGGTAATCTCACGGCATGATTTAAGGGGGTGGTCCGGGACCTTGTCCATGGACTAAGTCCCGGACCCTGTTGCAGTTTTGACAGATTTGCATTTTTCCAAATCTGTTACAACCTCATTCTTCCACCATTGTCTTTCCAATCTTTCCCACTTATAATCTACATGTTTTAACACTTAATTACCCTTCTTAATCACCTTAAACTAAGCACCAAGTGCACTCACCAATTCTAATTATTTTCACTCAAAAATTCACTTACACTTTCATAACTTTTTTCTTGTTTTCTAATACTCTTGTAACAGATTTTGGTGTTGCCTCCCTGTGAGCCTCGATTTTAAACCCTATCCTATGTTGATTAAATTGATTCGGATCTGATCGGGTTTTAGGTCCACTTATAGCCTAAGATTAATAACTATGTCATGTAACAATAATTATTAAAACCTGAGCTAGCTCACTGGAACCTATTATGAGTCGCCACCTAATTTTAACCTAGACCAAATTAGGAAAGGAGAGTTCAGGTTCGGGGGCTTGGTATTCGACTTATTTAGGGTTCAATTACTTTCATTACCCCTCCTAGGTCGTTTTTCCTCTACTTGGTTTATTTACGGCTTATTACGAGTCGTTTTAACCTTAATGCGCGAGCTTCTGTTTTTTTTGTGTTTTTAGCATTTTTTGACAGAAAATTAAAATGGAAATTAAAACTACCTAAACTAGGGTTTCGGAGGCAGAATTAGGTCAAATTTTGTTTCCGTCCGTAGCCACGGACCTATTGTCCGAAGCCACGGACCCCAGTTAACCTATATAAAAGTAAAAGTCGAATTAAACAGAAAACAAAATTGCAAAGTCCGGGGCCACGGACAGGCTGTCCGTGGGCCCGGACATCATTAGAAAACCTAAATTTTGAATTTTTAAAATCCCGCCGCCGTCCGTGGGTGTCCGTGGATACGGACAACCCGTCCGTAGTCCCGGACCACAGGTCCGAGGTCACGGACCACCCACGGACAGGGGTTTTCCGAAGGTTCCCGAGGGTGTTTTGAGCTCAAATTTTATGGGAGTGTAGCCTGAAAGATTTATAAGACGTTAGTGATTGAAAGTTCTCAATTTGAATTCGAATTATGCACGAAACTTGGTAAACAAGTTATTGGACAGAAGCTTGAATAAACAGCAATGCAGAAGCTTACGAAGGTTAGTTTGAGCCCAAATTTCGAGGCAAGACAGATAATACCGTGGAGAATTAGGGAAGCTGAGTTTCTACCTGTTTTACCTTCGGATTCACAACGTTTCTTCACACCGGGATTCGTCGAGTGCTCCGTTGATGGCAGACCCGAAAGGACTTCGAACCAAGCTTCTGGTTGTTGGTTGTTCTTGCTGTTCTACACGTTTTGGTGGTGTTTTTGTAGGGTTTTGATGATTATTGGTGCTTTGGGAATTGGAAAACGTGTTTAGATGGTGATTTCGGGGGATTTTCGGTATGATTTGGGTGGCCGGGTGTTGGAAAACGTGAGAGGGAGAGAGGAGACTGTGTTTTCTGACTCTCTAGGGTTCTTGAGCATATGAAGTTCTGATTTTATCCAAAAACCTATCCCCTTATATAGACTTTCTTAAAGATAAAGAAAATCTAGTAAAAGTAAGATTTTTTGATATTTTAATTAAGTGACTTCCCCAATGAATTTTGCTGTGAGATTTTAACCACATGTCAAGGATGGATATTATGAATTTTCTGAGGTGGAACCGAATTTTTTGAATATTGGAATATTTTTAAATTGAATTTCTCGTCAGATTCAGTCAGAAATTGCTAGAAAATTATTGGAAATTCGAAAAATCAAAATTCCAACGCCATTATGCTTAAAATGTCATCCTCTATCATGGGTTAAAATATCAAAGCGTTTCAAGCTGATTTGGGCATCCTTTGGAGGAGAGAGAAAGCTTACAAGAGGTCTTAGGAGCCTTTAAAGATTACCAAACCGCCCCTGAAAGTGACGAAGCTGCTCCCCATGCCATGGATCGCGCCAATCGAGCCGGGATCCCTTACTGCTTGATTAAAATGCCTCTCACAACACCAGTACCTCGTAGACCCTAACCAGGGGGTCAAAAAATTTGGGTATAACAGATTGCCCCCCGTCAACTAGACTTTGTAATGAAAGTGAGAAGGCTAGTTGATGCCTGAGTGATAACCCAAATTTCAAATGTTTCCAAGACCCTGCATGTTACCAAAAAAAACTGATAAATTGTGTCGAGCTATTCTAAGGCGCTGACTACCTACAATGATGATATGATGTCAAACTATTCTAAGGCGTCATCTACCTATGACGAATGAGATAATGTCAAGCTATTCTAAGGCGTTGACTACCTATGAAGTAATGAGATGATGTCAAGCTATTCTAAGGCGTTGACTACCTATGAAGACGAAGTAATGTCAAGAGATTCTAAGGCGTTGACAACCTAAAAGACGAAGTAATGTCAAGCGATTCTAAGGCGTTGACAACCTAAAAGACGAAGTAATGTCAAGCGATTCTAAGGCGTTGACAACCTAAAAGACGAAGTAATGTCAAGCGATTCTAAGGCGTTGACAACCTAAAAGACGATGTAATGTCAAGCGATTCTAAGGCGTTGACAACCTAAAAGACGAAGTAATGTCAAGCGATTCTAAGGTGTTGACAACCTAAAAGACGATGTAATGTCAAGCGATTCTAAGGCGTTGACAACCTAAAAGACGATGTAATGTGTAGATGCAAGAATGTTGATGATGCTCGGATGCTTCTGGGGACCGAAACCCGTGCCAATGCTCCTGGCTGGACCCAATGTGGACTTATTGCCATCGCCCCCCAAGCCGGTGTGCAAGGATAACTCCTGGTAAAAACCTTGGGGACTTATTGCCTTTGCCCACCATTCGTTGATCCCGAAAATAAGTTGACATTGCAAAAGGAGGATTTATTGCCATCACCTCGCCAACTTTTCTGTCGCCAGGTCTTGTGACGCGCCTGGATAAGCAGATGGATGATATGAAGATGATGCAAATGAAAGTGATGCAAATGTAGATGATGAAAATGATGCAACTGAAAGTGATGCAAATGTAGATGACGAAAATGATGAAAGTGATATGGATGATATGAAAATGACGTTCGGATGCTTCTGGGGACCGAAACCCGTTCCAATGCTCCTTGTTGGTATACTATGGGGACTTATTGCCTCTGCCCACCAACTGGGGTGCGGGGATAACTTCTAGATTACCAAGGGGACTTATTGCCACTGCCCACTAGTTGTTTCTCCCAAGAAGTTGACATGAAGATGGGGACTTATTGCCTCTGCCCCGCCAACTTAGATCACGCTCTGTCTCGTACTTGTCTCGCACTGAAGATGATACTAGGTCTCGTACTGGTCTCGCACTGGATGATGATAGGTATCGCACTGATGAAGATGATGGGTCCCGCACTGACGAAATTGATGGTCTCGCACTGATGAAGATGCTTGGTCTCGCATTGAAGTCTCGTACTAAATGGATGAAGAAAAAACTGGATTCCGCACTGATTCTGGGTCGCGCACTGAATGAAGATGTCTTGTACTAAAGTCTCGAAAATGATGGGTCTCGCACTGATGAAGATGGTGGGTCTCGTACTGAATGAGGAAACTGTAGGGCCTCGCACTATTTTGGGTCTCGAACTAAAATGAGTTAGGAGGATAATGGTCTCGTGCAAATGATGAAAACTGATTACTGGAGTGCCAAACATGGCAATGATGATAAGATGTATGCAATCAAAATATATGAAAGATACTCGTTCAAAACAGGAAACTGTTGGAAAAGGTGCCGAACTTGGCAATGCTTAAGAAAAACCCTGCTGAAAAAGGAAAGTGAAATGATCATTTCTTGACTAAAAATTTCAAATCTGCAATTTGCTTCTTGAAAAATGAACATGCCATTGGTGGAAGTGTGTGGTGTTTGTTGTGGTGCTAAAGGCTTTTGCCGGTGTTCCAGATTTGTGATAGACCAGGGATTGGGTTGTGATTTATGATGGGCTTGAGAGTGTGTGTGTGGTGGTAAGGGCTTATGTGTGTCTGTGGTGGGATGGTGGTGCTCAAGCTTTGGGTTTCAATTGGTGTTGACATGGCGATTGTTGGAACCAACAATTGCCCCCAGTATTTTTCCTTAGGACAATCCGAGCTAGAGTTCATGGCAATCGATCGGAACGATCGATTGCCCCCAGTATTTTCTTTGATTAAACGTGCGAACAAGTCTCATCCTCACAGGGTTGAGGCTTATTCTTTGATGTGGTGCTTCCTAACCTACACTCGATGTGGTTGGTGTTTGCCCTCATTCCTCGCTCATGGTCATAACTTCTAAACCATTGAATTCGATATTTGATGGATTTACGCATTTGATCTATTACTTTCACGTGATTGGACACACAACTATCAAGTCGGAAGTCTTTAAAGCTTATAACGTGGCCATAGGGTGTGATGAAAGACGACGGGATCATGGAGGGATATTTGAGGTATGTGGAGCTTAAATGGGTGACCAAAGCTGCAACTTGCGTCTTCTCTCGGATTCATCTTTATTGTCTTGAAGTTGTCTGGCTGCTTCATGTTGACGTTGTTTTCGAGCTTCTGGACCTGGACTTTTGGAGTTGTCCTTTACACCACTTCTCTCTTTTGTCATTTGGACTTCTTCGAGGCGCTTCGGGGTTTGCCTTTTTTTTTATCCTTTCTTGACTTTGCCTTCGGGTTCTTGTGTTTCCCGGTTTTGGGCTTCGAGAGCTGTTTTGATGTGAGCTCTTTGGATCCTGTGTCACTCTGGACCATTTGCGGATCACTTTGTCATGCTGACAGCGGCGTTGCTTCTTTGGACTGACGAGAACGTTATCTGAGAGCCAGACTCCTCGCGTCCTTTGGTCACCGGGTCGGACATTCATCGTTGGCTGGGTTATTTTGTGGAGTTCATAATATCGAAAAGGAATATATGAAAGGCTCAGCGGGGTGCCTAGGGTTTAATGTCAGGGTTCACAAGCTTTTGGCTACGTGGTGTTGTACCTAGGTGCTTCGTCATTCTTGATAGTTTGTATCCGCTCTTTGTTACTTTTCGCAGGTCTAAGAGTAAATTTACAAATTATCTCCTTCGGTCGGAGTTATGCCGTTTATTTTACCTTTGAATGTGGTCTCACCGGAGTCGTGTAAAAATGACACGCTCGTTCACTCGTGGTTTTTCCGCTCAAGACACTCTCGTGAATTTCACTCAGAGACTAGTTCACACGCTTAAAAGAAAGATTAAAGATGATGATCCTGAACTCAGATTGCCCCCAGCATTGACCTGGGGTTTATGACAACACTTAAACGGATGTGGATTTGGAACCGCTTCGTGGGTTATTTGGATATTATGTGGTGAGTTGTGGTGTTTGGTTAGCCATGTTCGAATTTTTAGAAACAAGAGACAAGTCGTTCCATTGCATAGTCAGAAAATGATTACTTCGTGATCCTTGAAAGACGTGAGTGCTCTTTTTTTAAAAAAAAGTTTTTTTCGAATAAATGAATGATGCCTTGTACCAAATTATGAAACATGAACTATGTTTTATTCAACAAAAAGAATAATGTTGGAAATTACAAACTCAGGAAAACTACTGAAAACGATTCAAGGGGACTAACTACTACAAAAGTTGAAAGACAACTAATCAAGAAAAGAAATGCATTTTATGAGAAAAACACTAAAAAACAACATTTCTGATGATGCCTGGGCACGCGTGCCCTACGCTCCCCACCATGTTCTTAGAATTGGAGCCCTTGGTCAATCAGATCCTGGATTCTGTGTTGTAGGGCTCTACAGTGGTCAGTGTCGTGACCGGGCAGCTGATGAAAGTGACAAAATTGATTAAGATCCTTCCCCAAATGAGTAGTTCCTGGCCTCAGGGTGAGCGGTTGCATCGGATATCTTCCTCGAAGCTCCTCAAGTGCTTGTCTTGGTGTTCGGCCGATGTCTGTAAACTCTCTCTGTCGAGAACTCCGTCGGGAGGGTTCTACTGTCCCAACGCTCCAACCAGGTCCTCTTGACTGTCGATCACTGCCCTCCTCATGTTGCCTGGTTCTCTTACGGGTGCAGCTTTGGATGCAAGTTGCTGCTCCTGGTTGTCTGATCACTTTCCTAAGTTCTGTAGCAATTTCTTTGACATTCTCCTCCGATCCTCGGACCCTAATGGAGCCAACTTCAATGCAATCATAAAGGGTTTGAGAAGCCTGTCCACTAACTCATCCCGAGCTTGACGTTCGGACTCGAGGGAAAGAGCCTTTGCTTTCAACTCTTCGATAACAGCAATGTAGTTTGATTCCACGGCGTCCATGGCAGCACTATGCCTCTGCTCCATGGCTTCAATGGTGGCCATGTGCTTCTGTTCCAAAATTGCGAGCTGGGCTTCCATGTCGATTGGACCGCACTTAGGACTTGAGTCTACCTGTGTTCAAGGTGTCCATTATTAGCTAACAAAAGGAAGTGGGCTGAAAGATACTAAGGTGAGAATGACGCTTCACGAGATAGATCAAAACAGACTTAGGCTGAAAGCGAGTGGGCCAGGATACCTAGAGAATGAGGTGTTTGGGCTGGAGTATCTCTCAGACTATGTACTGGAATTTGGACTGAAATGTAAACAGATGGCTTTGATTGGCCCTGAGAGATAACACCTAGATCTAGGGTTTTGGACCAGGGCCCGAAATAGAAGTCTACCTAGACTAGAATGAGCCCTTGGGCCGGAATGTGTTTGGGCCTGGAGTAAAGCACATGGGCTGGAATGGTCCCTAAATCACAAATGGGCCTAACTTTCTTTGGGCCAGAGAAGATGGTTGCTAAGCAGAAAAATTTTATTTTCAGAACTTGTGGGTTATTTCAAGTTCAGGTGGATTTCTTTTTTTTGGGCCTAGAACTAATTGGATAATTCAAATTGGGCCAGAAGAGAAATCACCTAAGTCTAAGCTTTTGGGCCGAAGCCCGAATGACTCACATATTAAACCAAACAGGACCTCTAGGCCGCAAACAAGCAGAGCCGCCAATTCGGGTTGGGCTAGGTTGATGTAGGAGAAGTTCCTATCAATCTCTAGGCTGGGTAGTGGGCCGATCTTACAAGCAAACAAGGCCCACACAAATTCAACATGTCCTCACTTGGCGTTTAAATCAAACTGGGTATGGATCGATCCGGAGAGGTGCTTGGGGCATGGGCCCAGGTCACCTCAAAGGAATAGGGCTTGCACGCTATTCTCTTTGGGCTTCCCCACTTTTTTCACATCACCTGAAGGTGTGCGTCTGCGGCCGGGTCTTTGACTGACCAAACAATGGGCTAGGTAAGGACACTGCCAGGAAAACGCTTGGGGCTAAGGCCCAGGTATTAAGGGGATGTGGTTAGACGACATCCTCCTCTTTTCCCCCGCTTATTCACATCACCTAAAAGGTGTGAGTCCATGACAGGGGACCCTCAAACGGGTCCCGGGATGAAATCAGTTAGGTGGACCCTCGCTCTCATATGATGCAGGGGTGCAAAAATTTAAAGTGCGCACGAAAGTAAACAAAAGTAACAAAGCCATAAATAAACAATTTTTCAAGTTAAGCCCTCTTTCTTAAAATTAACAAGTTAAAATTAAGAATTTATCCCCAGCAGAGTCGCCAGTCTGTGAGCCTCGATTTTAAACCATATCCTATGTTGATTAAATTGATTCGGATCTGATCGGGTTTTAGGTCCACTTATAGCCTAAGATTAATAACTATGTCATGTAACAATAATTATTAAAACCTGAGCTAGCTCACTGGAACCTATTATGAGTCGCCACCTAATTTTAACCTAGACCAAATTAGGAAGAGTTCGGGTTCGGGGGCTTGGGTTGGTTGGTCGACTTATTTAGGGTTCAATTACTTTCATTACCCCTCCTAGGTCGTTTTTCCTCTACTTGGTTTATTTACGGCTTATTACGAGTCATTTTAACCTTAATGCGCGAGCTTCTGTTTTTTTTGTGTTTTTAGCATTTTTTGACAGAAAATTAAAATGGAAATTAAAACTACCTAAACTAGGGTTTCAGAGGCAGAATTAGGTCAAATTTTGTTTCCGTCCGTAGCCACGGACCTATTGTCCGAAGCCACGGACCCCAGTTAACCTATATAAAAGTAAAAGTCGAATTAAACAGAAAACAAAAAATTGCAAAGTCCGGGGCCACGGACAGGCTGTCCGTGGGCCCGGACATCATTAGAAAAACCTAAATTTTGAATTTTTAAAATCCCGCCGCCGTCCGTGGGTGTCCGTGGCTACGGACAACCCGTCCGTAGTCCCGGACCACAGGTCCGAGGTCACGGACCACCCACGGACAGGGGTTTTCCGAAGGTTCCCGAGGGTGTTTTGAGCTCAAATTTTATGGGAGTGTAGCCTGAAAGATTTATAAGACGTTAGTGATTGAAAGTTCTCAATTTGAATTCGAATTATGCACGAAACTTGGTAAACAAGTTATTGGACAGAAGCTTGAATAAACAGCAATGCAGAAGCTTACGAAGGTTAGTTTGAGCCCAAATTTCGAGGCAAGACAGATAATACCGTGGAGAATTAGGGAAGCTGAGTTTCTACCTGTTTTACCTTCGGATTCACAACGTTTCTTCACACCGGGATTCGTCGAGTGCTCCGTTGATGGCAGACCCGAAAGGACTTCGAACCAAGCTTCTGGTTGTTGGTTGTTCTTGCTGTTCTACACGTTTTGGTGGTGTTTTTGTAGGGTTTTGATGATTATTGGTGCTTTGGGAATTGGAAAACGTGTTTAGATGGTGATTTCGGGGGATTTTCGGTATGATTTGGGTGGCCGGGTGTTGGAAAACGTGAGAGGGAGAGAGGAGACTGTGTTTTCTGACTCTCTAGGGTTCTTGAGCATATGAAGTTCTGATTTTATCCAAAACCTATCCCCTTATATAGACTTTCTTAAAGATAAAGAAAATCTAGTAAAAGTAAGATTTTTTGATATTTTAATTAAGTGACTTCCCCAATGAATTTTGCTGTGAGATTTTAACCACATGTCAAGGATGGATATTATGAATTTTCTGAGGTGGAACCGAATTTTTGAATATTGGAATTTTTAAATTGAATTTCTCGTCAGATTCAGTCAGAAATTTCTAGAAAATTATTGGAAATTCGAAAAATCAAAATTCCAACGCCATTATGCTTAAAATGTCATCCTCTATCGTGGGTTAAAATATCAAAGCGTTTCAAGCTGATTTGGGCATCCTTTGGAGGAGAGAGAAAGCTTACAAGAGGTCTTAGGAGCCTTTAAAGATTACCAAAACGCCCCTGAAAGTGACGAAGCTGCTCCCCATGCCATGGATCGCGCCAATCGAGCCGGGATCCCTTACTGCTTGATTAAAATGCCTCTCACAACACCAGTACCTCGTAGACCCTAACCAGGGGTCAAAAAGTTTGGGTATAACACTCCCCCCATTCAATACTTCATTCACTAATGCCATTACCACACCCAAATGACATTATCTTCACTGCTAACACTCTACTTCTTGGTTTGGTTTTCAAACCATTAATCACTCACCTAACACTTCTTAAACCAACTAGTTTCTTCCTTATAATGAAACACTCAAGTCCATAATCTCCTAAACAAATTTTGACAGCACTTGGCTACTTTCTTAGCATTCTCCCCACAATTAAATCAGTTCACAACACTTCTTCACCCCTGTTTGGTTTAAACATCAAAACCACATCAAAATCCCACTTATTCACACATGTATGTTAGCTTAACTTCTAGGTTTATTTTTTCACACTTAAACACATTAATACATTCTGTTTCAAACTACAATATTGCGTACCAAGGACACACAAGCCCAAAGTTATTCATTCAATACCCACATCAATTTCGCAAAGAACTAAACCAATACAAGGTAAGCTCTTTACCTTGTTTCACTTTCAGTTTTCACTCCTCTTCTTCCTCTTTCTCTTTTTCTCTCTTTCTCTTCTTCTTGTTTTCCACACCACACAAGGCTATTGATTGCCAACTACAATCACCGCCCATAACACACATTCAATAATCAATTTATTTTTCCTCCACAAAACCTAATATTATATTAAGTGCTAGTTTTCAAAGTTTAATCTAGATTTTACCTTAGAGAAACCAAATGGATGGCTTGGCAATCAATTGGAGAAGTTTTTCCAATACCCACAAAAACTCACCGTTCGACTGAAATGAGGGGAAATTTCCACGTGAGGGAAAAAGTCTCACAAATGGTAGAATAAGCTTGAAAGGGTGTACATACTTACTTATTTATACCTTAAGGCACTAAGGAAGGAGAAGAAGGGTTGGAATCACTCTTCAATCTTCAAAAGCTCCAACGTCAATGGAAATGAGAATGGAGGAATCGAAACTTTGTTGGGTGGAGATCGAAGCTCTCACCGAGACGAGTTCAACGGTACCAATTTCGTGTGATTCGGTGGAGAAATGAGCTAGATAGAGGGGAGGCAAGATGAGGGTGAGGTGCTGTTGGTGTCGCGACTAACAGAGGAAGAAGAAGAAGTTACAAGGCCTGGAGCAAATCGTGAATGAGGAATAGAAAGTGAGAAGGTGAGTACTTATTTTACTTTTTAACTTTATACTATTTACTTTACTTATTTATTTATTTGTCTTGTTATTACTTAATAGCTAGCAAGCTATTAATGGGTGTACACATTATAATTAAAACCGGCCCACATTAATTAATAGCCCGGGTCGTTTTTCGTCTTTTCGAATTAAACGCGTTTCGTCTCCCGGTTTCGTCACTATTCACTTACTGGGTCCGTTTTCCGGAATTTTCTCGCTTAATTAATTTTAATGGTTATTAAGCTCCCATTAATACTTAATTATAGTTATTTAATCAACTATAATTTTTACGGGTCCGTTTGACCACTTAAAGTTGCGTTTTTTGGGTTTTCTCGAAAAACGTGCTTAAAACTCCGTTAGCATTTTAATCCATTATTTGGATCCGTTTCCTTCGGGAATTATTCCCACATAATAATTAGGCGTAATTAAGCCTTAGGAATCCATCTCGGACCCTAACGAGATCATATTTTCCCTTTATTCATTTAATACGCGTTTTAAGCGTTTTTCGCTTTTCAAGCGTTTTCTCTCTTCTTTGGTTTTATTCTTTTTACCAATACTTTCTAGGCACAATTAGGCCCTTAATAATTTATTACAGTAATTAAATCACCATTACTAGGTCTGGGGTATTAAACCATTCCACATTATGCCATACATCATTACCATTCACAATACACATTACACATACATCATCCATCATACAAGTACATTCATACACTACACATTACACATACATACACATACCAAATTCACTTACACTACAGGTGTCATACAAAGTTTATTACAATACCTACACACTAAGCAATGCTTACCCCGAAGCAATGCAAAAGCAAAAGGGCTCTACCCCCCTTAAAAAGGGGTACGACCCGTACCCGTATTGCTAAACGCTAGACTATCTAGTCTATGAACAGCTGTGGGTACTTAGCCTTCATGGAATCTTCCAACTCCCATGTCGCTTCTTCGACATCATGGTTTGACCATAGGACCTTCACCATTCGTATAGACTTATGGCGAGTGTCTCTGGTCTTCCTATCCAGGATTCTCACTGGGGTTTCAACATATCGCATAGTCGGCTCGATGGATAAATGCTCGGGCTCTAACACATGAGAAGGATCAGCAATATACTTCTTGAGTTGTGACACATGAAATACATCATGGACACGCCCCAAGTCCTCAGGTAGTGCTAACCTGTTGGCTACGGATCCAACTCTTTCGGTGATAGTGTACGGCCCTACAAACTTTGGGCTTAGCTTGCCCTTCTGACCAAAACGGAAGACACCCTTCATAGGTGAAACTCGCAAGAACACTTGGTCGCCCACGGTGAACTCAAGGTCGCGTCGTCTCACATCCGCATAGGATTTCTATCTATCTTGGGCTGCCTTCATGTTAGCTCGGATTTGTTGCACTTCAGCTTGCACTTGCTCAAGATACTCCGGTCCTATTATGACCGCTTCACTTGACTCATCCCAACACAAGGGTGTACAGCAAGGTCTACCGTATAGAGCTTGGAAAGGCGACATCTTAATCGAGGCGTGATAACTATTATTATACGTGAACTCGATAAGATGAAGCTTATCTAACCAACTCCCCTGAAAGTCCAAGGCACATGCCCGAAGCATGTCCTCCAGTGTTTGGATGGTCCTTTCTGTCTGACCGTCGGTCTGAGGATGGAAGGCGGTACTCAACTTCAATTCTGCACCCAACGCTTCCCTTGTAGCTCTCCAGTATCTCGAAAGAAATCTGGTGTCGCGGTCAGATACTATAGTCTTTGGGACTCCGTGGTGTCTGATAATCTCCTTATCGAATAGCTCAGCTAGCTTTACTACCTTCCAGGTGTCCTTCATCGGTATGAATCTGGCAACCTTGGTAAGGCGATCTACTACAACCCAGATCATGTTGAGTCCTCCCCTAGCAGGTGGGAGTCCTACAACAAAATCCATGGAAATATCATGAAATTTCCACTCCGGAACTGGCATAGATTGTACCATTCCGCCCGGTCTACGGTGTTCAAATTTTACCTTCTGGCATGTCAAGCATCTCAATACAATTCCGTTACATCTGACTTCATTCCAGACCACCAGAAGTACCTCTTCATGTCTTTGTACATCTTTGAGGCTCCCGGATGGACTGACAATGTGGAACAGTGTGACTCTCACAGGATGCGATCCCTTAGCTCAGCATTGCTTCGGGGGACGCATAGCCTGCCATTCAACCGAATCAAACCATCTTCATGTAGCTTGAAGTCATACTTCTTCTTCTCAAATGTACCATTCTCGATCTTGTGTCTGATTTCGGTTAGGTAAGGGTCGCTCAACTGAGCGTCTCGCACCTCGTCTACCAAGCTAGAAGAAGCGAGTAGCGAATGGAGCGAGTGTGCTCGACGGCTCAGGGCGTCGGCTATGATGTTTGCCTTCCCTTCCTTATACTGCAAGTTGATGTCATAGTCTGAAAGAAATTCCATCCATCTTCTCCATCTCAAATTCAGCTCCTTCTGCGTGAATACATACTGTAAGCTCTTATGGTCGGAGTAGATGGTGATGCTTACCCCATAGAGATAGTGTCGCCATATCTTCAAGGCGAAGACAATGGCTCCTAACTCTAAGTCGTGAGTCGGGTAATTCTCCTCATGCTTTTTCAGCTGGCGAGAGGCATAAGCAACAACCTTGCCATGCTGCATGAGTACGCATCCCATTCCTTTGCCTGATGCATCACAGTACACCTCAAATCCCTCTGTGCCCTCTGGAAGAGTAAGGACGGGCGCTGAGGTCAATCAGTCTTTCAGTTTCTGAAATGATAGCTCGTACTCGTGTGTCCATACAAACGGTGCATCTTTCTTCATCAGTGTAGTCATGGGCTTAGCGACTTTCGAGAAGTCCCTTACAAATCTCCGGTAGTAACCGGCTAGACCAAGAAAGCTCCTAATGTCGGTAACAGTCTTGGGTCTAGGCCATGATCGTACAGCTTCTATCTTAGAAGGGTCAACCGAGATACCTGCGCTCGAGATGACATGTCCAAGGAATGATACCTGATCAAGCCAAAACTCGCATTTGGAGAACTTCGCATATAGCTGGTTCTCGCGCAGTGTCTCAAGCACTTTCTCAAGTGGGTTTTGTGTTCCTCTGGTGATTTGGAATATACAAGGATGTCGTTGATGAAGACCACAACCGAAGTGTCCAACTGCTCACTGAATAGTCGATTCATAAGATCCATGAATTTTGCCGGTGCGTTTGACAAACCGAATGGCATCACTGTGAATTCATAGTGGCCATATCTGGTACGGAATGCCGTTTTCTCGATGTCTTGCTCTTTGATTGCAATCTGATGATACCCTGAACGGAGGTCGATCTTGGAGAAGACTGAGGCTCCTTTCAACTGGTCGAATAGGTCGTCGATACGCGGTAGTGGGTATTTATTTTTGATTGTGACCGCATTCAGCTCGCGGTAGTCAATGCATAGTCGGAGACTACCGTCCTTCTTCTTCACGAAGAGAACCGGTGCTCCCCAGGGATACGCTCGGGCGTATAAACCCTTTGTCTAGAAGGTCTCTTAACTGCTCTTTAATTCGGTCATTTCTACAGGTGCCATACGGTACGGTGCCCTAGCAATGGGACCGGTACCTGGCAATAGATCAATCTCAAATTCCACTGCTCTCGGTGGTGGCATGCCGGGTAGCTCCTTAGGGAATACATCGGGAAACTCGGTGTAACACCCCATCCAAAGCCTATCGTGGTTATCGCAAACTGAACACTTAATCGAACAATACGTCGCAGCGGAAATAAATGACACCTGGACCTTGCCACGGTCTGATCGTTAGAATATACCGGCCTTAACGTTTACAATACTTATCCAAATACTTGTCCAACTCAAAACATCACCATTCACAATACCACAACCAACCGAGTACAAGTATCTTAACATAATCTCAAACTTACATCAGTTTAATATAAACAGTCGGGTGCACAGGCGCAACCCGAACTCAAATAAACATCCCACCCTAAGTCTAACCGCTCCTACTCTCGTAGTGCGTCCTCATGGTCTCTTACCTGCAAGTGTAAAAAATAGCCCCCGAGGGGGTCAGCACGAATGCTGGTACACCCTCTCATGGCCCCCAAGCTAACGGGCGGGCTACGACGACTAATTGTCGATAGCATGGAAATTGATTACATACACAAGCATAATATGAAGTGCAATAACAATAACCACAGATGAACATATATAGTTCACAAACGATGAACGACTCAAGTGTTCCCTTATCAAGTGGGTTAGTAACCCCCTCCTTAGTCCTCATTTCCTTAATCTCAGTACCTTACCTTAATCTCAATCTTAATCTCAACTTAATCTCAATTTACAAACCTTTCGTGGAAGGGATTGGTTGTAGCTTAATTCGAACCTGGGATTTAGGTGATCCCACCGCACCATCTTAATGCCACCTACTCTGGACGGGAGTCCAGCGTAGCTGAGCCGGCAACCGGCCCTAGGCTACAAGTCCGAAGACAAGTCCTTAAGCGGAGGGCGGATCTGATTCAGATACCGTCCCCCTTTTTCCTTAGCATGCATGACCGGAGATCGGTCCCGGGTTTACTCACTCAAGTTCTAGTTAGTCAACATCTTAATCACCATGTGCTAGCTAAGCCCTAACGGGCATTAACCAACAACCACCAAACTTAACTCTTATTCTTAACTCAGTAAGTACTAAACTTGGTTAGTAACAATCTCAAGTCTCGCGGGTTAGTGTAAAGATAACACAAACACAACGAGAACAAATATAACCGGTTGCATGCTTTATCTTGTTTTAGTCATAGCAATTAAACAGATAGCACACAAGCCGAGGGACACCTCGTTAGCAAGCAGGTCACAAGAAAGATTGTACCGTTCACCGTCGACGATTGTTTGGTTTGTCTCCTCCCAAGTCCCAATTCACAAAGCCTAAAACATTGATTCAGTTTTCGGTTACTATTCAATCCAACTAAATAGAATTACTTAACCTTCCTAGACATCAACTTTTACCCTTTGTTTTTCACAAAGCCCTATAGTTTTTTTTTTAACTTGACTCCTAAGTGCATCATTTCCTCATTATTTATTACACTTACTCTCCCACTTAATGACCATCACACCCACCAAACAAGTCCTTTAACAATCCCATAACATCCATACTTAATTATCCCCATCATTTCCTAACCTTAAACAAGGTTTTTGGTCCATACAGTGGCCTGTCCGAACTTGTGTCCGGACTTCCCAAGTTCGGACACGAGTCGAGACTCAAAACTGAAAACAGACGCCTGTCCGAACTTGTGTCCGGACTTCGGAAGTTCGGACATGGGTCGAGGAAAATTCAAAGTAGAAGCAGACACGTCCGAACTTGTGTCTGGACTTCCAAAGGTCGGACACAAGTCGAGACTCTGAAAATTTCCACGCAACAGGGCTTGTCCGAACGTCCATGTCCGGACGGATGTTCGGACAAGGCAAAACACTCATTTTCTAAGCCTTCAAACACTTAACCAATTTTCACCAAACTTCTCCTAAACCTTCATAATGTCTTCTAACTACATTTGTCACATTTACATCCTCATACAACATCCCACAAAACTCATTTTCCATCTCCTTAAACACTTACTCACTTCATACCAAAATTCCTACACTTATGATATTTTCTCCTTGGTTTTCTAAGTGGTGTTTCATACCTATGATAGCCACTATGCCAATAATGTTCCCTCACTACTACAACATCATCTCCCAAGCATCTTTTCTTGCACTTTCCAAGGTTTTCCTTAAATTCTAAACCCTAGTTTCTCCCTAAACCACCTAAAAGTTTTATGCTCTTTTACTTCAAACTTACTAAAGTTTTCTAGCTTCTTTTATCAACATTTACCTAAGTCCTAAATACCCAAGTACATATTTTTTGATTCCTAAATCCTTCATGGTGATACCTAGGTCATTATAAGTCATTAAAACACCTTAATCTCCCCTTTTTCATCAAGACAACCTCTAGAACTTCCTAGTACTTCCTTAGTCATTAAATTCCCTTGGAACATCTCAAACACTTAAGTTCTCCTTTAAATTTTTGCCATAGGTTCTCTAGTACTTAATACATCCTAACACTTGGTTTTTCTACATCAAACAACCAACATCACTCAAATTCCTAACACAACACCTTAACACACAATTTACACTAAAACTTCACCACATCATCTTATATTGCTTAAACTCAAAATGCTTGGCATTTAGGCCCTAAATGACAATAATCTTAACCACTGAATTTCCACATATATTTGCCTTCAACCTGCGAATACACTCAACAAGGCTCCCATTGAAATAAAATGCTTCTTGTAATTCATCTCCACATTGTTTTAACTATCTCTTCTTCTCATTTGCTCTTTAGTCAAAAGTTCACAAGTATAGTCATTGTTTCTTCTAGGTTTTATAACACCTTCCCAATATAAACTCTACACTAAACTCATCATATACCTAAATCCCATTCCCTTAAACAACAAGACATCTTAAGGTAAGTAATTTACCTTGTCTTTTACAAGCTTAAAAAGCTTTCTTCCTTAGGTTTTTCTTTGTTCGATCTCGGTCACCAATGTGTATCTCCTTGCCAATGTTCTAACCAATATCCATGACTCAAATGAGTACTAGATAACACATTAACCCTAAGGAACAAACCCTAGGTTAAAAATATGCTTTAAGGTATTAATGTGATTGTTTTACCTTGGTTTCTCAAGACAAACTTGGATATGAAGCAAGAAGGACCTCCTCTCTCCTTTGAAGAGTAGAAACAAGCTAGAACAAGGCATAAACATGGAGTCCCATGAGCACTAATTTTCGGACATGTGAAGAAAATGGTGGAAACCTAGAGATTTCTTACACTTTCTTTACCTTAAGAGAATGGAGATGCCAATGGAGTCTCCAAACTTGAATTTCCTCCTCTAATGGTGGTTTGACTTGGCACCAAAATGAAGCTCTTGATGTTTTGAAAAGATAGAAAGAAGGAGCTTGAGCTAACTAAGAAGAATATGTATTTTGTTTTGGATTTGGAGCTAAAATGAGCAAGATGTGACCAAGGAAGGATGGAGCTTTCATGGAGGTTGAGTTTTACGTGAATGGAGAAGGGAGAGAGCAGCTCAAACCGTGGGAAAACAAAGGAGAATGAAGAAGTGAGGAGAGAGAACTAATAAAGTGTGATATTTATGTAAAGGTGAATAGTGCTTTTACTTTATAACTCTCATTTGCTTTCTTATTTGCTTAATGACTCATGAAGGTGGTGACTCACCTCCTAAGAAACCGGCCCCCTTTTAATAATGAGGGTACTTAAGTCTTTGTTGACCAAATGTCTCACTTATATAGACTTATGTTATAAACTAGTTTAATTAATTCACTATTCACCAAAACAAGGCACATTGTTGTGAAATTTTGATTGATCATTGATATAGACTTCCAAATGTGATACTATATAGTACACATGTTAATTAAAGAGTAATGATGGACATTTAGCCATTCAAAACTCATTTACAAGACAATTTTTCAAAAACGTGCTTTAAGACTCCTTAAAGCACATTTTGTGTTTTAACTTGTTTTCAAGCTTTGTTTTCTTTGGTAATTGATTTAAAATGACCATTAGGATATTACTAAGGTCTTAGAACAATATTTGGGTACTCTCCCAAGTCTCTCCAAGCTTAGAGCACGTTTTTGTTAAAATGCTCTTTTGGTGTTTCCTTATATTTTCTTTGATTAGAAATGTTCTTAATGTTTCTAAGGCATTATTTAGCCTCCTTATATCCTAGTTTATCATTTAAACACCATATCTAAGTTTGGGGTATTTCACTCGGATACTATGGGTACTTCATCACTGAACTCTGGATCTCGCTCCAGGTCTTGCACATAACACAGATACACTTCTTGGCCCTTTCTGAGCTCCCGGTACATAGCCATGGCAGATATGAGTGTGGTCGAAGGCTCTCTCGGTCTCTGGCGGTAAGATACGGTAACCCCTGAAGGACTCTTGAGCAGCAAACGATGCTCGGCGCAGAGGATTCTACCCTTGTGCCGCTCTAACCAATTCATTCCGATGATTACGTCGAATCCCAATCCATCGAATTCGATGAAGGAAAGGGGAAACGACTCGCCTTTGATTTGGATTGTGGTTGATTGATAATACTTGGTGCACTTTACTCGCTCCTTCGATGGGAGAGTAACCATGAAGTTCGGTAGCTCATCCACATCTAGCTTCAACCTCTTCACAAAGGATGGTGATACGAAAGTGTGAGAGGCGCCGGAGTCGAATAACACATTGGCATCAATGCCATTTACTGGGAAGGTTCCCGTTAGGATGGTGCCGCTTCTGCCGGCTTGTGCTTCGGTGAGGATGCTCAGGTTACCTTCGGTACCGAGTCCACAACCTATTGGATTCACAATTGGATAAGTATTGATGGTGGACACAAGTGGAATTAAATCAACACTGCTCTTTATTGATAAACCAACCATCATACATACCGTGTCTCTAATACACGTTACTAATAGATTACATGATACTAGGAATTTAATACTTTCTAAAGGTAAGGTTCAGGCGTCCTGGTTTCATGTGTGTGGCATTGATTATTGCCGGCGGTGCCGTATTCAACTTGATCTTGTTGATCCCGTGATACAGCATCCTAGAGTTTCCACCCATGATTAGGACATCTCCTGATCTCAATACCAATTTCTGTGCGAGGTCCACACGCTTCTGCTCGCTATACAGGAATACGGCGTCATCACCAATGGACCAAGACACACGGGCACTCCCTGTTCGAGAGACTCGCTGTGTCGTCCTTGTCTTGGTGTAACCCAAGTCATCCTTTTCTCGTAGAAGTTGACGATATAGAGATGAGAAGGGAAGAAATGGCGCCGGACCAAAGCAGGCAACGTAGAGCATCCGGCCGCTCTGGCCGGATGAGATTAAAGGCACGTAGAGCATCCGGCCGCTCTGGCCGGATGAGATTAGAGGCTTGTAGAGCGTCCGACCGCCTTAGCGGATGATGAAAATGAGACTTAAGCAAAGCAAAATGTCACTCGACCGGCCGCTTGTGGTCGGTCAAAGATACTAAAGAGGGGGTAGAACTGTACTTAAGCATGTAAAATACAGGCTGGCACCAAAGGGACCAGGCCCAAAAAACTATAAATAAGGGTGTACCCCCATGAAATAGGACACGGTTTTTGGGCAATCAAACACACATCCGATTCTAATAGAGGCTCTTTCTCTCTCTACTCTCTCTACTCTCACAAAGATTCAGGGTTCGAGATCAGGTAATGTAGGACCGAATGTCAGATCAGGCCATTTTAGGATAGATACACTGTTACATTGGGATCAAGGTCGGATCCTGTTAGGATAAATGCACTGTTTCATTTGGCGCCGTCTGTGGGAAACGAACAGCAAGAAGCAACCACGAGACCACCTGGAAACAGAGAAGTAATCTGCGATGATTTATAACGAAAGATCTGAATTAATGACGTTTTTTGCAGGATTGGAACACGAAAGATGGCTCTGAGATCAAGGAAAGCATTGAGGAACGCTACTGAAGATAACAACCGCTCCGAGGAAAGAATGAGTTCGGAAATGCCAGAGGCCATCTCCAAAAAAGATCTTGAAGACATGCTGAAAGGGTTGGTCAGATCCATTGACGAAAAAATTGTAGAGGGAAATGAGACTTTGCAGCAGGAGTTGATGCAAAGGGATGAAGAATATCAAAGAAAATGGGACGAAATGACGGAGGCAATTGAACAATTGAAAAACAGAGATTCCAGAGGCAGCAATGGGGAAGAAAGCAAGGATAGAAAGCGCAATTCAATTGCGGATGAAGAAGAGATGGAAGAAGATGATCAGATAGATATGAGCTTGTACCCCTTCTCAGAGCGGATAAGGAAGGCAAAACTCCCGCCGCATTTTGTCGCTCCGACAATTGAGAAATATGACGGGACTGGAGATCCTGCTCAACATATCAAAAAGTTCATGTTCGCCATGAACACTCAGGGGATTAGCTCCCTCGCCCTCTGCAATCTGTTCCCCGGAACGCTTTCAAAGAGGGCATTGGGATGGATCTCCACGAGACCGCCACAGTCCATCACGAGCTTCAAGCAATTGACCGAGGATTTCCAGCAATACTTTGCTGCGAGTAAGAGGGTTAAAAAAGAAACAATAGAGTTGATGGACATCAAGCAGCGAAAAGGGGAGACTGTGAAGGAGTACAGCGAGCGCTTCCATAAGAAAGTCGCGGAGATCGATGATGTTGATGAAAAAATCTTGATTAAGGCCTTTGGAAACGGCCTAGCTCAGCCCCGACTGGCTGGAAAAATCGCAACGAAGGCGCCGAAAACTCATGGAGAGTTAGCTGAAATGATCCATGATTTTTTGAAATCCGAGATAGCGGAAAACAAGGCCAAGAGCCTAGCGGACAGCTTCAAAGCCGCAGGGGTGCCGGAAAAGAAAGAGGGGCATGGAGGGAACGCCGGAAGGGGAGGATCCAGGTACAAGCCATACTATGGCAAATCTACCGCCGGTCTTCCTCTCAAGGGGCACAGCACCAGGGGGCAAGAGCCATTGTCTACATAGATCCGGGGAAGTATGCTGCTGCAGTAAGGGAGGGGTACCTTCCTCAGCCTAGGAGGCCGCCGCAGGGAGAAATTCCGGTTGCATTCTGTGAATATCACGGGAACCGCAGCCATCGGACCGTAAATTGTGCTACCTTGGCCAAAGAGCTCCGAGTCATTGAAGAAAATAAGAGGAAAGGAAAGCAGGCGGCCGGAGCACAAAGGCAATACGGCGGCCAGCAAGGTGGTACCCAGAATACACCCCGAGGGCGACAGGAGGAAGAGATCCACCCCAGGCTTGATCCCGGCAAATCAGTGGGGATGATAACAGGTTTGTAAAAAAGGAGAGTAAAAGTTTCTTTTCCCTTTATTCCGGATAAACATTTGGAGTACAATTTGCAATCTGTTTTAGGATGAAATTTTGTATCGCATAGGTTGTCAAAAATCATATTGCCAAAAGGAGAAATAAAATTTCCATTCTTTTCGCATTCTTTACTATTAACAAACCTCTTTTCTTTTCCAAAAGGAAAGCTAACAAAACTTCCTCTAAGAAAACTCACAGGACTTTTTTCAGAGGTAGGACCACTAACCCCTAATGAAAGGAAAAGGACACATTCATCAAGTACATCAAGAACTCCCGGAGAGGAAAATCGCCAAAAAGGAAAGCTTTCCCCCAATTTTCTTCTCCGATGAAGATGAAGATGGAGTCCTATACCCACACAACGATCCACTGTCATTCGTGCACAAGTAAATGATCGGATGATGGAGGGAATTTTAATCGATAGGGGGGCCGGAGCAAATGTCATATCAGCCGAAGCAGGTTAAGAGGTTAGAGGTGCCTGAAGAGCGGATCAAGCCCTACTCGGCGGTTCTAGGAGGATTTGTAGGAGGTGTCTCTACCACGTCTTCCGGCAGTATAGATTTCACAATGACCTTGGGGCAGGGAGACGAAAGAAGAACAGAAAAGCTCACGCTTTTATTGTGCAGGTCTTTCTGGATAAACATGTACCTTGGAAGGCCAGGGATCAATGCTTTCAAAGCCATCCACAACACTCATCACTTAAAAATGAAGTACTTAACCTCAAGTGGAAAGGTGGTTACGATAAGAGGAAGCCAAAAAATGGCACGAATGTGTGAAGTCCGCATCATGGACAGCCTTCCTAGTGAGGAAGTGATCAAAACTGTGGGATCGGACAAGGAGTTTAAGGGAAAGTTACCTTCTTCCCCAGGGCCGGATCAAGAGAAGGAGGAATGTCGAACAATCCAAGACTCCCCCAGAGAGGTACATTTAAAATCTGACCCTTCTAAATTTTTTAAAATAGGAACTGCGTTTATACAGTGGAGAGCAAACTCACTTAATGAGGTTCCTGGAAAAAAGAAGGACAACATTCGCTTGGAGCACGGACGAGATGCCTGGTATAGACCCAAGCGTTATCCGGCATGAGCTCAGGGTAGACCCTAAGCATCCGGCAATCCGGCAAAGGAAGAGGGTAATAGGGGAAGAAAGAGATTTAGCCGCACGAACCGAGGTCCAAAAACTCCTTAAAGCCGGATTCATCAGGGAGGTTGCTTATCCACGGTGGTTGGCTAATGTTGTCATGGTGAAAAAAGCAAATGGAAAATGGAGAATGTGCGTGGATTTCACAGATTTAAATAAGGCATGTCCTAAGGATTTTTATCCCCTACCATCAATAGATAGATTGGTGGTCTCAACTGCCCAGAGTTCTGTGTTAAGTTTTTTGGATGCTTTCTCCGGCTATAATCAAATAAAAATGAAAGAGGATGATTCGGAAAAAACTTCCTTCATTACTTCAGCCGGAACATTCTGTTACAAAGTAATGCCTTTCGGCCTAAAGAATGCAGGGGCCACTTTTCAGCGAATGATTGACAAAGTGTTTTGTCAACAAATTGCCCGGAATGTGGAAGCTTATGTTGATGACATAGTTGTGAAAAGCCCGTCAAAGGAACAACACATGAAGGATTTGGAAGAAACATTTGACACTCTGGATAAATACCAAATCAAGCTAAATCCAGAGAAGTGTGTGTTTGGAGTAACCAAAGGGAAGTTTCTTGGCTTCATTGTTGGGCAGCGAGGTATTGAAGTTGATCCGGAAAAAAGTCAGGCAATCCTCGACCTTTCCCCACCAAGAAATATCAAAGATGTCCAAGCTTTGAACGGAAGACTCACAGCGTTAAGTAGGTTCTGTTCTAAGCTTCAGGAAAAATCAATCCCGTTCTTCAATATTCTAAGGAAGAACAGTAAATTCCAGTGGGGACAAGAGTGTATAGAAGCATTTGAGAAGATTAAGGAGATGCCCGGGATTTACCTAAATTGGGTGTACCTGCTCCGGGACAGGATCTATACCTTTACTTGTCCGCAACAGATTGGGCGGTTGCAGCTGTCTTAATCATGGAGAGAGAAAAGGGAGATACCAGTTTACTATACAGGCAAAATCTTGAGCCCGACAGAAGGACGGTACACTAATATAGAGAAAGTCTTGTTCGCACTAGTAGTGGCATCAAGAAAACTACACCCTACTTCCAGTCGCACCACAATCTTTGTCAGGACCAATTGGCCGCTTAAGCAAATTGCGAACAACCCGAATGCCTCCGGCCGGATGGTAAGCTGGACAGTAGAGCTGACACAATATGAAATTCACTTCATGCCCAGAACGGCGATTAAAGCTCAGGCCTTAGCAGACTTCATAACAGAAACAAGCTTCGCAAAAGAAAGGAAACAAACTCAGAGTCCATATGTCATCTTGGTTGATGGGGCTCGATGTAAAAGTGGGGCAGGAGCTGGAATAGTGGTGCAGGCGCCGGATGGGCAAAGCTTGAATTTGCCTTCCGGCTGGACTTTGACGTCACTAATAATGAAGCCGAGTACGAAGCTCTTATCCAGGGTTTGGAAGTAGCCACAGCCCTCGGGGCGACAGGTTTATAGAATAGATATCTTCTCTGTTTATTTTCATATTTATAAAAATCTGTCTGGGATAACACTTATGAAAGTATAACCTATTTTTAACAGAGTTAGAGGTGTATTCAGACTCTATGTTAGTGACGAGACAAAGTGACAACATCTACGAGGTTAAAGAAGAAAAACTATGGAGGTACTTGCTCAAGGTCCAGGAACTAAAGGCAAATTTCAAAAATGCGAGCTAAAACATCTTCCACGTGAAGAGAATGTCGAAGCTGATGCCTTGGCCAAATTGGCAAGTATGGCCGAAAGAGTACCCAATGAGATATGGCTGGAAGTCAAAACCACCCCAAGTATAGAAGGAGCTCAGGTATTGGCGGTAGGGGCAAATGATCAAGAAGAATCTTGGATGACCCCGATTATAGATTACATACGGCATGGAAAACTGCCGGAGGAAGAAAAAGAGGCCAGGATAGTAAAGAGGCGGGCCGCATCATTCTTTATTGAGGATAACCAGCTGTATAGACGATCTTTTGCAAGACCTGCTCTGAAGTGTGTCACCATAGCTGAAGGAGCAGAGTTAGTAAGAGAGATACATGATGGGCTCTGCGGAAATCACCAGGGGGAAAGGACCACAACTCACAAAATCTTAAGACTCGGATATTTCTGGCCGAAAATGATGGAGCACTGCAAAGAAATATACGAAGATGTCGCAAGTGTCAAGAACATGGAAATAAGATACACACTCCTCCGGCTGAGCAAAAATCTGTTCTATGCCCAATTCCCTTCGCTATGTGGGGATTGGACATCGTGGGCCCATTCCCGGAGGCTTCACCAGGAAGGTTCAAATTCATGTACGTTGCTATCGACTACTTCACAAAGTGGATTGAAGCAATGCCTACTATCTCCATCACAGCTAGGAAGTCACAAGAATTCATTTGGAAATATGTGGTATGCAGGTTTGGCATACCAAAAGCCATAGTAACTGATAATGGAACACAGTTCAATTGCGAAGGCTTCCGAGAATTTTGTGAAGAATGGAAGATCGACTTGAGATTTGCATCAGTAGCCCATCCTCAGGCGAATGGGCAGGTTGAGAATGCAAATGGCCAAATAGTAAAGGCGATAAAAAGGAAACTCGATGAGAAAAAAGGAAAGTGGGCAGAATTGCTACCCCAGGTCCTATGGTCGTACCGAACAACAGAAAGAGGACCGACAGGAGAGACGCCTTACAGATTGACGTATGGTTTAGAAGCCGTCATTCCGGCAGAGATTGTGGTGCCGTCCATAAGATGGGAATCATATGACGAAGAGACCAACAATCAGGGGGTACAGGATCACCTTGATCTCCTTGAAGAAACCAGGACAGCCGCCGCAGTAAGGATGGCAAAAGATAAATCTAAGGTAGAAAGGTATTTCAACAGGAGGGTGAAAGAACGAAGTTTTGCCCCAGGGGAATTAGTCCTCCGAGAAGTTAAGCAACCCAAGAAGCTGGAGCCCCAATGGGAAGGACCATACATCATACACCAGAAGACAGGACGGGCTTCATACCGCTTAAAAAATGCTGAGGGATATGAGTTGCCGCATTCTTGGCATGGAGAATGTTTGAAAAAATTCTATGTGTAAAATTTATAACTCATCAATAAAAAGTATTATTTTTTGGAATGTGAAAGAAAAAGAAAGCACCGGCCAACGAGCCGCAGGCTATCATGCCTTGAAAGTAAGCACCGGCCAACGAGCCGCAGGCTATCATGCCTTGAAAGTAAGCACCGGCCAACGAGCCGCAGGCTATCATGCCTTGAAAGAAAAAGAAAGCACCGGCCAACGAGCCACAGGCTATCATGCCTTGAAAGAAAAAGAAAGCACCGGCCAACGAGCCGCAGGCTATCATGCCTTGAAAGTAAGCACCGGCCAACGAGCCGCAGGCTATCATGCCTTGAAAGTAAGCACCGGCCAACGAGCCGCAGGCTATCATGCCTTGAAAGAAAAGAAAGCACGGCCAACGAGCCGCAGGCTATCATGCCTTGAAAGAAAAAGAAAGCACCGGCCAACGAGCCGCAGGCTATCATGCCTTGAAAGAAAAAGAAAGCACCGGCCAACGAGCCGCAGGCTATCATGCCTTGAAAGTAAGCACCGGCCAAAAGCCGCAGGCTATCATGCCTTGAAAGTAAGCACCGGCCAACGAGCCGCAGGCCTTCATGCCTTGAAAGAAAAAGAAAGCACCGGCCAACGAGCCGCAGGCTATCATGCCTTGAAAGAAAAAGAAAGCACCGGCCAACGAGCCGCAGGCTATCATGCCTTGAAAGAAAAAGAAAGCACCGGCCAACGAGCCGCAGGCTATCACGCCTTGAAAAAAAACAGCATCCGGTCAACATGCCGCAAGCTGACATGACTTTTTTTTTATTATCAAAACAAAACTGACCAACAAGCTGCAGGAAGATCCAGCTTAAAACCATAGAACCATGCTCCAAAAGGAAAAAAGGGGGGATCACCGGAACAAAATCCAAAGCTGCAAACCGCACCGGCATAACTTGCATAAGATAACTACACATGCATCATTTAAAAGAGAGGTAGAAGACAGGAGAAAGAAATATCGCGACAATAGAAAACTCGGCTCAAAAAGAGTTGCTCCGGCAGACAAATAACAAGAGATGATAAAATATAGCTTATATTCTCCCAAAATTATGGGGTAGAGACAATTACAACATATGATCATTCGGCAGAAACAGAAAATACATGTTGTAACAAGAACTTCTCTAGAAATAAAAACCTCTATTCTACTCTATTCTATTGCCTTTGCAGTTTCTTGGTCAGCAGCTTCTTCTCCGGCGGTTAATAATCTATCGCCGCTACCTACTACACTCCCGGAAGACTTAGACCTCCTGGCAAGATGCTGCATCCCTCCGGCGGACGGCAGGATGTTGCTTCCGGCTGGAAGGAATGAGGCTTCACCAGCACCAAAGCATGTCTCTCCGGGACTGCGGCAGAATCTCTCAAGTTCCAAGAAGAAGTTGGATTTCTGGGCGACAGCCTTGAATTCCAACTTATTATACAGGTCATCATCCAGCAACTCTCCTTTCTCGAGAGAGTGATCCGAGACGATCTGCTGGCAGATGTCAACTAACCGGCGGCATTGAGAAGCAAAGGACTCCTTTAAATGAGCGTTGATGGTGCCTTGCTTCTGTATCTCCTCCTGAGATTGCCGAGAGAATGACTTGAGCCTGGTCACTTGAGATTCAAGAGTCAGGACTTGGGCACGGTACTTGTCACGTTCAGAATTGGCGGATGACAGCTCCTCCTTAGCACGGGCTATCCGTCCACTCAACTGGGTGACGTGCTTCAATAAATTGGCAGCACTCATGCCTAGCCGGAACAAAAAGAATAAGAAGAAGAAAGGGCCAAAAAGAGAGGAAAAAAGTTGAAGGCCTGAAAGCTTACCATGACCTAATGGCTCGGTATTCTCCGCTTGAGATCGGGACTTGGCTTCCTCCAGCTCTCTCACTTTCTCCTCCAGCCTCGCTTTCTCTTCCATAAGGGCGGTTTTATCCGCAACGAGAGCTTTCTTCTCTTCTTCCAAAAGAGAACAATCCCGGAGCAGAGACTGCTTCTCTTGATCAAAGGAAGACCTTGACTGCTCTTCCAGCGCGGCCTTTTCTTACAGCAGCGGTCGTGCTCTTCCTGCTTGAAAGATTCCCCTCCTGGTGGAAAAAGACTTTCTCTGCCTGAAGGTTGTTTACTTCACTTCGAAGATTGTTTACTTCGTTCCGGTGCATGGAGCGAACCTGATCCAACATAATGTCCAGGTCAAACAAAGATCAAATTAGCTGGCCCTTATTCAAGGAAAAACGAGAGGTGATTTCATACCTCTATCAATGTATTATCAGCCTCCTTGATCCGGCCTCTCAGAGAGAAGTTCTCTTCCCGGAGTTTTTTCAGCTGCGCCTCATACTCATCGCGCTGACGCTCGCACTCACGCCGGGACAACTGCAGGTCTTTGTTAATCGCCTCAGTCCTCTCCTTTGCCTTGCGGTCGATCTCATATTCGACCTGGTCAATATAAGCGTCATGAGAAGAGCGGGACAGCTTCAGCTCCTCTTCAACTCTATTGGCTCGGCTTTCCTCATAGCGAAGCCTGGATTGGAGGCTGCCAAAGTGAACCTCAGCACTTTGGGCCATGGACATCACCTAAAAAAAAACAATACAATACATAAGTTCAGGAAACCCAAAAATGAAACGAAAGAAGAAGAATACAAGTGACGAGAATGTCAACCTGAAAGATTCCTCCCCACATCATGTCGAACGCCTCTTTTGCTGGGATAGAATGCCGCATGATGGCATCCGCCCCCCCATCCCCGATCCGCAGCCTCTTCTTGGTGGCAGTGAAGGTCGCCGGAGGAGCAAAGATCCCGTCTGGATGACCGGATCTCTTAATTGCCTCCTTCCAAATAGAGGAATACTTAGCGGCATCGCAGGTTATCAAAGGAAGAGGGTGCCCGTGATGGTAAAACCACCCTCCTTTTGGGAGGGACCAGTGTAAGACTCCTGAGCAGGAGGGGGAGGGGAAGAAGAGGAAGAAGCTTGTGGCCTTCTCCCTGCTCACCCTGGGGCTCAGGACCCTCCGGCATAGGGCCCTCCGGCGTAGAGGAGGCCATGTAATCCTCCCTTTGCTTACTTCGAAGCTCAGGGTTCTCCGGCACTTGCCGATACTCCATTGCTCTTTCCCTTGCCGCATCCACAGCCGCAGCAACGTCAATAGAGAATGATCCTGAAGCTTCACGGTCGCCGGAGGTTTGTCCTTCTTCTAAACCCCTGGCTCTGCGGCCTTTGGCTTTGACGTGGTTTTTTTTCAGTCTTTTCTTGGCAGGAGCAGCAGGAGCTGCCGCAATAATAAAAAGCAGTTAGGACCAAAAGGGTGAAGCTGGAAATAGAAAAGTACTAAAAACTAAGAAAAATAAAAGAATAGGGGGAAAGCGGCGAGGCAGCCGAAACCTTCTTTAGCCGGAGGACTGACGTGAAGGTCTGTGGCCCCCAAGGTATTTTCCTGAGCAGGATCTGAGGAAAAGTAACTCGTCAAGTCAGGAAATTGCTCGCAAATGGGAGTCGGATGACCGGACTCCCGCCCCGGGCGAGAACCAAAGTCTAAACCCGAACCAGGGGTGAGTGGAAGAAAGACACGGCGCCCAGACTTGGGGCTCACGTGCCATGTACCTGGCAATCCGGCGTCAGCATGTACAGGAGATTCAAGCCGCTTCTTTTTCCAAGTTACCGGCTTGGTCATCTCCAACTTCTCGTCTGGAACGCTTTGCCGGAGCAGCGTTCTCCAAAAGCTGCTCGGCCGCATCGGTGGCCGCATCTAGCGTGTCATAGTAGTTAATTTTTTCCCCCATTCTTGAAGGTGACGAAGTTCCAGTTATGGAAGGGACCGATTTTGTCCCCCTTCTGGAAAAAGTCTGCGGCAATACATCCAAACAATAAGGAGACCGAAAGAAACGACAGAATTCATACTAAACAAAAAAAACACTTACTGTGGTATGTCTTCAGAGAAGACAAGCGTTCTTTTGTAAAAAACGCCTCGACGGTCGGCAGTTTCTTGTTTACTGCCCTCAGAACCTTCGAAATAGGCATTTCAGCCGGAGGAGTTTCGGGGCTGATCAACTGACCTTTTCCGGCCTCAGCAGTAGCGTATGGGATGCCCAACACTCGGCCGGAGGAACGAAGGAACGATGACGAACCACCGCGACCCCCACTCGTGAGCCTTTTTATAGTCGAAAAGGGAGTACCCACTCTTCGCAATGAGGGTTAGGCTGTCAGGATCCTTCCTAACCGTGAAGAATCGGACGAAGTCGGTACCCTCCGGCGAATTTTGATATCGTCACAAAGGGAAACAAAAGCCTGAAGGTGTGAGATGGCTTTCGGGTGAAGATGAGCGAGGGTGCAGCAGCGACGGAGAAGGAACCCTAGCACGAAAGGGTGTGGGGGAATAGTCAAGCCGGATCGGAAGAAGTCAGCGTAGACAACGTACCCGCGACCGAAATCGTCGCTAGGGTGAGAATCAGAGGATGGCAAAAAAATTTGTGTCCCAAGTGGGGCTTCGACACCCCCGAGACAATCACAGAGGGAAGAGTAATTGAGAGAAGAAGGAAAGGGTTGACGCCCAGAACGGAAGGGTCTTACTGGCTTCAGGAGCGAAGGGCGAAAGCCGTTAGGAGACTGAGAGCCTTGTATCGCTCCGATGGCGGGCGGAAATTTGGCAGCAAGTTTGCTCTGTTTAGCGGAAGAGGAAGACATCGTCAAAGCTTGGCGAAAATTGAAGAGTGACGGCAAAGAAAGACGGGCAAGCACACAGCGGTAGGAAGGCAAGGGAAGAAGAGAGGTCGAAGAAACGGGCCAGTAGAGGAAAGAGGAAAGAACTCGAAGAGTTGGGCTTTAAGAGAAGTTTTTTCCGCTCAAATAAAATATATACATATGTGCGAACAAAAGTGTCTTTTTACAGGGGAAGAGAAAGGGCCGCACGCTTCCTAAAGACGCTTCCGATGTCTAGTCGAAAGAAAGGCCCTGCGTATTCTACACCGACAACGGGTGAAAAATTCAAAAAGCGGAATGCACCAGGCCACGAGCTACGCACGTGGCCGATAAGAAGTTCCTTTTCTCCACGTATGAAGAAAAAGAACTTGTGGGACTGAGATAAGGAGACAACAAAGCTCGGGTAAACCAAAGAAAGAGCCTTAGAATTGACCGCAGGCCGCAGGCAGTCGCAAAATTTTTTCACCAAAACACAAGACACAGAAGTTCTATTTTCTTCACCGAAATTCAGAAAGATAGAACTTGTGGGACTGATGAGAAGGGAAGAAATGGCGCCGGACCAAAGCAGGCAACGTAGAGCATCCGGCCGCTCTGGCCGGATGAGATTAACAGGCACGTAGAGCATCCGGCCGCTCTGGCGCGGATGAGATTAGATCTTGTAGAGCGTTCCGGCCGCCTTAGCCGGATGAAAATGAGACTTAAGCAAGCAAACGTCACTCGACCGGCCGCTTGTGTCGGTCAAAGATACTAAAGAGGGGGTAGAACTGTACTTAAGCATGTAAAATACAGGCTGGCACCAAAGGGACCAGCCCAAAAAACTATAAATAAGGGTGTACCCCCATGAAATAGGACACGTTTTTGGGCAATCAAACACACATCCGACTCTAATAGAGGCTCTCTTTCTCTCTCTACTCTCTCTACTCTCAACAGATTCAGGGTTCGAGATCAGGTAATGTAGGACCGAATGTTAGATCAGGCCATTTTAGGATAGATACACTGTTACATTGGGATCAAGGTCGGGTCCTGTTAGGATAAATGCACTATTTCAAGAGATCCGCTTCAAGTGCGGGGATCGGTTCAGGTTCACATTGTTGTGCAAGTCCTACTGCTTGTGTGATGAGTGTCTGAAACTCTGGTGGTATTGTCGGTGGCGTCGCTCCATCTTTTGTTCGTGTCTCCTGGTATGTCTTGGTATAAGATTCCAGTCCTTTCCCAAGCACATCATCTTCAGCTTCATCTTCGCTCCACCGGGAATTCGGGTGTGTAAAATCCACCTTGACCCGTTCCTAGCTCGTTGCATCGTCGAATGATTGAGATTTGCGCTTCGGGTGTCAGGTATCCCTTTAATAAGATCATACCTGGTCGGATGACCTGACACTGTTTTTGGTGTAGTCGTGGTTGGTGATGTCGATCTCTTCTTGATCAAGTTCACCGGTATCAGGTAACAGATACTAAAGTTTCCTATGGTTACAAATTTCATCTACGGTGAGTACTAGTTTCAACTACTTCATTTCATGCTTATTACACACTCATTTTATTTACTCATGCATTCACTCATACAGTTACTCTACTACTAGGCATGCTATTTCAAGGATTAAGGGTTTAGATTATTACCTGGGCCGGATTTTGAACCGGACCCATCACGGTCAATAACATGAAGAACAGGCTGCCTCTGAGGTGCGCCCCTCTGAGGACCCCGGGATCCCTGTCCCTGAGGTGCCTGCTGGGCCGGTGCATCGCTAGATGCCACCTCCTTGCCCTCTCTCTGCTTGTAGTTCTAAAGTTTCCCTTTGGCTTAGCATTCTCTGGGCATCTATTAGCTGTGTGTCCCAGCTTCTGACAGTTGTAGCATTTGATGTCTCTCCGATAGCAGTCTTTACCAGGGTGGTCCTGGTTGCACTTCCTGCACACATAGGTGCGGCCATCGGAGAAGGTATTGGCGGCACCGGAGCTAGAACCTGAGGTTAGGGGTTAACACATGTGTGCGTGGATATACTAGATATGATACTTATACGAATACAAATTGGATTAGGAATTTACCCTTAGGTGGGTGTGATCTCAGTGGCTTGGCTGCCACCGGTGCAGAATAACCAAGCTGAAGAAGCTCAGCTGGTTTGCCCTGCTCAGCATGGGCACTGCTCTCACCCTGGGATTTTTTTGGGATTGCTGAAAGAAATTCCCTTTCTTCTTTTTCCAGCTCTTCCCTTGGTTTCTGCTCCTCAGTGCTGGTGTTTTTGTTGTTGGCTTTGCGCTTCAGCGCGGTCTCTTCATCCCTTAACAGGCAAGTGATCTCAATGCGAGAAGCCGCGTGAAACACTCCTGAAATCTCAGGTATTAGCCGGGATTCTCATTTAGGGAGGAATAAAGAAAGATTCAAGGAATTTAAGGAATTCAAGGAGTTTGAATTGATACTAAGGGTTAACTGACATTTACCTGAAGGGAGGTAATCTCGTGTAGCCCATACCGTACCGAAGGCGATGGCTCAGACCGCCATAGAAGCGATCGACCAACACCTGGCCGGTGTATCCTAGATCGGGAAGAAGATGAAGGATGGAGGTAAAGGTGCGGTAGTACTCGTTGACAGTCATCTTCTCTGTCATCTTCAAGGCATCTAATTCTAGCCTTTTTCTTCGTTTTCACGTGCTCAGGGTAGTATTTTGAACGGAGGAGAGATGCAAAGGAATCCCAGTCGAATGTGGGGTCACTGACGTGCTCATGCTTGACCAGCTTCCACCAATCCATTGCAGCATCCTTGAGATAGTAGGCTGCTACTCTGACTCGAACTCCAGCAGGAGCTTCAAGGGTTTCGAAAGCCGTCTCCATCTCGGAGATGTAGGCCTCGAGCTTAGCCGGGTCACTCTCGCCCCTAAGCAGGGAGGGCGGAGTTCCGCTACAGCTTTTACCCAGTTTGCTTCTCTGGGTGGCGGGGAGGGATTGGCCCCGCTTGAGTTTGTTGGTTTTGTTGAGTTTGTTGTATAGCTTGGATTACTTGTGGTAGCATCTGCGCTACCGTGGCGGCGACGATCTCAGCTATCGTCTGCGTGCCGGTCCGTCATTGCCCCCTCCTCTGGGGCGACCTGGACCTCTTCCTGACATCTGAATATTTAACAGTTACATTAGGCTTTGCATGATATGACCTAAGGGTCTTGAAATTTAAACAAGGTATCGTTCATAAGAACGTTAAGGGTATCCGTTGTTAACAACGGTAGTTCCTAGTTAGGTTTCTAAGTATCCGTCTCAAGACGGTTGAAATCCTAACTCGGTAATCCCCTACGCTCGGTACTATGGTCATCAGAGCGTAACTACGCTCTGATACCACTTTTTGTAACACCCCCTAACCGCTAATCCTATGCTTACCGTCTAATCGTCCTACTAATCTTACGAGCTCGCAGCGGAAATATTACATACTTACTACGGCGGGTGGTACAACGCCGCTAACCGCCCATACGGCCAGCTAGGCTTACCTTACTTACAGTCACGGTCTGATGAACATAACGTACCGAGCTACTAAAATTACTTGCCAAATACCATGTACCAAATACTTACATCATTGGATCACCGAGTATTAAAGTATATTCGATTACATCATTTCTAAGTTCCAAAAGAATGAGTTTCTAAGGCTACTCATCTATACCAATTCTCATTCTATCCCAAAATCCAAAAAGGTGTACCCCATGGTACACCGGCTATTCAAAACTGTAGCCATGTACTACTTAGTACACCCATCATAAATTCATTGTTTACAAACCAAAAGAAAGACAGGAAAATTAAACATCGATTCTCCTAGTCTTCATCCTTCACGGGTACCTGCGTGTAGTAAAAATGGTGCCCCAAGGGGCTCAGCAAACGCTGCATATAGACTCCGCATATACCGCGTGCTAGCTAGGGCACGCCGACTATTTGACGTCCACTAAACATGTAGTTCATTATTTTCATACATACATGCTTTGCATTCAACATACATGCTATACATTTCATTACACAAATCAAGGCAACAATACCATAGCATACATCTCACTTACCTTCACAAGGTTAGCCAATTATGCATCCGGGTTAATCGGAATGCTTTACCCTTTTACTCATTACTTACTTTTTCTTACTTACAATTACTTACTTTCATTTACTTTACTTACTTATACTCAAGTTAAGTCGTTGGGACCTCCGGCCCTGGGGACTACGCCATCCCACCTCCGGGATTTACTTGACTCACCAATCCGGGATGCTACCCACTTAAGGGATTTGGGCCGCGGACCAGTTTAAGAGTCAGGATTGGAGCCAACCTCTTGTGACTCCGCATCCTCACGCGTGGCCGAAACTATATCGGACTTCTACTCATTCCAATTTAATTACCAATTTAAGTTAGAGTGGTTAGCTTGTTAGGAATAAGTTAGAAGTCCAAAGTCAACACATTCGGTCACAATACATTGCAACATTCATACAAGCATTCATATACATCCATACATTTCATGAATTATACAAACTAAGATTTAAGAAAAATATTCACAACATACAACACTACATTGTCACAAGTATGCATAATAACTCCGATTCGTGCATTTATCTTATTTGGTGATCAATTAGCACACAACACACAAATCAGAGTAACCAAGATAGCATACGGGGCATGAGGAATCCATACCGTTCACCGTCGTACGTGTTTCCAAACGTCCTTCCGGTGTCACAAATCAAATCCTATGATATGCATACAATTGAATGATTAATTTAACTATTATTAATCTTAACTCAACTACTTTTGTGTTTACTAACCCATATTCACTAAGCCTTTACATACCTTACACTTATATCCCATTTTACTTACTTTCTATTACTGGTCCATAATTTACATACACATATATATACATATGTATAGGTGGGTATACATATATATATATATATATATATAATATATATATATATATATATATGTATATATACTAGTTATAAGCTTACTGTTTTTTTTTGTAAGTATAGGGCCGTCCGACCCACCGTCCGACCCAAGCCCTGGGTCGGACCATTCCAGTAAAGTGCGGTTTTCAGAAATTTACCCTGTCCGACCCAGCACTATTCCGTCCGACCCATACTCTCTGGGTCGGACCATTCCAGAAGGTTTGGTCCTGTCGTCCAAGCTCCGTCCGACCCACGTCCGACTCACCGTCTGGGTCGGACGAAGTCAGAAACTTCGACATTGTAAAAATTTGCATGTCCGACCCACGGACCTGGGTCGGACCATTCCAGAAAGTTCATGGTCCGTTGTTTAAGCCATGTCCGACCCACGTCCGACTCACGGCTCTGGGTCGGACCATTCCAGAAATTTGGTTTTCGTTTTCAAGCCCCGTCCGACCCACGTCCGACTCACCGTCTGGGTCGGACGGAATCAGAACCTTGCTACAGATTTTATTTTTCTTTCCCAATTTCACCCATTGTTTCCCCAATCTTCCTACATACATCCTAACATGTTTTGTGCAATTTAAACACCCTAAATCAATTCTAATTCATTACACAACTCTATACTAACTTATATACACAATTCTCTTAATTTCAACTCAACACTTACACAGTTTTCTTCCTTAATGCATTTTGCTACAGATTTTGATACTAACACTCTCCCAACATAGCTCCCTCTTCTAATGTCATTTCTAACTCCTCTAACACATTATAACTACATTACCTATCCCTCCTAATACACACTCTATTTGTTTCAATCAAAACTGTTACAACCTATGTCATTCATCTAGTTTTCAATTCTCTAAGTGTTCTAATCCTACCAAAATTTTGACATAACCTCCCCTATATTTTTACACTCTCACCACATTGTTTTTATTCACATTGTTATCATCTCACCTGTTTATAAACAACCAAGACTATACAAGCTCCCATATACAATACCAACACTAAAACAACACTTAAAATTTCCTGCACTCAACAACTCAATCCCAATCTGTTTTCAATAAGTTTCACACATCTTTTAAATCTTCAAATACTTATATTCTCCTACACATTACACTACTACTACATTACCATTCCATTACTCATTTCAAACTTCCAAAAACTGTTACATACATATATATACCAAGTTACACAAAAGAGTATTCTTACCTTGTTTTTCTTCTAGATTTTCTTTCTTCTCTTTCTTTTCCTTCCTCTCTCTCTCTCTCTACCGGTTTGTAGTCTCAATTCCTCTAACATTACCAACATTTATATACATGCTTCAATACTAAAACCAACCCTAAATCTTATTTAAGCTTTTAATGTACATTCTAGGGTTTAGGAGTTTCATTACCTTGCAAGGGTTTATAAAACACTTGGAGTAGCTCAAGAATGATCTTTCCACCCTTTCAAAGATGCCAAAACCGGCTGGGCACAAGAGGAGCACACAAGAGTTTTAGCTCAAATTTCGTTTTGCCTTTGAGGCTAGAAAAAGATGGAGTTTTTGAGAATGTTTTTACCTTAAAAGAACAAGGAGAAGGAGGGCCTTCTAATGGTGGTGTTGAAGCTCCAAATGGGACATACCCATAAAATCGAAAATGCTTGTTTTCAATTTTTGAAAGGATAGGAATATAGCTCTTGAGGAGAGGATTCCAATGGTGCAAGTTTTGTAATTTTTGGAAGAGTTTTGAGGGAGTTACAAAGGAGAGAAGTAGAGTTTAGTTTGTGTTGTTTTTCTTATTCACCATGGAAATCGGTTGGAGGTAGAAGAAGAAGAAAAGAGAGAGTGAGGAGGGGTGTGTTCACGTGAGAGAGGGAGTGAAATGGAGGAGAAAGAGATAAAGGTGAGGTGAGTGTTTACTTAATTATTTTTGTCTTTTGTAAATAGAGGGGAGTGTGAGGGAGGGTCCGATCGGACACACACACACACACATAACACTTTTACTTTTTTTTCAAAGTGGACACATAACTCTTGGGTTTTTTTATGTTTCTACCCCAAACTTCCTGTTTCTGACAGTTTTTACTAATCTCTCGTTTTATTGATTTTATTGGTCCTAAAGCTTCACTAATATTTATTAATGATTATTTAGTTGACCAAAATTGTTACGAGTCTATGTGACCCGCTTAAAGACACGTTTTCCCGGTTACCTCGAAAACGCGCTTTAAGGTTCGTTAGTGATTTTAATCCATTTTAAGGATCCGTTTTCTTCGGGATTTGTTCCCTCATGATTATTTACACTTAATTAAGCCTCCAAATTATTTATTAGCCTAATTAATCACTGTTTTTAATTACGGGGTATTTCAGGGATGCATAGTTTGCCATTCAAACGGATCAGACCATCTTCATGCAATTTGAAGTCGTACTTTCGGTTCTTGAAGGTACCCTCTGTGATTTTCTGTCTGATCTCTGTGAAGTAAGGGTCGCTCAACTGAGCGTCTCACACCTTGTCAACCAAGCTAGAAGAAGCGAGTAGCGAATGGAGCGAGTGTGCTCGACAACTCAGGGTGTCGGCTACAACGTTTGCCTTCCCTTCTTTATACTGGAGGTTGATGTCGTAATCTGATAGGAACTCCATCCACCTCCTTTGTCTTAGGTTCAGTTCTTTCTGGGTAAATACATACTGCAAACTTTTGTGGTCGGAGTAGATGGTGATGCTTACCCCATAGAGATAGTGTCGCCATATCTTCAAGGCAAAGACAATGGCTCCTAACTCTAGATCATGTGTCGGGTAATTCTCCTCATGCTTTTTCAGCTGGCGAGAAGCATAGGCTACTACCTTGCCATGCTGCATGAGTACGCATCCCATGCCCTTGCCCGATGCATCACAATACACCTCAAATCCCTCTGTGCCCTCTGGAAGTGTGAGAATTGGCGCTGAGGTCAATGAGTCTTTTAGTTTCTGGAAGGATACCTCGCACTTGCTTGTCCATACAAACGGTGCATCTTTCTTCATCAATGACGTCATGGGCTTAGCGACTTTTGAGAAGTCCTTTTGAAATACCCCGAACTTAAAATAAGGATTAAATTAATCTAATACGTATTTAAGGGCCTAATGGTACCTAATTAATATTGGTAAGGAGAATAAATCTAAAAGAAATAAAGAAACGCTTAAAAAGCGAAAAACGCTAAATAAGCGTTAAAATAACCATAGGAGGTATGAGACCTCGGTTAGCGTATTATATGGATTCCAAAGGTTTAATAAGACCTAAATAATATATGGGAACAAATCCCGAAGAAAACGGATCCTTAAAACGGGTTAAAATCACTAACGAACCTTAAAGCGCGTTTTTTCGAGGTAACCGAGAAAACGTAACTTAAGCGGGTCAAATAGACTCGTAAAAATGTTGGTCAACTAAAATAATCATATAAATATTAGTGAAGCCTTAGAACCAATAAAATCAATAAAACGAGAAATTAGTAAAAACTGTCAAAAACGGGAAGTTGTGGGGAAGAAACATAAATAACCAAAACTTATGTGTCCACTTTGAAAATAAAAAGTAAAAGTGGTATGTGGGTGCTGTGTGTGTCCGATGGGGACTCCCCCTCTCACACTCTCTCACACACTCACTCTTTTATTTACAAAACAACAAAACTAATAATGTAAACTAACCTACTTTATTACCTTACTCACTCACACACTCTCTCTCCTACTCCCCATTCTCTTCTCTCACATGAACCCCCACCCTCACTCTCTCATTTCTTCCTTCTCCTGCCCCAAGCGATTTCCATGGAAGCTTGAGAGAACCCACTAAAAACATCACTTCTCTCCTCTTGTTACTCTATCAACCTTCTCCGAAATTATAAAAACTACACCATTGGAATCCTCTCATCAAGAGCTACATTCCTATCTTTTCAAAAATCGAAAACAACAACTTTCATCTCCATGGGTATGGAGCATTTGGAGTTTCAAGACCACCATTAGAACCACCTCTTCCTCCTTGTCATTTTAAGGTAAAAATCTTCTTGAAACTCCTTTGTTTTTCTAGCCTCATGGGCAAAACGAAAATGAAGCTAAAACCTTGTTTGGTTTTTTGCATTCTAGCCGATTTTGGCTTGTTGAGGGAGTTGGAAATCTTGTTCTTGAACCACTCCAAGCTTCATTTGCACCCTTGCAAGGTAATGCAATTTTCTAAACCCTAAAACCTACATTAAAGCTTAAATAATGTTTAGGGTTAGTTTTAGTATTGAAATGGTGTGTATGTATGGGTTATAAGATAGATTGAGTGAAGTACTATAACCGGTAGGGAGAGAGGAAGAGGCAAGAGGAAGAAAGAAAACTAGAAGGAGAAACAAGGTAAGGATGCTCTTTTGTGTAACTTTGTATATATATGCATGTAATAGAATTTTAGAAGTTTGAAATGAGTAATGGAAATGGTATTGTGTAGTAATGTATTGTGCAGGAGAATCTAAGTGCTTAAAACCGTTGAAAGACATGTAAAATGTATTGAAACTTAGTTGGGTATTGGGTTGTTGAGTGTAGGAATTTTTAGTAGTGTTTTAGTATTGGTATTTGTGTATGGGAGCTTGTATATTGATGTTGTGTATGAACAGGTGAGATGATGTTAATGTGTGAGGAAACATTGCGGTGAGAGTGTATAAGAATTGTAGGGGAGACTATGTCGAATTTTATCCAGAAATTTGAGGACTTAGATACATTTGGAACAGATTTTGGAAAGTTAAAATGAGTGTTTTTAGTAGCTTGTAACATATTTGGATATGAGGTTGTAAATGGGAAGGGATTAGGTTGTGAGTAATGTATTTTGGATGCTAGGAGTAGCATTAGTTGAGGAAGTAATGGAGGTTAGAAGTTGAGTGATAAATCGGTAGCATGGTAGTGGAAACCAAAATCTGTAGCAAAGTGTAAAAATGCCTTGGAGAAGTTAGGGAAAAACTAGTGTGTAGGAATTGGTAAATGAATGTTGGACTTGGGTATAGATGGTACAATTGCTTGGAAGTGAATTGGCAAAGTAAGAAGAGGTATTTGGGATGCTAGGAGTGACATTGGTAGAGGAAGTATTGGATGGTAGAATGGAGTATGAAAATCTGTAGCATAAGAGGAAAGAAAACTATTGTAAGTGTTGAAAGAAAGTGAGAGAAATTGTGTATGTGGATTTAGGAATGAGTAGGGAATCGATGGATGAACTGAGGTGTATTAAGAGGTTTATTTAGTGGTAAAACATGTGGGATTGAGTGTAGGAACAATGGGGAAGTAATGGGTAAAAGAGAGGACTGAAAACAGAAACGAAAATGCAAATACTGGGCCGGACCGAACTTGCGACCGGACTTGCAAGTTCGGTCGAGCCCAGATTTACAAAGACGGGAATGCTTCTGGAATGGACCGAACTTGCGACCGGACTTGCAAGTTCGGTCGGACCAGAAATTCCCCGTCAGTAACCTTCTGGAATGGACCGAACTTGCGACCGGACTTGCAAGTTCGGTCGGCCAGAGAAAATTTCCGTCGAGTAAGCTACTGGAATGGACCGACCTTGGGACCGGACTTGCAAGGTCGGTCGGCCCTGTAATTCTCCAGCGTAATTCCTTACTGACTTGGACCGAACTTGCGACCGGACTTGCAAGTTCGGTCGAGTCATACAAAAAAAATTATTTAATTAAATTAAATAATAGGTATATATATATATATATGTATGTATATGTATACCCACCTATACATATGTGCATATATACGTAAGTAAACCATTGTTAAGTAATTAGGAATAAGTAAATAAATATAAGTATTGTAATGCAAGACTTAGTAAGTATGGATTAGTAAACGTAAGAGTAATCGAGTTAAGTTAATGATAGATAGATTAATCATTCAACTGTATGTATATAATAGGATATGATTTGTGAACACCGGAGGAACGTTGGGATACAAGTACAACGGTGAAAGGTATGATTTCTTCATGCCCTGTATCCTAATATAGTTACCCCGATTTGTGTGCTTATTTGATCGCCTAAATAAGATAAATGCATGAATCGGACTATATTGCACTTACCTGTGCTTGACTTATGTTGTTCTCGATATTTATTGTCTTGAGCACTAGTTTGTATAATTCATGAAATGTATGAATGATGATGACTTGTATTCGAATCTTGTATGGTACTTAAGTATTGTATTGTATTTTGTATAAATGGGTATTGAGCATAGTAATTATGTATGTGGCTTGTATGAATGACTTTCTGCTAATTCCTAACTACCTAACTCCTAACTTAAGTGAGTAAACCGGAATGAGTAGAAGTCCGATATAGCTTCGGCCACGCGTGAGGATGCGGAGTCACAAGAGGTTGGCTGCAATTCCTGACTCTTAAACTAGTCCGCGGCCCAAATCCCTTAAATGGGTAGCATCCCAGATTGGTGAGTCAAGTAAATCCCGAGGTGGGACGGAGTAGTTCCCAGGGCCGGAGGTCCCGACGACTTAACTTGAGTAAGAGTAAGAGTAAGTAAGTATGGATCCGTAAGTATGTATGAGTATGAGTATGGATGCGTAAGTATGAAATAACGAGTAAAAGAGTAATCTCCACCCGATTAACCCGGGTGGACCAATGAAGCTAACAAGAATTGTATATTGTGTATGTAATGTGTATGTGTAATTCGGAAAAAGGTAAGTATGTATTGAATGGTTTATGTTGTACTTCTGTATGTATGAAATGAAGTGTATGTATGTGTGTATGTCTTGCGTAATGTATTGTAATATTATGTATAAGAGCATGTATGCATGTATGTTTTAATGAAATCAACCGCATGTATTCGACCAAGTGGTCGGCGTACCCTCACTAGTACGCGGGGTATGCGGTTATCATGCGCAGCGAAAGCTGACCCCCTAGGGGAACGTTTTTAGTGTGCAGGTACCCGAAGCGGATGTGGTCAAGGTAAGAGACCGGCGGCACACCCTTGTACTTAGAAAGTAAGTAGTGGTGAGGAATGGGTAGATGTAGACTCTTAGTGAGTATGTATGAACTTGGAAGAGATATTATAATTGTATAAGGATCCTAGTAGACTCGGTTGAGTATATTGTATTGTATGGATTATGGGGAGTAAGGATTGAATGGCGCATTGTTGTATTTGATTGATGAATGGAGTATGTATTATAGATGTGTAGTACTCGGGATTCCGGTCCTTCAGACCGATGCTGTAAGCAGTAGTAGTAGCCTTGTTAGACACGTGGGTGGTTAACGGCATTGTATCACCCATTGTATGTAAGTAAGTATTCGCTGCGTGTATCTGATGTGTAAGGAGATTGGACGGTAAGCAGGTATTAATGGTAGGGGTGTTACAAAAAGTGGTATCAGAGCGAAGTGTCGCTCTGATGACTGGAAATACCGAGTTTAGGGAATACCGAGTTAGGAAGTAGAAGCTTAGGGCTAAGGGCTGAGTGTTAGCATTAGAGATATGCTGGTTAGGAACTCCCGGTGAGTACCAGATACCTACAATACCAGTCCCGCCCGCCGCAAACCCCACTGTATAACTTGGGAAAGGACGCCAGAGAGAAGAAAAGTCTTCCCCCGATCTGGCAGTTGTGAAGCAATCACACGGTAAACAAGAACCGACATATGGTAGATTCCAAGAACTGAGAGTCCCGGAGATGGGTTCCGGTTGACCCACAACACCCGCACTTAATAGCGGTAGGAAGGGCACTCCAACCATGAGGAGGCCACAACTTACAACAGCATGGGGCGACGTGCTTAGCAGTCGCGAAACCTAGCTAGTCAACCAACAGCAGGACAGAAGCACTAACCGTGCAACGGAATGAAAAAGGGAGCAGTAGCGGAACCGAGACACAAGTCTACGGGATAGTAATACTTGAATGATACCACCAATGGTATGCTAGCCGACTAAGGACATAGTCGGAAGCGGTTAACTCCAAAACTATAATGCCATTAAGGTTGCAGTACCTGGGCAATAAGCTCAGACAACTACAAGAACAACCATGAGATACAATCCCATAGGACTACAAGCGTAGTACCTAAACGAGGAAGGCTCAGTAACCACCACAAATGTGTGGGAACGAGCCACAAGGAACGACACTAAACCAAATAGAACGGGAACCTCCAAGGAGTGGAGAAGTACCCAGATCTACGACAGCCATATCTAGACCACCAAGAAGCTACCTAAAGGAGCGAGTATACCAATTGTAGATCAATAAGATCAAGGGAAGAGTCAACAAGACTATCAAATGCGAGTGGGAACCATACCGTGATCGGTATAGGATTACTCAAAAACCACCAGTACCACGCACTTGCCATGGCAAGTGCTGTAAGAACATGAATAGGTGAAGGAGCACTAACACACCACAATTACATAGTAATGTACCGTGACAGCGATGAAGCGACTACAGGAATAAACATCCTAAAACAGGAGGAATGAAACCATGGGAAGGCCTGACGGCCTGACCACTGCATTTAGAACACGCCAGTCAGCGGGAAGCTGGACTGATCAAGATTTCGAACATGGCTATGCCATGTAGGACTTCTTTTAACACCGAACTGTTATTTTTCAAAACCAAGTTTCTTTCAAAACCACAAACTTTCTTTTAAACCTTGGATTTCAAAACCAAACCAACAAAATCACGGTGAGTATCATAGAACGATACAAGAGGGGTTGGCAACAGAATACTTCACCTAGGCGTGTGACGAACACTACGAGTGTACCCGTTACGGGATGTGGGACAACCGCACTCCAAAGGAGCTTGCGGGCCTGACATATAGTTAGGTAAGTGGTAACGTATCAGCATGGTACCCCACGTATGTACACATGTAGTGTACGACACACGGGAAGTAGTCAACTCCGTTCTACGGATCATGAGTGAATTCAAACCAGAACAACTGGACACCACCGACAATCAAGGAGAAGGAAACTCAGTTAAGGAACAAGTATAAGGAACTCAGAGAATCCATCTGAAGATAAGGAATGAAGATTGGGAAGTGCAAAAGCACAGACTAATAAGTATAGACATTGGATATGTCTCAAATAACCCAAACAATACATGACAGCTGGAAGGTACCCAGCCTAAACACAGTAAGGCAATCGCCTAACGTGAACACCACGATACTCAACAAACGGGACAGAATTCCCAAGAGCAATCGCAAGATTACCACGGAGCCAACCCATCATCGGAGAGGATATTTAAACCTAGTCTCAAGCACTAGGAGCAAGTATAAACGGTCTACCCAACGACGGGAGACGTCATAACCCGAAAGGAGATAGCTTAATGCAATGCCATAAGACGGTATAGAGGACAACACATGTTATAAACATTAGCCGGATGTAACGGCATAACTACCAGCACCCAGGAGCGATCCTTGAAGGGTGTCTGCGTTAACAACAGTTGAACAAGCATAATGATATGAGCACGGGAGCTAAAATGAACATTCGGTTAGGACACCGAAGGGATTTCACTTAACAGGAAATACCCTAAGGTACTGAGAGGCACCCATAAATACCATTTCGCCTAAAGGGCCTCCTATGAGCGGAAGCGTGATGTCACGACTTACCATGGAGGCCAGCAACACCTCCAACCTGTGATGGTATACAAGGAGGGGAAACAGATATAAGCAGCTTGCGAAGAGCATAGCTCGCAGCAATACAGTTCAACTGAGTTCTTAATTACCGCCATGCCTTCTGTAGCAATGGAGCACAGAGGCATGAGAATCATTATACTGCCAACATGGCCTAGTCCACACTTGGACACTACGAGAAACCCAAGGGAAGGTACCCCTCGTAGCCGAAGACCACTAATGCGGCGATGATGTGAACCTTAGAAAAGGCTTCCATCTATTATAAAAACAGAAAAGCCCACGCATATAATATTGCCAAGGGGTGTGGAATAAGGAATGAGATCTTCACACCAATTACGACTTAAGAGTAAGCATACTCCATATTACACCCAACATGTGGTGGACCATTGCGTAAACACCAACATTCAAACCTGTTATTGACCCTATGAGTGGAGACAAACCCCTCAACAAGACCTTCACTTGTCAGTGCTAGAATACCCTCCAATTGGAGAACGGACAGAAAACCCTTGAAGTTTTGTGGGATGTCCTGGTAATATCATACAAGCAAAACTACACAGCTAGAGCCTAAACCAATGCTCAGCACTGAAAGGCAATAATTATCAAAGCAATTAATGTGAAAACACCATTGAACATCACGAAGACTAATCGCTCAAGAGAGCTTATAACCCGATGAGTTATCTCACCCTTGGTCACCAAGATACTTGGTAAACCGTATCATAAATGATGATGGAATGTGAGGTAGCTAACCTACACATGAACCCTAAAATGGAAGAACATCTCCACATTGGGAAGATATTAATATTGTGGTATGCTACGACAACCGTCATACACAACGAACATTGGAAACACCAGGGTTACATACCATAAGGGAATGGTGCCAATGACAATGGCAATGAGTAAAGAGAACCTATCACAGTAACGCAGAAACATAAAAACATGTTGTATATTAGTAGATAAGAATACGATGCGCAACAAGCGACCCGATATGAGGAAGTAGCAGATAATGACCACGGAGTATAAGTACGAGATGATAGGAAGAAATATTCTTTCCTATCACATAAGTGACTTACTGTCAAGCGTTTACGCCTCTGCACTCTGTATGACTGAGTGTTTTTGGTATTGCACCTGCGCAGCTAATGATTTAATGGGATGGCTAAGGATATAGAGAATGTAAACTGTAGTAAACCCTTATTTTCACCAACAGCACGAGAGTGTAAAACCACACTACACAATCACAAGATGTGAATCCCAGTGGATAAAAAAGAGTGAAAGGAGACTTAAGAAAGTCACTAGGACCTCGCATATCAGTGCAAGGTCCTACAAGTAAAGAACACTTGTACTGAACCAGAAGACTGGTGTAATCCATGAGCTATTGACAACAGAGGAAGAGCTATAACTAATAGTTGCTTAACCTCGCCCGACAATAAGTCGGAGGAACTTAACATGAAATACCCCAAATCTAATTAATATTATTAAACCATTATTTAATGGAAAATAATCCTATTATAAATCATTTCACGTACGCATGCAAACCCATGCATGAGAACGTTACGTAAAAACAGTCGTTCTTTCTCCAAAAACGCTAAAACGCCTTAGAAGCATATGGTCAAACATGACCTTGTATGACCCTCTAATATTCAAAACAAATGGTCATACAACAATTATATGAATATATAAATATATTCCCTAAGCTATACTCAGTCAAAAACGCAAAACGCTCGGGAGTGCTCACGCACGCCCCTTAAAGCACAAAAAAGTCCGGAGGAGTGCCGAGGTGGCACGAACTCCTATAAAATTAATTCCTTGAGTTCCTAACATCATTATTAACCATTATAAAGAGAACCCACGAAGTGGTTTCTCAAAATTCAGCAAAAACAACAGGAGGATTTCTTAGCGCTCCTTTTTGCCCGGGTGTGTCCCTGGCCCGTAAATTATGTCACGGTGGATGTAACCCCATATAACCCAATGTAACATCTTAGTATATGTTTATTTACTATAATAAGTGTTTACAAACACTTGGAACTCATAAAAACAATTGTTTCCCAAAATTTCCTTAGAGCACAAAAAAACACCTTCGGTGTCACGAAAACGCGTTTTACGCAATTGCCTTGTAGTTTTTTGACATGCCACGAATTGGTAATCTTAAATAGGGTTAAAATGACCTTCTAAATAAGTTGGGTGTGACTAGTCACAAGACTCTCTATAGGGGCCGATTTTGAGAGCAAAAACTAGTATAAAAATTGCATTAAAGTTTGTAAAAGGCATAGAACATGGTGACTCACCTTCCCATGTGTTATATTACTTAATTTCAAAGTATGTAGGTCTCATTGATCATCAAGCTGTCTAAATTAGGCCATGGAATAAGGCCATGTGAGCTAGAACAAAACAAATGGGAAAAGGCAAAAGGTAGATCTAGAATTCACTTTTCTTGATTCCTTCTTTTCCATGCGACCTAACATGCTTGTCTTTGGCTCTTCAATGTCGATTAAGACACCCCATTTGACCCTTGAATTCGTGAGTCTACAAGGGAGGAAGAAGACAAGCCTAACATAGAAAAATCAAAAGAACAAACTTACCTAAATTTCCTTGTCTTCTAGCTCACAATCATTTTCTTTCCAACTCTTGCCTTGTCACACACCACATGCATGAAATTATGCAGAGAACATGGGCATTTATTGAGCCAATAACCATGTAATAAACTAAGGAAAAGTAAAGTCATTTGACATTAAAAATTGACAAAGCAAAAATCAAATTCCAAATGCATTTTCTTACCTTATACAATTCGTGAGTCTCATTCTTCTCCTTGCCCTCTTCATCCACGAATTGGTAAGCTACCTAGCTCTCTCTTCTTGCTTCATCTTCTTCCTTTGAAGCTCTTAAGTCCATTAATGGAGTTTTAACTTCTATCTTCATCTTTAAGGTAATTTCCTAGCATTTCTTGTCAAACCTTGAAGCAAAACTCTTCCTAGCATAACAACAAGAGTTCGGCATCACTTAGTTCACCAAGGAGGTGTTCAAACCAACATTAATCCAAGGAGCATCTCAAGGTTATCTTAAGGTAGTTTTAATGCTTGAAAATCCTTAAAGCACATTTTTATGTGTAACCAAGTTCTACTCCTTCTAAGGTTATTTTCTTCTTCATTTTGATGAAGGAAAATTTGTTCTTCATCCACCTTAGGAGTGCCGAATTCATAAGGAGAAAAGTCTAAGGTAAATCCTTGTAAAACTACTTACAAATCTACTTAAGATCTTTATTCAAGATCTAACTCCTAAAACTCCTACACCACTTGCATATAACCGAAGTGGAGCATCAAAATTTCCTTGGAGAAAGCTTGGAGATTCAAGAGGAGTTCAAGCACTTAACCACCTTTGTTAAGAAGTAAGTTTACTAAGTAAATCTTTATGTTATAAGCTTTGTTAAGCTTCTAAAAATTATACAAAAATTATGTACATCTCCTGGTTTATTAAGACCGAAACTATATGGTATTATATGCCAAAAATACAATCTATAACTTATATAGAAAATATTTACCTTATGACACATTTTTGTGTCACAAAATTTAGTTATGTCACATATTAATTCAAGCCGAATTATCAAGGGCAAAAATGCTTATTTTTGAGCTAAGAATTTATATAAGACATTACAATAATTTTTACATGAGTTATATAACTCCTATGAATTTATGTATAATTATTATGACATATAAGTCCACTTTTATATACTATATGGTCACCAAATAAATATGGCCGAATGTACTAATTGATAAATAGGTATTAATGACCTACATAGGTATATAAACTTATATCACAAAGTTTGGTGAGCTAAAAATATTTCATTAGTGCTTAAATGGCTAATTAATTAAGTTAAGTGGCTTAAATGTAATTTTTACAAAATTTAGTGTATATATTGTGAAGCCGAGAGCTAAAGGGGTATTTGGTGAAATTATAATATAATATAAGTTAGGAATTAAGTTTATGAATTTTAGATAATTTAAACAAGTGTTAAAATAACATTTTATTAAGTTTTGGGCTATTATGTAATTTATAAAAGTTGTTATGAAAGTTTAGAACATAAAAGGGGCGAATTCATAATTAAGAGATTTATTAGGCTCACCTTTGAAATTTTGAGGAATTATATATTTAGACTTTAGTTTATAAGTCATTAAGAAGTTATTATAAAGTTTTGGGGTGAAAATGTAATTAATGAAGTTCAAGACCAAAGCCGAATTACTTGGGGTTAGTTTGGTAATTTAAGAATTTTATATATAATATTCGGCATTTATGGAGAATTAAAATTAAAAACTATAGTTTTAAGGCATTATGTAAAGTTAATAAGATTTTTGTGGTTAAATTGTAATTATAGGAATAAATTATTATTGCCAAGAATTTAAGGGGCTAAGTTGTTATTTTTGAAAGTTATAGTACTTAAAAGCTATATACTAAAATATTAGTGTGACTATGTAATTTAGCTAAATAAGAAGTTAAAACTCTAAATATAATGAGATTAGAATTTAAATATAAAGTTTATGAATTAATGTGGTTGTTTTATAAATAACCGAAATATAAGGGTAATAATTTAGATTTAAATAAATATAGGTCCTATACATGGATATTTGGAGGAATTAGAAGAAAGAATTTTTATTAAAGGAATTATGGAATTAGAACTATGGCTTATATAGTTATAAGGAAGTTAAAGGAAAACATAAATATTATTTATGACTAAAGGAGAATAATGAGATTATAAGAATATTATGTCATTGTAAGACATCTAAATATAGTTAAGAAAATTATAAGTTGTTATGTCACTGAGACAATTAAAATAAACAACAAATATAGTACATGAATATATATGAATACATATATGTACATTAAAGGATTTATAAATAAATCAAAAGGAATAACAAATAAGTTATACATAAACCATGAGGTAATTAAAGAAATAAACCTCACATGAATAACAAATACGAGATTTGTTAAAGATCAATAGAATTATTATATAAGGGTAACATGAATTAACCCTCTCAGTTAATCCTATTCTAGGACTTTGTTTGACCAGACGTTGACCGGGTAAATCAATTGTAACCTACGGTGAACGGTATGGGATTCTTGCAACCTGTTTTCTACCGGATTACACCGGCTTGTGTGCTATCTGTTGTTTGAAATAACGACCAAGATAATTAATGTAAAATGTTGTTTACTCTTGTGCGCTGTTGTATTACTTTATGTGCGTGAATGATGCTGACTACTACGTGTATGTCCCACGCATACAAACACTACTATACCAGTGGATTAAATACCTGCGCTTCAGTATACCGAGGACTTGTACTCGAGTCTCTCACTAACTTCACTTTATAACAAACGTCATTATCCTAAACGTGATAATTGACAATACACATTGTGTTCTGGTTTAACGTCTTTATATGACATTAACAATTCTATACTACTACGAGAACGAGGAGCCCAGTTGGATCTGGCCATGCATGCTACAGGAGCTGTACCTGTCTCAGGTCGTCTCCTATCTACGTCGCGACGGAACTTTCAGTTGGGAGGAAGACTCTATTCCTCCGGGTTTCTAATGCCCTTCAGTTTGAGGAAGACTTCATTCCTCTAGTGGGATTCTATTTCCATGCCTCTCAGTTCAGGGTTTAACTACGTTATCTCCTGGGGTTTTTATACCCAACCTTTCAATCTTAACGAGGTCACTATACCTCCACTATTTCAGATATTCAGTTATACCTGTCAGTCCCATTGTGTGGACCGACTATCATTAAAGAATTTCAGTTCAGCTAACTTGACCTTCTGCAGTCTTGTACTATGTGACATTATTGTCCTTGTATGGATACTTGTTATTATCCTGCTATGCTTTTTACAGTTTTATATAAATGAACTGCATGTATTCGACAAAGTAGTTGGTGTGGCCCGGTAGACGATGGGCTGCACGTTTTCCATACCAGCATTGTTTGCTGAGCCCCTTTGGGGGCACCCCCATTTTTCAGGTACCTGAAGTTGAGAAGATTACCACACCGAGTGTAGGTGGGGTAGATTCAAGCTATGGGAGTCTTCTTATAGTTACTTGTTTTTACTTAAGTATATTACATTAGTTTGATTCCTAGTATCTCGGATTGTATTCGTATTCAGACCGTGACTTTTGGAGATTGTATTTGGACTTAGCCTTGTTGGTCACAAGGGTGGCCAACGGCATTGTAATACCGCCCGGTTGTTGTATTTATTTCCGCTGTAGTTATATTCTATTTGGGAGTGATCGCCGTTCAGTTTATTGGATTTCGGGTTGGGGTGTTACAAAAGTGGTATCAGAGCGTAGTTACGCTCTGGATACAAGGATACACCGAGATTAGGATATCTAAGACTTTAGGTTACGGGTTGAGTGATAGTATTGAAAGGAGTTTAAGTTAGTTTTACTTAGACCACTATCCAAGACCAAGATTGTGACCTCGGTATCTATATACCTCAACATCCTGCAATGTCAGGAAGAGGAGGACGCCGTGGACAGGCTGATGAGGAGCCAAACATCAGGCTGGCAGACATTGCTACTTTAATCGCTCAGGCATTTGCACAGGCGGGGGTTGCACAGCAGCAGCAGCTACCTCCACCACCACCACCCAGGGAGAGAGATTGGGTGAAGAGTTTGGCTGATCTGAGGCCAACTGCATTCAAGGGCAGACTGACCCTGCTCACTTAGAGACATACATCATGGAGATGGAAACAGCGTTCGAGACGCTTGCAGTCCCAGCTAGGGAAAAAGTAAGGCTTGCAGCCTTTTATCTGAAGGATGCAGCGAGAGATTGGTGGAACATGGTGAAAGCCGACCACCTGGATGACCCAGCTTTTACTTGGGGATTTACACTGCACTACTGAGAGGCAAATACTACCCGGCCCACACAAGAATGGTGAAGACTAGGGAGTTTGACGCCTTGGAGCAGACGGGGAAAATGACCGTGGATGAGTATTATGCCAAGTTTACTTCACTACTCCTTCGGCTACTACCCGGGATAGGATACTCGGACCAGGTGTTGGTCGACCGGTTCTACGGGGGACTGAGCCCTCGACTCCAGTTTGGGATGGGACCAATCATCCCTACCAGTTTACAGGTGAAACAGGAGAACATAAACCAGTTGGAAATTTTATTACCTACTGTACCCCGTCATGGGAGATTTGGAGATTAATACCTTGAGATTTCAGGAATGCTATCATGCTGCCTCCGTGGTGGAGATCACTTGTAAGAGAAGGGATGCTTTGAGCTCCCAAAAGAGGAAGGACGGACCTGGTGGCGAAGATGCCAAGCAGGGAACTCCAACAAAAGGAACAACCCTATCAGAAAGGACAAGGGTCCTATCAAGGGAAGGGGAACCAAACTACAGGGAACCCCCAGTCAGGAACCATGGCAGCAACTTCACAGAAAAACCTACCCATCTAAGGGTAGGCACTCTAATCAGACAGTTAGATTTGAAATATTTTGTGATTACTTCAGTACCGTTGGAATGTATAATTAACCCTGATTGTATTAGGTTCTGGACATGGCTCAAACACGGTCAGAAGTATGTCCGCCGTTTCAACTGTAAGCAGTGTGGAAAGGATCACCCCGGCGTAGACTGCCAAGGGGAGAAAGTCCAGTGCCGCTACTGTCAGATACTCGGACATCGTGCCTTCGAGTGTATCTGAAACCCGGAGAGCAGGAACTACCGCCCGGGAGCAAAGCCAAACACCGCCCTAAGAATGGAGCTAGCGATACTCGCCCTCCACCAACAAACCAGGCTCAGGGGTATAAGGGCAAAGGCCCAGCATCGGGACCCGCCCTACATGTCATGGACCGCTCAGACGAGGCTGGTCCTTCTACCAACCCAGGTATTTCTAAACCATGTGAACCTGTTATTGAGCAATGGATGATGTGAATGAGTGCTTGCATGCCTTGATTGCCTAATTGAGTAGGGAAGAATTAGTAAGACTCACTAGTAAAATTTAAACCACGTAGGGAGCTATAAGATATGCTTTCCTATCCCCTCACCGCCCTCCCTGGAAGAAACATTATCAAAGTACAAGAACCAGGGAACAAACAATGTAAGGTTATCCAACCAGGTTTGATATTACTCAAAGGATACCTAACACCGGAGATACAAATTGCAATCATCAGAAATGTCAAGAATTGGGAGCAGGACCAAGAGGGTTCTACACTCCAGAATTTCCAGGAGGATCAAAAATGAAGCTGAAAATGATGTGCTTAGGAAAGGATTGGAATCCTTACTAAAAGACCAACCAGGATACAAGAAATGGAGATGGAGCACAAGTGCCAAAAATCCCAGAAGAATTTTTACAATTGTGGAACAAGCGTTAATACAGCTCAGCAACTAGAAGAAGATCCAGTTCCCACTTAAGGGCTGATCTATGTATCATCAACTTCTATGAAGAAGAAGGCCGCTTAGGACTACACCAGGACAATGATGAAACAAAAGGGTCCCTTGAACAGGGGATACCAGTATTGTCCTTGTCAATTGGAGATGACGCAGAATTCCTTTATGGCGAGCAGAAGCGTGTGGACCTTGCAAAGAAAATCATATTGAGTTCAGGAGATGCTTTAGTAATGGGTGGAAAGTCAAGGTTGCTATACCATGGAATTAAAAGGATTAAATTAAACACAGCACCTTCGACAGTGATAAACACCACTCATATGAAACCAGGAAGATTAAGTTTGACTTTTAGAAAGTACTAGTATTGTAATTGTTTGGACATCTGAAAGGAGATCATCTCATCAGCGAAGCATTATTGTTATAAAAGTGAATGTCTTTAGACCCCATCATATATCAAAGTACTTACCCAGATTCTGTTATTAGGTTATGCTAAGGAGACGGAAGGTGCCTTAAGTATACTTACTGAGGAGGAGGCCAGCAAGGGCGGCTCGATCCTCACTGGTACCTTTCCGGTTAATGGAGTGGATGCATTAGTACTGTTCGACTCCGGAGCCTCACATACTTTCGTTTCGCCTTCGCTTGCGGGGAAGTTGGGGCTAGACGTTGTAGAGTTACCTGATTTTAAGGTGGCACTCCCGTCTAAGGAGAAGATCAGTTACACTCGTCTTTATAGAGGAGCCACTATCCGCATTAAGGAGGAGGAATTTCCTATGGACCTTATTGAGTTCAGAGGTCTAGGATTCGATGTTATAGCCGGGATGGACTGGCTGGGGCGGCACAGAGGCCGCATTCTTTGTGCAGAGCGCAGGCTGTTACTTAAGAGCCCATCAGGAGTGACAGTATCTTACCGTCAGAGCCCTAGAGCACCGTCTATAAAAGCTATATCTGCTATGTCCATGTACAAGCACGTCAGAAGCAGAAGGAAGTATACCTATGCTATGTTCAGAATGTAGAGTACGACCCTGACTTTGATCTAGCTATGCCAGTGGTGTCGGAATTTCCAGATATTTTTCCAAAGGAGCTTCCAGGCTTACCGCCATCCAGAGAGGTAGAGTTCTCCATCGAATTACTACCAGTACCGGTCCCATAGCTAAGGCACCGTACCGTATGGCACCAGCAGAGATGGCTGAGCTGAAGGAGCAGCTGAAAGATTTATTGGACAAGGGATACATACGACCTAGCGTATCTCCTTGGGGAGCACCTGTTCTGTTTGTAAAGAAGAAGGATGGAAGCCTTCGTTTATTTTGATTACAGAGAGCTTAATGCAGTTTCGGTGAAGAACAAATATCCACTACCACGGATTGACGATTTATTTGATCAGCTGAGAGGAGCAAAAGTGTTTTCGAAGATCGATTTGAGATCAGGCTACCATCAGATACCCATCAGGGAGCAAGACATAGAAAAGACAGCATTCAGTACACGGTATGGCCACTATGAGTTTACAGTTATGCCTTTTGGCTTGTCAAATGCACCTGCAGTCTTCATGGATTTGATGAACAGATTATTCAGAGAGCAGTTGGATAAGACCGTGGTTGTATTCATCGATGACATCCTCATCTATTCAAAGTCTAAAGAAGAGCATGAGAGTCACCTCCGACATGTACTTGAGATCTTAAGGGAGAACCAGCTTTATGCTAAGTTCTCCAAATGTGAGTTTTGGTTGGACAGAGTTTCCTTTTAGGGACATGTTATCTCTGATGCTGGGATCACAGTGGATCCAGCAAAGATAGAAGCAGTTCGCACTTGGCCTAGGCCAAAGACAGTTACGGACATCAGGAGTTTCCTTGGTTTAGCAGGATACTACAGAAGGTTTGTCAGAGACTTCTCCAAAATAGCCAAACCTATGACCAGCTTAATGAAGAAGGATGCACCTTTCACATGGACTACTGAATGTGAGACCTCATTCGAGCTTTTGAAGAATGCTTTGATATCAGCACCAGTTTTGACCATACCTGAAGGCACAGAGGGTTATGAAGTTTACTGTGATGCATCAGGCAGAGGATTAGGGTGTGTACTCATGCAGAATGGGAAGGTAGTTGCCTACGCTTCCCGACAGTTGAAGAAACATGAGGAAAACTATCCCACACATGACTTGGAGCTTGGAGCTATTGTTTTTGCACAAAGATCTGGCGCCACTACCTGTATGGTGTCCAGATGACCGTATATTCGGATCACAAGAGTTTGAAGTATGTATTCACCCAGAAGGAGTTAAACATGAGACAAAGAAGATGGGTTGAATTCCTTAAGGACTATGACATTGATTTGCAGTACAAAGAAGGGAAAGCTAATGTTGTAGCAGACGCACTAGTCGACGAGCACATTCTCTAAATGCCATTGTGGCTAGCTCGAGTCTTATGGACGACATACGCAGAGCACAGCAGAGTGATCAGCGAATGATGGAGATCATCAGAAGTTGTCTGACGGTACATTTGAGGGTGGTAAATATGAGTTTCAGCTACATGATGATGGACTAATCAGATTGAAGGGAAGATTGTGTATTCCCAGAGACAGCACAGATATAAAGGAGCATATTCTTCGAGAGTCCCACACTTCTTCCACATCTGTCCATCCAGGAGCTTCTAAGATGTACAAAGATCTGAAGAAGTATTTCTGGTGGAGTGGTATGAAGGGCGACGTGACAGAATATGTGATTCGATGTCTCACTTGTCAGAAAGTGAAATTCGAACATAGATGACCAGGAGGTATGGTACAGTCTATGCCAGTTCCAGAGTGGAAGTTTTATGATATCTCCATGGACTTTGTGGTGGGACTACCACCTACGAGAGGAGGCCTTAATATGATTTGGGTTGTTGTTGATCGACTGACTAAGGTTGCTAGGTTTATTCCGATGAAGGACACTTGGAAAGTGCCAAAGTTAGCAGAACTATTTGAGCAGGAGATTATCAGACATCATGGAGTACCTAAGACTATTGTTTCAGATCGAGACACTAGATTTCTCTCACTATACTGGCGAGCTACTCGCGAGGCACTTGGCACTGAGTTGAAGCTTAGCACAGCATTTCATCCTCAGACAGATGGTCAGTCAGAGAGGACTATCCAGACCTTAGAGGACATGCTACGAGCATGTGCCTTGGATTTTCAGGGTAGCTGGATAGATAGATTACATCTCATCGAGTTTGCATACAATAACAGCTATCACGCCTCTATACAGATGTCACCTTTTCAGGCATTATATGGCAGACCATGTCGCACACCATTGTGCTGGGACGAGTCTAGTGAGACCGTCATCATTGGGCCTGAGTACTTGGAGCAAGTCAGGCAGAAGTACAACAAATCAAAAGTAACATGAAAGCAGCACAAGACAGACAGAAATCATATACTGATGAGAGGCGACGAGACCTTGAGTTCGCAGTTGGCGACCAGGTATTTTTACGCGTATCACCCATGAAGGGTGTATTCAGATTCGGACAGAAGGGCAAGCTAAGCCCGAAATTTGTAGGACCCTACGCTATCATAGAGCGGGTGGGCCTTGTGGCATATCGACTTGATTTGCCAGCAGAGTTGGGCAAAGTACACAATGTTTTTCATGTGTCTCAGCTTAAGAAATACATGCCTCATCCTTCGCATGTTCTACAACCAGAGACACTCTCATTAGAACCAACAATGCGGTATGTGGAAACACCGCAACGAATCTTAGACAGAAAGACACGAGATACACGAAACAAATCTGTGAGTCTAGTAAAGGTTCTTTGGTCGAACCACGATGTGGAAGAGGCCACATGGGAATTAGAAGCAGATATGCGAGCGAAATTTCCCTCTTTATTCACCGACTAGACACTTTAGTCTAGGGTACGGGGGTGTACCCCTCTTTTTTGTGGGGTAGAGCCTTTTTCATTTGTGAATTTAGTATGCATTTTGTTGCACTTTTGTGCATTTCAGTTGTTGCACTTTTGTGCATTTCAGTGACACTTTGTCTTACCTGTGTTCTTGTGTAACACTGTATTGAATGTACTTTGTACTTCTACTTGATTTGTGTACTTTATTACACTACAATGGAAAGTTTATGTGCACTACGCTGCACTATTTGACATGAAAAGTGACTGTTTATTACATATTCCTGTTGTGTTTGATGTACACTGTGAACTTAGGAATGTAGAGACTTGGGACTTGATCCCTAAAAACTAGATTGAGTTGTGGATACTTAGTGGAACTTGATTCCCCACAACCTTAAAATTTAGATATGAGACTTCGGGGCGAAGTCCTTTTTTAGGGGGGTAGATTGAAATACCCCAAATCTAATTAATATTATTAAACCATTATTTAATGGAAATAATCCTATTATAATCATTTCATGTACGCATGCAAACCCATGCATGAGAACGTTACGTAAAAACAGTCGTTTCTCCTCCAAAACGCTAAAACGCCTTAGAAGCATATGGTCAAACATGACCTTGTATGACCCTCTAATATTCAAACCAAATGGTCATACAACAATATATGAATATATAAATATATTCCCTAAGCTATACTCAGTCAAAAACGCAAAACGCTCGGGAGTGCTCACGCACGCCCCTTAAAGCACGAAAAGTCCGGAGGAGTGCCGAGGTGGCACGAACTCCTATAAATTAATTCCTTGAGTTCCTAACATCATTATTAACCATTATAAATAGAACCCACGAAGTGGTTTCTCAAAGTTCAGCAAAAACAACAGGAGGATTTCTTAGCGCTCCTTTTTGCCCGGGTGTGTCCCGATGGCCCGTAAATTATGTCGCGGGTGGATGTAACCCCATATAACCCAATGTAACATCTTAGTATATGTTTATTTACTATAATAAGTGTTTACAAACTTGGAACTCATAAAAACAAATTGTTTCCCAAAATTTCCTTAGAGCACAAAAACACACCTTCGGGTGTCACGAAAACGCGTTTTACGCAATTGCCTTGTAGTTTTTGACATGCCACGAATTGGTAATCTTAAATAGGGTTAAAATGACCTCTAAATAGTTGGTGTGACTAGTCAACAAGACTCTCTATAGGGGACGATTTTGAGAGCAAAAACTAGTATAAAATTTGCATTAAAAGTTTGTAAAAGGCATAGAACATGGTGACTCACCTTCCCATGTGTTATATTACTTAATTTCAAAGTATGTAGGTCTCATTTGACCATCAAGCTGTCGAAATTAGGCCATGGAATAAGGCCATGTGAGCTAGAACAAAAACAATGGGAAAAGGCAAAAGTAGATCTAGAATTCACTTTTCTTGATTCCTTCTTTTCCATGCGACCTAACATGCTTGTCCTTGGCTCTTCAATGTCGATTAAGACACCCCATTTGACCCTTGAATTCGTGAGTCTACAAGGGAGGAAGAAGACAAGCCTAACATAGAAAAATCAAAAGAACAAACTTACCTAAATTTCCTTGTCTTCTCTAGCTCACAATCATTTTCTTTCCAACTCTTGCCTTGTCACACACCACATGCATGAAATTATGCAGAGAACATGGAATTTATTGAGCCAATAACCATGTAATAAACTAAGGAAAAGTAAAGTCATTTGACATTAAAAAATTGACAAAGCAAAATCAAATTCCAAATGCATTTTCTTACCTTATACAATTCGTGGAGTCTCATTCTTCTCCTTGCCCTCTTCATCCACGAATGGTAAGCTACCTAGCTCTCTCTTCTTGCTTCATCTTCTTCCTTTGAAGCTCTTAAGTCCATTAATGGAGTTTTAACTTCTATCTTCATCTTTAAGGTAATTTCCTAGCATTTCTTGTCAAACCTTGAAGCAAAACTCTTCCTAGCATAACAACAGAGTTCGACATCACTTAGTTCACCAAGGAGGTTGTTCAAACCAACATTAATCCAAGGAGCATCTCAAGGTTATCTTAAGGTAGTTTTTAATGCTTGAAAATCCTTAAAGCACATTTTTATGTGTAACCAAGTTCTACTCCTTCTAAGGTTCTTTTCTTCTTCATTTTGATGAAGGAAAATTTGTTCTTCATCCACCTTAGGAGTGCCGAATTCATAAGGAGAAAAGTCTAAGGTAAATCCTTGTAAAACTACTTACAAATCTACTTAAGATCTTTATTCAAGATCTAACTCCTAAAACTCCTACACCACTTGCATATAACCGAAGTGGAGCATCAAAATTTCCTTGGAGAAAGCTTGGAGATTCAAGAGGAGTTCAAGCACTTAACCACCTTTGTTAAGAAGTAAGTTTACTAAGTAAATCTTTATGTTATAAGCTTTGTTAAGCTTCTAAAATTATACAAAAATTATGTACATCTCCTGGGTTTATTAAGACCGAAACTATATGGTATTATATGCCAAAAATACAATCTATAACTTATATAGAAAATATTTACCTTAAGACACATTTTTGTGTCACAAAATTTAGTTATGTCACATATTAATTCAAGCCGAATTATCAAGGGCAAAAATGCTTATTTTTGAGCTAAGAATTTATATAAGACATTACAATAATTTTTACATGAGTTATATAACTCCTATGAATTTATGTATAATTATTATGACATATAAGTCCACTTTTATATACTATATGGTCACCAAATAAATATGGCCGAATGTACTAATTGATAAATAGGTATTAATGACCTACTTAGTATATAAACTTATATCACAAAGTTTGGTGAGCTAAAAATATTTCATTAGTGCTTAAATGGCTAATTAATTAAGTTAAGTGGCTTATATGTAATTTTTACAAAATTTAGTGTATATATTGTGAAAGCCGAGAGCTAAAGGGGTATTTGGTGAAATTATAATATAATATAAGGTTAGGAATTAAGTTTATGAATTTTAGATAATTTAAACAAGTGTTAAATAACATTTTATTAAGTTTTGGGCTATTATGTAATTTATAAAAGTTGTTATGAAAGTTTAGAACATAAAAAGGGCGAATTCATAATTAAGAGATTTATTAGGCTCACCTTTGAAATTTTGAGGAATTATATATTTAGACTTTAGTTTATAAGTCATTAAGAAGTTATTATAAAGTTTTGGGGTGAAAATGTAATTAATGGAGAGTTCAAGACCAAAGCCGAATTACTTGGGGTTAGTTTGGTAATTTAAGAATTTATATATATATATATATTCGGCATTTATGGAGAATTAATTTTAAAAACTATAGTTTATAGGCATTATGTAAGTTAATAAGATTTTGTGGTTAAGTAAAATTGAAATAATTATTATAAATAATTATTTCCAAGAATTTAAGGGGCTAAGTTGTTTTTTTGAAAGTTATAGTACTTAAAAGCTATATACTAAAATTTAGTGTGACTATGTAATTTAGCTAAATAGAAGTTAAAACTCTATAATATAATGAGATTAGAATTTAATATAAAGTTTATGAATTAATGTGGTTGTTTTATAAATAACCGAAGGGTAATAATTTAGATTTAAATAAATATAGGTCCTACATGGATATTTGGAGGAATTAGAAGAAAGAATTTTAATTAAAGGAATTATGGAATTAGAACTATGGCTTATATAGTTATAAGGAAGTTAAAGGAAAACATAAATATTATTTATGACTAAAAGGAGAATAATGAGATTATAAGAATATTATGTCATTGTAAGACATCTAAATATAGTTAAGAATTTCTAAGTTGTTATGTCACTGAGACAATTAAAATAAACAACAAATATAGTACATGAATATATGAATACATATATGTACATTAAAGGATTTATAAATAAATCAAAGGAATAACAAATAAGTTATACAATAAACCATGAGGTAATTAAAGAAATAAACCTCACATGAAATAACAAATACGAGATTTGTTAAAAGATCAATAGAATTATTATATAAGGGTAACATAAATTAACCCTCTCAGTTAATCCTATTCTAGGACTTTGTTTGACCAGACGTTGACCAGGGTATAATCAATTGTAACCTACGGTGAACGGTATGGGATTCTTGCAACCTGTTTTCTACCGGATTACACCGGCTTGTGTGCTATCTGTTGTTTGAAATAACGACCAAGATAATTAATGTAAAATGTTGTTTACTCTTGTGCGCTGTTGTATTACTTTATGTGCGTGAATGATGCTGACTACTACGTGTATGTCCCACGCATACAAACACTACTATACCAGTGGATTAAATACCTGCGCTTCAGTATACCGAGGACTTGTACTCGAGTCTCTCACTAACTTCACTTTATAACAAACGTCATTATCCTAAACGTGATAATTGACAATACACATTGTGTTCTGGTTTAACGTCTTTATATGACATTAACAATTCTATACTACGAGAACGAGGAGCCCAGTTGGATCTGGCCATGCATGCTACAGGAGCTGTACCTGTCTCAGGTCGTCTCCTATCTACGTCGCGACGGAACTTTCAGTTGGGAGGAAGACTCTATTCCTCCCGGGTTTCTAATGCCCTTCAGTTTGAGGAAGACTTCATTCCTCTAGTGGGATTCTATTTCTCACGCCTCTCAGTTCAGGGTTTAACTACGTTATCTCCTGGGTTTTTTATACCCAACCTTTCAATCTTAACGATGTCACTATACCTCCACTATTTCAGATATTCAGTTATACCTGTCAGTCCCATTGTGTGGACCGACTATCATTAAAGAATTTCAGTTCAGCTAACTTGACCTTCTGCAGTCTTGTACTATGTGACATTATTGTCCTTGTATGGATACTTGTTATTATCCTGCTATGCCTGTTTACAGCTTTATAAAAGTGAACTGCATGTATTCGACAAAGTAGTTGGTGTGGCCCGGTAGACGATGGGCTGCACGTTTTCCATACCAGCATTGTTTGCTGAGCCCCTTTGGGGGCACCCCATTTTTCAGGTACCTGAAGTTGAGAAGATTACCACACCGAGTGTAGGTGGGGTAGATTCAAGCTATGGGAGTCTTCTTATAGTTACTTGTTTTTACTTAAGTATTTTACATTAGAGTTTGATTCCTAGTATCTCGGATTGTATTTGTATTCAGACCGTGACTTTTGGAGATTGTATTTGGACTTAGCCTTGTTGGTCACAAGGGTGGCCAACGGCATTGTAATACCGCCCGGTTGTTGTATTTATTTCCGCTGTAGTTATATTCTATTTGGGAGTGATCGCCGTTCAGTTTATTGGATTTCGGGTTGGGGTGTTACATAACGAATAATCGTGGAAGCACGAATAGCATGTGCAGTAGATTACCAGAGAGCTGGTTATAAATCTTAAACTCGTTGAGTTCAAACACGGTAAAAGAATACCGCAGTTGTTTAGTAAACCTTATTCCCATAATAGACGGATAAGAAGGTGATGTATAGCACATTAATGATAACACGAAGGTAAGTAACCCCAAGCTATCAGGGTCGCGCAGCAGAAGCTAGTGGGCCCTAACTAGGAGAAAATATACCTAGTAGTATAATAGAATGGCTTTAATGCCTTGAAGCCGGTCAGGCTAGAACCGAATTAAGTATGAGTTAAGTAAACTCATATAGGAACTCTTGGTGCAAAGACTAAACCATTGGTACGGTTAGACCCTTTGACCAGAGCATAGTATATAGTATACCGTAGTGAAGCTAACGCTTCGGATTGCCCGAATTAAAATAACCAATGTTTAATATTAACATATGGGAGATTACGTGGGCGTAATCCCTTTTAAGGGGGGTAGAGCGAACCGCTTAATGTAAGTTTTGTGAATAAAACACATAAACCATAATGTGCATAGCACAAATGAGAACCAATTGATGATTGATACTATGTTAAATAAACATAAGTACTCATTCACATTGTAATTATGGTAATTAGGCATTAGACATGCAAATACCATAGGAGGAGTATACCCATCTTGTAACACTAATGTAAGATATAGTAAAAGAAAGTAATGAGTAGTGGACGGAGCTCCACAAGTATTGTAACCTTGAAGAAGTAGTACGGAATGAATGAGAGTAGTAGATGAATGAAGTTTATGAGTAGTGGAATCGCAAGTAAAATATTTGAAACAATCGAAGTCAACTAAAAATCTTATAAGTGTAGTATTCCTTAGTTAGAATATAGGAGATGATGTGAGTAATGGATGGAAGTAGTGGAGGTTGATGAAATGAGCATTTAGGTATTGAACCACGGAGTAAAGCATTTGGGAAGTAGAGTGAGGATGATTGATGGATTGATTCCATCCTTTGGAGATGTATGAATTCGTAATCACGACTAGAAAGAGTAAAAAGATAGAAAATGAAAACAATTAAATTATTTGTTTGGTTGAACCTGATGTGGGAAGTCGAACTTGATCCTGATCAGATCAAGGGAAACCGAACACAAATTGGAGTGGAAAGATAGTTCAACACTGATGCTGATCACATCAGGGTCGAATGACTCTTGAAGCTCCCCTCAAGTGGTCACAAGAATCACACATAGGATAGAAGTAATGAGTATAAATTGGAATATGGAGTTGTATGTTTTAGAAATTTTTAATTGGTAGAGGTGGAAGAATTTCTTTTAGTATGGAGAATGAGGATGTGTTAGAAGTGAGTACCGAAGAAGATAGTAAGGTAGTATGTGGTATTATTCCAAGGGCGGCAGGACATAGAGGAGTCCCGTGTCTAGATGACCTGAGCGCCTACGGGATTGGAATGTGTATTGCATTGCTTTGGGAATATCCTTGCATTGTATGTATGTATAAATTGGTAATGAGGAACCGGATGGTCGGTAGTAATGCGGATTGGAGTGATTATTGTGCATTAGTATGGTATGGTATGGTATAGTATGTAGGAACCTTGAGTAACGGATTTGGGATGGTAAGAGAAGAAGGTATGGCTTTGGTATTAGACACGTAAGAATGAGTAAGCATTGTAAACCCATAACCTCGAACAACTTTGAGGACAAAGTTCCTAAGGGGGTAGATTGAAATACCCCGAACTTAAACATAAGGATTAAAATTAATCTAATACGTATTTAAGGGCCTAATGGTACCTAATTAATATTGGTAAGGAGAATAAATCTAAAAAGAAATAAAGAAACGCTTAAAAAGCGAAAAACGCTAAATAAGCGTTAAAATAACCATAGGAGGTATGAGACCTCGGTTAGCGTATTATATGGATTCCAAAGGTTTATAAGACCTAAATAATATATGGGAACAATCCCGAAAACGGATCCTTAAAACGGTTAAAATCACTAACGAACCTTAAAGCGCGTTTTTCGAGGTAACCGAGAAAACGTACTTTAAGCGGGTCAAATAGACTCGTAACAATGTTGGTCAACTAAATAATCATTAATAAATATTAGTGAAGCCTTAGAACCAATAAAATCAATAAAACGAGAAATTAGTAAAAACTGTCAAAAACGGGAAGTTGTGGGGTAGAAACATAAATAACCAAAACTTATGTGTCCACTTTGAAAATAAAAGTAAAAGTGGTATGTGTGTGCTGTGTGTGTCCGATGGGGACTCCCCCTCTCACACTCTCTCACACACTCACTCTCTCTATTTACAAAACAACAAAACTAATAAAGTAAACTAACCTACTTTATTACCTTACTCACTCACACACTCTCTCTCCTACTCCCCATTCTCTTCTCTCACGTGAACCCCCACCCTCACTCTCTCATTTCTTCCTTCTCCTTCCCCAAGCGATTTCCATGGAAGCTTGAGAGAACCCACTAAAAACCTCACTTCTCTCCTCTTGTTACTCTATCAAACCTTCTCCGAAAATTATAAAAACTACACCATTGGAATCCTCTCATCAAGAGCTACATTCCTATCTTTCAAAAATCGAAAACAACAACTTTCATCTCCATGGGTATGGAGCATTTGGAGTTTCAAGACCACCATTAGAACCACCTTTTCCTCCTGTCATTTTAAGGTAAAAATCTTCTTGAAACTCCTTTGTTTTTCTAGCCTCATGGGCAAAACGAAAATGAAGCTAAAACCTTGTTTGGTTTCTTTGCATTCTAGCCGATTTTGGCTTGTTGAGGGAGTTGGAAATCTTGTTCTTGAACCACTTCAAGCTTCATTTGCACCCTTGCAAGGTAATGCAATTTTCTAAACCCGAAAACCTACATTAAAGCTTAAATAATGTTTAGGGTTAGTTTTAGTATTGAAATGGTGTGTATGTATGGGTTATAATGATAGATTGAGTGAAGTACTATAACCGGTAGGGAGAGAAGGAAGAGGCAAGAGGAAGAAAGAAAACTAGAAGGAGAAACAAGGTAAGGATCTCTTTTGTGTAACTTTGTATATATATGCTGTAATAGAATTTTAGAAGTTTGAAATGAGTAATGGAAATGGTATTGTGTAGTAATTTATTGTGCAGGAGAATCTAAGTGCTTAAAACCATTGAAAGACATGTAAAATGTATTGAAACTTAGTTGGGTATTGGGTTGTTGAGTGCAGGAATTTTAGTAGTGTTTTAGTATTGGTATTTGTGTATGGGAGCTTGTATATTGATGTTGTGTATGAACAGGTGAGATGATGTTAATGTGTGAGGAAACTTGCGGTGAGAGTGTATAAGAATTTTAGGGGAGACTATGTCGAATTTTTATCCAGGAATTTGAGGACTTAGATACATTTGGAACAGATTTTGGAAAGTTAAATGAGTGTTTTAGTAGCTTGTAACAGATTTGGATATGAGGTTGTAAATGGGAAGGGATTAGGTTGTGAGTAATGTATTTTGGATGGATGCTAGGAGTAGCATTAGTTGAGGAAGTAATGGAGGTTAGAAGTTGAGTGATAAATCGGTAGCATGGTAGTGGAAACCAAATCTGTAGCAAAGTGTAAAAATGCCTTGGAGAAGTTAGGGAAAACTAGTGTGTAGGATTGGTAAATGAATGTTGGACTTGGTATAGATGGTACAATTGCTTGGAAGTGAATTGGCAAAGTAAGAAGAAGTATTTGGGATGCTAGGAGTGACATGGGTAGAGGAAGTATTGGATGGTAGAATGGAGTATGAAAATCTGTAGCATAAGAGGAAAGAAACTATTGTAAGTGTTGAAAGAAAGTGAGAGAAATTGTGTATGTGGATTTAGGAATGAGTATGGAATCGATGGATGAACTGAGGTGTATTAAGAGGTTTATTTAGTGGTAAACATGTGGGATTGAGTGTAGGAACAATGGGGAAGTAATGGGTAAAAGAGAGGACTGAAAACAGAAACGAAAATGCAAATACTGGGCCGGACCGAACTTGCGACCGGACTTGTAAGTTCGGTCGAGCCCAGATTTACAAAGACGGAATGCTTCTGGAATGGACCGAACTTGCGACCGGACTTGCAAGTTCGGTCGGACAGAAAATTCTCCCGTCAGTAACCTTCTGAATGGACCGAACTTGCGACCGGACTTGCAAGTTCGGTCGGCCAGAGAAAATTTCCGTCGAGTAAGCTACTGGAATGGACCGACCTTGGGACCGGACTTGCAAGGTCGGTCGGCCCTGTAATTCTCCAGCGTAATTCCTTACTGACTTGGACCGAACTTGCGACCGGACTTGCAAGTTCGGTCGAGTCATACAAAAAAAAATTATTTAATTAAATTAATAATAGGTATATATATATATATGTATGTATGTATATGTATACCCACCTATACATATGTGCATATATACGTAAGTAAACCATTGTTAAGTAATTAGGACTAAGTAAATAAAATATAAGTATTGTAATGCAAGACTTAGTAAGTATGGATTAGTAAACGTAAGAGTAATCGGGTTAAGTTAATGATAGATAGATTAATCATTCAACTGTATGTATATATAATAGGATATATTTGTGAACACCGGAGGAACGTTGGGATACAAGTACAACGGTGAAAGGTATGATTTCTTCATGCCCTGTATCCTAATCTGGTTACCCCGATTTGTGTGCTTATTTGATCGCCTGAATAAGATAAATGCATGAATCGGACTATATTGCACTTACCTGTGCTTGACTTATTTTGTTCTCGATATTTATTGTCTTGAGCACTAGTTTGTATAATTCATGAAATGTATGAATGATGATGACTTGTATTCGAATCTTGTATGGTACTTAAGTATTGGTATTGTATTTTGTATAAATGGGTATTGAGCATAGTAATTGTGTATGTGGCTTGTATGAGTGACTTCTGCTAATTCCTAACTACCTAACTCGTAACTTAAGTGAGTAAACCGGAATGAGTAGAAGTCCGATATAGCTTCGGCCACGGTGTGTGGATGCGGAGTCACAAGAGGGTTGGCTGCAATTCCTGACTCTTAAACTGGTCCGCGGCCCAAATCCCTTAATGGGTAGCATCCCGGATTGGTGAGTCAAGTAAATCCCGGAGTGGGACGGAGTAGTCCCCAGGGCCGGAGGTCCCGACGACTTAACTTGAGTAAGAGTAAGTAAGTAGGAGATCCGTAAGTATGTATGAGTATGAGTATGGATGCGTAAGTATGAAATAACGAGTAAAAGAGTAATCTCCACCCGATTAACCCGGGTGGACCAATGAAGCTACAAGAATTGTATATTGTGTATGTAATGTGTATGTGTAATTCGGAAAAAGGTAAGTATGTATTGAATGGTTTATGTTGTACTTCTTGTATGTATGAAGTGTATGTATGTGTGTATGTCTTGCGTAATGTATGTAATATTATGTATAAGAGCATGTATGCATGTATGTTTGAATGAAATCAACCGCATGTATTCGACCAGTGTTGGCGTACCCTCACTAGTACGTGGGGGTATGCGGTTATCATGCGCAGCGAAAGCTGACCCCCTAGGGGAACGTTTTTTAGTGTGCAGGTACCCGAAGCGATGTGGTCAAGGTAAGAGACCGGCGGCACACCCTTGTACTTAGAAAGTAAGTAGTGGTAAGGAATGGGTAGATGAACTCTTAGTGAGTATGTATGAACTTGGAAGAGATATTATAATTGTATAAGGATCCTAGTAGACTCGGTTGATATATTGTATTGTATGGATTATGGGGGATAAGGATTGAATGGCGCTTGTTGTATTTGATTGATGAATGGAGTATGTATTATAAGATGTGTAGTACTCTCGGGATTCCGGTCCATCAGACCGATGCTGTAAGCAGTAGTAGTAGCCTTGTTAGCCACGTGGGTGGTTAACGGCATTGTATCACCCATTGTATGTAAGTAAGTATCCGCTGCGTGTATCTGATGTGTAAGGAGATTGGATGGTAAGCATGTATTAATGGTAGGGGTGTTAACACCTTTACAAACCTCCGGTAATAACCGGCTAAACCAAGAAAGCTCCGGATGTCGGTAACAGTCTTAGGTCTAGGCCATGATCGCACTGCTTCGATTTTGGATGGATCTACTGAAATGCCCTGCGCTCGAGATGCATGACCAAGGAATGATACCTGATCTAGCCAGAACTCGCATTTGGAGAACTTCGCATACAGCTGGTTCTCGCGCAGTGTCAAGTACTTTCCTCAAGTGGTTTTCATGTTCTTTCTACTGACTTCGAATACACAGAATGTCGTCGATGAATACTACTACTGAAGTGGTCCAGTTGATCACTGAATAACCGATTCATTATCTAGGTCCATGAATTTGGCTGGTGCGTTAGACAACCGAATGGCATCACTATGAATTCGTAGTGGCCATATCTTGTTCGGAATGCTGTTTTCTCAATATCTTGCTCCTTGATAGCAATTTGGTGATATCCAGACCGGAGATCAATCTTAGAAAAGACCGAAGCTCCCTTTAACTGATCGAACAGGTCGTCGATGCGTGGCAATGGATACTTGTTCTTTACAGTGACCGCATTCAATTCGTGGTAGTCGATGCAGAGACGGAGACTACCGTCCTTCTTCTTCACGAAGAGGACCGGTGCTCCCCAGGGTGATACGCTCGGGCGTATAAACCCTTTGTCGAGTAAATCATGTAGTTGTTCTTTGAGTTCTGCCATTTCTGCTGGTGCCATACGGTATGGTGCCCTAGCAATGGGACCAGTACCCGGTACGAGGTCAATTTCAAACTCTACTGCTCTCTGTGGTGGCATACCAGGTAGCTCTTTCGGAAATACATCAGGGAATTCTGAGACTACGGTCACATCATCACTGAATTCTGGATCTCTTTCCAGGTCTTGCACGTGACATAAATACACTTCATGTCCTTTTCTGAGCTCCCGATACATTGCCATAGCGGAGATGACTGTAGTTGAAGGCTCCCTCGGTCTCTGGCGGTATGATACAGTGACCCCAGATGGAATCTTGAGCAGCAAACGATGCTCGGCGCATAGGATTCTCCCCTTGTGCCGCTCCAACCAGTTCATTCCAATTATCAAGTCGAATCCCAATCCATTGAATTCGATGAAGGAAATGGGAAACGCTTCACCTTTGATTTGAGTTGTGGCGGTGTGGTAATACTTAGTACACTTTACCCGCTCCTTCGACGGGAGAGTAACCAAGAAATTTGGTAGCTCATCTGCGTCTAGCCCCAACCTTGTAGCGAATGATGGCGATACAAAGGTATGAGAGGCGCCGGAGTCGAATAATACTGAGGCTTCGATGCCGTTTACTGGGAATGTTCCCGTTAGAATGGTGCCACTCTTGCCGACTTGTTCTTCGGTGAGGATACTCAGGTTACCTTCGGTACCGAGTCCACAACCTATTGATTCATGAGATGATAAGTAAAGATGGTGGAACGCAAGTGGAATTTAATAACCAGCACTACTTTTATTGAATAACCAACCATCATACATACTGTGTCTCTAATACACGTTACTACTGGATTACATGCTACTACAAGATTAATACTTTCTAAAGGTAAGGTTCAGGCGTCCTGGTTTCATGTGTGTGGCATTGATTATTGCCGGTGGTGCCGTATTCAACTTGATCTTCTAGATCCCGTGATACAGCAACCTTGATTTTCCACCCATGATTAGAACATCTCCTGATCTCAATACCAATTTCTCTGTGAGGTCCACACGCTTCTGCTCGCTATACGAGAATACGGCGTCATCACCAATGGACCAAGACACTACGGGCACTCCTAGTTCAAGAGATTCCGCTGTCTCGTCCTTGTCTTGGTGTAGGCCAAGTCGTCCTTCTTTCTCATAGAAGTTGACGATACATAGATCTGCTTCAAGTGCAGGGATTGGTTCATCTTCACATTGTTGTGCAATTTCAACAGCTTGAGTGACAAGCATTTGGAACTCTGGGGGTATTGCTGGAGGTGTTGCTCCATCTCTTGCTCGGGTTGTTTGGTATGTCTTGGTATAAGGGTTCCAGTCCTTTCCCAAGCACATCATTTTCAGCTTCATTGTAGCTCCACCGGGGAATTTGGGTGTATAAAATCCTCCTGGACCCATTCCTAACTCGTTGCATCGTCGGATGATTGAAACTTGTGCTTCGGGTGTCAGGTATCCTTTTAATAAAATCATACCTGGGTGGATGACCTGACACTGTTCGTCGTTGAAGTGGTGAGTGGCGATGTCGGTCTCTTCACGAGGTGAGTTTGAAGGTATTAGGTAACAGATAAGGAATTTCCCTAAGGTGGTAAATTATATCTAGTGTAAGTTCTAGGCTTACTAATTCATTTCATGCTCAATACATACTTCCATGTTACTTACTCATGCTCAATTTCATACTTCGGATGCTTACGCATTCATGCATTCACTCATACAGGTACTTCACTACTTTAGTCATGCTTTTCAAGGATTAAAGGTTGCAGTTGTTACCTGGGCCGGACTTAGTCCCGGTCCCATCACGATCAATGATGTGTAAGGCCGGCTGCCTCTGCGGTGCGCCCTTCTGCGGACCTCGGGATCCCTGTCCCTGTGAGGTATGCTGGGCATGAGCATCGCCAGATGCAGCTTCCTTGCCCTCACGCTGCTTGTAGCCCTGATAGTTGCCCTTGGGCTTAGAGTTTTCTGGGCATGCATTAGCACGGTGCCCCGGCTTCTGGCAAGTGTAGCAGCGGATCTCCCTTCCTTGGCAATCTGTGCCGGGATGATCCTTGTTGCAGTTACGGCATATGTAGCTGCGGCCATCAGATTGGTTCTTTCCTTGACCAAATCCAGAACCTATAGCTTCCAAGTTAGCAAGGTTCGGTATACTTACAATACTCCACATACATACTAATTCACAAGTGTACTAATTCGGTTTCGGTTTCTTACCCCTGTAGGGCTGAGACCTCAGTGGCTTCGCTGCCACTGGTGCGGTGTAGGCAATCTGTAACGGTTCAGCTGCCTTGCCCTTCTCCGTATGGGCACCGCCGTCTCCGGAAGTGTTCTTCTGATGGGAATGCTTCCCCTTCCTTTTCTTCCTAGGTTTGGATTGGTTTTGGTCATCGGAGGTGTTTTTGTTACTTGCCTTGCGCTTGGCGCTTGATCTTCATCCCTCAGCTGGCATGTGATCTCCACTCGGGAGGCAGCATGGTAACACTCCTGAATTACTTAGGCATTAGGTTACACATTTACATACGGGAATACTAATTCACATTACTCATGGCTTTTAAGGGTTCAACTTGTTTACCTGAAGGGAGGTAAACCGTGTGAAGCCCATGCCATACCGGAGTCGATGGCTCAATCCGCCATAGAAGCGGTCGACCAAGACTTGGCCGGTATACCCAAGGTCGGGTAGAAGTCGGAGAAGAGAGGTGAAGGTGCGGTAATATTCATCAACCGTCATCTTCTCGGTCATTTTCAGTGCATCGAGCTCAAGCCTTTTCTTGGTCTTGACATGCTCGGGGTAATACTTAGATCGGAGGAGAGAGGTGAATGCTTCCCATCCGAATGCGGGATCAGCTATGTGCTCGGCCTTAATGAGCTTCCACCAGTCCATAGCCGTGTCCTTGAGGTAGTACGCAGCTATCCTCACTCGAACTCCAGCGGGAGTCTCAAGTGTCTCGAATGCCGTCTCCATCTCGGAGAGATAGGCCTCGAGTTTGGCGGGGTCACTCTCGCCTCTAAAGCATGGAGGTTGAAGGTCGGCGACGGCCTTTACCCAATTCGTTTCTCGGGGTTGAGGCGGGTCGGGCTGCTGCTGCTGGTTTTGCTGTGTTTGTTGTACAGCGGTGATTACATCCGGTAGCATCTGTGCTACCGTGGCGGCGACGATTTCAGCTATCGTCTGCGCGCTTGGCCCGTCATTAGTCCCTCCTCTGGACGACCTGGACCTCGTCCTGACATCTGAACAAGTGTGGATTACATTAGATGTCGTGATACTATGACCTCATGGTCTTGATTCAAACAATGGTATCGTCTTTGCAGACGTTAAGGGTATCCGTTGTTAACAACGGTAGTTCCTAGTTAGGTTTCTAAATATCCGTTTTAAAACGGTTGAAATCCTAACTCGGTAATCACTACTCTTAGGATTCTAATCAACAGAGCGAGACTTCGCTCTGATACCACTTTTTGTAACACCCCAACCGCTAATCCTTCCATTATCCTCTAATCATTCCCATCATTACCTTACTCGCAGCGGAATACTTACTTACTCCCGGCGGGTGATACAACGCCGTTAACCTCCCAAGGTTAACAAGGCTACTACTACTTACCGTTTCGGTCTGACGATTAGAATAACCCAATACATAATACTCACTTTACAATACCAAATACTTAACTTACATTTGATTACCGAGTATACTGAATATATGAATTACATTCCACGACTACTTCCCAAAATGAAGAGTTTATACATCCTCTCCCTACTGTCCAATCAAGAATTCAATATCCAAAAAGGTGTACCACATGGTACACCGGCTACTCAAAAAGGCCTTAGCCGTGTACAACTCGGTACACCATCCCAATCCTACTAACTACCAAAAAGAATTACATCCGGTCCTTACTCTACCTTCATGCCTCGCGGGTACCTGTGGAGTAAAAACATTCCCCCGAGGGGGGGTCAGCTTACGCTGAATATGATAACCGCATACCCCGCGTACTAGCGAGGGTACGCCAACTAATTGGTCGTGTAACACCCCTACTACGCACATAACATTACTTGAAATCACAGCGGAATTTAAACAACTAAACAGTAACTAAACGATTGGTGCTACAACGCCGTCAACCACCCACGTGGTTAACAAGGCTGAATAAATACAAGTGTACCGGTCTGATGATCAGACTCCCGAGCATAGAACTAATAACCATATATACATTAACATAATACCGAGTGTTTACTTACATCCTTTACTATATACTGTCACTGTAAGCTGTTCACAACCAAAATATATAACGCCACGGGAGCACATGCGCATCTCGGGCCAACATCCAAAAGTAATCAAAAGTAAACCTGCATCCTAGAATCTAAAGCCATTCCACTTCTTCGATCCTCATCCTGCAGTAAAGAAATATGGAGCCCCCGAGGGGGTCAGCAACCCTTGGCTGGTATGGTTAACGCGCAGCCCATCGGCTACCGGGATGCGCACAAACTAATTGTCATGATGACATGGCATTCATTTTAAACACACAACTTATACATATATATCATAACATGGGTATTGTACACAACATCACACACATCACACAAGAACAATTCCTTTTAGGAAGAGAACCAACACAGTTAGTCCCCATGGAGAGCCTAGAGAATGTTGCCATGCTCATGCTAAGCTCGTTACATAACTCGTTACCGTCCTGTTAGATTGAACGAATAACTTAACACAAGGTGCCTCGGATATAGTGATCCAAGCCCACCGAAATAACACATAGTATGCCCCTGTGGCCCGACGTGAGTCAGTAATATAGCCTTGGTTAAGCTAAAGGGAAGGTTGGAAACCAAATTGGAAAACAACCATAACATAAAAAGAGAATCGAACCGCTTATGACATCGACTCCCATACTCACACGCGTGGCCGGAACAGACCGGACTCCTCACTTCCCCCGTTAGCACTTGTTAGCAGTTCATTATTGAACTCAATACACAATTCACAATAATAGGTCAAGTCTTGTTAGACACACACAAGGGAAGAGAGAGTCATACTTAACAACATAATATATTTAACAACTGTAAACTCTTTACATGGTTTAATCTTACAAGGTCATAAACACACAGAAAAACAAACAACACACAAGCCGGTGTAAACCGGTAGGCAACAGACTGCAAGAAAACCATACCTTGGTCCTTGCCTCGATTGATTTCCTCCGTAGGTCACTCCTATACATGATTAATAACATCGGTTAATTATTTATTTAACTTCAAACTTACTAAATGTTTAACATGATTGTATGACATGTTTTTAATGTCTAACTTACCCTAGGTTACCTTCATTATACCCCCTAGGGTTAACTACATAAGTCACATTCTTTTCTGTTTTTTTTTACAAGTTTAGGTCCGACCGACCTTACCGACCGAACTTACCCAAGTTCAGTCCATTCCAGAACACATTTCCATCAAAATTTTCTACTCCGACCGACCTTGTAAGTTCGGTCGCATGTTCGGTCCTCCATTCCCGAGAGTTTCTTCCCTTTGAAAATTCAGCCCGACCGAACTTGCCAAGTCCGGTCCCATGTTCGGTCGATTCCAGAAACTTAATCCGTACACAAAATACAAGCCCGACCGACCTTGCAAGTCCGGTCCCCAAGGTCGGTCCATTCCAGAAGCCATTTCGCAGGGTAAACTGGGCTCGACCGAACTTGCAAGTTCGGTCACAAGTTCGGTCTGCTCCAGACCCTTATTTTCCATTTCTCATTTAACTCCAAACTTCACCCCATATATCCTAGTACACCCTAACCTCATTTGGGCACTTCAAACACACCTTAAGCACCCCTTAAACACTCATGAAACTCATTTCCTAATTCCTTAAACTTACTCATTCATTTCTTCCCAAATTCCAACACTTATGCTATTTCCTCCTTAGTTTTTCAAGTGGTGTTTCATACCTATGATAACTACTATCCCAAAATGCTTTCTCCTCATTTTTAACATCATCTCCCAAGCATCATTTCCTACCACTTAAACCCTAGTTGATGTCTAAGTCCTTTGTTTACCTAGAACACCTTAAGACATTATTTCTCCTCTTGTAAAATACTTAAGCATTTCCAACATTTCTAGTTCACCAAACCTTATATAAACACTTAGAACTTCTTGCTTCTTACCTAAATTTTGACATGGATTCTCCTAGAACATTACTAAACCAAACACATTGTTTTCTCCATCAGTACACAAGAACACCTAATTCACCAAGAACACTCTCACACACAAAGTTTCACACAAATTTACACTACATTACAATATAGTGCATAATTTAAATTGCATGGCACTTAGGCCCTTAAAATGCATGGCTCTTAGGCCCTTAAAGTGCATAACTCTTAAACACTGAATTTCCACAATATATATGCCTTTACCTGCAAATACATACAACAACACATATGTCCTTTTACTAGTCTCCTTGAGAACATTTCACTAAGTCATTTACCATTTGCTCTTTAGGTAGTTTTAACAAGCATTATAAGCTCATTTCTCCTAAGGCATTAAACTACATTAGGTTAGTATATTTACCTCTTTCCTCACAACTTCTTTCTTGTTTCCTTATGAAACCGGTAAGGTATTTGATTCCTTGTCAACTACTAAACAATATACAAACATTGAAATGAGTATACAAGCTCCAAGCTTAAACTCATTGTAAACCCTAGTTTTTACATTGTTTCAAAAACATTAATGTAGTTGTTTTACCTTGGTCTTTGAAGAGAGTTTGAATATCTATCAAGAGAGGACTCCACCTAGTCCTTGAAAGGTTGGAATGAAGCTAGAACAAAGTCACACAAAGAGTACCATTAATGGGTATTTTCGGTCAAGGTACAAAACATGGAGGAAACATGATTTTTCTTTGAGATTCCTTACCTAGAAGCAAAGGAGAGTAATAATATGTAGAAATGTAAGCTCAAGCTCCTTCAATGGTGGAACTCCATGGCACCGAAATGGGGCTCTTGAAGTTTTGAGAAGATAGGAATGAAGAGCTTGATGAGACTAAGAGAATGGTGGTGTTTGTTTTTGATTTGGTTAAGTGAGCTAGATAACAAGAGATCAAAGATGGAGTTTAATGGTGGTGGTGTGGTATTACCGTGGAAGAGAATGAAGAAGAGAGGTTGAAGAGAGCATGAAACCGTGTGAATGCAAGGAAGAAGGGAGAAATGAAGGTAACTTGCTTTTAGAAGATATTTGTAGTTATAAAGTAAAAAGCACTTTAGTTAGTCACATTTATTTACTTAATATGTTAACAAGAGAGTGGTGAGTCACCACACTTAAGAAAACCGGCCCCCAATAGTACCTAGGGGTATTATAGTCTTTATTTGTCAATTTAATTACTTATACAAACATATGTTACAAACTAGCTTATTAAAATCACTATTCATAAAACAAGGCACTTAGAAGTGAAATTTTTGATTTCCCATTGATATAGACTTCCAAATGTGATACTATATAGTACACATGTTAATTAAAGAGTAATGATGGACATTTAGCCATTCAAAACTCATTTACAAGACAATTTTTCAAAAATGTGCTTTAAGACTCCTTAAAGCACATTTTGTGTTTTAACTTGTTTTCAAGCTTGGTTTTCTTTGCTAATTGGTTTAATATGTTCATTAGTATATAAATAAGGTCTTGGTAAGTTCATTAGGTCTTAACCAAGCTCATCCCAAGCTTAGAGCACATTTTGGCCTTATTGACCTTAAAGCACATTTCTTGTTTTCTATTGTTTAAATTGTTTACTAATGTTTCTAAGACTCTTTTTAGTCTTAATATACCATATTTAGGTGTTTAAATAACATACTAAGGTTTGGGGTATTTCAATCTACCCCCCTTAAAAGAACTTTGTCCCCAAAGTTCATACTTCCACATCCTAAATATTAGAACACGGGAACACATATCAACAACACTTCCATAACAACATTAACAACATCTTTACATTACATCGGACACACGGTCCAAAAAACAAAACATCACAACATCATTCAGACTCAGCGGTCTGTAACATAACAGGGTAACAACATAACAACACAACACAGACTATGTATCCAAATACATGTCATACACATAACCGAAACGGCTCTACCCCCCTTAAATAGGGGTACGCCCCGTACCCTATACATACAAACACTAAGAAGTAAACAATGACGGGTACTTCGCCTTCATCTTATCTTCCAGCTCCCAAGTGGCCTCCTCAACGTCCTGGTTAGACCAGAGAACTTTCACCAGTCTCACACGGACTTATGGCGAGTGTCTCGAGTCTTAGTATCCAGAATCCGTACCGGAGTCTCCACTGATCGCATGGTCGGCTCTAAGGTTAGCCTTTCAGGCTGAAGCACATGAGACGGATGAGACATATATTTCTTCAACTGGGACACATGAAATACATCATGTACCTTGCCCCAGCTCGGCGGGTAAATCAAGTCTGTAAGCTACCGGGCCGATCCGCTCCGTCACAACATAAGGCCCCACATATTTTGGGCTCAACTTGCCTTTCTGGCCAAAACGAAACACTCCCTTCATGGGGGATACTCTCAAAAATACCTGATCGCCCACGGCGAACTCCAGGTCACGTCTGCGCACATCTGCGTACGACTTCTGTCTATCCTGAGCTGCCTTCATGTTAGCCCGGATCTGGCGAACTTCTGCCTGAACTTGTTCAAGATACTCTGGTCCTATAATGACCGTCTCACTCGACTCATCCCAGCATAATGGCGTGCGGCATGGTCTACCGTACAAGGCCTGGAAGGGAGACATCTTGATCGAAGCATGGTAACTGTTGTTGTAGCTAAACTCGATCAGATGTAACTTGTCAATCCAGCTGGTCTGAAAGTCAAGTGCACGTAACACATATCCTCAAGTGTCTGGATGGTGCGCTCACTCTGACCATCGGTCTGTGGGTGAAACGCTGTACTCAATTTCAGTTCGGTACCCAATGCTTCTCGTGTAGACTTCCAATATCTCGATAAGAATCTGGTATCTCTGTCAGATACAATTGTTTTCGGTACCCCATGGTGTCTTACAATCTCTCTGTCGAAGAGTTCTGCCAATTTTGCCACTTTCCAGGTGTCCTTCATCGGAATGAATCGGGCCACCTTGGTCAGTCGGTCAACAACAACCCAAATCATATTCAGACCTCCCCTTGTAGGCGGAAGCCCTACTACGAAGTCCATAGAAATGTCATGGAACTTCCACTCAGGCACTGGCATTGGCTGTACCATACCACCAGGCCTTCGGTGCTCAAACTTGACCTTCTGACAAGTGAGACACCTCAACACATAGTCATTCACATCCTTTTTCATTCCAGTCCACCAAAAATATCTTTTCATACCCTTATACATCTTTGAAGCTCCGGGGTGAATCGAAGTAGTAGAACAATGGGATTCACTCAATATGCGCTCCTTCAACTCAGCGCTACTCCTCGGTATACACAATCGGCCATTAAGCCTAATCAGGTCATCATCGTGGAGTCTGAAGTCGTACTTCTGACCCTCGAATGTGCCATCAATAAGCTTCTGTCTAATCTCCAACATGTACTGATCCGTCATCTGAGCACTCCGCACCTCTTCAACCAAGCAGAATGAGAGACTAGCGAATGGAGAGAGTGTGCTCGTCGCGACTCAGTGCGTCAGCTACCACATTTGCCTTACCCTCCTTATATTGCAGATTAATGTCGTAGTCATTCAGAAATTCAACCCACCTTCTTTGTCTCATGTTCAACTCCTTCTGAGTGAACAAGTACTTTAAACTCTTGTGGTCAGAATAAATCGTCACACTTACCCCATACAAGTGATGTCGCCATATCTTCAGTGCGAAGACAATGGCCCCCAATTCTAAGTCGTGGGTAGGGTAGTTCTCTTCATCTTCATGCTTCTCAGCTGTCGGGAGGCGTAAGCTACGACCTTCCCGTGTTGCATCAACACACAACCCATACCTCTGCCTGATGCGTCGCAATAGACCTCAAAACCATCTGGACCGTCTGGTAATGTCAGGACCGGTGCAGATGTCAGAGCATCCTTGAGACTCTTAAAGAACTCTCACAGTCGACTGTCCACTCGAATGGTGCATCCTTTTCATCAAGGAAGTCATCGGCTTCGAGACACTGGAGAAGTCCTTCACAAACCTCCTATAATAACCTGCCAGACCGAGGAAGCTCCTGATATCGGTAACTGTCTTCGGCCTAGGCCAGGTGCGCACAGCATCAATCTTTGCCGGATCAACAGCGATCCCGGCCTCAGAAATCACATGACCAAGAAAGGATACTTGGTTCAACCAAAATTCACACTTTGAAAATTTCGCATACAACTGATTCTTTCTCAATGTTTGCAACACACTTCTCAGGTGGCTTTCATGCTCACCTCTCGATTTCGAGTATACAAGTATATCGTCGATGAAGACTACCACTGACTTGTCCAACTGATCTTGGAACAAGCGGTTCATTAAGTCCATGAACTTTGCTGGTGCATTTGATAAGCCAAACGGCATAACTGTGAACTCATAATGCCCATACCTAGTTCTGAATGCTGTCTTTTCGATATCACTGTCACGGATGGCAATCTGGTGGTATCCGGATCGTAGGTCTATCTTGGAGAATACTGATGCTCCCCTCAACTGATCAAATAGATCGTCGATGCGTGGTAAAGGGTAACGGTTCTTCACCGTAACTGCATTCAGCTCTCGATAGTCAATACACAGGCGGAGGCTACCGTCCTTCTTCTTCACGAAGAGGACCGGCGCTCCCCATGGTGAAACGCTAGGGCGGATGAACCCCTTGTCGAGTAGGTCTCTCAGCTGCTCCTTGAGCTCAGTCATTTCTGCTGCTGAGCCATACGATAGGGCGCCTTCGCAATTGGTCCGGTGCCCGGAACCAAATCAATCTCAAACTCCACTTCCCGTGCGGGGCGGCATGCCCGGCAGTTCCTTAGGAAATACATCAGGAAACTCCGACACTACCGGCACATCTGGGCTAAACTCTGGATCTCTCTCTATGTCCTGGACATAGCAGAGGTATACATCACTCCCTCGTCGTAATTCACGATACATAGCCATGGCGGTGATGATCTGAGTCGAAGGCTCCCTGGGCCTCTGGCGGTAAGATATGGTAACCCCAGATGGACTCCGAAGAAGCAGACGATGCTCGGCACACAGGATTCTGCCCTTGTACCGCTCCAACCAGTTCATCCCGACAATCACATCAAAACCAAGTCCGTCGAACTCTATCAAGTCGATCGGAAACTCTTCACCTCTGATTCTCACAACAACATCTCGGTGGTAGCGGGTACACCTGATCCGCTCTTTCGACGGGAGAGTGACTAGGAAGTCTGGCATCTCATCACCGTCTAACCCCAGCCTCTTCGCAAAAGATAGCGAAATAAATGTGTGTGAGGCTCCGGAGTCGAACAAGATCGAAGCGTCCACGCCATTGACTGGAAAGGTACCGGTGAGGATTGTGCCGCTCCTGCCGGCTTCTGCCTCATTGCAGACACTCAGTATACCTCCCGTTCCGAGTGCACAGCCTAATTCATTGGCAAACTAATAAGTATTGGGTAACAACACGGTTTATATGCTTCAAACAACTCCACTTTATTCATTAACACACTCTTTTTACAACATTCGTTGGCTTATACTGTCGCCATGATTAACACTTACAACATCCTTAACATACACTGGTTCAACACATCACATAATTATACAAGGCTTAAACTGTCTGAAGGTCAAATTCAAACGTCCGGGTTTCATGTGTGTGGCATTGATCACTGCCGACGGTGCGGTATTCAGTTTGATCTTTCTGATGCCATGATATAGCATCCTTGACTGCCCACCCATGATTAACACATCTCCCGATTTCAACACTAGCTTCTTTGCGAGATCAGCACGCTTCTGCTCGCCATACACAAACACTGCGGTATCACCAATGGACCAAGACACCACGGGTACTCCCTTACTTAGAGACTCGGGTGACTCGTCCTTATCTTGGTGTAAACCTAACCGTCCACCTTTCTGGTAGAAGTTCACAATGCATAGATCTGCTTTCACATTTGGAATTGAATCCGTTTCAACTTGTTGAGCAATTCCCACGGCGTGGTTAACGACCGCAAGGAACTCCTCAGGTATACTTGGTACTGTTGCTCCATCTTCAGCTCGCACTTCTTGATATGTCTTGGTGTAAGGGTTCCAGTCCTTACCCATGCACATCATCTTCAATTGCATTCTTGATCCGTTCGGGTATTCGGGTGTGTAGAAACCTCCTGGTTTTGCTCCAAGTTCGTCGCATCGTCTGATGATATGGATTTGTGCTTCCGGTGTCAGGTATCCATTTAAGAGTACCATACCTGGTTGGATGACCTGACATTGCTCCATTGGAAAGTCGGTGATGTTGATGGTGGTTTCTTCAGGGTTTGGTGTGGGTGGGATTGGATAACATATATTGAAGGTTCCTTTAAGTTTAGAGTACTCTAATTAGGTGACTTTCACACTATACTTTAATTATTTACTCACATGGTTGTTTACTTAAACTCACTAACACACATGCATGAAATGCGGTATGCAAACACTTATTACTTCAACAGTTTAGGCGGTACCTGGTCTAGAAGAGGGCCCTGGCGCCTCAGACCGGTCCACCACATTCAGGGCGGCCTTGCTGGACCCCGACCCCTTCCCCTTCTGGGAATCTGTGTACCTCTGATCTGGGGGTGGCTGATTCGCCGTCTTCGGGCCATCGGTGGTCGCAGTGGTCTTACCCTTCCATTGCCCCTTGGGCCTGTAGTTTCTACTGTTCGGGTTCTGCCAGCACTCATAGTCGCGGTGACCCATCTTCTTGCAGTATCGGCACTGCACATCATTACCCTTGCAGTCCTTGCCGGGGTGGTCTCCGTTACACCACTTGCAGTAATAGTGGCGCTCCGGTCCAGAGCCCGTGCTAGCTGCTAACACATCACACACTCAGTACATACTTCACAAATTAATAACACACACTAGATTTCGGTATTGAAATTTGTTAATTACCCTTGGGTGGGTAAGAACGTAGGGGCTTGGCCGCATACGCATAGGTGAGCTGCAGAGGCTCCTCAGCAGTGGTGGTCTGGGTCTGGCCCTTGCCACCCTGTTGCTGTCCTTTCTGGGACTGGGGGTATGACTTCTTCTTCTTTCCTCCCCATTGCCCTTGCGTGCCTTGGCCCTCGTTCATAGCCTTGCGCTTGAGCGCACTCTCCTCGTCCCTCAGACGGACGGTGATCTCCACAATTGCAGCGGCATGGTAGCACTCCTATATTTAGGGTGTCAGTTATGCCCCGCCAAACAAATTCACATCACATTAACACATTGTACACACTTATTCACATCACACTGTAGTCCCATTACCTGCAAAGTGGTATATCCAGTTGGCCCCATGCCATAGCGTAGGCGGTAGTTCAGTCCGTTGTAGAAACGGTTCACAAGAATCCGGTCTGAGTAACCCAGATCCGGTAGCAGGTGGATAAGTCCGATGAAGGCTGAGTAGTACTCATCTACCGTCATCTTATCCCCTTGCCTCAGATTGTCCAGCTCCAGGCGCTTGGCCTCTTGCACGTGTATCGGGTAGTACTTGGCTCGCAGCAGAGCCGTGTACTCCCTCCACTGAAAGGTCGGGTCAGCAACTCTGCCCTCCCGTACTAGCTTCCACCAGCTCTGTGCCGAACCCTTCAAGTAATATGCGGCAAGTCGAACCTTACCTCCTCAGGTACTGCTAAGGTCTCGAAGGCGGTCTCCATTTCGGAGATGTACGCCTCCAGCTTACGAGGGTCGGTCTCCCCACTGAATGATGGTGGCCTCAGATCAGCCAACGCCTTGACCCAGTTGGTCTCTCGTGGCGGTGGCGGTGGTGGTGGTTGAACTCCGGGCTGTTGCCCCTGCTGAATCGCAGCTACAAGTTGGGGTACCATCTGGGCTACGGCGGCTGCTACTGCTCTCAGCATAACCTGAGCCGTAGTGTTCTCGCCCTGGTCACCCGTATCTCCATTGCCATGTCCACGGCCTCTACCTCTCGGTCGACCTGACATCTGAATTCACATGAATATTCATTAGCAATATGCTTGCACACTTATCGGTCCAACGGTTGTAACGCTTTCCCGACAATAAGGTATCTCCACTTAGTTAGTGGTTAACCTTTCCATAACTGTAATCTTAGGTACTGTAGTTAGGTTTCCTAACTCGGTATATTCCTAAGCTCGGTATTCTAGTCATCAGAGCGATACTTCGCTCTGATACCACTTTTTGTAACACCCCTACTACGCACACAACATTACTTGAAATCGCAGCGGAATTTAAAAAACTAAACAGTAACTAAACGATTGGTGCTACAACGCCGTCAACCACCCACGTGGTTAACAAGGCTGAATAAATACAAGTGTACCGGTCTGATGATCAGACTCCCGAGCATAGAACTAATAACCATATATACATTAACATAATACCGAGTGTTTACTTACATCCTTTACTGTATACTGTCACTGTAAACTGTTCACAACCAAAATATATAACGCCACGGGAGCACAGGCGCATCCCGGGCCAACATCCAAAAGTAATCAAAAGTAAACCTGCATCCTAGAATCTAAAGCCATTCCGCTTCTTCGATCCTCATCCTGCAGTAAAGAAATATGGAGCCCCCGAGGGGGTCAGCAACCCTTGGCTGGTATGGTTAACGCGCAACTAATTGTCATGATGACATGGCATTCATTTTAAAACACACAACTTATACATATATATCATAACATGGGTATTGTACACAACATCACACACATCACACAAGAACAATTCCTTTTAGGAAGAGAACCAACACAGTTAGTCCCCATGAGAGCCTAGAGAATGTTGCCATGCTCATGCTAAGCTCGTTACATAACTCGTTACCGTCCTGTTAGATTGAACGGATAACTTAACACAAGGTGCCTCGGATATAGTGATCCAAGCCCACCGAAATAACACATAGTATGCCCCTGTGGCCCGACGTGAGTCAGTAAAATAGCCTTGGTTAAGCTAAAGGGAAGGTTGGAAACCAAATTGGAAAACAACCATAACATACAAGAGAATCGAACCGGTTATGACATCGACTCCCATACTCACACGCGTGGCCGGAACAGACCGGACTCCTCACTTCCCCCGTTAGCACTTGTTAGCAGTTCATTATTGAACTCAATACACAATTCACAATAATAGGTCAAGTCTTGTTAGACACACACAAGGGAAGAGAGAGTCATACTTAACAACATAATAATATTTAACAACTGTAAACTCTTTACATGGTTTAATCTTACAAGTCATAAACACACAGAAAAACAAACAACACACAAGCCGGTGTAAACCGGTAGGCAACAGACTGCAAGAAAAACCATACCTTGTCCTTGCCTCGATTGATTTCCCTCCGTAGGTCACTCCTATACATGATTAATAACGTCGGTTAATTATTTATTAACTTCAAACTTACTAAATGTTTAACATGATTGTATGACATGTTTTAATTTCTAACTTACCCTAGGTTACCTTCATTATACCCCCTAGGGTTAACTACATAAGTCACATTCTTTTCTGTTTTTTTTTTACAAGTTTAGGTCCGACCGACCTTACCGACCGACTTACCCAAGTTCGGTCCATTCCAGAACACATTTCCGTCAAATTTTTCTACTCCGACCGACCTTGTAAGTTCGGTCGCATGTTCGGTCCATTCCCGAGAGTTTCTTCCCTTTGAAAATTCAGCCCGACCGAACTTGCCAAGTCCGGTCCCATGTTCGGTCGATTCCAGAATTTAATCCGTACACAAATACAAGCCCGACCGACCTTGCAAGTCCGGTCCCCAAGGTCGGTCCATTCCAGAAGCCAATTCTCGCAGGGTAAACTGGGCTCGACCAACTTGCAAGTTCGGTCGCAAGTTCGGTCTGCTCCACCCCTTATTTTCCATTTCTCATTTAACTCCAAACTTCCCCCATATATCCTAGTACACCCTAACCCTAATTTGGGCACTTCAAACACACCTTAAGACACCCTTAAACACTCATGAACTCATTTCCTAATTCCTTAAACCTTTACTCATTTCTATTTCCCCAAAATTTCTAACACTTATGCTATTTCCTCCTTAGTTTTTTCAGTGGTGTTTCATACCTATGATAACTACTATCCCAAAATGCTTTCTCCTTTCTCCTCATTTTTAACCGCATCTCCCAAGCATCGTTCCTACCACTTAAACCCTAGTTGATGTCTAAGTCCTTTGTTTACCTAGAACCCTTAAGACTTATTTCTCCTCTTGTAAATAACTTAAGCATTTTCAACATTTCTAGTTCACCAAACCTTATATAAACACTTAGAACTTCTTGCTTCTTACCTAAATTTTGACATGGATTCTCCTAGAACATTACTAAACCAAAACACATTGTTTTCTCCATCAAGTACACAAGAACACCTTAATTCACCAAGAACACTCTCACACACAAAGTTTCACCAAATTTACACTACATTACAATATAGTGCATAATTTAAATTGCATGGCACTTAGGCCCTTAAAATGCATGGCTCTTAGGCCCTTAAAGTGCATAACTCTTAAACACTGAATTTCCACAATATATATGCCTTTAACCTGCAAATACATACAACAACACATATGTCCTTTTACTAGTCTCCTTGAGAACATTTCACTAAGTCATTTACCATTTGCTCTTTAGGTAGTTTTAACAAGCATTATAAGCTCATTTCTCCTAAGGCATTAAACTACATTAGGTTAGTATATTTACCTCTTTTCCACAAACTTCTTTCTTGTTTCCTTATGAAACCGGTAAGGTATTTGATTCCTTGTCAACTACTAAACAATATACAAACATTGAAATGAGTATACAAGCTCCAAGCTTAAACTCATTGTAAACCCTAGTTTTTACATTGTTTCAAAAACATTAATGTAGTTGTTTTACCTTGGTCTTTGAAGAGAGTTTGAATATCTATCAAGAGAGGACTCCACCTAGTCCTTGAAAGGTTGGAATGAAGCTAGAACAAAGTCACACAAAGAGTACCATTAATGGGTATTTTCGGTCAAGGTAAAAACATGGAGGAAACATGATTTTTCTTTGAGATTCCTTACCTAGAAGCAAAGGAGAGTAATAATATGTAGAAATGTAAGCTCAAGCTCCTTCAATGGTGGAACTCCATGGCACCGAAATGGGGCTTTTGAAGTTTTGAGAAGATAGGAATGAAGAGCTTGATGAGACTAAGAGAATGGTGGTGTTTGTTTTTGATTTGGTTAAGTGAGCTAGAAATAACAAGAGATCAAAGATGGAGTTTAATGGTGGTGGTGTGGTATTACCGTGGAAGAGAATGAAGAAGAGAGGTTGAAGAGAGCATGAAACCGTGTGAATGCAAGGAAGAAGGAGAAATGAAGGTAAACTTGCTTTTAGAAGATATTTGTAGTTATAAAGTAAAAAGCACTTTAGTTAGTCACATTTATTTACTTAATATGTTAACAAGAGAGTGGTGAGTCACCACACTTAAGAAAACCGGCCCCCAATAGTACCTAGGGGTATTATACTTTATTTGTCAATTTAATTACTTATACAAACATATGTTACAAACTAGCTTATTAAAATCACTATTCATAAAAACAAGGCACTTAGAAGTGAAATTTTTGATTTCCCATTGATATAGACTTCCAAATGTGATACTATATAGTACACATGTTAATTAAAGAGTAATGATGGACATTTAGCCATTCAAAACTCATTTACAAGACAATTTTTCAAAATGTGCTTTAAGACTCCTTAAAGCACATTTTGTGTTTTAACTTGTTTTCAAGCTTGGTTTTCTTTGCTAATTGGTTTAATATATTCATTAGTATATAAATAAGGTCTTGGTAAGTTCATTAGGTCTTAACCAAGCTTAACCCAAGCTTAGAGCACATTTTGGCCTTTATTGACCTTAAAGCACATTTCTTGTTTTCTATTGTTGAAATTGTTTACTAATGTTTCTAAGACTCTTTTTAGTCTTAATATACCACATTTAGGTGTTTAAATAACATACTAAGGTTTGGGGTATTTCAGGTCGAATACATGCGGTTCGTTTCATTCATACATACATACATGCTTTATACAATACAATTCAATACATTCATTTCACAAAGCATACATACATACGATACATACAAGGAAGACAATTCAAGTCAACCGTTCATACTTACCCGTACTCACCGCATTACGGAGATACAATTCTCCAATACATACAAAGGTCTGGTTAGCCTCATTACACACCCGGGTTAATCGGGTGTTCAATACTCTTTTTCTCCGGGTCAATGACTTACAATAGTCAAGACCAATACAATACAATACTTACTTCTTACATACTTTACTTCCAGTTAAGTTGGTATGACCTCCGGGCAGGGATTACTACATTCCACCACCGGGCTTTAGGGTGGCCCACTAATCCAGGATGCTACCCATTCAAGGGAATTGGTTCATGGAAAAGATTACAGCCAGGATTCGGATCTAACCTCTTGTGTTTCCTTATCCTCACGCGTGGCCGAAACTATATCAGACTTCTACTCATTCCATTTTACTCATTACTCAAGTTAGGAGTTAGGATGTTAGGAATTAGTAGAAGTCAGTACTTCATTCCCATACATACATACAATACACAAGTACACAATACTTACACATACTTCTCATTTCCATTAATTCATTTCATGAATTATACAAACTAATTGTTCAAGAAGATACAACAAGAACAAAATAGTTCAAACACAGTTAAGTGCAATATAAGTCCGATTCGTGCATTTATCTTATTGGTGATCACATAAGCACACAAATCGGGGTAACCAAGTTAGGATACAGGGCATGAAGAAATCATACCGTTCACCGACGTTTTCGTACTACCGGGTTCCTTCAACGTGCAACTATTCGATTCCTATACATACATGAAGTTGTATGGTCAATACCAACTTACTCTTCCATTAGTACTCCTAATGTATACTTACTACTCATTTACATTCACACTTGGTTATAAAACCATTCTTTTCCTTATTACTCCTTAAACTTGCTTCCTTACTCATTTACTTACTTTCCTCCCTTTGCTACTTCATTTGTGATGTACTACCACATATATATATGCATATGTTGTATAGGCATATATATATATATGATAACTATAATCATATAATAAAACATTTTTTTTGTTTTGACTCGACCGAACTTGCAAGTCCGGTCGCAAGTTCGGTCCAAGTCAGTAGGCTACATCGTGTGAAAATTCCAGGGCCGACCGACCTTGCAAGTCCGGTCCCAAGGTCAGTCCATTCCAGTAAGTTTCGTATGTGAAAATTTTAGCCCGACCGACCTTGCAAGTCCGGTCGCAAGGTCGGTCCATTCCAGTAGCTGGCCTTACGGGAATTTTTATGGCCGACCGAACTTGTAAGTCCGGTCGCAAGTTCGGTCCATTCCAGAAGGTTTCTGACGGGAGAAATTTCTGGTCCGACCGAACTTGCAAGTCCGGTCGCAAGGTCGGTCGATTCCAGAAGGTTTCCCGTCTTGTAAATCTGGGCTCGACCGACCTTGCAAGTTCGGTCCTAAGGTCGGTCCGGCCTAGTACTTCAGTTTTAAAATCTGTTTTTGGGTGTTTTCTTTACCCATTATTTCCCCAATCTTTACCAATACTTCCCTACATGTTTACCACTCATTTAGGTGTTCTAAATCACCTTAATTCATCCACCAAACTTGCTACTCAATTCCTACACAACTTACACCAATCTTCATCATCTCAATTCAACACTTACATTATTTTTCTTCACACTAATGCTACAGATTTTGGTTTTCCACATTATGCTACAGATTTTTACCTTAACTCTTATACTCCAATACTCCCTCAACTAATGTCACTCTTGGCATCTTAAATACACTAGTTCACATCCTAACTCCATCCCACTTACAACTCATTTTCACATCTGTTTCAAACTACAAAACCACTCATTTTAAACTCTCCAAAATTTGTTCCAAATGTACCTAAGTCCTCAAATTCCTAGATAGAATTTGACATAGTCTCCCCTATATTTTTAACATTCTCCACACATTATTTCAGCTCACATATTCATTCTCACGACCTGTTTACACAATACACTATACTCACATACTAACACTACTACAACAACAATAAAATTCCTGCACACTTACACATTCAATACCCCATGTTTTCCCAAGTTTTAAACATCATTTAAAACTTCAAAACTACTACATTATTAATCCTCATTATACTACCACATACTTACTACTCATTACTCAATACACCATTCATTTTACTACTTCAAAAACTGTTACAATACTACATACAAAACTAGCTCAAGGTAAAGGTAATTACCTTGTGTTTCTAGTTTTCTTTCTTCCTTTTCCTTCTCTTCCTTTCTTCTCCTTTTTTCTCGGTCCCAATGAGGTTCACACACACCAAGTGCTACAACCCATAACAATACACAATACCATTTAACATTCATTTTTGCACTAACCCTAGAATTTAAATGTTTTAGGGTTTAGACAAGGGTATTACCTTTCAATGGATGAATGGAGTTCTTGAATAGCAAAAGAACAAGATTCCTAGCCCAACAAGAGAGCCAAAATCGGCTGGAACAAAGGGGGCCAAGAGTTCAAAACTGAAAATCCTTATAATGCCAATGAGAGCTAGAAATGAAGGATTTTCGAAATTCTTTTTACCTCAAGATGATAAGGAGGTGAAGGTGCTTCTAATGGTGGACTCGAATCTTCAAGTGGAGAATACCCACCGAAATGAAAGTGGTCGTTTTCGATTTTTGGAAGGATGAAAATGTTCTCCTTTGCGAGGGGATTCCAACGGTATAATTTTTGTTGAGTTTGGAGAAGATTTGAGTGTTCAAAGAGAGGAGAGAAGGTGGGAGCTGTAGGGGGGCTCACAAATCGCCATTGACATCGCAGGGAAGAAGAGAATAGAGAAAGAGAGGGAGGGGGGATGCGTGAGAGGAAGAGGGGAAAGTGAGGAGAGAGAGTCCCTTTCTTTTCTTTTTGCTTTTATTTACTTTGTTTGTCTTCTAGCACATAAGAAAGATTTAAAGAGGGTGAGGGAGAGAGCTGGCCGCCCCCTACACACACACACACACTCATTTTTATTTTTTATTTGCAAAGTGGACACACTTAGTTTGTTTATTTGCGTTCTCACCCCACAACTTCCCGGTTGTTACAGTTCTTACTAACCGGAACCTGTTTTCCGGAATTTTCTCGTTTAATTAATTTTATTGGTTCTAAAGCCCCACTAATATTTATTAGTGACTATTTAGTTGACCAAAATTGTTACGAGTCTATTTGACCCGCTTAAAGTCGCGTTTTCCCGGTTTCCGCGAAAAACGCGCTTTAAGGTTCGTTTGTGCTTTTAACCCATTTTAAGGGTCCGTTTTCTTTGGGATTTGTTCCCTCATATTTATTTAAGTGTAGTTAAGCTTTTAAAAATATAATTAGCCTAATTAATCACTGTTTATCTAACATCTAATGCTGTTTACACTTACCGGAACACTTCTTATCTGTTGATATAAGTTTTACAATATTTTGGAAGTTATTTTGACTCTGAATTCGTTCTGGAAATTGCATTTCAGAACCTGTCCGAACGTTCGTCCGGACATCAATGTTCGGACAGGCCCCGAGACTTTAACTTTATTTCACAGAATTGGGTGTGTCCGAACTTCTGTTCGAACTTCAATGTTCGGGCAGCATGTGAGGACGATTCAAGTTTGTAAGTCTCGACTTATGTCCGAACTTACAAGTTCGGACCAATGTTCGGACCACGTAAGGAAATTTTTCGGATCCTTGAAACTCGACTTGTCTTTGATAAGCCTCAGACTTATCATGTTTTAGTAGATATAATTATAATATTATTAGTCCAATTAGGGTTAAAATAGTTAGTATTTATATTATATTATATATAAAGTTTATTGTTTGTTCAGACTTATAGTTTTACATGTTTTTCGTACAAGGAATAACTTCTGACCATAGTGTCAGGCACTATGCCGGATTTTTAGTGAACGACATCAATATGGAACAAAGTAGGAGGCATGCCGGATGTAATGCCGGGTATATCCTACCCGACATAAGCAAAAGACGCCGCAATAGACCACTCAATAGCAGTTATTTACCATTGGCGAATCAACTATTGCCGGGTATGGAGCCGAGCATCCCTGTCCGGCACATGCGTCTCTTCGCTTGGCAGTTATGACCGTTCACGATTACCCACATTTAACACGTGGTGCCGGATCAAATGGACCCGGCATGACTCCCGACACAATAACTTTTTGGAGCCTATAAATAGGCCGTGGGCATACACATTCCAACACACTTCAACATATCTTTTCCACCCCACTCACACTCCGATTTCTCCTTCATTCCATGTGTTGGTGTCCAAGGAAATTCTGCCCAACCGTCCACGCGAAGAGAAGGAATCTCCATTGGGTTAAGGCTATGACCATTTCCTTATTCCTCTTGTGTTTTCTTCTTGCAATTTGTATAGATTGTTGAGTAGGAATTCCTTGTCTTCTTTGGTTAGGGATGATTCTCCTTGTAATTACTCTTATGATTATCAATAAAGTTTGCGAGTTTCAACTAAGATTTGGTTCCTAGTGTAGATGAATAAAGTTCACTACTTGATCTTCTTTTCTTCAAAATTCTAACAGAATTGATTGAGGGATCTTAGTGGTCTTAAAGTTTGTTGTTCTATGTATGGGCAATAAGATCTAAGATTGGAATTAACCTATTTTTATTCTCCTCTTTCTTGTTCATTTTTAGCAAGAGATTTGCTGGACTCGATACTGGATTGAGAGTTTTTAAACAATCTTGACATTTTGAATATGCCGGGTGACATGTCGGGTGTCTGATGTCCGGCACATTCAAAGTTCTTGAATGTGTCGTGCATCCTTTGTCCGGTAACCTATCCGGCACATTCAAAAGTTGGTTAATTCGAAACTTGTCAACTTGGTTTTTGTGATCGTACTTGTTCTTATGTCGATTATCATCCCGAGTCAAAGAGATTTCATCGTAAATACCATTTAGTTAGGATTTATAATTAGTTTATTTTAGTGTAGAATCAATATTTACATTTCCCCTTGCTTTAGAATAGGCTATTACCAGGATTAGGACTGATTTTCTATTAAGTCCCTTGGGTTCGATACTCTTGGTCGTAATCTACTCACACTATATTTTGACCGAGAATTGTTTGCTACCCGTATAGAGTTGTAGGATTATTTTTATTCTTTTATTCATTTTGTACATTCTTTACCCCTACAAAAACTTTGTTAGCAGTGTCCGAACTTCGAAGTCCGGATACAAGTTCGAACACTATTGTTTTCTGTCCTTTAAACTCTCGACTTGCGTCTGAACGTCAATGTCCGGACACAAGTTTAGACATTTGGATTTCTCTGTCTTTTTCATCTCGGCTTGTGTCCGAACGTCAGATGTCCGGACACAAGGTCGGACAGGATTTGTTTTTCAATTTTAGGACTCGTTTGAAGTTCGTTTTCAATTCTGTTTACGTCGTTAGACTCGTAAATTCATAAGCTTTCATTTAAGGTAAAATCTAGGGTGTTACACCTATCTTTAGAAGAAGCTGCAGTCGTGGTCCTCTACTTTGGTTCAACCACCAGCAAAAGAGACAAGTCACTTTCACTTTCACTGTTAGCTCTTCTGCAGCTGTTACTTGTGTTTTACTCGCTGCTAAAGTTGAAGAAAATGATGTCCCTCTCCTCTTAGATCTCCAAGTACGTTCCTTTGTTCCAATTTATTTAATCTTTTTGACTAATAAATCAAAGGTTAATCCTTTAAACTTCACTACTCTTATTTTGACAAATTGAGGGTACTGATAAGCCGCAGACTTATCATATTTTATGTGCTAGATTTAGTATTCTATTTATCTAAATAAGGTTAAATATATGTTATTTATACTATATTATGTATAAAGTCTATTATTTGTTCAAATTGATGTTTTTATATGTTTTCCATGCAAGGAATGAATTTCTAATCAAAAGACCAAGTGGTGTCGAGCTTGGTGTCGGCTGTCCAGTTCACGGCACAAGTTTGGAGCAAAACAGGAGGTGTGCCGGGTGGCGCGCTGGGTGTCTGGTGTCAGGCGCATTCAAAGTCTGTGAATGTGCCTAGCATCTGATGTCCGGCAGTACATCCAGCACATACTGAAAAGTCACCCCGGTTCGTCAGAAGTTAGCAGTTAATTACCGTTAGCATACCAACCGCTGCCGGGTGTAGTGCCGGGCATCCCATGTCCGGCACAAGCGCCTTTTCACACGGATTTAGCGGTTTAGTTAACGGTTCGACAACACATTTTGCACGTGGTGCCGGGTGTGATGCCGGGTATCTACTACCCGGCATATGCACTGTTTCACGCGGAATTGGCGGTTTCGACCGTTAACGGTTGGGCACATTTCCCACGTGTGCCGGCTACTGACGACCCGGCACGACGCCCGGCAAGAGACATTTTGATGCCTATAAATAGGCCGAGAAAGGCTGCAATTTGACACACTTCAACATACCAAATCCACGCCATTCACACTCTATTTCTGCCACATTCCATCTGTTGGTGTCCAAGGAACATCTGCAGATCCATCCATGCGAGAGAAGAAGAAGACTTTGACGGGTTAAGGCTATTAACATTTCCTTCTCCCCCTTTGTATTCTCTTCTTGTAGTTGTGTGGATGGGGATGCAGAATCCTTGCTAGGTTTTTAGTTAGGGAAGATTTCCTTGTAAAACTCTTATGACCATTTATGGAATTTTCAAGTTTCTTAACCGAGTTCTAGTCTTCATGCAAAGTAGAATAAAGTAGCTACTTATTCTCTTATCTCTAAGTTCTACTTAAGGCTTCCAAAAGCAAGAGTAGAATAGATTAGGATTTTGGTGATCTTTAATATTGTTGTTCTGAAAAGTGGGCAACAAATGCTAAGATTTAGGATTAATCTCTTATTTCCCATTATTCTGTTTGTATTCGCGGCATTAGATATGCACGATGCAAGTATGGATAATGAGTTCCTTTATTCAGACCTGATTCTGGAAGTGTTGTTCATGAAATGTACGATGCCGGATGTGGTGCCGGATGAAAGTTGTCCGGCACATTCAAGGCCATGAATCTGCCGGGTAGCCGAGGTCCGGCATGTCACCCGGCATATGCATTTTGCGAGACCATATCCTCTTTGAGACTTGCCACCCTTGATCATTGGTCATATGATACTCTTACATTGACATTCTCCCAAATCAAAGTTAGTTTATTTAGTTTTCTTAGTTTAGAATCAACCTTTACTATTCCCCCCTTGTTTAGAATAGGCTTTTGCCCGGATTAGGACTAGTTTTCTATAAGTCCCTTGGGTTCGATACTCTCGGTCGTAATATACTTACATTATACTCCGACCAGGTTTTATTTTGCTACCCGTAGTAGAGTTGTAGGTTTAGTTATTTGTTTTATTCTTTGTATGTAGTTTTATCCCTGCAAATTCCCTGTTCGCAGGTACCAAATACGTGTATGAAGTGAAAACAATTCAAAAAATTAACTTACTGGTGATGTTTACACTTTACAGAAAGATGAGTGCTGAAATTAATTAAATAAATGGTGATACTTAACGAAATGCTCCCTTCAATAAATAAACAAGCCAAGTCAGAATGAAGAACATATAAAAAACAGCCATGTGGCAATCACTAACGAAAATCACAAACTTAGTGATAGATGTAAAATGGAGCAAATGTTATGGGTGGACAATTTAATTTTGTAAACCTCGTAGGTGGGCTGTGAAAGTTGGTCAAACCTCATGGGTGGGAGATGTAATTTTTCCATAATAAATTGAACCTTATTCATTAACAAAATGAATCTTCCTTAAGATTTACTTTTCAATAAATGTAAGATTCAAATTATTCTCGCATAAGTTTGTGATAAGCGTCACTTTTTTTAAAGCATTTTTATTCACTTTTTTAAAACAAAAGATTCACTTTCTTAAGCGAAAGATTCATTTTATTCTCGCATAAGTTTGTGGTAAGATTCATTTTTAAAACATACGATTCACTTTTCTTAAACATTTGATTCACTTTTCAATAAATGAAAGGTTCATATTGTTCTTGCATAAGTTAGTGGTAAGATTCACGCTTTTTAAATCAAAGATTCATATTGTTCTACCATAAGATTCACTATTAAAAACAAAGGATTCACATTGATTAATGAGAAAGGTTCACTTTTCTTAAACATAAAATCCACTTTTCTTAAACAACAAATTCACTTTTGTTAAAACAAAAGATTCAATTTTTAATAACCTTTGATTCACTTTTCTTAAACCTCTTATTCACTTTAACAATCTCTGTTTACAAAATTATCTTATAGCAGAATTTTTTTACTTTTATAACACTAGATTCATTTTACTTAAACATAAGATTCATTACTGTAACACTAATGATTCATTTTAGATAAACATAAGATTCACTTCTATAACACATTACAATTTAAAACATAAAATTTTAAGTTCACCAAAATATATTCATGATGCACCTTGTTTTGAAGAGCATGAATTATGATGAACAATGTTATAATTTTTTTTATTTTTGCACTTGTATTTTGTAAGTTATAACACTTTGATTTTTTTCCTACTCACCCAATTAGGGTGTGACACATGGCACAAAAGGTGGGTGAGTGATGTCAATTTTTCTCCTCATACGCGTACAAGATTGTTTTTGTCCTGCATTGTTTTTTCCTCAATTTTTTTTATATTATTACTGCACCTGTAACATCATGAAATGTGGCAGATGTCACCTTCGAATTTACAAATAGTAATTTCTTGGCTACATGCAAATGTAGCTATTAATGGCTACATACATGTACGGCTGTTCTATAAAAACTGTACAATTAATAAATAAAAGCTGTACGGATGTATATGTAAAGTTATACATTGAATTCTGATATTACTGAAATTTTACTAGATGTACATGCTAACTTTTTAAACTTTACAATAAACTTACAAAACCTATACTTTTACATTATATAAACTATACAATTATATATATAGTCAAAGATAACTCTCTCTTTTTTATTATGAATTTCACACGACATGAAACCCCCTATTTCATTCGTGGAAGACCCCCGACGAGCCAAGGAAAAAGACACAGAATATTAGATATCCATGATAACGTTTTGGGCATGGAGACCATGGAGCTTGCTCCACCTTGTAATATAGCTTCATGCCACATGTCAATGTATTATTGGCTTAATTAAAAGTAAGAGAAGAAAACAAGAAAAAATGAAAAAGGAAAAGAAACAACACGCACACAAGGAGGAGGAGAGTGGAGGAGGAGAGAGAAATAATATTTTTTTTCAAAATGTTATGACTTACAAAATAAAAGTGCAAAAATAAAAAAATTATACCACTGTTAATCATTTTTTGTGCTCTTCAAAACAAGATGTATTATGGATATGTTTTGGTCAACTTAAAATTTTATGTTTTTAGAATAAGTATATATTACATATTTTTAAAGTGAATCTTACTCATTAGTAAAATGAATCTTCTTTAATAATAAAATGACCCATATTCATTAGCAAAATGAATCTTACCACAAACACCCTAAAAACCACCCTAGGATAGGTAAAAACCTCGAAGGCATTTTTAGGGTTTGTAGTACAGTTTAGGACCCTAAACCCTAAACCACAAACCCTAAAAAACTATCGAGTCAGTGACGACAATATAAAGCGTAGAAATAATGCCAAAAAGATTACCCTACCGCCCAAACACCCAAAAAACCACCCTAGGATAGCTAAAACATCGAAGGCATTTTTAGGGTTTGTAGTATAGGGTTTAGGCGACCCTAAACCCTAAACCACAAACCCTAAAAAAGTGTCAAGTCAGTGATGACAATATAAAGCGTAGAACTAATGCCAAAAAGATTACCCTACCCCCAAACACCAAAAAAACCACCCTAGGATAGCTAAAAACGTTGAAGGCATTTTTAGGGTTAATAGTACAGGACCACAAACCCTAAAAAACTATCGAGTCAGTGACGACAATATAAAGCGTAGAACTAATTCGAAAAAGATTACCCTACCCCACCCCCCAAACACCCAAAAACCACCGTAGGATAGCTAAAAACGTCGAAGACATTTTAGGGTTTGTAGTACAGGGTTTAGGGCCTAATGACCCTAAACCCTAAACCACAAACCCTAAAAAACTGTCGAGTCTGTGACGACAATATAAAGCGTAGAACTAATGCCAAAAAGATTACCCTACCCCCAAATACCCTAAAAACCACCATAGGAATGCTAAAAACGTCAAAGACATTTTTATGGTTTGTAGTACAGGGTTTAGGGTCGTTAATGTCGAGTTAGTGATGACAATATAAAGCGTAGAACTAATGCCAAAAAGATTACCCTACCCCCAAATACCCTAAAAACCACCATAGGAATGCTAAAAACGTCAAAGACATTTTTATGGTTTGTAGTACATGGTTTAGGGTCGTTAATGTCGAGTTAGTGACGACAATATAAAGTGTAGAACTAATGCCAAAAAGATTACCCTACCCCCCCCCCCCCAAACACCCTAAAAACCACCCTAGGAATGCTAAAAACGTCAAAGACATTTTTATGGCATTTTAATGACCTTTGATTCACTTTTTAACAACCTTTGATTCACCTTTTAACAACCTTTGATTCACTTTTCCTAAATTTAAGATTCACAATGAATCTTATAACATATTTTGTACATACAAAAAAAAATTAAATTTATCAAAACATATTCATATTTGGTCTTATTTTAAAGAGCTCGAATTATGATAAACAATGATATAAAATTTATGTTATTTAAACTTATATATAATAAGATACAACATTTTAAAATTTTACAAAATGATAAAATAAAAAAAAAGTGAAACTGTCGCCATCTTCTAACCTTCGAAATTGCCTAACGTTTTATTTCAGGAAGATCAAGCCGAAGGATTATTTGGGAATTAGGGGCTGTCGATGACAACTTCAACTATAACCCACATTAATATGTACCCTTGTCATTAGTTTATTTGTTTGACTTTCTTCTTTCCTCAGGTGGTTCCACCATTTCACTCACAAGTATAGCTTTATCTTAAATCTACTAAAACCTGCGTTCAAAAATATGTGGGATTAATGTCCAGAACGAACACAGCCTTAGAATCGCTGGTATTTATTTTGTTACAGCTACATTGCGGAAATAAAATTTCACAGCAAAGAACAAAAAACGAACAAATAAATTATTATTGGGAAAATTCACGAGATACCCCTGTTTTCTTTTGTAATTCACAATATACCCCTGTGATTTTAGTAATTTAACTTTAAACATGCTTAAATGTTGTCCAAAATTGATGAAACTTTACATGGACGATGCTAAAGTGTTATATTTTGGTTCAATATCAATTTTGAAGCTTTTTTAGCTCACATGAGACCTGTGGGACCCAATGAATATGTGACTGTTCATTGGGTCCCACAGGTCACATGTGAGCTTAAAAAACTTCAAATTTGATATTGGACCAAAATATAACACTTTAGCATCGTCCATGTAAAGTTTCATCAATTTTGGACAACATTTAAGCATGTTTAAAGGTAAATTACGAAAATCACAGGGGTATCTTGTGAATTACGAAAGAAAACAGGGGTATCTCGTGAATTTTTCCATTATTATTTTATTACACACGGACGGAAATAATAATCACCAACATTGCGGATGTCTGCATTAAAATTATTACAACCAGTGTCAGATATTATAAAATTTCGGTTAATCTAGACAGATAAAAAACAAGCAAATTCTTCCACCCAAATCTAACAACAGCTGTATGTTCATCAATATTATTTTTTTCTGAAAAAAGTATGTTCATGTTCATTAATAAATTAATCTCGCCTCACGTTTTCGAGACTTGAAGCCGGAAAAGTGAAGGAATATTAAGATTGTTTGAAGTAACGAGAAAATGTCTTGATGTACTTATTTTAATAGTATAGAGATATTAATGATGTTTGTTGGAATATTAAAGATTTAGTTTATTATTGGCAGAGTTGGTGGGGCGGAAGGATTTTCTATCCTCGTCATCATCCCAACTTCTCGTTTCCAAACATCTTCCCTGTGTGATCGATCATAAAAACCTTCCTCGGTTCTTCCTCCTGCTTTCTCTCTGTCACTGTTCACTAATTGATCGGAATATTGTCCAATTCCTCTTCTAGATCTTTTTTATCTTCTTCCCCCCTTCCTTCTCTCTTCTACCAAGTTAGTACCAAACCTCCTTTTCTCCTCCCCTCATTCTCTGTCCATTCACTCTGAAAATTCCTGGTTTGTTGGATTGAACTACAACTCAAACTCAAATCTATCGACTCATATTTATTCCTTATTTTTCCTCCAAACACATTGACGAAATTTCGGGTTTCTCTGTCACTCTTACCTATATATACTCTCTCTCTCATCTTCTTTTGGGTTGTTTTGAACTTGTTGATTATCGATGCCTGATAATCGACAACATCTGAGCAATGCTGTCACCAATTCATCCAATGAACCCCCAGTCGCTAGTGTCGTCGAAGGTATTTCCTCCCCCCTACACTATCACCTCCATCTTAGGTTTACTCGTGTCATGTGTTTGTACATCTTTCTTACTATTCCAGTAGTATCCATCCCTGATCCCCTTGGCTTTTTTCTGGTTTATTAGTCGATGCCACACCTTTGCTCTATTCCATATCAACGCATCTGATCTAATTAAATTTATCTCTTGATCAACCCGAACACTTTCTGTTTCTTTTTTTTTTTTTGTCGGTACTCCCCGCCTAGATCGATTCCCTGTTCCAGGATTATCGGTATTATGTACGAACATATTGTTCACTTGTTTGGTGCTGTTGAATCAAAGTCTGATTCGACAGATGTCAAAATTGGGATAACTGGGGGATCAAAATCAAAGCTATTATGTACTTTTTTACTCGTTGGGAAAAACACATAAAATTCTTTTGTGATTTGCTGTACAGATAGGATGAGGACTTTGAAGATTGAGAATGGCGATGATGATTCCCAGGAGAGAAGTGTTGGAGATAATCCTCCATATCCTGATCGGCCTGGCGAGCCAGACTGCATATACTATTTAAGAACTGGGTCTTGTGGCTATGGAAGTAATTGCCGCTTCAATCACCCCGCAAGTTCTGCCAAGGTAAGAAGATCTTTCATGCGGGCACTCATCCCCTTCTTCTTTTGTTTTTCTTCTTTCACACTAACTTATTCTCTAGTTTTTTAATGAAACTTATTGTTTAGCTAAGACGGCAGTAAGTTATCTACCTTCAATAGTTTGGTAACCATCCAATTTCGTTCGACAACGCGTTGTAATCCTACAGACCCGGCCCATTATGTTGTATTGTGCAGAATGCTCAAATCAACGGAGAGTTGCCCCAAAGAGTCGGACAACCGGATTGTGGGGTATGCTATTTCTTTTGCTCAAGTCATCTCTTATTTTCGGCGTTTGACTGTTTTGGCTGACCAATGAACTATTTCCCTCAAGCATAATGAGAGACTAGTTTAAGTTTCTAGTTTAACTTGGGCTCTTCTGGAACTCGAGGAGAAGGTGTAGAGATCACATCTGTCATGTGGATATATACCTTCACGGCTGACTGCAAGTTGTTTCATTAAAGACAAAAATCAAAATGTAGTTTATTAGTTCTTGCAATGCGCTTAGTATTTCTGTGGATCTGACGCATTACCTCATGATTAGGGCGTGACTAGGCTAGCTATGAGTAGGTAGTAGTGGGGAACTTCCATGGCTCAGATTTAATATTTTCTTCTCTCTGTAGTCTATCCTACTAGTGGGTATTTGACAATCCTGAAGCGAATCTTGGGCTATCTTATGCTCTGATAAGAGAGGAGGATAAGGTTATAAGTAGCAACCAGCAACACCTTGTTGTTGGATCAGTATTTGGTTATACGGAATCAGCATATAAGAAGGAAGCATGGGTTGTAGATAGGCAGTTAGTAGACCTTGTTCTGATTTTAGGCATTGTTTATTTCCCAACTTTCTTACTCCCTCCGTCCTGAATTGACCGTCCTGTTACTATTTGGACATGTTGTCGTTTGACTTCAATTTTTAACATATAAGATAAATTAATTTGAAAATTTAAATTTTGCATATGATTCCTTACATGATAAACTATATGTTATAAAATTTAGTTTTATAAAATTATTTTATCTTATATGCTTATATTGAAGTGGAAAAAACGTGTCATAAAGCAAACAGGACGGTCAATTCAGGACGGAGGGAGTATTGTTTACTTTCTTTTTATGATGATTAGCATTTTACATCATTGTATGAGGTTTGACTCATTGTTTTTATTCCATTAACAAGTCCTGCTTCTGTTATTTCTCTGTTATCGTTTTGCTGGTCAGCTTGTGTGCCTGTCACTCTCTACACATTGTATCGGTCCGTTTGATTACCAGCTTCTTGATCAACTTCCTTTGAAATTTCATTTTTTCTTCTCTGTCTTACCCCAGCAGCTAGCATAGCAGCTGTCATCAAATGGACCTAATTAACATCGAATGATCTTTTTCAATCAAAATAAAACTAAAAAAACCGGTATCCTTAAGATGGCACTCTTTTGAGAAACATTATGCATATTTCCATAGGTAGGATGATTTTAAGATTGAATATAACCTGTTTTATGCTGCAACTTCCACGGTAAGTCGGTCTATAGAAAAGCACCTGGCAGTTTTAAATGCTTAATGACAGGAAATTGAAGAATAGGAACCTGCTAGGCGCCTACCATAAGTATGGATTAATACGCCGTATATGTTCATAGTGATTGCCCTAATTCATTCTGTTAAGTTTATATGATGTATCCCCACCAACTTAGTAAAAAAGGGGACCTATCCTGTTGCTCTTACTTGTTGCAATTAGATATCAGTTTCTTGTTGTCAGCTAGATCTTTCTCTAGTAAGAATCTGTCTTGTGCAAATTCATTGGCTTGAATAATATAGCTGGACTGATCAATGCAGTTTTATCTAAAGACGGGTACTTGCAAATATGGATCTACTTGTAAATATCATCATCCTCGTGACAGGGGTGTTGCTGGACCGGCCCCACTAAACACTTTGGGTCTACCCATCCGCCAGGTGCTCACTCTCTTTAAATTATAGTCCTTTAGAATTTTGTTTTCTCTCTGTCCTTCAGATCCAATATGGTTTGATCTTGATACTCCTCACTTTCTGCTTGAAAGCTGTAGTATTTGGGTAGATAGTGCTTTTATATACTTGTTACTAAAGAGGTCATGTTTTCTGGTCTTGGCCCATAGACTAGTCGTGGCTAAAGATGTTCTGATGATGGGTTTGTGTCTTGTAACTGATAATTGGGTTCCACCATTTTCCTACTTGAACGAATTGTTTTCCTGGTTTAAGTTTCTTATCTAGCAATGGCCACACAGTACTGTATAAGATACTCTACAACGGTTGTGCAATCTTGACTATGGTTGTCTTTTTTATTTTCTTTTGTTAATGACTATGCTTTCCCTGAACATTGCCAGGAGGAAAAATCTTGCCCTTATTATATGCGAACTTACACCTGCAAGTTTGGTGCTGCGTGCAAGTTTAATCATCCGCAGCCTGCTACTGTATTTCCAGTTCCTGGGCCTGCAACTAAGCTTAGGGCACTTGGCTCTGCTGATTATCCTTCCATGGGCATGCCTTATTCTAGTGGACTTTCAACATGGCTACTTCCAGGGTCTCCCTATCTATCAGGCCCACGACTAGCTGGTCCCCAGAGTTATTCCCCCTATGTTGTTCCTTCTTCACAAGGCAGCATTATGGCACCACAAGGCTGGAATACCTATGTGGTATGCCCTGTTCTTGCCTCCTGACATTTTTGCTTAGTTTATGTTTAATATGAAGTAACTGACCATTTATTTTCTTTTATTCTTAAAATGTGCGATTATCTTTTTTTCTATGTTATTACGGAGTAAAATATGTTCTGGATGCTTAAGAAGCCTATGAGGCATTATCTGTATAGTTTATCAGGAGGCACATCGTAGCAGTTAAAGAAAATAACGTCCTCGTCTTCATGTGAAAAGGGTTTTAAATTCTGCATGCTAAAATTTACTGGCCGATCATTGCATTTTTGGCCTATTAGTCATCAAAAAGTTCTTGTCTTTGAAAGACCATATGAATGGTTGCTGCTGTCATGATAATTCTCTACATGGGAGGAGAAGTGATAGAAGAACTTCAATTTCACCATCTCCCTGTTGATAGTATGGTATGCTGCAGATTTAAACGGGGAACTCTGTGTCACCATTTTAATGTAAAGTGCGTAAGCTAGTCTAGCTCTGGGCACAATCTGTCTCTGTTATGGCCGGATCATATATTGGACTAACAAGAGTACAAGTATAAATATCGGGCTATCATATTATATGCTTTTCTTCCTGACGTTTCATTTCCTTAACATTTAGTATTTAGCTTTTGGTTCCATATAGTCATTGCCCTTGCACTATTAAGCTTTAGACATTGATCATCTCTCAACATGCTAGCCAGTTAAACTATTGAGCTTTTTCCTGAAACGAGATTTTGGTTTAGCAGGGAACTGTTCCTCCTACTAGTACTTTAGGAACCAACTTTTACAACCCTAAGGATCCATCTGCATTTAACAGCGTTGGGCAGATGGACCTGTTAAAAGTTTCAAACCTGCCTCACCGACCTGAGCAGCCAGAATGCAAGTATTTCATGAGTACTGGGAGCTGCAAATATGGTTCCGAGTGCAAGTATCATCATCCAAAAGAAAGGGTGGCTCAGCTGGCAATGTATAGCCTGGGCCCTCATGGCCTTCCCCTCCGACCCGTAAGTTTTGATCAATCACTGTTGGAACTTTATCTTAATCATGTAAAATGATGAAGCTTATGCATAGACAAGAAGTTATTTGGATTAGGGTGCTGCTTCTCTGTAGTTTGGGCGTACAGTCAGATTAATGTCATTTTGGTAAGGTACATGTTGAACTGGAATAACAATTTCCTAATGATAAAACTTGGTTTCTGCAGGGAGAAGCGCTGTGCTCATATTTCCAAATGTATGGGATGTGCAAGTACGGGCCAACATGCAAATACAACCACCCAGTTGGAGGCGGCTATTTCTCTAGCCACAACAACTTCAGCTTTCAGCCACCATCTCTTCCTATGCTCAATCAACAGCCATTCTTCCCTTATGCTAGAAACAACTCATCTTTCAACAGCAATATTGGAACACCTCGTTCCAAGTCGTCAAAAATCAATGACTGGATTCAGAAACCCGAAAACGTGGAGGAACATAAGGGACAATTAGATTCAAAGGTTCCAGATGACGCAAAAGAATCAAATGTTTCCAAGGATTGATTGATCCTCATTCTTCCAGCGACTTCTGTTGTTTATGTTTTTGCTCTGTTTTCCTTTCTGATGTCCTATCTATTCCTCTTTTCGTTTTACCCACTTTTTTGTTATTCTGAATTGCCTTTCTATCTCTGTTTCTCCCTCGTCCCACGCGGTTATCTGCTTACTCGCATGGATTGGGTGCTTCGATTAGAGGATAGTGCGGACGCGAGAAGGGCGCATTTTTGGCCTGAATAAGAAATTAGGTTTAAAAGATCATCAAATGGTTTGCAGTTTTGATCACATTTATGCATTGAAACATGTTCTGGGCTGTTTGATATTTTGCTTTCCTTCTTCATTCCCCACAATCCAAGTTTGACGTGAATTTAGAACCATAGAGGGGAGAGTTATTTTCAAGTCTTTCCAATATGGTGCACGGGAAATACATTAAACAAAAGAAAAGGTGTCATTGCCATGTGCCTTTTTTTAAATGTCATTTATGGTTTAAAGTTCTGATTAGATGTTGTTTAGGTTAATGTTAATTTACTAGATGTTATCCATTAAATGATTTTGCCCAATTATAGACTATGGGTGGCACTCAATCTAATTAATTAATCGTCCCCAAATATGAAACACAAACGCAGTCCGTCTATTAAATGGGTTGATCCGACTCAATCCAATCATTTAATCTTGTCCAAATGTGAAACTCATATCTACATATATTAAACTCAAACCTAACTCGCATAACCCGTTTAATTGTATAAAAAAGTAATTTGACTAATTAACATTATTTTTATGATTGTATGATATTATTAACTTTACTTTAATTAAATTTCTGATAGTTAATATTTGTACATTCTATTAATATATACTATACTTTATAAAAATATTTATTTGATATAAATTACTTAAACGGGTTAGCGGGTTATACATACTAAACCCAAACCTGGCATGGTTAATAAATGGGCGGTGTTCTGGTTGACCCGTTTATTTAATCTTGTCAAATTTTATAATTCAAACCCACAAATTTTGTGTCGGGCTTGTGTTGGTCAAACGGGTCGTGTTGAAATTGCCATCCCTAACAATCATATGAAATAATTACAGAGTAAATTACTCTAAGTCCTCTTGAGGTGTGGTCATATTATAATTTAGCATCTTTAGGTTATCAATATATCTTTCAACCCTCGAGGTATACGATTCCTGATAGTGGACTCAAAACCATAAATATATTGTTTAAACACTAATTCTTTCGGACCTGGTAACTTATCTCTTAACATGTTAGATTTTTACTCATTGTGTCATATTGTCACCAATACTTAAAGTATAATCTGTTGGGCAAAATAGTAGTTAAACTATCTTGCTAACTATGGGCAGTGAACCCATTCTTTGTAGTACAACAAGGTCGTATCCACAGAGACTTCGCAACTATCTAATTAATTATTCAGTTTAGTAAATGTACAAGAAGATAAATAAAAGTGCATAAATTGTAAATTGGGGGTTTAGCCGGAGGCAAGCTTGATTTGTTTTAGGATTAGTGTAAAAATAATAAACACAGTAAAATAGAGTAAATGGATGGAAAAAGGGTATCCTAGGATAGCGGGGGAATTTCCTAAATTACTTAAACAATTTTATAACCCTGTCTCAATTATTTATTGTCTATTGGAGTTAATAATTGTCAAATACGAACTCTTAGTAATAGCCTCAGTATTTTCCTGCTCAATCCGGAGTGTAAATACTAAGGTTTATTCCTTTGTGGTACTTGACTATCTCAAAACCATATGTTGATAGTTACCAAAAAAAATGCAGTTGTTTGTCACGCAAAGCATTTAACAATATTTGCTCAAAGGAATTAAAACAAGTTTAATAAGAGAGACAGGTGATAAATATTTATTTAAGTAATATTAGGATCAAACCCCATCCTAGGATACGAGTAAAAATCACTCTGACATTAACAAAAATAAAAAGAAAGCAGAGATAGTCATTATTTTGGAGACTGCCGGCGGAGACTGGACTGCGATTCGCTTCTGCTCCAGCTCCCTTTTCTTCTCTTCTTCTTATCGTGCTTCTGTTTCGTGGTGGAATGAAGAATGAAAATAAAATGGAGAAGTGGGAGATAAGAGGATGGAATGGATCGTAGGTGTGGAACGATGAACGGTGGTGGTCTTTGGATTCAGGAAGGGATGGATTATTTGAGCAGAAGCAGCGTTGGTTTTATAGAAGAAAGGAAGAGGAAGAAGACAGAGGGAACACCGCGTGAGCAATTTAAGGCAGGCGCCTGATATGGTTTAATGGAGTAGATGGATATGTCTGCAGGCGCCGCAAAGGAAGAAGCAATTGGGGAAGACAGTCGGCGAAGAAAACCAGTCGCGACAGTTTCTGGATCTGGGTTGCATTTATTTCCTGTCCGTGCTTTTCATCAGGGATTAATTTATCTCTTGTCCGTCCAGATTTCCACGGACACATTTCTTCCTTGCTCACGTCTGCCCCTTGTCCGGCCTAATCTCCACGGACACAATTGCCCTGTCCGTGCTTTTTTCCTCGGTCAACACACGGACATAAGTCCGTCCGGCCCTTGTCCGGCCCTGGTTCCACGGACGTGTTTGCCCTGTCCGGCCTTTGTTATGCGGACAAGACACGGACGCAAATGTTCTTGTCCGGCCTTGGTTGAGCGGACACACCACAGACGCAAGTCTTTGACTTCGTTTTCTTTTGCGAACTTTGACCGGCTCTAGATTCTTCGTTTGGACTCCGTTTTTGAGCCGTTTGCGCCTCTGCGTTCGTCTCTTTGTCTACTTTGCTCCTAGCTTGGTTTTCCTCATGTTTAACCAATAAATTTGTGAGATAACCAATAAAACATAAACTAGAGGAAAAACATACGATAAGTGAGAAATGAGCAAGAAAAGTGCTGATATAATATATGAAATACACCCATAAAACATGCTCATTTGGACACTTATCACACCCCCACACTTACCTTTTGCTTGTCCTCAAGCAAATCCATGTACCCAAGAAAGTAGGGAATGCTCAATACTATTATGAAGGGTAGGATAAACAGGTGAACAGTACATGATCTTTAAACTTTTAGAGGAGTGTGATCCATCAACTGTTGGTGGCACAAGTGTACTCAGGGTAAAAATGAAAAATAGAGTTTCGGGGTATGATCCGGAGTACTTCAATGCTTCTTAGCTGAGGTGACTTTGAGAACTTTTACCATGGCCAACTTCTCTCAAGAATGAGCATTGAGGAGAAAACAAAAGGAAAAATAGATTATACATTTGCTTCACTTTTGCATAAGAGATGAGAAGATAATATTTAGGCATCAAGCTTTTGTATTTTAGAACACCCAACTCTCTTTGTTGGTTACCAATGGTGTCTCGCAAGTCCCTTATTTATTATTTTTTATATTTTTTTTACAGAGAAGCATCCCTTGGCAATCCCTAAGAAAGAAGACAGAAGGAACCCCTGAGCAATAAAATCCAACCATTGCAGATCATTTGGTCACACCGCATAAAAATGCTCCTCAAAAGTAATCAAAATTTTTAAATTTTTGTTCCATTTATACCATTTATCCCACAATTCATAACAGTATTTATTCATAAAGAGAACAACCCACATATAAAGGGTCCACGATATTGAATTTGGACAAACGCAAAATAAGCAGAGAGATTAAGCATTTAAAGCACAAAATGTCAATGTCGCCGAAAAGGGCACACTCCCCCACACTTAAATTGAACAATGTCCTCATTGTTCACCAGAAAAACTAGGGAAGGTTTCAGAAGACCTTTTCGGTCAATAGATAAAATAGAGAAAACACAAAGGTCACAAATAAACATTTAAGCACAGAAACGCTCATCTGTAGATTTTATTTAAATAAAAGCATAATTAAAGAGACTGGTACTCCCTTGAGATTATTTTTGCTAGCGTTATAGGAGTTCCCCCACACTTGAGCTTTAGCCTCAAGTAGCGTAGCTTGGTTGCGGTGTAGACATGAAGTTGCACCTGCATAAGACACTAGAAGCAACCATACTACAAACGGGGTTAAGAGTTAGCAAAAACAGAATTTAAAGAGAGCATGAAAATTAAAAGAGCATAAAAGCAAATAAAAGAAAAGTTCATCCGGGTTGCCTCCCGGGAAGCTGCCCTTTTTTAACGTCTTTGGCTAGACTCCCGCTTCGTTATCCTGGATCAAAAATAGAAGTAGAACAGCTTTGCCAGGAAAACGAAGTTGGCAGTAATTAAAAGCAAACCACCTGGATCCAAACAAAATGTTACTTCGGCAAATATAGTAGGAAAATGAATACTCCACAAAACCTGGTGTTTGAGGAGGTACTGCCAGTAGCGTAGTTCTAACAGGAGACCGGGTGTGATTGGCTTTGCTTCCTCAAATTGGAAGATGTAAACATCCTCCTCTTGTTGTTGAGGCTTATGGGAAAAGCCGTGATGGAGATGACCATCCATCAGAATTAAGTACCCTTAAAAATAAACAAAAATTTATACACAAAAGGGGCAAATAACGGAAAAAAGAAAAACTAAACAAATAATAAACCAGATAGTTGGACCGAAGTCCCAGCAACGGCGCCAAAAACTTGTTGGGCAAAATAGTAGTTAAACTATCTTGCTAACTATGGGCAGTGAACCCAATCTTTGTAGTACAACAAGGTCGTATCCACAGAGACTTCGCAACTATCTAATTAATTATTCAGTTTAGTAAATGTACAAGAAGATAAATAAAAGTGCATAAATTGTAAATTGGGGGTTTAGCCGGAGGCAAGCTTGATTTGTTTGAGGATTAGTGCAAAAATAATAAACACAGTAAAATAGAGTAAATGGATGGAAAAAGGGTATCCTAGGATAGCGGGGGAATTTCCTAAATTACTTAAACAATTTTATAACCATGTCTCAATTATTTATTGTCTATTGGAGTTAATAATTGTCAGTTACAAACTCTTAGTCATAGCCTCAGTATTTTCCTGCTCAATCCGGAGTGTAAATACTAAGGTTTATTCCTTTGTGGTACTTGACTATCTCAAAACCATATGTTGATAGTTACAAAAAAAATGCAGTTGTTTGTCACGCAAAGCATTTAACAATATTTGCTGAAAGGAATTAAAACAAGTTTAATAAGAGAGACAGGTGATAAATATTTATTTAAGTAATATTAGGATCAAATCCCATCCTAGGATACGAGTAAAAATCACTCAGACATTAACAAAAATAAAAAGAAAGCAGAGATAGCCATTATTTTGGAGACTGGACTGCGATTCGCTTCTGCTCCAGCTCCCTTTTCTTCTCTTCTTCTTATCGTGCTTCTGCTTCGTGGTGGAATAAAGAATGAAAATAAAATGGAGAAGTGGGAGATAAGAGGATGAAATGGATCGTAGGTGTGGAACGATGAACGGTGGTGGTTTTTGGATTCAGGAAGGGATGGATTATTTGAGCAGAAGCAGCGTTGGTTTTATAGAAGAAAGGAAGAGGAAGAAGACAGAGGGAACACCGCGTGAGCAATTTAAGGCAGGCGCCTGATATGGTTTAATGGAGTAGATGGATATGTCTGCAGGCGCCGCAAAGGAAGAAGCAATTGGGGAAGACAGTCGGCGAAGAAAACCAGTCGTGACAGTTTCTGGATCTGGGTTGCATTTATTTCCTGTCCGTGCTTTTCATCAGGGATTAATTTATCTCTTGTCCGTCCAGATTTCCACGGACACATTTCTTCCTTGCTCACGTCTGCCCCTTGTCCGGCCTAATCTCCACGGACACAATTGCCCTGTCCGTGCTTTTTTCCTCGGTCAACACACGGACATAAGTCCGTTCGGCCCTGGTTCCACGGACGTGTTTGTCCTGTCCGGCCTTTGTTATGCGGACAAGACACGGACGCAAATGTTCTTGTCCGGCCTTGGTTGAGCGGACACACCACGGACGCAAGTCTTTGACTTTGTTTTCTTTTGCGAACTTTGACCGGCTCTAGATTCTTCGTTTGGACTCCGTTTTTCAAGCCGTTTGCGCCTATGCGTTCGTCTCTTTGTCTACTTTGCTCATAGCTTGGTTTTCCTCATGTTTAACCAATAAATTTGTGAGATAACCAATAAAACATAAACTAGAGGAAAAACATACAATAAGTGAGAAATGAGCAAGAAAAGTGCTGATATAATATATGAAATACACCCATAAAACATGCTCATTTGGACACTTATCATAATCTCAGCCACAATGAAGGAAATTCATACTTGTAGAAGAGAATTTGATGACAACTTGGTCTTCTAAATAGAGATAGATCTTCTTCTTTGATCAACGATATCTCGGTATTGAAACGAATACTCGATTCAATGTTATTGACGAAGTAAATGCCTCCAACAACTAGTGTTAAGACAAGCGTAGTTCTAAGAGAATTTGTTGTGCAAGTATAGAGATCATTCAGCAGAAAACATATATGTTAGAATGATCACAAGGGTATGTATTTATAGGAGTTGGAAGTGTTGTTTATGGGGAGACACCTCTCAAATAGTGTCTTTCCATAAAGACACCCTTCCAAAAGATGCATCCTTTTATTATAAGACATTTCTTTATATGAAGTGTTGTATTGTTATGGAAAGACATATCCTTTTAGTGATGTCTTTCCCATAGAGTCACAACTCTAATAATACTTCACATAAAGGAACCTTTTATTAGGCATTGCTTGGTATTTTCATACAACCAAAATGCAACTTGCTCGTGTGGCTAATTAGATAGACTTTGAGTGTATAATTACTAAACTACCATTGTAATTTCCTACATCTCCCACTCGCTCAAATGACAATTTTGGAGATGTATCTCTTTTCTCTCATGTTGGTCATACTCGCAAATACTTTGTGCGACTAGGTAATACCACCTGCAACTTGGAAACCTATAGATTAAACCACATTTGGCTAACTGAAGGATATTCCAATACAGGTAAACTCTCATTTCAACAGGTGTTCATGTATTACCGCCTCCCTAGGTATAATTTCGTCCGAACGATCTAAGCCATAATTAAATCCCTCAAAAATAGATAATTATGACCCAATCATTTGTGCATGTTCACGATGTACACAACATTCACGCGTGAGTGAACACCACTTAAGTTCATGACTATTCTTAAATACCTTCCTTCCTTGATGGCCACCAATTCATATGTATGATAACTGCTTTCCTGTGAAACATGTACTCCAACCAGATTTTATGGTCTTCGAATACTTCTTGAAGTAGCAACATAATCATCATACTTCATGGTCCATCTCTTGGAAGTCATAAGGGCTGCTAAGTTTGTGCGACTCACACAGTGAAGGAGAAGGATCATGAGAGAATAGTTATCATACATATGAATTGGTGGCCATTATGGAAGGAAGGTATTTAAGAATAGTCTTGAACTTAAGTGGTGTTCACTCACGTGTCGATGTTGTGTACATTGTGAACATGCACAGATGATTGGGTCATAATTATCTAATATTTTGAGGGATCTATTTATGGCTTAGATCGTTCGGACGAAATTATACCTAGGGAGGCGGTAATACATGAGCATCTATTGAAATGAGAGTTTACCTGCGTTGGAATATCCTTAGGTTGGCCAAATAAGGTTTAATCTATAGGTTTCCATCTTGCAGGTGGTATTACCTGTTCACACAAAGTATTTGCGAGTATGACCAACATGAGATAAAAGAGATACATCTTCAAAATTTCCATTTGAGCGAGTGGGAGATATAGGAAATTACAAGGGTAGTTTAGTAATTATACGCTCAAAGGCTATTTTATTAATTAGCCACATGAGCAAGTTGCATTTTGGTTGTATAGAAATACCAAACAATGCCTAATAAAAGGTGCATTTATGTGAAGGTATTATTAGAGTTATGACTCTATGGGAAAGAATCTCTCTCTCCCTAAAAATCTATTCTTTAGCAAAAATCGAGGGTGTGACTCCTATGAACATTTTTGTTGTCCAGCTGAAGTTATGATTCTTTGTTTTGGTGACAAGAAGGAGAAAAATGATTTAGAAATAGAGACAAATAAGAAAGAAAGAGTTGTGGATGTGGTTGTGCATTACTTATTGTTCGATGTGACAATGTAACGTGAAGAGGTTGCTAGGTCGGAAAGAACTAATGCCTAGACAAACATATTTATGCTCTGATGCCTTAACATATTTGTAGTTGTTTTGTATCTAACTGTTCTATATGTGTCAGTATATTATTAGAGAAGAGCGTAGGACCCACGCGGGGCCCATACATGGATCACCAATATATATTATAATTATGCTATATGCTACGAAATATCGATAACCTTAAGATATTAAATTTTAATATCTTCACATCTTAGAGGGATTTGGAGTAAATTACTTAATAATTAAATTGCTAATTCATGAGTTAAATATGAAAAATATTTTCTACACATAATTTTGAGTGATGTGATGAATTGGACATTCTTTATCTTCAACCCTTTTGAATCATGATTTCTAACCCTCAAATTCCACGTATGTATTGTCGACCCTATAATTCTCATAATCTTGAGCCCTTGCCGTAAATTTTGCAAACTTAATCAATGAAGCCTTCTTGTTGATTGGGACTCAACTTGAGACAAGTTGTGAACTTCTAACAATATGGACTCTTTATCTTTGGTGTGAACATCTGAATGAAGTGGAATAGTTACTAGGTAGAGTTTAAGGCATGTTCTTTCAAGAAAAGTTGTTAACCCTGTATAGAACTAATTTACTATGTTGCTTGGGTTGTTTTCTAATTTCATTAAGTTATGAGTTGACATTGATGAGTGGTTGATTTATAACTTATTTAGTCATGTGTTACTATGTATATTGGTTAACCTAGAACTACACTGGTCAAAATGTTTTTTTTTAAATGACGCCGTTTAAATCACGGTCGGCAAGAAAACCACCCTTTAAAACTATAAAAGAACGATTATTTATGTACCGCTATTTAAATGGGCTTGAAATTTGGCGCCCGTGTAACACCACTAATCCTAATCTCCTATAATATATCGCAAGTCGTAGCATAAATAAAAACATAATTCGCAGCGGAAAATAAAACTAACTATCGTTTGGTGTTACACGCCGTCACTCACCCATGTGAGTAACAAGGCCACCTTATTCCATCAATCAACTCCAACTCTCCACCGCTGTGATGACCAGATACTGAGCAATCATAAAGTTACAATCCAAATCCAAAACCACATAAGTCAGCAGCTAACCCAATACAACAGAACTCCATAATACAATACATAATAAAATTAAAAGGTGTCTTATTGAAAATATATCAACTACCCTACGTCCCGCGCTCCGGCTTCGTGACTCTGCTCAGTAACCTGAAATGTTTGGCCCACTGAAGGGCTCAGTAAACTATATGCTGGTATGCTAAATGTAGTCTTAAATCATTTGGATCCCTTAAGTCGTTTAGCCATCTTGATATTAGATTTATTACATGCTGTACCGGTTTACAATAATAGTAACAACTGTAAATGTTTAAATAAACACACAGTAGTTCACCCAGCAATATCATCACATAACCAATAACCAATAGTCAATAACCAATAACAAACAAGATACACGTATTAATTAACTGTTCTTGTTACCTGGCCTCATGGCCCTTATCCCTTTTAATTAACCACTTAAACCTTCCAATTAATTTCCACTTCGAGCGTCATGTTAGGACAACCCTTAATAACTTGATATTGGACAGTAGTCCCCTGGTCCCAAATAATTGGAACCATCCACCAGCTGACCATTTGGCCCTGGACTTCTTATTTGCCTTCAAGGCATCAAATTCGGCCGAAGCCTGCACCAACAATAGTGCCCTCTGCCATCATCGAGTGTGGATGATGGATTCCCTTGAGTGACTCTTGATAGTAGTCCCTTGTAGTGATCACGTTGCGCAACCAGGTAGTCGAAACTAACTGGATTCCTCTCTTTCAAATCTTTATGTAACTTAGTCCTTTAATCAATGACACAAGATCCAATCCTTAAGTTTAAGACTATGACAATTGACCGTCGGTTAGGTTCTCGTGATACCTAAAGGTTGTCTAGTCTTGTTCCAGTTTAGATGTATAAACTTTCAGTCATAAGACGTTCGCATAAAATACAACGCAATGGTGTTGAGCAATACAGTTTACAAGATCATATGCGTAAATCATAGATATCGCTCTTAGCAATTAAACACACAACGTCTGGACCTCAGGAAAATCCTTAGGACATTCAGACCACACAATTTATAACATACCGTTCACCGTGATAATTGTTAGTATGACAGTTCACGCCCTGTAGCTTTCCCCCGTAAAGCTGTTATACGTACATGCAAATACCGGGTAACGTTAATACGACTAGCGCTAACTATTACAGTATAGTTGATACAGAACTAATACCCCTGTTATGCTAATCCCGTATGTTCTTTAATTTTCTCCAGTCATCAAACAGTGGTTCGAGATAGTTTTCAGTTCGTTATTTTATGTAGCAACTACATGTGATAATGAATTTCCACCTTATATAATATCTCCATCTTATTAATTATATACCCATAATTGTTTTCACTTAGTTTATATATTAATACAATTTGGTTATTTTTATTATAACCCCAATTTTATAAACTTTACATTATACTCCAAAATACATTATATTGCTTAGTTTTAATTCCTTACTTTATTAAATCTCAAAACCAACCTTATAAATTCGGTATTTATAAATTGAACACATCAACTTTTGTAAATTACTAAATAGCCACCTAAATTTCGGCTTTGGCAATTATTTTCCTATAATCCCCAAAAACTTTATGTAAGTTACATATTAACTTATAAACTATAGTTTTAATATTTAATTACCTTAAATACCGAAATGACCCTTACATTCCTACAATTTATGATTTCGACCTATATCAAAATCGGTTTCACATATAAACTTTTATAAATTACATATTCACCCCAAAACTTTTATAAACTTAATATTTTATGTCATAAATCATTTTAACCCAAAGTTTTTGGTCAAGACTTTGAACGAAGCCTAATTTCATAATTAATACTTTAATATACTCAGAAAATCCTATGTAATTCGGTTTCACTCCATATTTTCCAGAAATTACAAAATAGCCCCAAAACTTTATAAAATGTTATTCTAACACTTAATCACTTGCTTAATTTAGCCAAAATTCATAATATTAGTTCCTACCTTTTATTATATCATAATTATGCCAATAACACCATCAACTCTCGGCAATTCCATATAGTACTCCAAACTTTTTAAAATTTACAATTTAGCCACATAACTAAATAAACTAGCCATTTAAATACTTATAGCTATTTTTAATATACCAAAAATTTATAATATAAGTTAATATAGTTATATTCTTCAAAAATCACCAAATGAACCCTTCTGTTCTCGGCTTTAACAATATTTTACCATATGGTTTCAAAACTTGATTTATATCTTATAATAAATATATACAAATGCATATAAGCCATATAACACTTCTAAAAGTTATGCTAATGACTTAGAATGATTATAAGCTCAAAATAACCCAATTTTGTCCAAGACAATTAGGCTTAACAACTTATGTATCATATTTAATTTTTATGACCCAAAAATTATATCTTAAGGTAATAATCTTACCTTGTATGTTATAAGTTATTTTCTTGGTAATATAACCTATAGTTTTCGACTTTTATTTAATTAAGGGTTGTACATAAATTTTGTACCAAAGTTTGAAGCTTAAACCAAAGCTTAAGATGTAACTACATAATATAGAAACATACTCTTTAAATCAAAGTGATTCTTGCACTTGATTTCCTCTTGAATTCCAAGCTCTTCCAATTGTATATTGATGTAGAATTTTCGGCCTCCTTACATGGATTTAGAAGATCCAAGTGTTAGACTTCTAACAAGGATTTCTAAGTAAGATTTGGAGTAGTTTATAAGAGTTTACCTTAGATAATTTGTCAAGGAATTTTCGGTACACCTTAGGATGGATGGAGATCAACTTTCCTTCATGAAATGATGAAGAAAATCAGTTTGGAAGGAGTAGAATTTTCGGACATATTCTTAGGTATTTACTAGGATTTCCAAACAAGAAATATACCTTAACTTGATCTTACTTGTTCCTTGAGTTGTTGTTGAATCAAGGTGACTCCCTTGGTGTTCTAATGTAGCCGAATTCTTGATTTAGAAATAGGATGAATTTTGCTTCAACACTTGATGGAAGTTGCTAGGAATTTGACACAAAAATGGAGTTTAAGGTTAAATCTCTATCAATGGAGCTTGAAGCTCACAAGAAGAAGATTACTATGGAAGAGAGAAAGGAGAGGGAAGGCTTACCAATTTTTGGACAAGGAAGGGCAAAGAGAATGGCTAGGCTGCCATGTGGAGTTAAGGGAAAAACAAGGAAGGAATCTTGACACAACAATGTCAAAGTTAGGTAAGCTTTTCTTTAGTTTATTTGCTTTGACTCTTGGCTCCATAAAGTCCCCATTAGAAGCCATAATTTTGGACATGGGAGGAGAAAATAATGGGTGATTAACAAGTCAAGAATATTAGAAAATTGGGCAGAGTATTTCTTTTGCATTTTATATGTTGATTTGGTGTTGCTTTCCTTGTAGGCTTACGACAATATGGCTGAAGGTAGCCACTTAAATTAGTTTATTGGAGACATGGAATCATGCTTAATTAGGTAGATGTTTTACTTTGATTTTTATACAGCAAGCAAACTCATTCCTCCTTGATGTCTCTCACGGTTTTAGTGCTGGTAATGGGCTGCTTGATTTGTTTATTTGCCATGTATAGATCTAGATCTAGACTTGTATTTAATTCCATGACTTTAAAAAAGCTAATCACCTTGTCTTTCTTGTGCAGATTTTCGGCAATGGGTGGGTATCTTGGACTATTATTCTCTTGCCATAATGTCACATAGCATGTGGAAGGATGAGTCATCATATTCCATGACATTTTATAAGCTTGAAACATGTCAAATACATGCTAAAAAACGGCCACATGTGTGACCAGATGGAATTGATTTTCAACTTGGTTTTTGTCACATTATATTGCATTAAGATCATATTGTAACATGTTATAGGTTACAACATTTATTTGGTACATTTATACCAAGGTAAAAGATGAAAGTTTCTAAGGTAAATGTTGAATTTTATAGTACTTTTTGACCAAGTTTTCAGCCCTATTAGTGCTATGGATTTAGCACTGGCTTTGATTGATTTAGATGGTCAATTCATCCCCATTTAATATTCCCAATTCGTGGCTCCTCAAAAACTTCAAGGTAATAGCGTAGAACACGTTTTTACGGCACCCGAGAGTGCGTTTTTGTGCTCTAAGAATATTTTGGAAAATAAATTGTTCTAACGAGTTCCAAGGGTTTATAAACATTGTTTATGGTCAATAATAATATATTAAGGTGTTACATTGAGTTATATGGGGTTATATCAACTCATGACACGATTCCCGGGCTACCGGGACACTCCCGGACCAAAACAGGAGTATTAAGAATTTCCCCTGAGCACTTTATGTATTTTTGCAAAATTATATCAAGAATTATCTTTATAATGATGAATAATGGTGGTAGGAACTCTAAGAATGAATTATATAGGCGTTCGTGCCACTTCGGCACCTCTCCGAGGCATTCCCAAGCGTTTTATGGGGCCCACAAGGATTCCTGCGAGCACTTTGCGTTTAATTGAGAATTTGGCATGAGCGATTCATCTTATATGTTTAATAAGGTGTTATGGTGCATTTGGAATGAATTGTAATGATTTATTTCATCTTGTAAAGCATTTCCGGGTGTTTCTGGGGCTTTTCGGGCCTTAAGAGAGGTGTGTCGACTCTCCCAGGCCTTTTGCATTTTTACTCAGTTCCAGATGAGGTCCTATATTTTAAGGGTCATATAATGATCCTTAATTGACTTGGTATGAGTTTTATAGTTTATATATCATAGTTAGCTTAAGGTTCGGTTTAGCGCGCGTTGCTGACCTTATGGAGTTAAGGTGCGTTTTTAAAGCCTAAATGTTTATATGCTTTCTTAGGGTTTCATAATCCCCCAAATAAAATTTTAATCCCCATTATTTAATTAGGGGTATTTCAGCCCGAGGTTTTAAACTTTGGTTATTGAATGAACTTGCGGTTTATTGTTTGACGTGTTAGAGTATAAAGTGCGGTTTAAGACGAATCATGGTATATATATATTGTGCCTAAGATTATAAACTGCGGCTGCAGTGTAACTGTGGTATATATATTTCACGCCTAAGGTTATAAACAATGGTCTCTTCATATTCGTGGGATATATATTTCGCGTCAAAGCTTTTAAACCGCGGTTCCCTTAAGTTGTTTTGGCTACCAATGAATTACTACTACACATATTGGTATCTAAATAAAAAATTGCTAACCGCCTTACAAGATTGCTTCCATCAATAGAAGCTATTTTATTTTTCATCTTGGTTCTTTCAGTAAAGATAATTTTGCTGCCAATATCGGTAGCATAATTAAGGAATTGTTGCACCTAGTTGACGCTAATTCAATCATGGTAGCTATTGTGCTACTATTTTAAGCAACAGTTATAGCTAGTACCTAGCTTGCTACTATCTTTAAAGTTATGACGGCCAGTAGATAAGCAAAATTATGAATTGAAACTAACAATTGATTACGGTTGCTATTGTGCTACTATTTGGTGACGATAGGAAATGTTTTTAACAAGTAGCTGATTGCTACTATATCTTTAATTTTGAAATTGCTACCGGTTAATGCTAATAAAATTGCAATTGATATTGTGTTAGAATATATGAAATGATAGCTAATATCTGAAGAGGTAGCAAAATTATTATTGTCTTATAACTAAAATGTATGATTACTACATAATTCGAAATAACTAACCTATGTTGCTACAACCATATTTGATATATTGTCTTCTTCGATAAATATTTTAATTTTTATAGTTTTTTTTCAATATAGTACATTTAATATATTTTACATCTTACCTTTTAGGTATCAACATTTTAAAAAAGAACTATAAGTAAACAATAATATTTTTGATACTTATAATATTTTTAAGTCTCAAAGTATCACATATAATTAATAAATTATAAAATAGAGTACAAACAATAATAATTTAAATTAGTTTTGGTTAAAATATGCAAACATAATATAAATTAGTAGTAATAATAATTTAAATTAGTAAATTATATATATGCTTTTAATTTAATTAATTTTTATATATTTTGCTATATAATGCTTTTTAATTTACAAAAACCACATAGACTAATAAAATATAAAAATAAAAGTAATAACAATTTAAATTAGTTGATGTGTTGGTTAAAGTTTGAAAAAATAAATAGATTATATAAATATGTATAAATTTATAAAAATGTTAAGTTATACAAAATTATAATAAAATGTACATTATATATGATATATATCAATGTTTTTATTTTACAAAACAACATACAGCTTAATAGGGTTTTGAAAAAGGGTTGCTATTTGTAGTACAAAATTACTAATCACTGCAGTACAAAATTATTTTAAATCACATACATTATGTAAACATGGAATGACGTGTGAGTGTAATTTTTTTTTCATTAATTGATATCCTATTGTGATTTAAATAAAGAAGTTTATACTTGATGAATAATGATTCTTACCAATTTTTACTAACCGTGGTTCAATATTTTCACTAAACTATCCGGAATACGTTGCAATGTGTTGGGGCGCCTTTTTTTCTTGAAAATAAAAGTAAAAAAAGACATCTGAAATAGTTTAAAACATTTATTTTTACTAACTACAGTACAATATTTTTTTTCACCAAACTATCTAGAATACATTGGAATGGGCCAGATGAAGAACATGCCTCTGCAACATGATCTACCCGTTGTAGCTTAGGAACGCGCCCCCACGCGCGGTTCCCTTCTCCCTCCTTCGAGCCGCCTACGTTTTCTTCTAGTCTTCGTCTCGCCGTTGTTCTTCCCTCGCCTCCGTTGCCGCCATTTTGAGCTCCGTGGTGGCCCAGCCCGTTGCCGGGCGTTCGCCTGGTGGCGCCAGCCCCACTACAGGGGTGCTTCCCCCCTCCGCCTACCCCCCTTACTCCTTGCTCTGGCCATCACAGCGTCTTCTCCATGGGCAAGCGTCGCCCAGCCACTAGGGCTACCCCAGCCTTGTCACCTCCCTCTTCCCCGGTCCCAACGCATTACTCTTCTCCGGTGGCTTTGTTTCCAGTCGCCTCCAAGCCTTTTCCCTTGACCGCGTCGCAGCCTTCTCTCCCAGTGACTCTCGTCATCGCCCCCTTCCACCGCCGGCTTCCGTTTCACCCCTTACCCAGACTTCTTCGGATTTTGCTGGCTCTCACCCTGTCTCGCTGCCTCTTGAGGGAGTTAACCCTTTCTATTTCCTCCCCCCTGTCAACCATGAAGCTATCGCCTGCCTGTCGGTCAACCCTTTGACCCCTACTGCTAATCTTTCCCCGGTCAATGTTTTGACCTCTGCTGCGGGACCTCCTAAGGTCAATGGCTTGACCTTTTTGAGAGACTCTTCTGCGAGTCTCAGCCCACCAGATGCGGAGGATGATTCCTCCATTCTCCAGAAGGGTGACTCCCCTATCTCTGGAGTGATTACTGTTCAAGGAGCTAGTTGTTCCAATGCTAACATAACGAAAAGTATTGTTGTCCATGATAATGGGGGCATCCAAGTGGTAGATTCTATTTGTGCCCTCGCGCCTTCTTAGGGGTGCCTTGTCCCAGATTCTGGGCTGGACCTTGTTGTGGATATCCCCTTAATTGATTCATCTTTGTAGCACTACCTCGACCACCCTGAGGCAGACCCCAAGCATGGAGAGTCTGATTTCCCGGCCCTTTCCAAGGAAGCTGACCCAATCCCTCGTGTCCCTCTAGCCAAAATGAAATACCCCGGAATTAATTAGGGTGATTAAATTACTCTAATACGATATTGAGGGCCTATTAGTGCCTAATGAATTTTGGTAAAAAGAATAAATCCAAAAGAAACAAGAAAAACGCTTAAAAAGTGAAAAACGCTAAATTGAGCGTTAGGTGACCCTAGGAGAAATACAACCTCAAAGAGGGTATTAAATGAATTTAAAAGGCTTAATAATGCCTCAATAATTTATGGGAACAATTCCCGAAGAAAACGGATCCATATAATGTGATAAAACACTAATAAAGCTTTAGCGCACGTTTTTCGAGAAAACCCAAAAACACGCCTTTGAGTGGTCAAACGAACCCGTAAAAATTATAGTTCATTAAATAACTATAAATAAACATTAATGGGAGTATAATAACCATTAAAATTAAAGAAACGAAAAAATTCCGGAAAACGGGCCCGGTTAGTGAATAGTGCTCAAACCAGGTAAATAAACGAGTGTTTTCTGTAAAAGACGAAAAACACTCCAGCTGGTACACACATGTGGGCCCGGTTTTTAAATATTAAACATCCCCCTCACACACACTAATAAGCTAGAAAGAAAAAAGAAAGAAAAAAAAGAAAAGGGAAAAGTTACATAAAGTCATTTTTTCCCTCTCTCCCCTCATTTCCTCCTCCCTCACGTACTGCCCTCTCTTCCTCCTCCCTCTCTCTCCCGATTCTCTCTTCTTCCTGATCCTCCCATGGCGATTTTTGCAGCCTCTCCAAACTCCCCACTTCTCTTCCTTGTACAAGCTACATTCATGCTCCAAATCCAAAAATAATTACATATTTGAAGTCCTCTCATCATCCTCTATCATTCTCTCTTTTTAAAATTCCAAAAGGATGAAGTTGACCTCCATGGGTTTTCCCCATTTGAAGAGAAAAGCACATCATCTTGTAGCTTGGAGTCCTCTCTCTCTTCTAAGGTAAAAAGATTCATGAAAAACTCATTTCTCCTCCTTCTCTTGTGTTGGATGATTTTTACCCATTCTCATGCCTTATTTTCTTCTTGTTTTGGAGCCTTGTTTCAACCCTCCAATGGTGGAGTAATTCCCTTCTTGATTCAAGGGTGAAAATCCCTCTTAAAAGGCTCCAAAAGGTGAACCCTAACCTTGTGTTTAAGCCTTAAATTGATTTAGAGTTTCTTAAGGGTTTAGATGATTAATTGAATTCATCTTGTTGTTTCTTGAATGTTGGGATGGAGTTTGGCAACTCCATCCCCACTTGACCGAATTAGAGAAGGAGACGAGGAGGAGGAGAATTGAAAAGAGGCTTGGAAAAGATTAAGGTAAAAATCTACCTTAAACCTTGTTTTAATTGTTTTAGGATTTGGGATGGGTTAAATTGAATAATGAACCCAAGGTGTAAGATATAATGTGTTGGAGAAAGCTTGAGAGAATTTGTGAACTTGTTGATTGAACTGTGAATTAAGGGCCTTAGAGCCAAGTGGATTGAGTATATATGTTGGTATTGTTGTTTGATGAAATTTTGAGGAATTATGTGTGCTGGTAGGACCCGTTGTGGGTGTGGCTAGATTAGGATTTGATTTTGGTGATGAAGGATGATTTTGGACATGTTAGGTTTATGGGGAAGCTTTGGCAAAATTTCGGTAGAAAAACAAGTGTTTAAAGGTGACTTAGTGAGTTGGGGAAACTAGGTGTTTGTAGGGTTGTTTAGGGTTGAGTAATAACCTTGAAATGGCATTTGGAGAACTAGAGGAAAGGATGTAAAAATCTGTAGCAAACAACATATAAGGATATGTAGAAAAACTAGAAAAGAACTAAGGTGCAAGACTTAGGCAAATGGGAGTTGAACTTGGGTAAAGTTAATGCATTGTCTAAAAATGAGTAGTAGTGGTCAATAGAGCATTGTAAACCACTAAGGAAGGTTGGAAGTGCACAAGAGAGCAACCTGTTACATAAGGAAGAAAAATTGTGGAAATTGAGCAAGGATTTGAGTAGGGATTTAACAAATGGTTTGAAGAGGTTTAGAGCATGTTTTAGGGTGTTTAAACATGTACGAAACATGTGGAAAGATTAGGAAATGATTAGGGGTGAGTTAGGGGTTGAAAACTGGTGGAAAACTGTAAAATTTGATAGTTCCAAGGTTGGTCCGGGTTTGCAAACCGGTACACAAACCCGGACCACCCCAAAAACGCCCCAAAAAGTCACAACATAGGTTGGTCCGGGTTTGTATCCCGGTACACAAACCCGGACCATAGCTAAATTTGTCCAGAAAGTGAATTCCGTGGTTGGTCTGGGTTTGCAACCCCGGACCACTATAAAAATCCATCAGAAAGTGTTTTAAGGGTTCTAAGCATGGGGGATTGAATGGTATTGGTTTTAGGTGATGTTTATGAGTTGTTTAGTGACCTTTAATGGTCCTAAGAAGTGTAGACAAGTTTGAGGAGTGATTGAAAGAGTTGTGAGTTTAAGTACACTAAGTTAAACCGAAATAACGGGATAACGGGGTAAGTATGGGAGTAGCAATTATGCACCTACCGTAACGCTTTGATATTTATTGAACCATTTGACATGTAACTAGTGGTTCAAGAGTAAAACATAAGGAACGAGTGTGAGCCAAGGAACGTGAGACCACTCGGTAAAGTTAACCCCGGTGAAAGGTATGATTTCCTCATGCTCTGTATCCTAACTTGGTTACCCCGATTTGTGTGCTTGTTTGATTGTGTGATCACCTAACAAGATAATTGCACGAATCGGATTGTTTGTACTTGTTGGTGCTTGTATTGTGTTGTTGCTTGTTGGTTTGTAAATTGCACTGAAGTTTGTATAATTCATGAAATGTGAATTTGAATGAATTATTTGAATGTTGAATGTGTATGGTAGTGCGACTCATAGTTGAGTCTTGTGTGAGTAGAGACTCGTAGGAAGAGTCAAGTGCGAACTAAATAAATAGTGGAAACACCCTACAACTATCGAACCAATACACGGTAACATAAACCTATGAACACACTAGAACGTGAAAAAAAAATATACTAGAGTAGTAACCTCCCGATAACGGTTAGAGAACCGAATTGAGTTAATCCACACAATAGTTAATAGTGGAAGCATTTGAGTAACCTCTAACTAGAGGATTGATAGTTGTTCAAATTATGAACCTTGAGTAAAGTAAAACATGGTAAGGGATCACCAAACCCCTTAGAAACATAGTCGAACCCCAATGAGAGGAACCGACTAAATGAACACTGTCCCGAGCATGATAGTATTCGATAAGTTGGGTAAAACCTTAAATCTTAGAATACTAAACATTGAGAATTTCCCTAATCCATTAGATGTTATCGAGAGAGATACCTCTAGGCTGATCCTTGAGATTGTGAAATGATTCCGAGAGTGGAGTTTTGGGAAATTGAGTAGTCCGGTAGAGAACTGGACATTTGTGAACTTGAGGAACTAAATGCATAGCTCCTTTTGCATTTGTGAGCCCTGTGGTGGGTCTTGTGTATGACCCTGTCCGGAGGTCTTGAGTATTGAGTATTGACTTTGGGAACTTGAGTATTGAGTATTGAATCGAGTATGTGAGTATTGAGAATTGAGTTGTGACTTGAGGGACTTGAGAATTTGAGTTGAGTGGAGAATTGAGTTGAGTGTTGTAGACCTTGTTGAGATAGTGAGTAAGAGTACCCAAGGGAGTGGGTAGAACATGAGTAATTGAGTAAGACATGGTGAGGTAGAAACCCTCAAACCTAATTAAAGAACATATTAAACTAACCCCTTGATGTGTGTGTTAGTGCTTGTGTTCAATGTGGAACTTGATTGAGAATGTACATATATAATGTATGTTGTATGCATGCTGTTTGAATTAAAATGAACCGCATGCTCTCGACCAATTAGTCGGCGTACCCTCGCTAGTACGTGGGGTATGCGGAAGTCATATGCAGCGTAAGCTGAGCCCCTTGGGGCGATGTTTTTATTTTCCAGGTACACTGAAGCTGATCACCATTCGAGGGTAGGACGGGGTTGCTATGTAAGCATGGGTAGTAATTAATGAAGGTTGTAATTATTTGAAATGTTGAATTGTAAGCCGAAGTATTACCGACAACTTGATGATTGTAGATACTTGGTATAGTAATGACAGGAGGTTGTATTTGTATATATTGATGTTGAAGGTTGTATTGGTTTGAGAATTGTTTAAGTATTGGAAGTATCGTTTGTGTAGTGTACTCGGTAAGGAGCCATCAGACCGATATTGTATTTGTTGTTGAATTTGAGTTTGGATTGGCCTTGTTAATCACGTGGGTGACTAACGGCATTGTATCACTCTCGGTTGTAGTTTGGATTTCCGCTGCTTGTGTACTAGTAATGGAGACAGGTTAGGAGTTAATTATGTGATTACCGGTAGGGGTGTTACACAAAAGAACACCCTCTGGAGGAAGGATAGCCCATCTTGTTGATCAACCGAGGAGTGAAGAGGCGGTCTTCCCGGCTCTATTCAAGGCAGCCCCTCCCGGCACTCGAGCTCCCCTTGCAAATCAGACGTCCACAACAGGTAATATCCCTAACCCTACGGGTCAAAGGTCCCACTCATCGTTTATGGATATTTTACTAGCTAAGCAAAGTTCTGGTGCTGGAATGTCCCTTTGTGGGGACCCTTGTGAGAATCTTGATATAGATACCCCCTATGTAAGTATTGTGGATGATAATATCTCTTCGGAAATTGATTATTGGGAGAATGCGCTAGTGGGTCACATTTGGGGTAGGAAATATAGCTCTAATATTGTGAAAGAATATGTTAAGAGAGCTTGGAACTTTGTCCCCTCCCCTCAGACCCTCCTCCATGAGGACGGTTGGTTCCTATTCCGATTTGATAACCAAGAAGACCTACAGAAAGTCCTTGATAAGGGCCATTGGCTTCTTCACTCTTCCCTCCTGGTCTTTAAGAACTGGTCCCCCCCACCTCTCTTTCAACCCAAAAGATCTGAATCAAATCCCAGTTTGGATCTAGCTGCCCAAGCTCCCCATCAGTCTCTGGTCCCAATCTAGCCTTAGAAAGATTTGCTCCAAGATAGGTAATCCCCTTCACACGGACCAATCCACTGCCTCCAAGTCAAGGATCTCATATGCTAGAGCTCTAGTAGAAGTGGAATTTAACCTTGATGTCCCTCGTGAAATTTAAATTCGCACTCCAGGAGGCACCATCTTCCAACAGGTCATCTATGAATGTGAACCAGTCTCTTGCTCTTCTTGCAACCGGCTTGGACACTCCTCTTTGCGCTGCCCTAGCTCCCTCAAGGATAAACCTCAACCCTCCCCTCCTTCTATCCTTTCTGATCCTCCATATTCATCTCCTCCTATCCTTCATAATCCCCCCTCTTCTTCTCCATCCCTCCTCACTAACCCTTCCTCCTCTCCTTCGCCTATTCTTCCCCCTCCCCCTCCTCTCTAGCCCCTCGCCCTTCGCCCTTCCTCTCCACCCCCCCACTACCCCTCCCCCTACACTACCCCCCTCCTCTACCCCAACCATCACCCCTCCCTTCCAGGGCAGACGGACATTAGGCCTGAGGTCCCCCCCCTCTCCTCCCCTACATCTCCTTCCGCAGCCATGTCTCCCTCTCTTCCGCTAGTCCTTCAGTCCACCAACCCCGACTCCTGGAGTGTGGTCCCCTTTAAAGGGAAATGCACTAAGCAAGCTAGCTCGATTCCCCCAGTAGAGGATCTTTCGCTACAACTTGTCAATTCCTTCTCAATATTTGATAAGGCCACTACTCCTACTACCCCCTTCACCCTTCCTCTACACCTTCCTTATGAACCTAGCAATCTGGAATGTGCGGGGGTGCAATGACCACCCCAAAATCTGAGAGATTAAAAAGTTTGTTTTGAAAAATAACCTTTGTGCTTTTAGTCTTCTAGAAACCCATGTCTCCTTCCTAAACCATGAGTCTATTCTACGTCGCTACTTCTCTGACTGGAGCTTCATTTACAACTATGACGCACACCCCCTTGGTCACATTTGGGTTTTTTTCAACCCTTTATCCCTTCCCCTCACCCTAATCCATCGCTCTAACCAAATGATTTCTTGTAGAGCCTCTCCCCCGGGCTCCCCCGCCTTCACCATCTCTATTGTCTATGGGAGAAACAACCCTACTCTTAGATCCCACCTCTGGGAGGAGATTTGTAACCTTAGTCGCAACCCAATTGGACTGTGGGTTGTGGCTGAAGATTTTATCAACATCCTCTACGCTGAGGATAGGCTGAGCTCCCACTCTCCTATTCCAGGAGAGTACCGTGACTTTGCTAAATGTGTCTCAGTGGCAAACCTTTAAGACCTCAGAACTATGGTCGATTCTATACCTAGTGGAATAACCAGTACGACCACAGTAGAGTTCTCAGAAAAATTGACCGAGTTCTTGTTAACGAGGAATGTATCCTAGCCTATTCCACCAGCTTTGCATCATTCCTCCCCCATAGTTTTGGACCACAGCCCCATGACCATCACTCTCCCTCCCCCAAGCCCTCGTAAAAGGAGCTTCAAATTCCTAAACTTTTGGACAAATGACCCCTCCTTTCTACCCCTAGTGCGTGAAGCCTGGAATTATCCCTCGTTGGGGAGCTGGCTCTAAGCCATTGTCCAATGGAGCAGGCTTCTAAAATTAGCTTGTCCTTGTTGCACAAAGCTGAATTTGGTTCCCTTGAGAACAAAAGCCAAGCTATCAGAGACGAGCTTAGTGACATTCAAAGGAGGTTGGATAGCGACCCCTGGAACTCTTCCTTCATTTCTAATGAAAAATCCCTAAGACACAAGCTCCTCACTAGGGACTACCATGAGCTATTATTTCTGCGCCAGCTGTAAAAAAAGCACTGGCTTAAGTTTGCAGACTCCAACACCTCCTACTTCCACCATGTAGTCAAGGCCAGACGTAACAAGAAAACCATAGCTCTCTTAACCAATATCCTTAGGAAAATCCTCAGAACTCCGACAAGACATTGCGGCATGCCTTGTGACCCACTTCTAGAGCACCCTTGGGTCAACAATCCCTCTCCCATACATCCTTGAGGATTTCAATCTGGGAAATACTAGAATATTGGACCAATCTAGCTAGCAGCCCTTAATCCGCCTAGTGGATAACAAAGACATTAAGCAAGCTCTTTTCTCTATAAAGGATGATAAAGGCCCAGGTCCGGACGACTACACTGCCAAATTCTTTAAAGCAGCGAGGGATATCGTTGGTGAAGATTTCTGCCTGACAATCAAAGGATTATTCCACGCAGGCAGACTGTTGAGGGAGGTTAACACCACCCTTATCACCCTTATCCCTAAATCAGAGGCAGCCTCTACCCTGGGGGACTTCAGACCCATCTCTTGTTGCAATACCCTATACAAAATTATTAGCAAAATCCTTGCATCTAGACTGAAAGATACCCTCCCCTTGTTAGTTAGCAAAAATCAAGGAGCGTTCATCAAAGGCTACCTAATATATGACAATATCCAACTCTGTTCGTGACTGATGAAAAATTACCAAGAGCCCATATTTCTCCCCGTATAATGATGAAGTTGGCTATTAGGAAAGCGTTTGACACAGTGGACTGGGTCTTCCTCCAAGACACCCTCTCCTACCTAAACTTCCCCCCAGAATTCATTAACTGCATCATGCAATGTGTCACTACAGCTTCCTTCTCGATCAACATTAATGGCTCCTCATCAGGGTTTTTCAAAGGTAAGAGGGGGCTATGCCAGGGGTACCCCATCTCCCCCTACCTTTTCGTGATGATCATGGACATGCTTTCATGTCTCCTTGACCAACTCCCTATGACTATAAGCTTTCATCTCCACCCTTCGTGCAAGCCCCTCCGGCTCACCCATTTGTTCTTTGCTGATGATGCGCTCTTATTCTATAAAGAAGACCTCTCCTATATCTCCCCAATTCTCAACAAAATCAAATTATTCTCAGAGGCCTCGGTTCTCGCTCTCAACCCCTCCAAATCAGAAATTTTCCTTGGAGTTGTTACTCTCCTTGTAGCGGATGATATCTTTCGATTAACAAGTTTGAATCATGGTACCTTTCTTTTCCGCTATCTAGGTATCCCTATCACCGCTGGAAACCTAAAACCTCCAATTTTAACCCCCTTATGGATAGCATCAATAAATCCATCTCCTTCTGGGCGGGCAAAATTCTCTCTTTTGTGGGAAGACTCTCCCTGATCCAAAGCTCACTCTTTGGTATTGTGGGTTTCTGGGTTTCCTGCATCTCCATCCCTAAAATTGTGATAAAAAAACATCACGAGACTTTTCCGCTCTTTCCTCTGGTCTGGTGATACTAATAGTAATACTACTCCCCTAGTGGCCTGGAATACCATTACGGGCACTGAGTATCAGGGTGGCCTCGGGCTCAAAGAAATAAAAAAATGGAACTTTTAAGTCAAGATCCTTTAGTTTTGATGATAGTAAACCTTGTATTGTCTATCTAATATGTTTGTCAAGCTTTATGATTCAGATAGACAGGTAAAACAGTGGCTTAGCACGCAAGGTTGCAAGCGTACTCGGTTCACGACATGTGCCCAACCAGTCGGGCACCTATCTAGGAGAGCTCACGCTAGAACTTCTAGTACACACAAGAATTTAGGCACCACACGAACATATCTCTTATGCTTAAGGAGTAAATACTGCAAGAGGATCGACATATTCATACAGACTCACACACCCACACAATCAACTAGCACATGACAAGAACAAAACTCATTAACGTGCAAGAGAACAAGATAAGTCAAGGGCTATTAATCAGAAGAATCACATAGCCATAATGATATCTAAGAGAGCATTTATGAGCATTAATGAGCCAGACAAGATCAGACAAGTGGGGCACACAAGTGGTACTCAACCAATTGAGAGAGATGCCGCCGACGTGTCCAGTAGCAAGGCGACACGTGTTCTAACAACTCCAGTTCAAGTTAAAGCCTCTCTACGATACTAGTGGGGTTGTTATGTGATAGGTCAAAAGTGGAATAGACTCCCTGACTCTAGAAGCTTATAGGACGGTAGTTACATCTTAACTAACCGTATATATACTTATATTTATTTCATATGTAAGCAAGCCCGTACACGAGAGAAAAACATAGAGATAATCAGGGCAAGTGTGGACCAGACCTAAGTGTGTAAGTGCTAGAGAGTTGGTGAGCTGGTTAGAACTCGGGTCGAGTGACAATACTTTGTATTTGGTAGACTGATCAGTCGGGGAGCGGTTAAGGAACCGTAGGCCGGCTATCAGGAGAAGGTAGAGGACTTGATAAAGTCCTAAGCTGTCCCAAAGTCCATGTGCGAGGGCGAGGGAGATTGAGTGAATTTCTGTGTGTAAATTCTCAATCGAAATAGAGTTTCCAGTTTAAGTTTAACTCATGTCTTTCATTAACCAACAAAGTTTATTTGAGTCTACGATACGTCCATGATCGATCGGGGACACATCAGAAGTGCTAGCTAGATTCAATTGGTATCAGAGCAAGTCTCTTATAGAAAGCTAACTTCTTTGGAAGACGATCGAAATGTATCACACAAGCCTACTAGCGGTAGAAGAAAGTTCTGCACCAAATCGACCACCACTCTTCAATGGAGACAACTACACTCACTGGAAAAATAAAATGGAGTTTCACATCAAGTCTGATGATCCAAGGATGTGAAGGGTTGTATAACGTGGTGAATACACCTTCCAAGATGCTCAAGGACAAGACATATCGGTTGACAACATGACACATGATCAAATCACGAAGTTGGTATTCAATGCTCGGCCGTAAGGATTTTAAATTGTGCACTACTACCTGAGCAATACTCCAAGATAGCCTCAGCTAAAACAGCTCAAGAGATTTGGAAAACTCTTGAAGTCACGTATGAAGGGAATGATGAGATCAAAAAGACTCGCATTGAGTTGCTGCTTACTCATTGGGAGTTATTGAAGAAGGAAGAAAAGGAGAGCATTTATGAAATGCATACAAGATTCACCAAGCTGATCAACGAAATGTTGGTGCTTAGAAGAACTATCTCAAATGAGGATCAAATTCAGAAGTTCCTCAGATCTCTTCCTGCATCCTTCGACAGCAAGGTCAATGCCATGCAAGAGGTCCATGATCTATCTAAGATGTCCATGGCGGACATGTTAGGTTCCCTAATGGCGTTTGAGTTAAAACTACAACAACGAAACTCAGAAAGTTCAACAAAAGAAAAGGGAAAAGGCATAGCCCTTCAGGTAGCTGAAAACTTCGAGACAGGAGAAGATAATGATGAGATGGTCTTCTATGCAAAGAGGTACTTTCAGAAGTTCATAAGAAACAACATGAGGAAAGGAAGAGAGCCCAAGAAGACTGAAAATCATCGCAAAAAGAACAATGACAAGTGTTTTGGGTGCTCAAAGCATGGGCATCACATCAAAGACTGTCCTCAACAATCACGAGAGGGCAGCGACAAGGTCAGGAAACCTGTCCAAAGATCGTTCAACAAAGGGCCAAGAAAAGAAGCATTTGTTGCTGCATGGGAGACTCAGAGCTAAGCGACAATGATCAAACCTCAGATAAAGATCTCTCGAAGGAAGAGAAGGCTCACCTATGCCTTGAATAAGTTTGCTTGATGGCACAAAACAATGATACATCAGAATCATAATTAGAAGAACAAAACAAGGTAAACTATTCTAAACTTAGAAGGAAAATTCAAAAGGCTGAACTTCTTGGACTTAGAAAGTTTTATCTTATACTAGTTGATCAACTAAAGGCATTGGAAAATGAAAACAAGGAACTTTTAGAGCAAAATGAGAAATTGGAGAAAAACTTTGATAAGGATAAGGTAGAAAACCTTATGAAGGCACTCATGAAATTGCAAATCGATTATAGTGAGATTCTTTCTGCTCATGAAAAGATGAAGTTAGGAAAACAACCTAAAATAGATGAACTGATTGCTGCATTTAGCTTAAAAGAAAAAGAACTATCAATTGTCAAAGAAAAACATGCAAAGCTAGAAGTTGTATCTAGGACACCTATGTAGAGAAACAAGCGACCGGTCGGGTACCAGTCAGGGACCAGTAGTAGAGGTGTCTGCAACCTATGCAGACAACCAGGTCATCATGAAGCCAAATGCTATAGAATGCGTTTTATGAGGCATTGGTAACTCAAGAAAATAGGACTAAAATGGGTGGTAAAAAATGATCCTAGAACAGTAGTTGATGGTGGAAATGGGTCCAACTATTCTGAGGACCCTAACCCTACGCCACTAACTTGATAAGTGCAGAATTGATTGGGAATGGACCCCTGCTGGTACATCGGCAGTGGGTGCTCTAAACACATGATAGGAGACAAAAATAAGTTCTTCTCACTCGAACCAGGAAGCCAAGGAACCGTTTCTTTTGGCGATAACAAGAAAGGAAAAATCATCGGTGTAGGTAAGGTTGGTTTTACTTCAGATTATGTCATAGATAATGTCAACTTAGTTAATGATTTAAAGTTTAATTTGCTCAGTGTATCTCAAATATGTGACAAAGGCAATTCAGTTCACTTCTGTTCTACACATTGTAGCATAGTAAGTCACAACAATGGCAAAAAGTTGTTAAAAGGAAAAAGGTGGAAAAATGTTTATGTAACTAGTTTGGAGGATATTGACAGTCCAAACCTTTCATGCTTGACTGCTTCAATAGAAGACTCCACACTATGGCACAAAAGATTAGGGCATGTTAGCATTTAGTTGTTGAGAAAACTTGTCAAGAAACGGTTGGTAAGAGGTCTCCCTGAGATTAAAGAATCTAAGACCAATCTTTGTGATGCTTGTGTTAGAAGCAAGCAAACTAAGTCTTCTTTCAAATCAAAGAACTTAGAAAGTACATCCAAGCCACTTGAATTACTTCACATGGACTTATGTGGACCTATGAGAATCAAAAGTTTTGGAGGAAATTGGTATGTGTTTGTGATTGTTGATGATTACTCACGATTTGTTTGGACACTCTTTATTGCTTCCAAAGACGAAGTCTTTGAGAAATTTCAAGTCTTACAGGAAAAGTCCAAGTACAACTCAACCACAAGATCAAGGCTCTTCGGTCTGATCATGGGTCAGAGTTTGAGAATCAACAATTCATGGATATCGGTAAACAACATGGAGTCAATCACACATATTCAGCACTAAGGACACCCCAACAAAATGGGGTAGTTTAGCGTAAGAATAGAATACTACAAGAGGTAGCTAGGGCCATGCTATTGGGGAGCAGTCTTCCTCAGATCTTCTGGGCAGAAGTTGTGGCGACTGCATGCTACATCACAAATAGAACACTCATACGACCTATCCTCAACAAAACACCTTATGAGATAATCAAGGGAAGAAAACCAAACATAAGTCACTTCAGGATCTTTGGTTGTAAATGCTATGTCCACAACAATGAAAAGAATCCCCTAGAAGAATGTGATGCCAGAAGTGATGTGGCCATCTTCCTTGGGTATTCTGAAAGGAGCCGGGCATACAAAGTCTACAACAAAAGGACATTGAAGGTGGAAGAAAGTGTACATGTGGTCTTTGATAAGGCTAAAATTCTTAAGGTCAAGGAATATGAAGAAGATGAAGAACTTGGATTTGATCTAGCTGATCAAGATCACACAAATAATCCCAAAGATGAATAACCAACCAAGGGAAACCTGCCCGACAGGTCAGTGACAGGTCAACAGCAGGTCAATTAAGGGATCAATGATGTCGAAGACCCTCTATCACCATCAACCATTCATCAATCTCATACTCTGTACAAAGATCATCCATTGGAGAACATCATATCAGATATCTCCAAAGGAATTCAAACTAGAGCACATGCTCGAGATCTTTTAGCATTCTCAATGATAGTCTCACCCATCGGACCTAAAAATATCAAAGAAGCTCTTCAAGACTCAGAATGGATTAAAGCAATGCAAGAAGAATTGAATCAGTTTGAAAGATGAAAAATCTAGCATCTTGTGCCTCGTTCTTCACATTAAGGAGTACTTGGGACAAAAATGGGTCTTCAGAAACAAGCTAAATGAGATGGGAGAAGTCATTAGGAACAACTCGTCTGGTAGCTCAAGGATATCGTCAACAAGAAGGGATAGACTTCTAGGAGACCTTTGCCCCAGTAGCAATGATGGAGTCCATCAAATTACTTATTGCATTTGCTGCACATAAAGGAATCAAACTCTTCCAACTTGACATCAAAAGTGTCTTTCTCAATGGGTATGTCAAGGAAGAAGTGTATGTTGAACAACCTCCAGGTTTTGAGACTCAAGAAGGAAAAGACATGGTACTCAAGCTTGACAAAGCTCTTTACGGGCTCAAACAAGCTCCAAGATCATGGTACGACTGTCTATCCTCTTATCTTTAAGAAAACCAATTCAAGAGAAGAAAGGTGGATAAAACCTTGTTTGTTTACAACAACAAAAGGGACTTTTTAATTGTGCAAGTATATGTTGATGATATAATCTTTGGAGCCTCTGATGAGAAATATTGCAAGAAGTTTGAAGCTTTGATGAAAAAGGAATTTGAGATGAGTGCTTTAGGAGAATTGAAGTTCTTCTTAGGACTTCAAGTCAAGCAAGATGATGAAGGGACAATCATATCCCAGCAAAAGTATGTGAAGGATTTGCTAAAGAGATTTGGAATGGAGGCATACAAACCATTTGACACACCTATGACAGTTGGCATAAAAATGGGCATCACGACTAGTGATCGACCGGTTGACCAGCGATCATATAGGGAGAAGATGGGTTCTCTACTCTATTTAACTGCTAGTAGACTTGACTTTATGTATAGTTTTTGCTTATGTGCCAGGTTTCAAGCAGATCTAAGAGAAAGTAAACTCATAGCCGTAAAAAGAATTCTACGTTACCTCAAAGGGACCATGAACCTTGGTCTCTTTTATCCTAAGCTCACCAATTGTAATATTATAAGTTTTTCAGATGTAGATTATGGAGGATCTATCACCTATAGAAAAAGCACGTCAGAGACAACATTCTTTGTTGGATCATGTTTGATCGTGTGGGGATAATAAACAACAACAAAGTGTAGCAATCTCAACTGCTGAATCTGAATACATAGCCGCATCAAGCTGTTGTGCTCAACTCTTATGGCTCAAACAACAAATTGGTGATTATGGAGTCAAGACATGTACGTTGCCAATTATGTGTGATAATACAAGTGCCATCTCTATTTCCAAAAATCCTGTGCATCACTCTCGTACAAATCATATTGACATTAGACATCATTTTCTTAGAGATTGTTGTGAAAAGGAATTAGTTGGTTTAAAGTAAATTTCTACCGAAGACCAATTAGCTGACATTTTTACTAAGCCCCTAAGTAGAGAAAAATTCAACAAGATTGTTCATGATCTGGAAATGATATTCATTAGTCACGATTAGGCTATCTTTTGATTCCCATGATCGGTCACCGACACGTGAGCAACACCTTTAAACTAATCGTTCAGTAGTCAACGAACAGCTAAATGCATAGAAACATATCAAATGACTACTTGAAACAGATATGTCAGCATTTCCGCAAAAGTAAGGATATATTAGAGACAATGCAACAGATAGAAACGGGAAAAATGCAACGGATTGATGACAACCATCATGACCGCTGCCCGTTATGAATAGTATGTTGGGACATGTCAGCGAGAGGACGAGGAGCGGTCACCGACTGTTACTCGATAATTATAAAAGGGCGATGGGAGTCTTGCTCTCATCACGTTATTTGCCCTCACTCTCTAAACTCTCTAAGCATTCAAGCAATTTCTCTTCTACCTCACAAACACTCTAGAGAGCTCTTGTGCGAAAAATCCCTTGCCTCACAACCACTCTAAGAATTCTCTAGCAAAAAGTTCTCAAACTCCAGAAAATTCTTCGATCAAACATGGCACCAAAATCCTTTCTCCGCTCTAAGAAGAAGGCTGTCCTCAAGGAAGCTTCATCAGTGCAAGTGGCCGACATGCGTCCGACAGAAAAACATAGAGAATCGCCATCCCCTTGCATGTCCAAAGAACCAGAAGATCAACTTGTGCGAAGGGTGACAAATGAAGGCGGATTGCACTAGGAGGAGGTTATCTATATAAGCTTCCATCTACCCAAAATTAATCATCTGATCCAAATAGAAATTCTTAAACCCAAAATACTCCCAACTCCTACTCCCACCGAAAATCCAAACATGTCTTCTCCTGCTCCTTCTCCAAAAGTCACCACCAAACATTCCAAAGCCAAAAATCCTAAAGTCCATAAAAACCAAGATCTTTCTACTGCTACAACCTGTCGCGTAAGTCGTGCCTCCAAACAAGCCAAAACCCAACAAGAAACTCCACTAACAGCTCACTCAATGCCTGAAGGAGCAACTCGCAAGTTGCACTTCATTGACAGCACGAAACCTCTCTCTCAACAGTCGTTGAGGCTATCGTTCAACAAATAGAAGAGGATGAAGTTCAAAGTGACGAGAAGTCATAAAAAGAAGCTGCAACTGACGAGATAGGTTAAAAGGAGGGTGTGACTGCCCAAGACTCCGAGGAAGAGGTGGAACCAGTCGCTCAGACTGAGGAACCAGTCACCGACAGGTCACCGACACCCCAACAATCTAGTTGTAAAGGTGACAATGACACAGAGTCGTCACCGATCATCCCAATAGCCGAGCAGCGCGAGAATGAGGCTACGAAAGCTAAAGGCAAGCAGAAGATGGTGCTATCAACACATGGTCAGGAGCTCGAGGAGCTCTTCCAGGCCAAGAAGGAGGCTGCAAAGCCACAACCACCCAAAACTCTCAAGCGTCTGAAGAAGCTCGGAGAGTTAGAGCCAGCTCTGATCAAAGCCAAGAACGTCAACGACAAATCATGTCCCGTCTTACCCAAGACGTTAGACATGGAGTGGATGGAGAAAATGGGTCTTGGAAAGATCCTAGAGCTGTTGAAGTTCCAAGGATGGGTGGACTTCTTCCAGGAGACTGTCACCGTCTACAATGAACTGCTCAAAGAGCATATGCGACATCTTGGACCACTCCAAAGCGATGAAGATGACGACTACATCATCTCCCAAGTCCAAGGAGTTCATATCAACATCTCCAAGTCCTGGATATGCGACACTTTTGGCTTAGAATCAGAGGGGTTGGTTGTCCGAAAGGACACCATCTGGAACGACTTGGGCCATCAAGGAGGAAAAATGGTCCAGCTGCTCAACAAAGGGGCCACCATGAAGAACTTCCATGCAGTAGAAATGTCCATCCCCGATAGGGTCCTTTTCAGTCTCCTCACCCACAACATCACCCCACGGAACCAACACACTCACATTGTCAATGCAAGAGATGTGAGGTTGCTTTATGCGATCAAGACCAAGGAGAAGATAGATCTCACAGCAATAATGATTATGATCACCATAGAGGAGAGTAGATACGTCAACCAAAATTTGGTGCATGGGGGAGTGGTGACCAAGACGCTACAACAAAACGAAGTGGACATCAACAGGTTCCACGAGTGCGCGCACACCGCTCAGGACAACATCTGTTCAGAGATGTTGTCCAAAATGGGGATCAAGATGAAGGGAGATCAGCTGGTGGTTGCCCAGAAGCCAACCAAGAGCGAAGACTCAAGGTCAGAGCCTCAACCAACTGCAAAGGCATCAGCGCTGAAGAGGAAGAGAAGTCTCTTACCGGTCCACGATAGGTTGAGGACCAGTCTGGATACTTCAGCTAGGGATATTCTAAAGAGTGTGATAGTTACTCTCGCTATTGTGCAGGCCGTCTCCAGAGAATCAAGTGTTCATCACATGGTTCAAGGAGCTATAGACTTCATAGACTCCCACCTCTAGCCCGAGTGTTCTTTGTCTTTTAGAGACATGAGTGGAACCCGTGAGAAAAATTAGTTCTAAGTTAGATTTTTTTCCCTTTAATGTTTTTTTGCTGCCATTGACTATCTGTTTCTCAGAAAATATTTTGATATGAATGAAATGCAAACTGTTTCTTTGTCAACTTGAATGATCAAACCATTGGTTATGAAATAATTTATTGTATTGGCTGCTTCTTCCATGATTAAAAATTGCAAAATGATTAGAGATATTAGTCCCATCCATTCCACTAATCCTATCTCCAAACTTGACACCTAAAAGCCTATAATCATAGCCCATAACATGTAGCACCTCATTTATTATCACTGATCGAGCAGTCATATAGCATATCGTCAATTGTCTACAAATACTTGCTCACTTCATTCACCACTCACGATCATCATTTCACATCTCACAAAATGGCACAAACTCCACAAAGATCCTACAGATCAAATGAGAAAATAATCCATTGCACCATTCGCAAGCTCATGTTACAAAGCATTCAAAGAAATACGTCACCCAAAGCTATGTCCAACCTAAATCTGACTCATTCACAGCTTGGTCTAGAACCTCAAGTGTTACTCCATCTCATACTAGGACTCCTCACTGCATGGAGTTCACAGTAGATTCTGAGGAGTCATACCTCTCCACCATAGTTGAATCACCCTTGTGCAAAGCCTTTTCGGAGGATGAACCTTATGGCCTAGATGTTATAGAATGGGATCACCAAACTCGTCACTCTATCTAGATTATCTCAATCATACTTGTACTTTGTACTCTATGAAATGTTATGCCCTTTACAATACCTTACGTCGTGTAGTTGCTCCCTATTTTTGCTGTATGGCAAAGGGGGAAAGAAGGATATGTACTTGTGTTAGTATGACTATTTTCCTTGTGTTATGTAATATCTTAGTGAAGAACTTTCTACCATGCTTATAGTATAAATAAAAGCTGTTATCTGTTGTCTGTTCAAATTAATCTTTTTACCTTTAACAAACTCAAGGGAATCCATCTTAGGGGGAATCTCTCGAACTTTCAAATTACCAAGTAAATATAATTTTGTATAGGTTGCCATCATCAAAAAGGGGGAAATTATTAAGTCAAGATCCTTTAGTTTTGATGATAGCAAACCTTGTATTGTCTATCTAATATGTTTGTCAAGCTTTATGATTCAGATAGACATGCAAAAGATTGGCTTAGCACACAAGGTTGCAAGCGCACTAGGTTCATAACATGTGCCCAACCAGTCGGGCACCTGTCTAGGAGAGCTCACGCTAGAACTTCTAGTACACACAAGAAGTTAGGCACCACGAACATATCTCTTATGCTTAAGGAGTAAATACTGCAAGAGGATTGACATATTCATACAGACTCACATACTCACACAAACAACTAGCACACAACAAGAACACAACTCATTAATGTGCAAGAGAACAAGATAAGTCAAGGGCTATTAATCAAAAGAATCACATAGCCATAATGATATCTAAGATAGAATTGATGAGCCAGACAAGATCAGACAAGTGGGGCACACAAGTGGTGCTCAACCAATCGTGAGTGCTACCGCCGATGTGTCCAGTAGCAAGGTGACACGTGTTCCAACAACTCCAGATCAAGTTGAAGCATCTCTACAATACTAGTGTGGTTGTTATGTGATAGGTTGAAAGTGGAATAGACTCCTTGACTCTAGGAGCTTATAGGACGGTAGTTACATCTTAACTAACCGTATATATACTTACATTTATTTCATATGTAAGCAAGCCTGTACACGAGAGAAAAACATAGAGATAATCAGGGTAAGTGTGGATCAGACCTAAGTTTGTGTAAGTGCTAGAGAGTTGGTGAGCTGGTTAGGACTGGGGTCGAGTGATAATACTTTGTATTTGGTAGATTGATCAGTTGGGGAGCGGTTGGGGAACCGTAGGCCGGCTGTCAGGAGAGGGTAAAGGACTTTGGGATAAAGTGCTAAACTATCCAAGAGTCCGTGTGTGAGGGCGAGGGAGATTGAGTGAATTTCTGTGTGTAAATTCTCAATCGAAATGGAGTTTCCAATTTAAGTTTATCTCGTGTCTTTTCTTAACCAACAAAGTTCCTTTGAGTCTATGATATGTCCACGATCGATCGGGGACCCATCAGGAGCGCTAGATAGTTTCACGAACATGTGCTTCATGATAAAAATAATAGCCGTTATTACCAATGACTCTGAGTGGTTGTGGATCCAATGAATTCATAGCCTATACCTAGAGTCCCAGGACGTCTGGACAATTGTCGCCAAGGGGAATGATCCTTGGACCTGGAAATCCATTATCCATGCTAGAAACTGGTGGATTAACCAATGTGGATCCACTGAAGATGCTAATGCCCTGCTCCTAGCCCACGTTCCCAACCCTCGGGTGGGTATAATCTATAAGGACGTTTCTCATCCTCCTAGGCCCTTTACTTGGCACAATATCTGTTGGACACCCTAGTCTATCCCAAAAGCAAAATTCATTCTTTGGATTACCCTTAGTGGTCGGTTAAAAACATGTGATAGGCTCCAATCCTGGGGCATATGACTCACTAACCGATGCTGGCTCTATGAGAATGCCCTAGAGACTAGCCACCATCCTTTCTATCATTGTAGGTTCTCTAATAGGGTGTGATGGTCTATTTATGATTGGCTGAAGATCCCTACCAATAGGACTAGCCTTTGCAGCTGTGCTCATTGGATAACCCGATACTACAAAAGGAGGTGCCCGATTAACTTGGTGAAGTAAGCTGCCATAGCTAACGTTGTCTACCACTTATAGATAGAACGATGCAAGAGAGCAATGGCCAACAAAGCTAGAGACCGTACATTTGTTGTCTCTGACATCAAAGCCGCCATTAAAGCGATCATCTGGACTAAGATGGGCCAATCCAGCAAAGACCTCCAATGGCTGGATAAAATTCTATGCTCATAGCGCCTCTACATTCTGGAATCCCCTCCCCTTATTGTTGCCTCTTTGCCACTTTTGTATACTCTTGGGAATTTTGTAAATGATCAGCTAGGCTCTTTTTGTACTTCCTGATATCTGATATATAGGCCTCTATATATCACTTTTATAAAATGTCATTTCTCTTATATATATATCATTACCTTTATTCACAAAAAAAAACATGATACTTTTGATCTTTAAACAGATTAACAGTCATTTATTGAACATCTTGAATCACAATTAAGTTACATAACATATTACAAGATGACATTTGAGTTGAAATTGTTGCAACAGTTCTGTGGCCCACCTATCTAACCAAGATTGTAGTGGGTAAATGCAAGTTCCAATGGTGTTTGGATTTCTGTAGTAAAACCATTGTGGGTAGACAAGGGGTAGTGGTGAATCTTGAACCATAATCCTAATAAAATGACCGTGTCTGCACACTATATGTGGATCTCTTCTCTTGAACGACCATGGTTATTATGATCTTCGATTGGGAGGTATATACTACTTACGACATTCCCAAATATTGCACAGTAGAACACCACTATAGAAGTGTAGCGCTTAGCAATCACATTCCTCATTTTTGTGCTCATCCATTTGTCTGGAGGTGCTAGACCATCTCCACTGAAACGTATCTCCCTTAATGTCTTGTTGTATCGCATCAGATTGAACATGTTCGGGTATGAATATTTTACGGACTCGGTGTGTCTCATGAAATTGAACAATGACTTTTGCACTTGCTTCCAACGATCCTGATCCATGTAACGGTAATCCGCCACTACCCTAAACCCATAATTACCATCTGCGAGAACATCAATATATCCAGTGATATATTAATAAAGGTATACTTGGAAGTCTTCAAACTACTGGAATGTATCGATAGATATGAAGCGTCCAGAAGCTGATGATCCTGTGTTGAAGGATCTTTCGACGGATGTTCTTCTTGGGATTGGCAAACCCCTGGTCAGTCACACTACCAGGCCGAAGGTTCCCACCGGTTTGGTCTGGATGGCCATGGAGGTCTACCAATCCCTTGCTACTCTAATGGTTCCCCCAAGTCGCATGATAGATCCGGATGGATGAAAGTGTGGTTATGGCCATACCATCTTGCCATCAGTGTTGGATCCTCTAACTATGCCACCTCCGCAACAATAGTTTGCCATCTCATTTGCTCTGTTTCTTTATAGTCTAGCATATATGCTGCTGATTCATTATTCTTCCAGCTCAGAGTGTACTAGAATGATATACATCTTTCATGGAACACAGGATACCATTATCCAGCATGGTGTTCAGCTTACATGTAAATGGTAGTCCATGGGTGTCGTTTTATCATACCCACAGAGTGAGCTATCTGTTCCAATGTAATCCCCTCTACCTAGCTCCTTCACTATTTCATCCAAGAATAGGACACTAACCTTCCCTATTAGATCAGCAATAGGAACCCTTATGTGCTCCTTTCTGCTTTTCATCCTTGCACCTTCAAAGTCCTTCTTCAACTCTCTCACTTGAGTGTTGACATGGTCACTAATGTTTGGGAAGATGACATCTAAAGTGTATCTAGTGCTCTTCAGTCTAGCCTTCAGAGCAGAGAGAGCGCTCTCAACTCTGTCACATGTTGAAGTAAACATGTTAGCTCTATTATATGGGATATATAAGTTAAAATTTAGCAGATCATTAATCGTACCCATTTGTCGTTGTGTTCCCAAAGTGCAACATGTTTTTCACCCATGCCTCTACAAACCATTCCTTGTACCTCTTCCAAACTACTGCCACATATGTGATAAGTCATGGATAGCTTCCGTGTGTATCTTTGAATACTTGTAGTTGATCGTTGTACTCACCTTCTATGTTTGAGTACAAAACTGAATTCCACATTCTGACTGCAGTTGCTGCCCTGCCTCTACTCTTCACGTACTTCTCCGCCTTGCAATGGATGTTTCTGCTATTGTGTCACCAACATAGAAGATGGTTTGAATCTGGAAATAAATCTTCCAAGGCATTCCTCAAGGCCAAACATCGATCAGTTATGAATGTCGCGGTACGACTCGGACCAAGAAGCTACCTTAAGTTTTGCATAGCACACACATACGTGTTAGTTGATTCGGTAACAAGAAATGCAAAGGCTATGCTGAAGTTTTTCCCAACACTTGTCACGCCAATGAAATGAAATAGAGGCATCTTGGCGATGTTTGTCTTGTATGTTGTGTTTATACCTATGGCATACGGGAATGCATGCAGAATCTATCGTGATGTCGGGAGTGCAAAGAATATAGAACCAAGCGTTGTATTATCACCTAACATATGGAAGATGACCAAAATCATGTTATATCAAGTTGAAATTATGCTAAAAAAATATATTAAATGTATGGCATAGAACATGAGGTATCTTACTTGGTTTGGTTGTGTAATCATAGCAATACTTGTTTCCGACTAGATCGGCCAACAGAGTTTGCACCTTCGAACGACTTTTTCTCTTGTCAAGCTTTATTTTGTGTATCCTGTTGTAGATATCTTTCCTTATTGTAGATGTGCCAGGGTTGAGTGTCGTAAGCTCTGAATAAATCATGGAAGGTGGCACACCAACTCGGGTTCTCTGATCAATGATCATCAACTCCTCCTTGGTCATAAACTTACCTACAAAATGCCCCTTTGTCCACCCCGCAAGGTCGTGATTATGCCACCCATTGTGTACAACTATCATACACCTATATTGTGTGTAGTATCCCTCGATTCTGAAAGGTCAGCCACATCTTTTCGATCTGGATGCCCTGCGTCGAACGATGGTACCTGGTTGGTCTTGCATACGTGGTTTCCCATACCTCTCACACGTGAAATGGAAATCTACACTTGTTCGGGAACTTTGAATTATGTTGTAGATGTGGTTGGGATAGCCAACACTGTCTACCCAATACTTAACATCTTTTTATCAAAAAATGTTTTATATATGTAGAAAAAATACCCTGTGTTGACCACAAGTGGTGTGTTAAAGTCCCGTTGTAGGAACTCATCCATCCATGCATGTCTACCCTGAAATTCTTCATTAAAATCATCCTAGCTGTCATTTGTGGTTTCATCACATTCCTACAAGAAACATCAAGAGAATGTAAAAAAACACAATATCAACAATGGTACGATGGTGTTTTACCATAGAAATACATACCACGCTAGATGTTGGACTACACTCACAGTCCGATTCGAAACTAGAATCCATGTCGCACTATCTGGTGGTTTCTTTGAAGATGACAAGAGGGAGTGATTGAAGAAACAAGTACGAGAGAGATTGAAAAAAATGAGAGGAAGGAAAGTGAGTGAGTGTGTGTGTGTGACCCTCAATTTTTGAACCACAACCCTATGTTGATTAGATTGATTAGGATCTTGTCGGGTTCTAGGTCCACTTATAACCTAAGCTTAATAACTATGTCATAAAACAATAATTATTAAATCCTAAGTTAGCTCACTGGAACCTATTATGAGTCGCCACCTAATTTTGACCTAGATTAAATTAGGAAAGGAGAGTTCGGGTTCGGGGGCTTGGTATACGACTTATTTAGGGTTCAAATTACTTTCATTACCCCTCCTAGGTTGTTTTTCCTCTACTTAGTTTATTTACGACTTTTTACAAGTTTATTTTACCTAAGCGCGCATGTTTCAGAATTTTTTGGAATTTTTTAACATTTTTGACAGAAAATTAAAATGAAAATTGAAATTACCTAAACTAGGGTTTCAGAGGCAGAATTAAGTCAAATTTTGTTTCCGTCCAAAGCCACAGACCTAATGTCCGAACCCATGGACCCTAGTTAACCTAGTTATACAGAAAAGTTGAATAAAAAAGAAAATGAAAATATGAAAAGTCTGGGGCCACGGACAGGAATTGGAACTTGGGCCGAAACCTAGATAGATGGCTCTGATTGGGCCTAAAAGGTAACACCTAGATCTAGGGTTTTGGGCAGGGCCTGGATAAAAATTTTACCTAGACTAGAATGAGCCCTTGGGCTGCAATGTGTTTAGGCTTGCAATAAAGCACATGAGCTGGAATGTTCCCTAAATCACAAATGAGCCTAAATATCTTTGGGTAGAGAAGATGGTTGCTGAGCCGAAAAAGGATTTATTTTCAGGACTTATGAGTTGTTTCAAGTTCAAGTGGACTTCTTTTTACGAGCCTATAACTAATTGGACAATTCAAATTGGGCCGAAAGAGAAATCACTTAAGTCTAGGCTTTTGAGCCAAAGCCCAAGTGACTTACATATTAATCCAAACAAGGCCTTTGGGCCGTAAACAATGAAGCCACGAATTTGAGTTGGGCTAAGTTGATGTAGGAGAAGTTCCTATCAATCTCTAGGCTTGGTAGTGGGCCAATCACACAAGAAAACAAGGTTTCACACAAGTTCAACATGTCCTCACTAGACGAATTGGACCAACGGATACGGATCAATCCGGAGAGGTGCTTGGGGCATAGGCCTAGGTCACCACAAAGGAATAGGGCTTGCACGCTATACTTTTTGGGCTTCCCCACTCTTTTCACATCACCTGAAGGTGTGCGTCTACGGTCGGGTCTTTGAATGACCAAACAAGGCTAGGTAAGGGCACTGCCAGAAAAATGCTTGGGGCTAAAGCCCAGGTATTAAGGGAATGTGGTTAGACGACATCCTCCTTTTTTCCCCCACTTATTCACATCGCCTAAAAAGGTGTGAGTTCTTGACAGGGGGCCCTAAGGCCGGTCCCGGGGTGAAATCGGCTTGCGTGGACCCTCCCTCTCATATGATGCAAAGGTGCAGAAAATTTAAATTGTGCACAAAAGTAAACAAACAGTGTAATAAAAGATGTAATAAAAAATTTCAAGTTAAGCCATCTTTCTTAAAATTAAACAAGTTAAAATTAAGAATTTGTCCCCAGCAGAGTCCCCATTGTGTGAGCCTCGATTTTTGAACCACTACCCTATGTTGATTAGATTGATTAGGATCTTGTCGGGTTCTAGGTCCACTTATAACCTATGCTTAATAACTATGTCATAAAACAATAATTACTAAATCCTAAGTTAGCTCACTGGAACCTATTATGAGTCACCACCTAATTTTGACCTAGATTAAATTAGGAAAGGAGAGTTCAGGTTCGGGGGCTTGGTATACAACTTATTTAGGGTTCAAATTACTTTCATTACCCCTTATAGGTTGTTTTTCCGAACCTACGGACCCTAGTTAACCTAGTTATACAGAAAAGTCGAATAAAAATGAAAATGACATTTTGAAAAGTCCGAGGGCCCGGACATGAATTCAAAAAACCCTTAAACATTTTTAAAAATTAATTCCCGCCATGGTCCGGGGGTGTCCGTGGCCTCGGACAGGCCGTCCGGGACCCCGGATAAGCTGACCGTAGGCACGGACCACCCTCGGACGGCAGCACTCTAGTGGTTCCGGGTGGGGTTTTCGGCTCAAATTTTATGGGCGTGTTCCTTGAAATATTTTAGACACGTTAGTACTTTAAAGAATATGATTTGAAGCCAAATTAAACACGAAACTTAGCAAATAAGTTAAAGGGCAGAAACGAAAATGGACAACTATTCAGAAGCCGGAAAGAGGCGGTTCAAACCCAAATTTTATTGCAAGGTCAGAAATGTTGTGGGGAGTTGGAAAATTAGGATTCCAACCTGTTTTACCTTCGGGATTGGCTGGATTCTTCACGTCGGGAGTCTTTCAGAGCTTCGCCGGAGTCGGTTCCTATTCAGATTTGAGAGCAGCTTCTGTCCTCTGTGGATTGTGGTTGTTCTTCATGCTTTAGTGGTGGTTTGATGGTGGTTTGATGATTGTTGAAGTGGTGGGAGTTGAAAAATGTGTTTAGTTGATGATTTTGGAAGGTTTTTGGTATGATTTTGATGCTCGGGTGTGTAAAAATGTGGGGAGGTTGTGACGGATGAGGTTCTTGAAGTGTTAGGGTTCTTTAGGTTCTGGTTTGATCAAGAGTTAAGATCCCTTATATAGGCGTCCTTAAAGATAGAAAAAATCTGGTAAAAACCGAGATTTACTGATGTTTTAGCTCAAGGGCTTCCAAATGGAATTTGACAATGAAATTTTAACCATGTGTAAAGGATGACATTTCTGATTTTTCCAAGGTGGAATTGAAATTTTTGGATATTGGAATATTTTTAAGTTCAATTTCTCGTCAGATTCAATCAGAAATTACTAGAAAATTATTGGAAATTCAAAAAATCAAAATTCCAAAACCTTTATGCTTAAAATGTCGTCCTATATCATGGGTTGAAATTTCAAAGCATTTTGAGTTGATTTAAGCCATTTTTGGAGGAGAGAGAAGGCTCAGAGGGGGCTTAGGATTCTTGAAAATTTACAAAAATGCCCCTGAAGATGACTAAGTTGTCCCTAGCACTCCGGAATGTGCCGATCGAACTGGGAATCTTTGCTACTTGACCAAACTACCCTATTAGTACCAGCGCCTTAAGAGACTCTCTTCCGAGGGGTTAAAATTTTGGGTATAACAGTGTGAAGGATAAGTGAAGGAGGCACTTCTTATATAGAGGCAAAGGTGTAGAGTTCATAAAAGTGAAAATGGTAGCTTTCGTATCAGATACATTCATATTGTACAAAAATTTAATGGCAACAGTAACATGGTACGTCCTTGTGATGCTAGTAAAAGTAAATATGTTAGGTTTAAACATTAACTATTGTACCAAAAACAGTCATATTGTATGAAAATTTAATGGAAATAGTAACATGGTATGTCCTTGTGATGCCAATAAAAGTAAATATGTTAGGGTAAAACGGTTGCTTTTGTACCGGATACAATTATATTGTATGAAAATTTAATGGCAACAATAACATGGTACGTCCTTGTGATGATAATAAAAGTATATGTAAGGTTAAAAAGGTGACTTTTGTACCAGATACAATCATAGTATATGAAAAGTTAATGGTAACAGTAACTTGGTACATCGTGGTGTCAATTCAACATTCTTTATATCAGTCCTGACTTTATCAAGGACACTAGTAGAAGGGTATTCAGTGTTTAAGGTCTCTATAGAGTTATGTGCAGTTCAATTGTCCATCTCTATCAAATTTACTTTCCTATAATGTGGTGTTAATTCAATGAATTCTTATCAGTATTGGCTTTATCAAGGACAATAATAGAAGGGTACTTAGTGTTTAAGGTATCTACAGAGTTATCTATAGTTCAATTGTGTCTTTAGTTGTCAAATTTATTTCTGCAATATGGTGTCAAATTTACAAATTTTTATCACACTTGGAATGATCTAGCTTTATGAAGGACAATAATAGAAGGGTATTCAGTGTTTAAGGTCTCTATAGAGTTATTTATTAGTTCAATTATGTCTTCCTATTGCAATTTACTTTCTTACAATGTGGTGTCAAATCAACAAATTCTTATCATCCTTGGCTTTATCGAGGACACAATAACAGAGGGGTATCAGTGTTAAAGGTCTCTACAGAGTTATCTATAGTTCAAAACGTAGATAATTAGATATTCTTTTGGTGCTTGCTTAAGGCATGACCTGACAATGCAGGAACCACATAATATAGTGACATACAAATTTAAGGATAAATACATTAAGACGCAAAGAACACTCAGCCTTAATTAATCAAACCACTTCCCAGTAATAGTTGGTTGAGTATTGAAGCCATTTTGATTAGTGCGCTCTATCAGCGTTGTGGTGTCCCCACTATCAATTGTGCTCTGTGACCGGTCAGAAGATGATGAATCACTACTTAGAATGATAATCTCAAGGATTTCTTCCTCGTTGAGGATTTTGCATAAGAAGTTAAAGCATGATCTGGTTTTCAGTGGGTGTGGGGATATTGTCTAGGCGGTGGCATTGGATTACCATTGAATAGGGCTTCACCATTGAAGGTGAAGTTTACATCAAAGTCGGTAAGAACATCTATGCCCTACGAAGGTCAAAGATGATGAATTACTACTTAGAATGATAATCTCAGGTATTTTCTTCGTTTTAGACGAATCTACATCAGAAGTTAATGCATTAACTTGTTTGAAATGTGTGATTGTCTGGGAGTTGGTGTTGAGTAACCATTGAAAAGGGCTTTATTTTGTCGATGACGTCGTTAGACCCTTCCTGTCTGAATACATTAGAGTCTACATCAAGTCGGGGGAACATTTGTGCCCTCGACGGTCAGATGATGATGAATCACTGCTTAGAATGATAATCGTTGAGATCTTCTCCTCCTTGATACTTTACTTTTGGAGATGAACCTTTGGATAATGAGCTTTTGGTGTTGTCCGAACTTGCTTTCCTTTCATGGATTTTTGTGCTTTGAGTGAGAGTTCCTTCTTGGGTTCCATTCTAAGGATGATTGACAATAGTTTATGACTAAACTCAAAGTGGCATAATAGAGGGGTCCATATTTACTTTCTACAATGTGGTGTCAATACAACGAATTCAAATCAGTCTTAGAAACATAAAAGACAGTGATAGAGGGGCTAGGTATTTTAAGTTTGTGTAGAGTGATATGAGTGCAGTTGTGTCTTTAGGGGTCATGTTTACTTTCTCTGCAATGTGGAAATACAATAAATTCAAATCAGTCTTGGCAACAAAAGGACAGTAATAAGGGGGTAGTTAGTATTTAATGTCTATGCAAAGTGATCTGACTACAATAGTGCCTTTCAGTGGTCATTTTATTATTATGCTCTCTATAGAGTTTTTTGAATGCATTTCTGTCTTAAAGTGGGGATCATTTTTTTCTCTACAATATGGTGTCAAATCTACTGTAATTGCTACAGAATGATCTGACTACAATTGTGCCTTTGTAGGTAGGTATCTTTTGTCAGACACGTTTTATTTAGTTGTTTAACTAGGAATTCATTTAGTTAATATTCTGTTGCATATAATTGTATGTTAGTTTATTTACCGTATGCATTAGCATTACATTCAGTATGCATGCTGATGTTTTTATGCATGAGGTCTAAATAACTGTTAATTAATAGCAGACATTGTCATTGCTTATTAACGATAATAGTAGATGGCAAACTAGAAATGTAAAGTAAAAAATTAACAAATCCTAATTGTTGAAGATTATATAAATCACCATGCAGAGTCATACTCTAAACTAAAAACCAGACTTCTAAAAGTACATAATGTAAATTGAGAAGTGTCAGACATACAAATGTAAACCAACTAAGAACAGACTAAGGTACACCGTACTGGTGCGAATAAGAGTTCCATAGGACATGGTGCTGAACATTTCATCAATCCCCTGTGAAATGGTCATATGCTCCTCCTCTAGCATACCCTGCCAGAAGTATGTCCAATCCTAACTCCGATTATTGGGATAGTATTCCCGTTCAAGCTCATTTGTCTCAATCACAAGCTGCAAGAAAAAATCTAGTTAGATGACAGAGTAACGTAAATGGTTGTATGCATTATATAAATAAGATATTACTCACCTGGGCGTGATCTAGAGGATGGAAGAAATTGTTGTTATACTTCTATGGGTTCAGGGTCTTCGGATGAGTGTTCTTCGTGTACCACTTCAAGTACCCGGGTTCGCACGCGTGCAGGACAACCCGCATAGGAGTGTAGTCTGGGCTGGGCGACTGGAGTCTAGGTATGCTGTCCCACTTACTGTACATCGCGGGGTAAACACAATTGTATGGTGGCGATTTCCCCCATCACTTTGATCTTTGATTTGGTCTGACTGGAGCCAGCGAGATACACTGAATGTATCCAAATTGCCGAAGACTAACCTCCAGCATGTACGGATCACTAACCCCTCCAGGTACTGCAACGTACCTCCATACCATGTACGTCCCCCGTGCAAATTAACCATGTCATGACCGTACGACAGTCAATCAATCTATTGGGAATTATAAAAAAATAAATCAACAATGATGTACAATGCTATTAATAACTATAATCAATGTTTGAAAGTTTAGTAAAAAGCAACACTTACATTCTGGCGGTCAGAGCATCTAAATGCTTCAAGTAGTTCTCCAGTGATTCTTGATCATGTTGCTGAATAGTAGACCTCACCCACTTCATAGTCCATGGTCTGCAATCACGCCAATCTAAACTCACTGCTGGCCTTAGTGTGGAGAAGTAGGCATATATCCAGCACTACACAAATAAAATAAGTTGATTGTAAAGATTCCAATGACGTATGAGTTCTCCAATAAAAGATGAAGAATTGTCCACAGACCTCAACCAGCGTCATGCAACCATATATGCTAACCGAGTTAGCATGAGATGCTATTCCAAGATGACGATGCAGCAAAACCCGAGCACTACCCCCCATGTGTACGTGTCCAGTATAGTAGCATTCCTCATGGGGGTGACTAACCAAAGGGTCTATGGACTTAGCCATCCATGTCCCTTCCTAGGAAATAGGGTGCTACCAATGACATAGTACAGCCACCCGCACTCCTACTTCATAGGGTCAACTGCTCCACCAATGTAGTAATTAGTAAGATGTGAAATCACTACAACACCACTATGCCATAGTGTCTCCACCATCGCCTCAATATTGACCAACATTTTCCCACTTACAACTACTAGTGAATTTAAATAAATCATATCATACACAAGATAGGAAAGAACACATGCCTGAGCTGTAGAACATAGGTCAACAACAACGTGTCCCTCAAAACTAGTGATGACACTAGTCAGCAGTGGCCCACCCAGAACTGGCACCTTCGACAGCTTCCACTTGGTGGGAATGGCAGGGATCATACGCACAGCGTCCTCGTCTATGTCGCTCTCATGGTCAAACCGACATAATCTCCTTCTGACTCGTCCTCATCCTCATCATCAGGATGTATGTCCATATCCTAATCAACTGTCCCTAAGGAAATATCAGTAGGGGCGCAGGATGTGGAGGGTCGTGAAATGGACTGACGAGCAACAGACTAACGTGAGATGAAAGGGCATGCCTAGAGGGTTGGGAATGACTACCCCCACCGGATGTCTACGCCTCGACGACCTCAAGGTGGTGGCTCCCCTCGCCCTCGGTGGCGAAGCTACCGCTGTTCACCGGTTCGATGGACCACCCACCGCCTGATGATGAACTAGGTGGGAGGGGCATATGAGACAGGGGTATGTGCTGGTAGCTAATACCAGCATCAATCGTCTGTGGCGGTGGTGGAGGCACCTGAAGTGCCATGCCATCGTGATGGGGAACAAAATTTCAGGACATAAATTTGGGAACAAATTTTCAATTACAAACAAAGTCAAATTAAACACTAAAAATAGGGAACAAATTAGAGACAATGTCAAACTTAATTCAATTACAAACAAAGTCAAATTAAACACTAAAAATGGGGAACAAATTTTCAGGACATAAATTGTCCCTATTCTGCTCAAATCAGGACACTGGATGTGGTGAAAGTTCAATTTTCAGGAAACTTAAAGTCTCGATTTTAATGTTGTAGTTTTGACAGACAAAATCGCGACGTGAGCGTGGGTTAACTGAAAAATATCGGGATACCAAAAGTCCCGATTTTAATGTACTCACACAGTTGATCGTCCCGATTTTGACTCGGGAGAGAAGAAGCAGCAGTCGGTCAATTTGGGGCGCATCAATGTTTGAACAACACATTATCAGGACAGACACAACAGTGTACAGTTAAATATCGGGATGCTGCCGTGGGAGTAATATCCAATACCGGGACACCTACTATCCCGACTTTTATTTGTTTGTAATGTACACAGTCCCGATTTTGGCTCAGAACAGACACAATGGTGGGCATACATGGTCGACTCATAGTGGCGAGATAATCTTGCACAGTCGGGACACTCTGTCCTGATGTAACACCCCAACGTGAACTTAACAATAAACAGTAACAGCAGCGGAAAATCCATAACTTAACATTTAAACAAAACGGGTCGGTGTTACACGCCGTTAGCCACCCACGTGGCTAACAAGGCTGAATACGTACAATTGTATTGGTCTGATGGACACAGACTCCCGAGCATTAGTTACCACATCCACATAATTATAAACTAACGATACCGAGTGTAAATACATGTACAGACCTCATACTAGTTCTGATCCCACCAAAATATACACCACGGGAGCACAGGCGCATCCGGGTCCAATATCCAAAACGACAAAAGTACTCATTTCACTAAGGAACTAAAGCCACTCCGCTTCTTCGATCCTCATCCTGCAAAATGAAATATGGTGCCCCAAAGGGGCTCAGCAACCCTTGGCTGGTATGATTAACATCCAGCCCATCGGCTACCGGGATACACGCAACTAATTGTCATGATAACATGGCATTAATTTTAACATACAACTTACATAAACATAGCAATTATCATTGCATAGCAACAACAACACATAACATAACAGGAACGATTCACTTTAGGAAATGAACCCAACATTAGTTAGCCAAACTTGGTAAGCCTAGAGAATGATTTCAATCTCATGTTAAGCTTGTCACGTAACCCGTTCCCGTTCTATTTGTCGAACGTTAACTCTTCCCAAAGATGCGTTGGATATAGTGACCTAAACACACCTTATACATAATCCCCCAAGCCCGAACAAAAGTCAAGTATGTAAGCCTCTTACTAGGCTTATGGGTGATTGTAATCCAAGAAGGAAAAACAACCAATAACACATAGAGAGTCGAATCTGATTCAGATATCGACACTCGAACATACACGCGCGACTGGAACTTCTGGATTCCTCACCCCCGGTTATACTCTTGTTAGTAGTCCCATTGTTGGAACTTAACACATCAAATCACACCATAAGTGTTTACGCCCAGTTAGGCATACAAGGGAGTTGAGATATAGGTTAACAACACAAACCACAAATAACACACAGATAGTTGTAGTTAGAACGTTTCCTTAGTTGAAACGTTAAAACCATATACCGTTCTCTTACGTAATCCTAGCTTTGGTTAACTAACAGGTTAGTACTTATTTGAGGTTAACGGTATCGGAACACATGCCATAATAACAATAATGACTGTAAACTCGTTTCATGATTTAAGTCTTGCAAGGTCATAAACATTCAAAAAACAAACATACACATAAGCCGGTGTAAACCGGTAGCAAACAGACTGCAAGAAAACAATACCTTGGTCCCTACTACGTTCGAGTTCCACCGAATGCAGCTCCTATACATTATTAATAACGTCGATTAATTACCTTATTTAACCCTTCCGGTTTAATAAGTGTATTACATGATTACATGACAAGTTTTCACACTTAAACTTACACTTATTTATCCTCATTATATCCACTAGGGCTTACTACTTAAGCCACATCTTATTTTCTGTTTTTTTTACTGGACCTCCCTACAGAGGCGGTCCCTTGGGGAGGTCCGAGACAGAAACATTCGGTTCTGGAAATTTCAACTGGACCTCCCCACAGGGGCGGTCCCTTGGGGCGGTCCGAGACAGAACCCATTTTTCAAAGTGTTTATCTTCTCATTTTGAACTCCAAATTCACCTCAATTCTCATCCTATATTTTCCTAAACATTCCACATGTTTCCCACATGTTTTAACCTCCTTTTGGGACCTTAAAACCCTCTTAAATCATCCACCAAACTCATTGACTAACTCACTTCTAAATCCCTTAAACACTTACTCAATTTCTTACTAACATTTCTAACACTTGTAACATTGTTCCTTAGGGTTTCTAAGTGGTAAATTATGCCTACAATATCAACTAACCAACAATGTTTCTTCACAACCATGATAACCACTCCTAAACATTATTTTGCATCATCATCATATCCTTTACACACACTCCTTAAGGTCTTCCACAAGTTCATACTCAAACATTCACAAGGCATTATTTTTCCTTTGTTCACCAAACTTTGCACAAGTCTCAACAATACTCTTACCATGACTTTGGTGTGTCCAAGACACCCATTTAATCTCTAAACCTCCAAGACAATTCCTAAGTCATTTTAGCACCCAAGAACACCTTGATCCCTTTTCTTTCACCAAGTTAACCCTTAACAATTCCTAGTACAACCTAGGTCACCAAACTTCATTTAAACACTTAGAACTCCTTGTTTACTAACCAAACTTTGACATAGCTGCACTAGCACATTCTTACACACAAACACATGGTTTTTCATCCTTAAACAATCAAAGACATTCATCTTCACAAGGAATGTTCTTTACACACAACTACACCTTAAACTACACTACATCACAATATAGTGCATAAACTTAAATTGCTTGGCACTTAGGCCCTTAAATAACATGGCTCTTAGGCCCTTAAATTGTAATAACCTTACTGAATTTCCATATAATAATGCCTTCAACCTGCAAATACACACAACAATGCTCCCATGTCCTTATAGTCCACCTTATGGATATTTTACTAACTCGTTTCCCATTAGCTCTTTAGGTTTTCATTAAGCAATTAAAGCTCAATTTCCTAAGACACAAAACTTCATTAGGATAGGTTATTTACCTCTTTCTCTTCAAGATTTCTTTCTTGTTTTCTTTTGATTGAAAATCGGCAAGGACTTGTTCACTTTTCAACCTTCTAACCAATACACAAATAAGGGTAATGAGCATTAAGCCTTACACTTAAACTCATGATAAACCCTAGATTACAATAAGTGTTTTAAACACTATAATTGGTATTTACCTTGGAATTGAAAGAGAGCTTGATTAAGAAGCAAGATAGGACTCCTCTGAGTCCTTTGAAGATTGAAGCTAGCTAAATAAAGAGCAAGATAAGGCACCATCAAGAGATGATTTTCGGCCATATATAAAAATGAGAGGAAAAGTGAATTTTCTTTGGCTTTTCTTACCTTGAAGCAAAGGAGAATAATAAGGTGTAAAAAGATGAGCTTTTCCTCCTTCAATGGTGATTCTCCATGGCACCAAATTTGAGTTCTTGAAGATTTGAAAAGATAGGAATGTAGAGCTTGGTCTATCTAGAACAAATATGGTCTTGGAATTTGATTTGGAGCATGGAGTTGGAAGTTACAAGCAAATGAAGTTGGAAATGGTAGAGGTGCTGTAGCAATACCGTTTTGGAGCTGGGAGAAGATGAAGAACACGGTGGGAAAGGAGGGAAATGAAGGAATGTGAGGTAAGAGAGTGTATTTGTGAGATATTTGTTTAATGAAGCAAATAGTGTTTTACTTTATCTCTTCTTCCTTTCTTATTAAACTAGCATATGGGGATGACTCACCATATTGAAAACCGGCCCCCTCCTCTTATTTATGATATTTATGGGCTAGTTTGACGATTTAATTAAGCAAAGTTGACTTAATGCTAAATTAGGCACTATTTGAGCACTATTCATAATTAGTGCACAAATTTGTGAAATTTTTGATTTCCCATTGGTTTAGACTTCCTAATGTGATACTAAATAGTACACATATTGATTTAGGTGTAATGATGGGCATTTATCCACTCAAAACCCATTTCTAAGACAATTTTTCAAAAATGTGCTTTAAGACTCCTTAAAGCACAATTTGTGTTTTAACTAGTTTTTAAGCTTGGTTTTCTTTGGTAATTGGTTTAACATGTCCATTAGCATGTTAATAAAGTCTTAGAAATATCTTTGAGTCTTAACCAAGGTTATCCCAAGCTAGGGCTGTTTTTGCACAAATTGCCTTAATGGTACTTTATTGTGTTTACTATGGTTTAAATTGCTTACTAACATTTCTAAGGTACATATTGACCTTATAATACCACATTTTATCATTTAAATAACATATTTAGGTTTGGCGTATTTCAATCTACCCCCTTTAAAAGAACTTTGTCCTCAAAGTTCATAATTCCCACACATCATTTAAATTAGAACACGGGGATTACTTGCAAGATAACACTTCCATGACAAACATACTTTACATAACCACCCTCAGACTCAATGTCCGGGTAACATAACAACATTCAGAATCAAAGGTCTCTGTAACATAATAACATAGACAATGTATTTCAATACATGCCGTACATACATAACGAAACGGCTCTACCCCCTTAAAAAGGGGTACGCCCCGTACCCTATACATACGAAAACTAGAGTGTAAACAACGACGGGTACTTCACCCTCATTCTATCCTCCAGCTCCCATGTGGCCTCCTCGACTTCCTGGTTAGACCAGAGGACTTTCACCACTCGCGCAGACTTATGGCGAGTGTCTCGAGTCTTAGTGTCCAGAATCCGTACGGGAGTCTCCACTGATCGCATGGTCGGCTCTAATGTTAGCCTTTTGGGCTGAAGTACATGAGACGGATGAGGCATATATTTCTTCAACTGTGATACATGAAATACATCATGTACCTTGCTCCGCTCAGCAGGCAGATCTAGCCTGCAAGCTATCGGGCCTATCCGCTCCGTCACAACATAAGGCCCCACATATTTTGGGCTCAACTTGCCTTTCTGGCCAAAACGAAACACACCCTTCATGGGGTAAACTCTAAGAAATACCTGGTCACCCACGGCGAACACCAGGTCACGTCGGTGCACATCGGCATATGATTTCTACCTATCTTGAGCTGCCTTCATGTTAGCTTGGATCTGGCGTACTTCCGCTTGTACTTGCTCCAAGTATTCGGGTACTATAATGACTGCCTCACTCGACTCATCCCAGCATAATGGCGTGCGGCATGGTCTACCGTACAAAGCCTGGAAGGGAGATATCTTGATCGAAGCATGGTAACTATTGTTATAGCTAAACTCGATCAAGTGCAACTTATCAATCTCGCTGGTCCGAAAGTCAAGTGCACATGCACGTAACATATCTTCGAGCGTCGGGATGGTGCGCTAACTCTGACCATCTGTCTGAGGGTGGAACGCTGTACTCAGCTTCAACTCGGTACCAAGCGCGTCCCGTGTAGATCTCCAGTACCTCGAGAGGAATCTGGTATCCCTATCAGACATAATAGTCTTTGGTACCCCATGATGTCGTATAATCTCTCGGTCGAAGAGCTCTGCTAGCTTTGTCACTTTCCAAGTGTCCTTCATCCGAATGAATCGGGCCACCTTGGTCAGTCGGTCAATAACGACCCATATCATATTCAGACCTCCCCTTGTAGGCGGAAGCCCTACTACGAAGTTCATATAAATTTCATGGAACTTCCACTCTGGCACTGGCATTGGCTGCACCATACCGCCAGGCCGTCGATGCTCAAACTTGACCTTCTGACAAGTGAGACACCTTACCACATAATCATTCACATCCTTTTTCATTCCAGACCACCAAAAAATACCTTTTCATACCCTTATACATCTTTGACGCTCCGTGGTGAATCGAAGTAGTAGAACAATGGGATTCACTCAGTATGCGCTCTTTTAACTCGGCGCTACTTCTCGGAACACACAGTCAGCCATTCAGCCTAATTAGGTCATCATCGTGAAGTCGGAAGTCGTACTTCTGACTGTCGAATGTGCCATCAATCAGCTTCTGCCTAATCTCTTACATGTACTAATCCGACATCTGAGCACTCCGCACCTCTTCAACCAAGCTAGTGTGAGAGACTAGCGAATGGAGAGAGTCTGTTCGACGACTCAATGCATCAGCTACCACATTTGCTTTACCTTCCTTGTACTGAAGGTTGATGTTGTATTTGTTTAGGAACTCGACCCACCTTCTTTGCCTCATGTTCAACTCTTTCTGAGTGAACAAATAATTCAAGCTCTTGTGATCTAAATAAATTGTCACGCTTTCCCCATACAAATGATGTCGCCATATCTTCAAGGCGAAGACAATGGCACCCAATTCTAAATCATGGGTAGGGTAGTTCTCTTCATGCTTCTTCAGCTGTCGGGAGGCGTATGCCATGACCTTCTCGTGTTGTATCAACACACAACCCATACCTTTGCCTCATGCGTCTCAGTAGACCTCAAAACCATCTGTACCGTCTAGTATTGTCAGCACTGTTGCAGAGGTCAGAGCATCATTGAGACTCTGGAAAGAACTCTCGCAGTCGTCTGTCCACTGTAATGGTGCATCCTTCTTTATCAAGGAAGTCATCGGCTTCGAGACACTGGAGAAGTTCTTCACAAACCTCCTGTAATATCCTACCAAACCGAGGAAGCTCCGGATGTCGGTAACCATCTTTAGCCTAGGCCAGGTGTGCACTGCATCTATCTTGGCCAGATCAACAGCGATCCCAGCCTCATAAATAACGTGACCAAGAAAAGAAACTTGGTTCAACCAAAATTCACACTTGGAGAATTTTGCATACAACTGGTTCTCCCTTAATGTTTGCAACACACTTCTCAGGTGGCTTCCATGCTCACCTTTTGACTTTGAATATACAAGAATATCATCGATGAAGACTACCATAGACTTATCCAACTGATGTTGGAACAAGTAGTTCATTAAGTTCATAAACTTAGCCGGTGCATTGGATAGACTAAACGGCATAACCGTGAACTCGTAGTGACCGTATCTGGTTTGGAATGCGGTCTTCTCAATGTCACCCTCTCGAATGGCGATTTGGTGGTAACCGGATCGTAAGTCGATCTTGGAGAATACTGATGCTCCTTTCAATTGGTCGAACAGATCATCGATACATGGTAAAGGATAACTGTTCTTCACCGTAACAGCATTCAGCTCTCTGTAGTCGATGCAGAGGCGGAGACTACCGTCCTTCTTCTTCACGAAGAGGACCGGCGCTCCCCATGGTGAAACGCTCGGGCGTATGAATCCCTTGTCGAGTAGGTCTCGCAGCTGCTCTTTGAGCTCTATCATCTCAGCTGGAGCCATACGGTAGGGCGTCTTTGCTATTGGTCCGGTACCCGGCACCAAATCAATTTCAAACTCCACTGCCCGTGTTGGCGGCATGCCCAGAAGTTCCTTAGGAAAGACATCAGGAAACTTCGACACTACTGGCACATCTGGGCTAAACTCCGGATCTCTCTCTATGTTCTGGACATAGCAGAGGTACACATCATTCTTTCGTCGTAACTCACGATACATAGCCATAGCAGAGATAATCTGAGTTGAAGGCTCCCTGGGCCTATGGCAGTATGATATCGTAACCCCAGTCAGACTCCAAAGAAGCAGACGATGCTTGGCACATAGGATTTGACCTTTGTACCGCTCCAACCAGTTCATCCCCACAATTACATCGAATCCGAGTCCCTCGAACTCTATCATGTCGATCAGAAACTCTTCATCTTTGATTTGGACAATGGCATCTCGATAATAGCGGGTACACTTGATCCGCTCCTTGGACGGGAGAGTGACTAGGAAGTCAGGCATCTCTTCACCGTCTAACCCCAGCCTCCTCGCGAATGAAAGCGAGATAAATGTGTGTGAGGCTCCAGAGTCGATCAAGATCGATGCGTCCACGCTATTAACTAGGAAGGTACCAGTGAGGATAGTGCCACTCTTGCTGGCTTCTGCCTCAGTACACACACTCAGTGTACCTTCCGTTCTGAGTGCACAGCCTAGTTCATTTCACGAACTTTATAAGTACCACGGTAACAACACGGTTGGTATAACAAAAAATAACACCATTTTATTCATTAAAAAACTCTTTACACCATAAGTCGGTTTACATTATGTCGACATAGCTAAATATATAGCATCCTTAACGTACAACTGGTTTCACACATTACATGGTTACACAAGGCTTTAGAATTGCCTAAAGGTCAAATTCAAACGTCCGGGTTTCATGTGTGTGACATTGGTTACTGTCAGAGGTGCCGTGTGTAGACACAAAAAATTCTCACCCCTCTTATTTATTATTTAACAAAAACAGGGTGGTCGTCCCTGTTTTTAACTAAAGGAATTTATTTTTCTCCGACATTTAAAATCTCACATTCCTATGGAAAAGGAGCGCGAGCCTTTTTATATTTTTATATTTTATTTTTTATTTTTATTTCTTATTTTATTTCTATTTTTATTTTTATTTTTTTTTTTTTTTATTTTATTCTTATTTATTTTATTGTAATCTGTTTTTAAAATAACTTCATTTTTGTATACTTATTTTATTGCTTTTGTTTTAAAATATTTCACGGTTTTGTTATCACCTTGTATTATTTTATGTACCCGACCGATTTATATTTTTATTATTTTTGTTACTTCCTTTTGGCTTTCTCTGTTTCATCGTCTCTATTTGTATTATTTCGTGTGTCTTTTTATTACTATTATTTTCCATTTATTTAAGTGTTTTATCTTCATTACGTGCATTAATTTTCATTATTTCATGTACTTATGCTCTCCTTTTATTTTATATCTCATTACGTTTTGGGTCTCATTTTTAATTGTATTCCATAATTTCATCCATTAGATTAATCATCTCTTTTCATTGCATATACTTTCTTTTGGATTTGTAGCTCTTGAAAAAAATTATCCGGTCGAATTTAGAGCTCTTGTAATATTTCTCCCATGAACACACTGAAATCCGATAGCGTAGTTGGCTAAGGTTCCCATCATTCCACCCGCAGATCTTGGGTTCGATTCCTGGCGTAGGCTGGAGGCATTTTTCTTTGTCATTTCAGCACGCGACCTGACCTTTATTTTGTTTCTCCGCTACTATCTATCGAAATCGGTCGTAGCTCAACTGGTAGGACATGCGGGAAGGGAGAGTGAGGTATTGAGTTCGAAACTCGGTAGGGGCACATTTTTGTGACTACCATTATTTTCACCAGTTAGTATCCAAAAAGGGCCCTGTCCAATCCGGCCCACACATGTTCAAACAGCCCATTTCTTTTGAACCCCACCTAAAGCCCGTAACCATGAACAAAAAGAAAAAAACATTGCAGTATGGGCAACCCATACTCATTGTGTCGTTCTTCCCCATGAGTCTCACCATCTCAAGCTTATTCCAGTCTCGGTAATCCGAGATCTACAAAAGAAAAAACGAGAGAACACCATGGTATGGTGTTGAATTCTTGAAACAATCGATCGCCCCTCCCCCAAAATTCCTAGCATGGCTCTCGGTATTCAAGGACGATGGCGAACTCCCGAGGAGAAGCCCATCCGCCTGCACGCTTCCGAGGAATGGTGATGGTTGAATCATCTTCCACTTTAAAATCACCTCCCCGACCACCTTCTTGGGGGATCCGACTTCAAGTCCTCAGATCGACCACACCTGTTCTTCCGAGAACCTCCACCCGTGCCTGGAAATCGCAAGACCGAGAAACGAAGGAGAAACCCAGAAAACCATCTACTTCTTCCTCCCTTCACGGCCATATCGATTGCAATCCTCCTCCTATTTTCTTTTCACATCTCTGAAACACACCGCCACACTTTCCCCATTCTCTTCACTCCCTCACGGTAATTTTCGTACACCGAATCACCGCAACGAACATCGTCGTTTACCTCATCCGTCGGAACTCATTTCACCACCAAATAAAAAAAAACCTGCACAATTCTCGTTTTTCGGTTTTGAGTTGGAGATTTCAAAACTCAGATGCAACACCCGGACTTCGCATAAATTTGCGACACTCCTCACTTGGCTTAACTGAAGGTTTTCTCAACCATCTCTACTCGATCTCATTCTCCTCGATTCAGCAACAGAGTAAGCAGCACTTTAGCTTCCGGTTTGGAAATCAGTCTTGAACCTCCATCGACCTCCATCTATTTTTCCCTTCTCCACTTTTCTATTGTTGCATTTATTTTATGATCTATGATTTTGTCGATTATGTGCAAGCACACGCTAGCTATGGGGTTGAACTCAAATTTCTGAACCAGAAATCGGTTTCGTAGCTCACTCCACCCCGTTCTGTTACTTATGGTTCAAAAAGAATTCCTTTTCTGATTTCCTGTCACCTCACTTTGTTTTGGTACCGGTGCTCTCCGTTTCCTTTCTCATGTTTGACCCATCAAATGAATTCGGAGAGGAATTAGTTCGAAGAGGTATGGCACTGATGTTCTAAAAAAAATGTTTTATTCTCGGTGGTTATCTCCGTTGTACCCTGTCTTGTTTTTGCCTGTTTGTGTTTTTCACTAAAGGAGGCCGGTTTTTTTAACGATCATATAAACGATGGGATACATCTCTGTCTTCACTTCCACTCGCAAAAATCTCTTTGTGGTTTTCTGGACTGTTATGAGCCATTAAAGTCCTCAAGTATGGCTAGAAGTTGAGATGCAGGCCTGGTTTCGTGCTAGTCTGTTTGGCTATTTCGAGATGCATTTTCTGGGTGCATGGTTTTGTATGTATTGTATCTGGGTTTAGGCTACTCATTCTTCTGTTAAAGTGATCAGTTTATAGCCCCCGATTAATCAATAAAGAGAAGAGGCTAAACCAAAAGATGGATTGGCAACTTGATGCCTCTTTGTTTAGAATCTCAGTCCTGGTCACATCAAGACAATGGCCCGCTCTGTGAGGATTCGATTTCACTTATGACAGGGTTGTTTTATCCAAGCTGTGTAATTCATTCTTTTATTCGGATGTCCTATCTGGTTATTCTGTCTAATTCATCTTGACGAGATCATTTGTTTGGCGTCTTTGAGTTGAACTACAGGAAAACTCACCTGGTTACTTGCGCATAACTATGTATTTTGTTGTTTGTTCCTGGTTGATGTCTCATTTCTGAAGAAGGGGTCCACTTGCTATGACCGATGGAGATTTAATGCCCACTCCACCTCTATTCCTAGTTTGTAAATACTGTCTCGTTTTGATCAACTGACTGATGCCCCTTTTTATATGTTTGTTTTGTTCCTGGTTTTGTTCTCTCACAGGGAACCTTGTGCCTCCATCTCTGGTATTTGTACTTTGAACTAACTCATGGCCTCTGTTGTTCTGTGTTACGGTAGTATATGTAACTACAATCTGACTTATGCCCTTGCACATTTTGCTATCCTGCGCTTAATATCCTGTTGTATCTGCTTTGATTATTTTCATTGTCCACGCCCAAAGAGAAATGACAGAAGACGTGAGGTTCAATCGATGACTGAAGTGCTATTATCTCCTGGTGTTGAATTCAAACTTGATGACTGTTTAGAATCGGTCCTTTAACCTGATAATTTGCCACAGGATTCAAGCCTATTAGTTTACCCTTCAGATTGTAGTTTGCCTATAGTCTCCAAAAAAAACTGTTAGCTTATATGCGTGCGAATTGTATAGTTAGTTTTTTTTTATTAAAAGGATGATGATCACACAAAGAAAAGAGTATTAGATATTGAATGAGCAGAAATGAAAGATTTGGAATAGCAGTGTGTGGTAGTTCTGTTTGGCATTTTAATTTAGGTTCGATTTCTGTTTGAGTTTAATAACTTTGGACTCCTTGCCCTCTGTTTAAATTTTCTGCCGGTCCTTTAATAGCATTGAGCATGGCAGTTTATCTGATTGATTGTCATTATCGGTTTTGATTTGCTTAATCATCATGATGTCCCTTGCATACTTGCTTTGCTGTAACTTTTACTTCATTTCCTTGTATTTCGATTACTATTATCTAAGCCATAGTTATTATGTCCTTTAGGACCAAGCCTTAGGATAGAGGGTGAGCCCTTGCCAATGGTGAGCCATGGTCCCACCTAGCAAAGGGTGATCCCTAAACCTAAACCACATTTTATTATTATAATAAATAATTTGAAATCCTTTTCATTCAAAAGTAATAAAAAATCTGAGATCAGTTTTTGTATAAGCGTAAGGATTCATTAGTTAAAATTCTTTAGGGATCAAAAAATCCACTCAATCGTAAACCCATTTCAAAACTTCTGTTAAAACCTGAAATCAATCCCAAATCCAACGTGGCCCAACTCTAATGTGACCCAACTCCCACATGGCCCAAATTAAGGCAATCAGAACTTGACCTAACTTGTGACTGGTCCAAATTGTAAGCCAACCCAAATCAGAATCTGGCCCAAAAGACCAATCTTAATTCAGCCCAATCTCAAATTGGCTCAATCTCAAATAAGGTAGACTCATATCTTGTCAAATAGGCCCAAAATTCAAATTGGCCCAATCTGCCCAAGATCAATGCCCATTCGGCCTGTCAAGGCCCAAACCGGCCCAGATCAACCCAAAGTCCACTCGGCCCAAGCCGGCCTAGATCAACCCAAAGCCCACTCAGCCCACAGCCCAATATAAGGCTCAAGCCCAGTTTGACCCAAATCCAACAAGGCCCAAATTCGAAGCCCAACAAAGCCCAAATTCGAAGCCCGACAAAGCCCAATTTCAGCCCAATAAGCCCAAAACCGGCCCAATGAGCCCAAGAAGCCCAATTTTAGCCCAATTATCCCAAAACCGGCCCAACAAGCCCACAATCAGTCCAAGCCCACAAAAGTCAAACCGGTTTGACCTTGACCCAAAACTTTGACCAAACCCCAAGTTTGACCTGAAACTTTGACTTTGACCCAGCCAAGTTAACAAAATCAACCTGAGTCCACAATCGAACCAAGAATCAACCCAAGTCTACAAAAATCAAACTGGTTTGACCATTACCAAAAAGTGTTGACCTTGACCAAAAAACGTTGACCTTGACCAAAAAGCATTGACCTTGACCCGACTTTGACCCAACCCGAACCTCAATCCAATTCAAACCCGACCTCAATCCAATTCAAACCCAACTTCAATTCATTTCATTCAAACCCAATTCAATTCAAACCTGATTCATTCAGCTGAATTCATTTCATTCAAGACCATTTACAATGCATCCAATCCACTCTCAATTTGTTGATTTCATTCAATTTCAAACCATCTCTTTTTACAAATTTCATCAAGTTTTCCAAGAAACCATTTTGTGGAATTTTAAAAGGAAAAACTCTTCTCACATCACAGAAAACTCTTCTCAAATGCAGAAAGTTCTTCTCACATATACAGAAAGTTTTCTCCTAAAAACATTTCTCAAAATCAGTGTTTCTTTACAGAGAATTCCGAACAACTTCAAAAGTTTTCCAACTCAGTTTTTTTAACTCAAATAAACCGTTTTCGGGGAGCAATAAATGTCTAACCCTTTCAAAACATTTTCTCCATTGTTAGAACATCGCTTGTCTCCCTTCCCAAAAATGAAAATCCGAGGCGGGGCACTGGGGTCATAACTTCCCTTGTCGCAGTCTGGATCTCTTTAGACGGGGCATTAAGGTGACAAACCTCCCCTAATTGCAGCCTAAATTTTTACAAGGCGGGGTGCAAGGGAAGTAACGACCTTCCTAGTTGCAGCCGGGATTTTAGAATCGTTTAACTCCCTTCCGCTCGATTTCAATGTTTTGATTTTTTAACGTTTTAAAACCCGGGAGTTAGAGATGTTATTAGGGTTCGACCGAGAACATCTCATTCATGGTGTTTCTCTTTGAACCCTATTTTTTGACATAAATTCATTACCCCATCTTTCGAGCCTCGGCACTTACTATCAGTTAAGTGTCGTGTTCGAGGGGTACATAGGTTAATCCCTCGGGATTATCCGCCCTTTTACAATAGAAATGATTTTCGGTTTTAAAATTTTAAGAGAAACATTTCTGAACAAATCAATCCAATCCTTCCATTAGAGCTTTAACCCATAGGCATTCCCCAATCCTTTCCTAAGCAAACTCGGAGTCACAAGTGTCACTAACACATAACCCTTTATTCTTAGATGCTCCCGAACAACCTTAGTCATCAGAAACCGGAAACATCTTCAAAACCCGAACACCTGTAAACCAAATATCCTCTTTCACACTCCATCAATACTTTCGATTCCTAAAACACCTCAAGATTTGATTGTTCTAAAATCCAAACTTTATAAACACGAAAAACTCCTCAATTCCACCAAAGAATCCGAACACCTCTCAACTTCACAAAATGACCAAAATACCCCTAAGCTCTACAAAATGACCAAATACCCCTTAGAGTTACAAAATGACCAAAATACCCCTCAGCTCTACAAAATTACCAAAACCCCTCAGCTCTACAAAATGACCAAAATACCCCTAAGCCCTACAAGATGACCAAAATACCCCTTAGCTCTACAAAATGACCGAAATACCCCTAAGCTCTACAAATGACCAAAAATTCCTTAACTCCAGCAAATGATCCAAACACCCCTTGACTCCAAAATATAATAACCAAAGTACCCTTTTGCTTCTCAAAACTCCCAGCATCCTTTTAACCTCATGAAAGTCGAAACAACCTCAAACCTCTCAGAAACAATCAAAATTTCTCAACATTCAAACCAACCGACCAATATCTCAAGACCAGCCCTTTCCTCGAACCCTTCGAAATCATCTACTCCTCAATCCACACTCAATCCTATCCTTTGGCTTTTAAATGAATCTCTCTAAAAAGGTTTTGAAAGAGGGCAATCCCGACAATTGGAGACCGAGGTTTCCTCGGGCACCAATCCGAAGTCGTGGTCGTTGCCACTTCTACGGGGTGTAACCCAGTACGAACCCACAATAGAATCTCTAACGTGACCAGATAAGTCCTATCCATAGGGAACAATCTCAGAGTCAACCAACGGTTTCTTAGAACCCACCCTTCTCTTCCTTTCCTAGTTCTTAGGTCAAACTAGGTAGCGACTCTAGTCAATTCCGCCTTATAGAGGCATAAGTCCGCGTGGAGCCCATTGAGAGCGGGTGTAGTGCACACTTGCACTCCCCTCATGCTTTCTGGGAAAGACGGACGATTTAGTAGGTATTTGAGGGATGCCAGATTAACGGGTTTTCACCCTCCACAGAATGGCATTTTCTAGGATCTAAACTTCTCAGTCAGACCATATCTAGATAGACCCCCTCATACCGAAATATCACCCTCCACAGAATGGCGACTCTGCTGGGGACAACTTGAGTAAGTGTTTCTCAAACTCAAGGAAGACTGAACTCCATTCAAAATTGTCGGGACTTCCCCACTTCTTTCAAAACCTTCTGGAGATTCTTTTCAAAGCCTTTAGGATTATTCTACTCCACACTTAGAGTGTGTAGCTGATGAGGACAACTAGGACTTGATAGATCCTCAACGAGCATTACAACAATTGGGTTAATGATTAGCTCACGATTAGAAAGAGACACTTAGGATTGAATGAAGCTAACTTCCCTCTAGGCTAATAAACAACCAATTTGCAAACACTTTCAAGATAAAACTCTTAGCACATAGGTTGATACTGACTTCATCGCTTTTATATTTATGTTGTGATTGTGGGGTGCATGGGAGGGTAGCTTAGGACATGCATTCCTCTGTGTCACCCGATTTTTCCACGAGTCACGGAATCCTGACCGGTCCACGGTTGATTTCCCATGAGCTGGGTCATTTATATAAATGACTAAACCCACAGGGCAAGATGGTCATCGACCTACACCCTGCAGGCTCATGATCCAAAAATACCCTCCATTATCCGAGTCTAAGCCAGCATATAATGAACCATGAGCCTTCAGTGTCCAGCTGCCTAATCCGGTGTCTAAGACGGGTTTTACGGGTAGTCACCCCTTTGTATGCCGCCTGTCTGACCACCCTTCTATCTTACCCAAAAGATTGCATGGGATCAGTTCCATTGTTCCTCTACACCACGGGTGTCTCTAAAGCCCAATATCACGCTGCACGTCCATAGATGATCCCGTATTTACCGGATACCCATACATGGCACAACGTAGTTAGTGAATAATTTGGAATTTGACACACCTGACCGTGCAGATGACGAGAGACCCGTTCCCATGCAATACTTCCCCGAGTTTCCCGAAAAGTGGGGTGTTGTCGGATCATCACTGGCTGTGGCGTATGTTTCCTAATCATCTCGGGTGTCCTGACTTTTGAACTTACTCACTCGATGAGGGGCCTTCTTTATAACGTGCCCCGTAAGGGGCATAGCAGAGAAAACCCCCGAGAGATGACAGTGAAGGGATGATGGTTCCCCCGGTGAGACGGAATCATAATTAACCTGGAAAGTGATTATCCCAACATTAACACTTATAGCCCCACATCAAAAACAGCCGATTTAATCTCTGCACGCGAAATGCTTTCACAAAATCATCTTGTCGAAAGTTGTTCGGAATTTTCCTTTACAAACAAAAGACTTTCTCAAAGGGCTCATCCTTTAATATTTCTTTCCCTGCCAAGGTGTTTTCTCTTCGATTTTTCTTCAAAATCAGTTTTCAAACCTCTTTTCAAAGATAGTAACATTTCTTTCAAAAACTCCTTTCAAAGGTTTTTCAAAATTTCTTCCATCTCTAAGAGCAACGGTAATGCTATTAATCGCTAAATTGCCTCCCCTATTCTAACCTTTCACTTCACCTCCCTTTATTTTTTTCCTTCGTTACCTTTTTTTGCAAGGATAATCATGTTCAGCAGATTAGTATTTGTACCCGGGGAGGAAAAGAAACGCCGAAGGGTCCAAAGGGAACCAGGAGAAGGATCCACATCCAGAATACAAGCACAACCATCCCCTTACCAACAAAGATGAACGAGGAGAAAGATTTTGCCATAGAGCTGCTCAATTTGTGCATAGCAATGAAGGACACGTGCAAACCTCTCTTGACCGGGTTAGCTCACTTATGCAAAGTCGACAAGATCCATGAGGCACTGTTTGAGTCAGTCAACTACTGGGATTCGACCGACCATCTATACCGCTTTAACCTGGAGGAGTTGGTCATAATGCCCACCGAGATGGATGCATTTCTTAAAATAAAGCCCCATCAGGAGATGTCGGCTATCCCCATTTATCGAAGCTTAACCCCCAAATTTGCAGCCAGATTCTTGGAGGTGAGCCCGGAGGAAGTCGAGAATTTTGGTAACATGGGTTTGAGCCTACGGGATCTCTTGAGCAAGTTCTACAGGCCCTATGTTTCTAGGGAGACTCGAAGACGTGTGCTAGATCTTTGCCTCATGGGCCTCTATCTTTTCAGGCAGAGAGGTCTAAGGATGAATCCCCGGGTAATTTACTTATTGGAGGCTTTCGAGAGAGGTTGCAGCATTGGAACAGTGGTGGTAGCTGAAATAGTGCGATCCTTAGACCGATGGAAGAAATTGGGGGCGTAGAGACCTTCTTCATAGGAAGCCCTCTGTTTTTGTAGATATGGTTACTCGACCACTTGTGGGTATTGCCTGTCTTCTACATATGTAAGAGTCAATATGGATTCATACATGATGGTGAGGATGCGGGAAAAGAAACCAGATGAGGGATGGAAAGCCTTCTTTAGAGACATTGTTAGTTATAGACAGATCAGATGGGTCATCAAAGATTGGGATGTTCGTGGAGGGGCCGTCCAGTCGGCAGGCAATAATGGTTTAATCTTTATAGGTCTTGAAAGGTTTGTCACTATTTATCCACAGAGAGGAATGCGTCAGTTCGGTCGTGAATAGACCATCCCAGGAGCAAATGAGATAGGTTTCAGAAACCATCGATACAATGATGCAACGACCAACTACCTCGTTCATGCATACGCCTCTGGGATGAAATGGGCCATTATAGATATAGATCCTTACTACATGAGCTTGAGCCCTAGACATTCCACTTGGTTAGAGCGTAGAATCGACAGATTGGTGCCTCACGCCTACTCCTTAGAGCATACGATGATTGAGCAAGACCCTCATCTCCCGATTGTTGAAAGCCTGCAGCCCCCCGATTATGATCCTGCGCGGAAGAAAAAAGAAAAGAAGAAGCTGTAGAAGAAGGAAAAGAAGAAGCTGAAGCGTCAGCAGGTCGTGAAGTGATCGGGGCCTATTACACTTCCCCTGTTTATTCTGATCGTGATGTACTCTTTTCCCAATCATGTAATTGCGATCAGTAATTTGATTTATCTGCAGCTATCGACCCCTAACCTTTCCCCCTATTTTATTTTTTTTTTTGATCGTAATGTAACCCCGAAAATGCGGCTATGTAATGATACTTTGTTTTATCTAGTAGGCATCATGTCTCCCCTTTTGATTTAAATGTAATTCCCTTTCCCTGTTATGAAGGATCGATTATGTAATATTTTTCTTTAAACTAACGTCATGTTTCCCCTGTGGATCTGAATGTAACTCCCTACTCCCCACAACATTGCAATCGCGGTTAAGTGATGATAGCATAATCGTTGTTTTGGAGATGGAGCCGGCTCGTGCGCTTTTCCCCTTTTCCCAAAAGAATTCAATCGTTTTCATACGACTTTACACAAAACCGGGGACGACCCCTCCCTTCTCTTTCACTATTTTACCTTTTTCTGAGTTACTTTCATACTGACACTTTTTCATATTCTATATTCCCCGCGCATCACAGAAAGCAGAAGGTAAAGAGCTCTCATCCAATCTTCCAACATTACTCGTCTTTGGAAGAGAGACTCCAGGGGAAGGCTGGCTAGCGAGACCACATCCGCAACCTCATCAGAAGCCATGGATCAGAACCTGATCAACCCGACCGCCCCAGAAATTACCCCAGTTGTCACTTCTGCCATAGAGGCAAGCCCCCTCAGAGCTGGCGGTAGCATACAACATCCTGATGCCGACACCCTCTATCATTTGTGGGAACAATCCCAAAGGAATGAATCGCTGATGAGACAGACGATAGAGCGTCTAAAAGAACAATTGCGAAAGGAAAGAATGGACACAGGAAAGGACCCATACCTTACCGATCCCGACGATGATTATGTCGAAGAGACCCCAAGGATCACTTTTAATCAAAATCCTATTTTCAACACCACCGCATCACAACCTTTCACGGGAAAAGAACGTACCACCGTCCACCCCATAACGACAACGTTCCAAACAACTGACCTACTTTCTGGGGCACCCATGCCACCACCAATCCTGACCACGACCACAACTGTTCCAACCACCTTCCCAAAATTACCACCATTTCTACCAACTGGGCTGCCCCTCAAATTGCTAACATGAACCGGTCTAAACCACCTGAGACTATCTACCTGAATTCACCTATCCCTGATCCGATCCAAATGAGACAATATCAGTACACCGCTCCAGGACACGCTGTCCGTTTCGAAGAAGCTATTCCCCACACTCAGCTACTGCCACACCCATCAAGTCACCTAATCCATGGGTATCAACAACCTCAAACTCAACCCCCTCCTACTGAAAACCCCTCATCTAACATAGAGGGCAGAAAGAAATCTGTGAAAGAAGAGCTGCTGGCTGAAGTGCGGCTAGGGGAACGAGCCAAGATGCTTGGCTTCCGCTATTTCAGCATGAAGCCGAGCTCTAAGCTTCCAGAAAATTTAAAACTCCCCGAAATCTCGAAATATGCTGGGAAAGGAGACCCCAGACATCACCTTTCTCAGTTTGATCGAGTAATGACAATGCATGGGTTGAATGATGAGATGAAAATTATATGCTTCCCTAGCTATCTAGAAGGATCTGCACAAGCATGGGTTTCAAGGCTAGATCTCTCTAGGAAAAAATTGGAGGAAATTTATCAAGCCTTCGTCGAGCAGTACAGCTACAATGCCCATCTAGGGGTCACCCGCAGAGACCTCGAGACCTCGAGACCATGAGGCAGAGAAATAATGAGACAGTCATGGAATTCATCAATCGTTTGAGGGAGGTGGCCGGCCAAATGCTTGATTGCCCCACCGAAGATGAGCAGATAAGAATAATCATCTCATGTCTGGAGGGTCCATACTCAGATCGTCTAAAATCCCTTGGGATTTGCGACTTCAAGCATTTGAAAGCCGCTGCTACAGCCGCCGAAGAGCTGGCCCTCGCGGGAAGATTAAAAGGATTAAACCTTCAAAGCCCCGCCCCTAGGAGCTCATATTACCAAAACCGTCTGAACCACAACAACAACAACAACAACCATAACAATAAGTCTGTCCCGACACCTCCAGTGAATCAGGTGCAACCTAGAACCCTCACCGACTACCAACCCCGTACACCTCCAGTGTGTCAGGCACAATCCTCCAGGACAACCCAGAACTATCGGGCGATGCCTCCTCCCCGTGATTTTCAAACCCGACCCCAGCGACAATACTCAACATTGGGGATGCCGTTGAATAAGGCGTACAAGAAGTTGAAAGAGAGTGGTTTCCTTCTGAAGTACCCAAATCCCAAACCAGGAATCACCCAACTTGGGCCCGATGCGAACAGCTTCTGTGAATACCATCTGATGAAGGGGCACAGTACGGAAAACTGTAGAGCGTTGCGTCATGCTGTACAAGATCTAATTGATGCAGGAGAGGTGCAATTCCCCAATGCCAATCCAAGTACCCAAAATAATTTCATCCCCAAGCATGTAAATATGATAAGGTTCAGAGAAAGAGAAGGAAGTCTGCCAGACCTTCACAAAATTGTGAAAGCTGACGACATTGGGAGTACAACGGAAGTGACCCGACGGAATCCCTCCCCATTTGTCATACCCACACCGCTATTAGATACCTTCAAGGTTCCCCGTCCGGAGATTCATTTCAATATACTCCCCTTGATGAGGGAGTATTTGAATGAGAAAAACGGGCTCAAAACACTGTCGACAAATTAAGGTATCAAAGGAAAGTGCCAATCTTCTTCCAATATTGCATGGGTCGACCGATAGAAAGGAATTTGGAAACTTTGCTAATATTAACTTCTGAGGCTGAAGGCCTCCACAAAAAAATGAAGGCACTAGAAGTTGTTGAGGCTTGGTGCGGCCAAAAAGTCCTTGAGAAGCAAAGAAAGAGAAACATTGTCATGTGCAACGTGATCATGATCACCGATGAAGATGAAAATCCACTGGCTATAACCCCTGTAAAAGTGCCATTCCGGATAGCAGACGAGGAAAAACACGATGATGACTTAGAAAAAATCAATCACTTGATCCGTTCAGGAAGGCATTTCAAACCCACAGAGCTCGCAGAGGAGCCAGCAACACTGCAACAGAAAGTCCACGACCTTACTCTGAATGAGTCAGAGAACAAGTTGGCGGGAGAAGAAGAGCTGTTGAAAAAGTTGAAGACTACCAGCATACCCATTACAATCTGGTCCCTGCTGACAATTTCAGAAGAGCACAAAGATGCAGTAGCTCGGCATTTAGGAATGGACAAGAAGCGGCCGGCCTCAGTTGAAAACATCGTAGCTCACCTATCCCAGACTCCTGACCTCTTCATGACGTTCACCGACGACGAGATCCCTTGTCAGGCGGGAAAGCCCTACATAACGTGAAGGCCGGAGGATTCCAGGTCCCCAAGACTTCGATTGATGATGGGGCTGAAGTGAATGTCTGTCCGCTCCGAGTAGCCCGTCATATGGGACTTAACGATTTCAAGCCAGTAGACATGATGTTGAGTGCCTATGACAACAGTCATAGGAAGGTTCTAGGAATCATCACCCTGCCAATTCTGATTGAGGATGTCTCCCTGACCATCGAAGCGATGGTCATAGACATATCCTCCACCTTCAACCTTCTACTAGGACGGGAATTCATCAATCAGATTAAAGGAGTCCCCTCAGTCGTCCATCAGAAGCTAAAATTCAAACACGGGGGACGAGTCGTGGAGGTTTTGGGAGAGGCCAGAGCTGAGTCCCCACTATTCAAGATTAATACACCGGGAGGTCGAGGGTTAACGCTCGAGGGCTTCACAGTGGCGAAGCCACATTCACAGGTAAGTCAAACTTCTTCCATCACTCCTCTCTACTTCGACCCTAGTATCTATAGCCCCGCATCGCAGCACATGATGTCTCTGATGGGCTACAAACAGGGGAGTGGACTAGGCAAGAAGCTGCAGGGCATGGCGGAGCCATTAACAGCATGTATCGGAGGTCGAGGAGCCGGTTTGGGATTTACGGAAATGTCAGGTATGATGTTGACAGATTCACATGTAAGAATTCCTACAGATCCTTTCTTATCAGTTAACCTTGAACCATGTGTATCCGTGAGTTGTGATAAGCAGAAGGTAGCTCGGCCTCAGGAGGATCGGGAGACAATGGAGTGGGAGAGCTGGTGGACCACTTTATTCTCCCTCAGCTCATGCCCTGAAGACCATGACGACAAGGGATGCGACCAAGGAACACCCGAGGATGCAGTGGAGAGCAGTGTCATGATCAAACCAGTCATCAAGGACCCCGCACCCTCGGTAGATGGCCATGGAGCGTGTCTTGTCGTCTATCATGAGAAAGAGGAGCTGATTTCCCAGGAGCCTTACGTAGTTAGTCTAGTTGGTAGTGACGATGATTGTAGCAGTAGTGATGGCAATGTTATTAGTGATGAACGCAGTTATCAGTGTAATGAGAACATCAGCAATACAAATAGAGTCCGACTAGGGGAAGGATCGCCACCATTTATTTTCACTTGTAAAAATGGTGGAAATTTTCTGACAATCTCAGAGCTCCCAAGCTCACCGGATATTAATGGAAATTTAGTTTGTTCAGAGTATCCATCTGTTATGTCTTCTCAAACGTCCGATTCATTACAAATTATTGAGGCCGGAGAGGAGGAATATGATGAGGAGAATATGCCTCCCACAGAACAATATTCCACTCACACCCAGATTGTAGAGGATACTGTGGCAATAAATATCGGGACATCTGATAACCCCAAAACTTTGCAAGTCGGTTTGGGTCTGAATGAAACAGAAAAACCGGACCTGACTTCTTTGCTAACCGAATATGTTGATGTTTTTGCTTGGAGTTATGCAGACATGCCTGGGATTGACCCTGACATTGTCCAACACCGAATACCGTTGTATCCCAATGCCAAACCTAAGAAACAACGTTTAAGACGAATGAAACCTGAGCACCAATTGAAAGTGAAAGAGGAAGTTGAAAAATTGCTACGTGTCGGCTTTATCCGGGTTGTCAACTACCCGGATTGGTTAGCCAATATTGTAGCCGTCCCAAAGAAAAATGGAAAGGTGCGAGTGTGCATTGATTTTCGGGACTTAAATGAATCCAGTCCCAAAGACAGCTTTCCCTTACCCCACATTGATATCCTTGTTGACAACACTGCCCAACATGCACTACTGTCATTCATGGATGGATTTTCAGGTTACAATCAAATCCGAATGGCTGTAGAAGACCAAGAAAAGACGTCTTTTATTACACAATGGGGAACCTTTTGTTATGTAAACATGCCCTTTGGTTTGAAAAATGCCGGAGCCACGTATCAATGGGCTGCCACTACACTATTGCATGATATGATCCACAAGGAAGTGGAGGTATACGTGGACGACATGATCGTCAAAGCTGCCCAACGAGAGGACCACTTGACAAACATGAGAAAGTTCTTTGAGCGGATGCGAAAATATCAAATGAAACTCAACCCGGAAAAGTGCACATTCGGTGTAACCGGAGGAAAGCTTCTAGGTTTTATGATCACAACCCTTGGTACCAAGGTAGACCCAGATAGGATAAAAGCCATTCAGGAAATGCCTCCTCCGAAGACCGAAAAAGAAATTAGGGGTTTCCTAGGCAGAATTCAGTATATCAGAAGATTCATCATGCAACTAACCGAGACTTGTGAGCCTATTTTTCGTCTGTTGAAAAAAGACACGTGTAAAGTCTGGAATGAACAATTTCAAGAAGCAATTGAAAAGATAAAAACCTATTTGCAGAACCCGCCAGTCTTAGTACCGCCCTAAGAGGGTAAACCAATGATCCTTTACCTCACTGCCCGAGAAACGTCGATGGGCGCCATGCTGGCCCAGGAACAGGGATCCCCACCGCGCGAAAAGTCGATCTACCATATCAGTAAAAAGTGGGTTGATACGGAAACACGATACTCCGACATCCACAAATTTTGTGCCGCTTTAGTCTGGGCTACGAAGAAACTAAGACACTACTTGTTAGGGCAAGAGGTCCATCTGATTGCACGCATGAACCCTATAAAGTACCTTCTAGAAAAGCCAATTCTTGACGGTCGCTTATCCAGATGGTCCCTACTGTTGTCTGAATTCGATATCACTTTCAAAATTCAGAAGTCCATCAAAGGGAGTGCTATAGCTGAGCATCTAGCAGAATACCCCGTAGCATCCGAGTTCTTTGGCAATGACGACTTCCCAGACGAACACATCATGACATTACAGAAAACCTGTTGGAAGTTGTATTTTGATGGCGCGGTCAACCATAAGGGTAAAGGGGCCGGGATCTTGTTGATCCACCCTGAGGGAGATCTGCTCCCAGCTGCGGTAAAAATCAATTACCCAGCCACTAACAACATGGCAGAATACGAAGCCTGCATCCCGGGGCTTGAAATGGCGTTAGAATTGCAAGTGGAGGAGTTAGAGGTCTTGGGTGACTCTAATCTTGTTATTTCACAAGTCAACCAGATTTGGGAGATCAGAGAAGAACGCTTGATCCCCTATCACGACTACCTTTCATACCTAGTCACCTGCTTTCAAAACGTGACTTTCAAGCATATGAACCGTAGCCAGAATATCTTCGCCGACTCCTTGGCGTCCTTGGCTTCAGTAGTCCAAGTACCGACCGGCTCATTGTATTTCCCTTTGTGGATAACCATGACTAATGTACCCTCGTTTGAAGTGGGAGCGATCGAAGCGGAAGAAACAGAAGACGAGTGGTTCATGGATATTGAGAATTTCCTCAGAAAAGGAGAGTACCCGCTAGAAGCCACTAAGCAGGACCGCATTGCGCTGAGGAGAATGTCGAATCAATATGTGATCTGCGGAACTAGGGTCTACAAGAGAATGCCGAACGGAGTCCAACACTTATGCGTGACCCGAAAAGAGGCTGATAAGATCATCGAGGATGTCCACGAGGGAGTATGTCGGACCCATGCTGGAGGACATTCCCTATCCCGGAAAATCCTCAGACTAGGATATTACTGGACAACAATGGAAGCCGATTGTCATGCATTTGTGAAAAAGTGCACCAAATGTCAGACGCATGCGAACTTGCAACACCTGCCTCCCCTACCCCTAACAGCCATGGCAGCTCCTTGGTCGTTCTCTATATGGGGAATCGACATCATTGGTGAAATTCACCCTAAAGCTTCAAATGGGCATCGCTACATCCTTGTGGCAATAGATTATTTCAGTAAATTGGTCGAAGCACGGTCATTTGCGAATATCGGATCAAGACAAGTTGCCCAGTTCATCGAAAGTGACATCATATGCCGATACGGGGTTCCCTCAGAATTCGTATCAGACAACGGTCCTCAATTCGACGGAGACACTATCCGGGTCATAGAAAAATACAACATCCGTTACCACAGATCATCCCCATACAGACCTCAGACTAACGGAGTAGTTGAAGCCGCTAACAAAGCCGTAAAGAGTGCACTCTCAAAAATGGTCGAAACGAAAGGAGATTGGCTGGAAAAGCTACACTACGCTCTCTGGGGTTACCGAACTACTGTTAGAATTGCAACCGGAGCCACCCCGTATTCCCTGGTGTATGGGTCGGAATGTGTCTTGCCGATCGAGCTTGAAATTCCAACTCTTCGGGTCACTAACGAGCTAAGAATTGCTGAAAGCGACTGGTTACGACAACGCTATGACAGCCTAGCTCTTCTCGATGAAAAACGCCTACTGGCATTATATCACATCCAGGGTTACCAAAAGAGAATGGCTAGAGCGTTCAACAAAAGGGTCAGAGAACGAAACATCCAAGTGGGTGATCTCGTCCTGAAAGAACTAAGAAAAGATTTACCAGACCCACGAGGGAAATTCAGACCGAACTGGGTGGGCCCCTATCTGATCAAAGAGATGACTCCTCATGGTGCTGTATTACTGACAGATTTAGATGGAGAAGAATTTCAAAGTCTTGTCAATATCGACCGGTTGAAACAATATTATGTCTGAACTCTCACAAAAATCCAAAAAAATGCATTCATTCAAAAATCCAAAAAATGCATCCACAAAAAAAATGCATCCATTCAAAATTCAAAAAAAAAAAATGCATTCCGCACAAAATTTATCATTATCATCTGCATTAGGTAGTTTAATTGCATCTGCATTTGCATATCCCCAGTCTCGAGGTGTTTCTTGATCATTAATTCTAGAAAGTCTTATAAGTCATCAAAGGCCGCCAAACTCTTGTATCATCTTTCTCGAAGAGGTCTTGAAAGGATCTCCAACCCCCCGTGAGAGTCGAGTGCATGAGAGAAACACAGAACGTGCAAAACCCAGAGCGATTGGTGCATTTAAATTTCAAAGCACCATGTAAGGATCTCCTTTCACTGAACAAAATATTGATGAGAAAAGCGTGTTACCATTCATGTCAGAATTTGGGAATAGTAGAGGAAACAAATATATGTCAATAGGGATGACGAGGCACCTAGAATCGAAGGAAACCTCCACAAGGCCAAAAAGTCTTATTGACCCTAAAAATGATCCCTTAGTGAACCCCGCTGAGCCTTTCATTGAAAACCTTTTTCCGAAATAGCTCCACGATATATCAGCCCACATCACACAACAATCCACCCTTGCAAAAGAGGATGAAAGGAGCCGGAGCCATGGTTCCTTCCCCCCACCATTCAAAGCACGAGAGAAGGCTTGAAAGAAATACCCAAAGAGGATGAAAATGAGTGAAACGAAACACAAAATATTCTAAAGAGTAAAGAGAGGAAATGAAAGCCCCACATTGCGTGAAACATCCCCACTTGGGGAATAGATAAGAACGAGAATGCCAAACACAAAGAAATGCAGATAGACTACTCAAAGAAAGTAGCAAGTGGAAATGAGAACACATAATAATCTGCACGAATGCGAAAGGAGTCTAAAATCACTCCATCCAGGGCAAAGGTGAAGCATATCCTCCGTTGCACAAAAGCTCCACAATTCTCAAACGAATCCTCCAGTCCCATGTGATATACCCTGCATCCCCGTTACAACCCATTGAAAGACCTCCGACTTAGAGATGGTATTTGCCCGATTCGAAAAGTACCAAATTTGAAATATGAAAGGCCACGACGCGTCCGATCTTGTCAATACAATCGTGCACGAACGAGTGTCGAAGAAATCAGGAAGGTAGGAAAAAAGAAATGAGTATTCATCACCCCGATTAAAGAAAGCCTAACTGACCTTAAGAAAGGAAACAGAAAGGTATGAGGGATCCAGAGAGACCTCTTTCGGGAAAAAATTTCAAGAAAGAAGTGGCTTAAAGGTCACTGATCTGACTTAACTAGAATTCTTGGTTGAGCTCACCTTGACACGACATTTCCTTTGCATTCAATCATATCCAATTCCAAAAAAAATGCATGTAGAATAGATTTGCATCCATCGATTCAGACATAATATCCTACAATATGGAAGGAGAAAGATGAGCATACTCTCCCCTTGTAAGGGAAGCCACGGAGTAGTGCCTGTCTCCTTCGTCAACGGGCACGATAGCCATCCTCAGAGTAATGTGAAAGACTGCGCAGTCATCAAAACAAAGGGCTAAAAGTCTTTGGGCACCATTCAAAGAGATGCCCCACAAGACATCCCTCCTCACCACCAAACTCCTCGCTCGCCGAAATACATGAACTACGTAAGGTCTGATCTCAACAGGGAGTTGAGTACGTAGGCAACCCGCTCAGGGTGCGACCCCGTTCCAAATAAAAACCTTCACCCCTTTGACCTCAAGGTCGCCACTATATCGTGAAGAAACCCATCTCGATTGAGGTGGTAACCTCAAAGCTACACCGGAGCCATCTCAGTAATATACCGGAGCAATCTCAGTAATATACCGGAGTCATCTCAGTGCTATACTGGAGCCATCTCAGTGTTATACCAGAGTCATCCCAGAACTCCCCAGGATCATTCCAAAACTCCTCTCTAAAGTCATTATCGGAGCCATCCCCGAATCATGCCGGAGCCATCGACCGAAACCCTCTCTCGACCTCAAAAATCACAGCTGACCTTTGCAGTCAAACCACGAATCTACTGTTCACACCAAGGCTACCCTCCGTGCTGGAGCCATCCGATCATCTCGGAATCACCCGATCCCGTCAAACCCTGCACTCATGCAGTCGAATACGACAACACCTAAGGTAGATTTCCAACCCTCAAATCCCTCATGAGGGATCAAATAGCCCACAGAGAGCGCCCGACCTCGAATCAACCTACAGCCAGAAACAACTTCAGATTAACCACTTGTCGCAGTGAGTTTCGTACAACTCCTTCAATGCATTCTAGGCCCGTCATCAGTCCTACAGCTAGACACCGAGATCTAGTTGAGGCCCGTCGCTAGCCCTCATGCATAACTTATATACCGGTTGTATTCTAGGCCCGTCTTTAGTCCTAGAGCTAGACATCGAGATCTAGTTGAGGCCCGACGTTAGTCCTCATACAATTAGAAGATGCATTCTAGGCCCGTCATCAGTCCTAGAGCTAGACGATGAGATCTAGCTGAGGCCCGTCGCTAGCCCTCATGCATAACTTATATACCGGTTGTATTCTAGGCTCGTCTTTAGTCCTAGAGCTTGACATCGAGATCTAGTTAAGGCCCGTCGTTAGTCCTCATACAATTCGAAGATGCATTCTAGGCGCGTCATCAGTCCTAGAGCTAGACGCTGAGATCTAGCTGAGGCCCGTCGCTAGCCCTCATGCATAACTTATATACCGGTTGTATTCTAGGCCCATCTTTAGTCCTAGAGCTAGACATTGAGATCTAGTTGAGGCCCGTCGTTAGTCCTCATACAATTCGAAGACGCATTCTAGGCCCGTCATCAATCCTAGAGCTAGACATCGAGATCTAGTTGAGGCCCGTCGTTAGCCCTCATGCATAACTTATATACCGGTTGTATTCTAGGCCCGTCTTTAGTCCTAGAGCTAGACATCGAGATCTAGTTGAGGCCCGTCATTAGTCCTTATGCAATTCGAAGATGCATTCTAGGCCCGTCATCAGTCCTAGAGCTAGACACCCAGATCTAGTTGAGGCCCGTCTTTAGTCCTCATGCATAGGTAGATTGGTTGTATTCTAGTCTTTAGACCTAGAGCTAGACACCGAGATCTAGTTGAGGCCCGTCGTTAGTCCTCATACCATCAACTATCACATTCTAGGCCCGTCATAAGTCCTAGCGCTAGATGCCGAAGTCTAGTCGGGGCCCGACATAAGTCCCCACTCGTATGGTACTCATATCTCACACTTGGGAATGCCCCAAGCTGCAGTGAGAATTTTTGGCGTCCCGTCAACCTTGATCCAATCCTGCAAACCTTCTGTTGCAGGATTGAATCAAGGGGAGCCATCTGTAGACACCAAAAATTCTCACCCCTCTTATTTATTATTCAACAAAAACAGGGTGGTCGTCCCCGTTTTTAACTAAAGGAATTTATTTTTCTCCGACATTTAAAATCTCACATTCCTATGGAAAAGGAGCGTGAGCCTTTTTTATATTTTTTATTTTATTTTTATTTTATTTTTATTTTTTATTTTTTTTATTTTATTCTTATTTATTTTATTGTAATCTGTTTTTAAAATAACTTCATTTTGTATACTTATTTTATTGCTTTTGTTTTAAAATATTTCACGGTTTTGTTATCACCTTGTATTATTTTATGTACCCGACCGATTTATATTTTTATTATTTTTGTTACTTCCTTTTGGCTTTCTCTGTTTCATCGTCTCTATTTGTATTATTTCGTGTGTCTTTTTATTACTATTATTTTCCATTTATTTTAAGTGTTTTATCTTCATTACGTGCATTAATTTTCATTATTTCATGTACTTATGCTCTCCTTTTATTTTATATCTCATTATGTTTTGGGTCTCATTTTTAATTGTATTCCATAATTTCATGCATTAGATTAATCATCTCTTTTCATTGCATATACTTTCTTTTGGATTTGTAGCTCTTGAAAAAAATTATCCGGTCGAATTTAGAGCTCTTGTAATATTTCTCCCATGAACACACTGATATCTGACATAGCGTAGCTGGTTAAGGTTCTAATCATACCACCCGTAGATCTTGGGTTCGATTCCTGGCGTAGGCTGGAGGTGTTTTTCTTTGTCATTTCAGCACGCGACCTGACCTTTATTTTGTTTCTCCGCTACTATCTAGAGAAATCGGTCGCAGCTCAACTGGTAATACATGCGGGAAGGGAGAGTGAGGTCTCGAGTTCGAAACTCGATAGGGGCACATTTTTGTGACTACCATTATTTTCGCCAGTTAGTATCCAAAAAGGGCCCTGTCCAATCCGGCCCACACATGTCCAAACAGCCCATTTCTTTTTGAACCCCACCTAAAGCCCGTAACCATGAACAAAAAGAAAAAAAACATTGCAGTATGGGTAACCCATACTCTTTGTGTCGTTTTTCCCCATGAGTCTCACCATCTCAAGCTTATTCCAGTCTCGGTAATCCGAGATCTACAAAAGAAAAAACGAGAGAACACCATGGTATGATGTTGAATTCTTGAAACAATCGATCGCCCCTCCCCCAAAATTCCTGGCATGGCTCTCGGTATTTAAGGAATATGGCGAACTCCCGAGGAGAAGCCCATCCCGCCTGCACGCTTCCGAGGAATGTCGATGGTTGAATCATCTTCCACTTTAAAATCACCTCCCCGACCATCTTCTTGGGGGATCCAACTTCAAGTCCTCAGATCGACCACACCTGTTCTTCCGAGAACCTCCACCCGTGCCTGGAAATCGCAAGACCGAGAAACGAAGGAGAAACCCAGAAAACCATCTGCTTCTTCCTCCCTTCACGGCCATATCGATTGCAATCCTCCTCTCATTTTCTTTTCACATCTCTGAAACACACAGCGCCACACTTTCCCCATTCTCTTCACTCCCGCTCACGGTAATTTTCGTACACCGAATCACCGCAACGAACATCGTCGTTTACCTCATCCGTCGAAACTCATTTCACCACCAAATCAAAAAAAAAACCTGCACAATTCACGTTTTTCGGTTTTGAGTTGGAGATTTCAAAACTCAGATGCAACACCCGAACTTCGCCTGAATTTGCGACACTTCTCACTTGGCTTAACTGAAGGTTTTCTCAACCTTCTCTACTCGATCTCATTCTCCTCGATTCAGCAACAGAGTAAGCAGCACTTTAGCTTCCAGTTTGGAAATTAGTCTTGAACCTCCATCGACCTCCATCTATTTTTCCCTTCTTCACTTTTCTATTGTTGCATTTATTTTATGATCTATGATTTTGTCGATTATGTGCAAGCACACGCTAGCTAGGGGTTGAACTCAAATTTCTGAACCAGAAATCGGTTTCGTAGCTCACTTCACCCCGTTCTGTTACTTATGGTTCAAAAAGAATTCCTTTTCTGATTTCCTGTCACCTCACTTTGTTTTGGTACCGGTGCTCTCCGTTTCCTTTCTCATGTTTGACCCATCAAATGAATTCGAGAGGAATGAGTTCGAAGAGGTATGGCACTGATGTTCTAAAAAAAATGTTTTATTCTCGGTGGTTATCTCCGTTGTACCCTGTCTTGTTTTTGCCTGTTTGTGTTTTTCACTAAAGGAGCCCCGTTGTTTTGACGATCATATAAACGATGGGATACATCTCTGTCTTCACTTCCACTCGCAAAAATCTCTTTGTGGTTTTCTGGACTGTTATGAGCCATTGAAGTACTCAGGTATGGCTAGAAGTTGAGATGCAGGCTTGGTTTCGTGCTAGTTTGTTTGGCTATTTTGAGATGGAATTTTCTGGGTGCGTGGGTTTGTTTGTATTGTATCTGGGTTTAGGTTACTCATTCTTCTGTTAAAGTGATCAGTTTATAGTCCCCGGTTAATCAATAAAAGAGAAGAGGCTAAACCAAAAGATGGATTGGCAACTTGATGCCTCTTTGTTTAGAATCTCAGTCCTGGTCACATCAAGACAATGGCCCGCTCTATGAGGATTCGATTTCACTTATGACAGGGTTGTTTGTATCCAAGCTGTGTAATTCATTCTTCTATTCGGATGTCCTATCTGGTTATTCTGTCTAATTCATCCTGACGAGATCATTTGTTTGGTGTCTTTGAGTTGAACTACAGGAAAACTCACCTGGTTACTTGCGCATAACTATGGATTTTGTTGTTTGTTCCTGGTTGATGTCTCATTTCTGAAGAAGGGTTCCACTTGCATGACCGATGGAGATTTACTGCTCTCTCCACCTCTATTCCTAGTTTGTAAATACTGTCTCGTTTTGATCAACTGACTGATGCCCCTTTTTATCTGTTTGTTTTGTTCCTGGTTTTGTTCTCTCATAGGGAACCTTTTGCCTCCATCTCTGGTATTTGTACTTTGAACTAACTCATGGCCTCTGTTGTTCTGTGTTACGGTAGTATATGTAACTACAATCTAACTTATGCCCTTGCACATTTTGCTATCCTGCGCTTAATATCCTGTTGTATCTGCTTTGATTATTTTCATTGTCCACGCCCAAAGAGAAATGATAGAAGACGCTAGGTTCAATCTATGACTGAAGTGCTATTATCTCCTGGTATTGAATTCGAACTTGATGACTGTTTAGAATCGGTCCTTTAACTTGATAACTTGCCACAGGATTCAAGCCTATTCGTTTACCCTTCAGATTGTAGTTTGCATATAGCCTCCAAAAAAAACTGTTAGCTTATATGCGTGCGAATTGTACAGTTAGTTTTTTTTATTAAAAGGATGATGATCACACAAAGAAAAGAGTATTAGATATTGAATGAGCAGAAATGAAAGATTTGGAATAGCAGTGTGTGGTAGTTCTGTTTGGCATTTTAATTTAGGTTCGATTTCTGTTTGAGTTTAATAACTTTGGACTCCTTGCCCTCTGTTTAAATTTTCTGCCGGTCCTTTAATAGCATTGAGCATGGCTGTTTATCTTATTGGTTGTCATTATCGGTTTTGGTTTGCTTAATCATCATGATGTCCACTACATACTTGCTTTGCTGTAACTTTTACTTCATTTCCTTGTATTTCGATTACTATTATCTAAGCCATAGTTATTATGTCCTTTAGGACCAAGCCTTAGGATAGAGGGTGAGCCCTTTCCAATGGTGAGCCATGGTCCCACCTAGCAAAGGGTGATCCCTAAACCTAAACCATATTTTATTATTATAATAAATAATTTGAAATCCTTTTCATTCAAAAATAATAAAAAATCTGAGATCAGTTTTTGTACAAGCGTAAGGATTCATTAGTTAAAATTCTTTAGGTATCAAAAAATCCACTCAATCGTAAACCCATTTCAAAACTTCTGTTAAAACCTGAAATCAGTCCCAAATCCAACGTGGCCCAACTCTAATGTGACCCAACTCCCACATGGCCCAAATCAAGGCAATCAGAACTTGACCTAACTTGTGACCTGGTCCAAATTGTAAGCCAACCCAAATCAGAATCTGGCCCAAAAGACCAATCTTAATTCAGCCCAATCTCAAATTGGCTCAATCTCAAATAAGGTAGACTCATATCTTGTCAAAATAGGCCCAAAATTCAAATTGGCCCAATCTTCCCAAAATCAAAGCCCATTCGGCCTGTCAAGGCCCAAACCGACCCAGATCAACCCAAAGTCCACTCGGCCCAAGCCGGCCTAGATCAACCCAAAGCCCACTCAGCCCACAGCTCAATCTAAGGCTCAAGCCCAGTTTGACCCAAATCCAACAAGGCCCAAATTCGAAGCCCAACAAGGCCCAAATTCGAAGCCCAACAAGGCCCTAATTCGAAGCCCAACAAGGACCAAATTCGAAGCCCGACAAAGCCCAATTTCAGCCCAATAAGCCCAAATCTGGCCCAAAACTGGCCCAATGAGCCCAAGAAGCCCAATTTTAGCCCAAAATCGGCCCAACAAGCCCACAATCAGTCCAAGCCCACAAAAGTCAAACCAGTTTGACCTTGACCAAAAACTTTGACCAAACCCCAAGTTTGACTTGAAACTTTGACTTTGACCCAGCCAAGTCAACAAAATCAACCTGAGTCCACAAATCAAACCAAGAATCAACCCAAGTCTACAAAAATCAAACTAGTTTGACCTTGAATAGAAAGTGTTGACCTTGACCAAAAAACGTTGACCTTGACCAAAAAGCGTTGACCTTGACCCGACTTTGACCCAACCCGAACCTCAATCCAATTCAAACCCGACCTCAATCCAATTCAAACCCAACTTCAATTCATTTCATTCAAACCCAATTCAATTCAAACCTGATTCATTCAGCTGAATTCATTTCATTCAAGACCATTTACAATGCATCCAATCCACTCTCAATTTGTTGATTTCATTCAATTTCAAACCATCTCTTTATTCAAATTTCATCAAGTTTTCCATGAAACCATTTTGTGAAATTTTAAAAGGAAAAACTCTTCTCACATCACAGAAAACTCTTCTCAAATGCAGAAAGTTCTTCTCACATATACAGAAAGTTTTCTCCTAAAAACATTTCTCAAAATCAGTGTTTCTTTACAGAGAATTCCGAACAACTTCAAAAGTTTTCCAACTCAGTTTTTTTAACTCAAATAAACCATTTTCGAGGAGCAATAAATGTCTAACCCTTTCAAAACATTTTCTCCATGGTTAGAACATCGCTTGTCTCCCTTCCCAAAAATGAAAATCCGAGGCGGGGCACTGGGGTCATAACCTCCCTTGTTGCACTCTGGATCTCTTTAGACGGGGCATTAAGGTGACAAACCTCCCCTAATTGCAGCCTAAATTTTTACAAGGCGGGGTGCTAGGGAAGTAACGACCTTCCTAGTTGCAGCCGGGATTTTAGAATCGTCTAACTCCATTCCGCTCGATTTCAATGTTTTGATTTTTTAACGTTTTAAAACCCGGGAGTTAGAGACGTTATTAGGGTTCAACCGAGAACATCTCATTCATGGTGTTTCTCTTTGAACCCTATTTTTCGACATAAATTCATTGCCCCATCTTTCGAGCCTCGGCACTTACTATCAGTTAAGTGTCGTGTTCGAGGGGGTACATAGGGTAATCCCTCGGGATTATCCGCCCTTTTACAATAGAAATGATTTTCGGTTTTAAAATTTTAAGAGAAACACTTCTGAACAAATCAATCCAATCCTTCCATTAGAGCTTTAACCCATAGGCATTCCCCAATCCTTTCCTAAGCAAACTCTGAGTCACAAGTGTCACTAACACATAACCCTTTATTCTTAGATGCTCCTGAACAACCTTAGTCATCAGAAACCTGAAACATCTTCAAAACCCGAACACCTGTAAACCAAATATCCTCTTTCACACTCCATCAATACTTCTGATTTCCTAAAACACCTCAAGATTTGACCGTTCTAAAATCCAAACTTTATAAACACGAAAAACTCCTCAATTCCACCAAAGAATCCGAACACCTCTCAACTTCACAAAATGACCAAAATACCCCTAAGCTCTACAAAATGACCAAATACCCCTCAGAGTTACAAAATGACCAAAATACCCCTCAGCTCTACAAAATGACCAAAATACCCTTAAGCCCTACAAAATGACCAAAATACCCCTCAGCTCTACAAAATGACCCAAATACCCCTCAGCTTTACAAAATGACCAAAATACCCCTAAGCCCTACAAGATGACCAAAATACCCCTCTGCTCTACAAATTGACCGAAATACCCCTAAGCTCTACAAAATGACCAAAAATTCCTTAACTCCAGCAAATGATCCAAACACCCCTTGACTCCAAAATATAATAACCAAAGTACTCTTTTGCTTCTCAAAACTCCCAACATCCTTTTAAGCTCGTGAAAGTCGAAACAACCTCAAATCTCTCATAAACAATCAAAATTTCTCAACATTCAAACCAACCGACCAATATCTCAAGACCAGCCCTTTCCTCGAACTCTTCGAAATCATCTACTCCTCAATCCACACTCAATCCTATCCTTTGGCTTTTAAATGAATCTCTCTAAAAAGGTTTTGAAAGAGGGCAATCCCGACAATTGGAGACCGAGGTTTCCTCGGGCACCAATCCGAAGTCGTGGTCGTTGCCACTTCTAAGGGGTGTAACTCAGTATGAACCCACAATAGAATCTTTGACGCGACCAGATAAGTCCTATCCATAGGGAACAATCTCAGAGTCAACCAACGGTTTCATAGAACCCACCCTTCTCTTCCTTTCCTAGTTCTTAGGTCAAACTAGGTGGCGACTCTAGTCAATTCCGCCTTATAGAGGCATAAGTCCGCGTGGAGCCCATTGAGAGCGGGTGTAGTGCACACTTGCACTCCCCTCATGCTTTCTGGGAAAGACGGACGATTTAGTAGGTAGTTGAGGGATGCCAGATTAACGGGTTTTCACCCTCCACAGAATGATATTTTCTAGGATCTAGACTTCTCAGTCAGACCATATCTAGATAGACCCTCCCTCATACCGAAAAATCACCCTCCACACCGTGTTCAGCTTGATCTTCTTGATACCATGATATAGCATCCTCAACTGCCCACCCATGATTAATACATCACCTGACTTTAACACCAACTTCCTTGCGAGGTCAGCACACTTCTGCTCGCCATACATAAATACTGCGGCATCACCAATGGACCAAAACACCACGGGTACTCCCTTACTCAGAGACTCAGGTGTTTCATCCTTATCTTGGTGTAAACCCAATCGTCCACTTTCTGGTAGAAGTTCACAATACACAAATCCGCCTCAACATTCGGAATTGGACCCGATTCAACTTGCTGAGCAACTCCCACGACGTGATTAACGACCGCAAGGAACTCCTCAGGTATCCTCAGTACTATTGCTCCGTCTTCTGCTCGCATGTCGTGATACGTCTTGTTGTAAGGATTCCAGTCCTTACCCATGCAAATCATCTTCAACTTCATTTTTTATCCACTCGGGCATTCAGGTGTGTAGAATCCTCCATGTGCTGCTCCTAGTTCGTCGCATTGTCGGATGATGTGGATTTGTGCTTCGGGTGTCAGGTATCCATTTAATAATATCATACCTGACTGGATAACCTGACATTGCCCCATCTAGAATTCGGTGATGCTGATGGTGGTTGCAGACGTGTAATCGTGAGTGGTTAGAACTGGAGTTATTAAAATAAAAGAAAAGAAATTAAAACTCTAAATAAACGTCGGGCTGCAAACAAATCCCGGTCGTGGTAGTATAGTAAAGTGTAAGCGACCGGATATCGAACCGTGGGACTAAGGTGAATTATTTAGTACCTAAGCCTGTCACAAAAAGGGTGGAGTTATATGACTTGTTTTTGAAAAGTAAATAACAGATTAATTTAGTGAATTGAAGTTAAATTAAACGGAACTCCGGGTTCAGGTTAATATGATATGATTAATTGTGCTATCTCTACCGGTTTAATAAAAAATTTGGCAAGATTCCTGTTATTATCTTAAGGTCCGATGAAAACTCATAAGAACTCGTTTACCTGAAAATGCAGGGTCCGATGAAAACTCAAGCAAAATGCGTGTAAACGGCAGAGGAGTGTGAGGAATTTTATTCTTGCAACTTGTACTAACTTAAACGATGAAAATAAGTTCCTACAGTTTTACGGCTTAATTAACCTGTCTGTTTGTCACCGATCAGATTAAAAATAGATTTAGTAAGGCTTTTTAATAAATCGATGAAATTTATAAAAAAGGGAGCGTGATAAAACTTTAATCGTAACAAACTGAATTTATTTTAACCGGTAGAAATATATATTACACAACTAAACAAACCATAACTAAACCCTCGCCCGGAGCAAATCCTCCTTAGCCTGACATATTAACTGGTAATAAGTCAGACAGAGGTTGGACGTAATATTAATGCGGAGGTGTGGATGGTGAATGGATAAATGAAGAGGAAGAAGAGTGAGCGAGTACGTAAGATTTCTGTAAATGGAATGAGAGATTTGGAGTGTTGAGTTTGGGGGTGGAACGTGTGTGAGCGTGCGTAGTTTTTGATGAAGTAGCAGTGGCTTTTTATAGAGGAGAGGAAGAAGAAGATTGATTGCAGACAGAGGTGGAAGAGCATTGATTGCTCATTAATTGCAGGGTACAGAGCTGAAGACGCGTGAGGGAATTAAGGTAGGCGGTGCGGAGTAGATGGATATGGCAGAAGCAAGTCGACGGGCGAAGTCGACGAGCGAAGAAGAAAACTGGCGCGCGTTGATTTTTAGTCACGTCCGCTTGTTGTCCGCTTCCCTGTCCGCCTGAAACCATGCGGACGTCTCTGTCTGTCCGCGTGTGTGTCCGCCCCATTTCATGCGGTCTCCTTATGTTGGTCTGCCTTGGCGTCCGCCCAGCTAGACGCGGACACATTGGTCTTGACCGCCTAACCGTCCGCCCAATGCCATGCGGTTGCCTTAGTGTCTTGTCCGCATCACGTCCGCCCAAGTAGACGCGGACACAAGGGAGAGTCCGCACTCACGTCCGCCCAAGTCCAGGCGGTTGCAAGTGTGGTCCTGACTTATTTTCTTCTACGAACTTTGACCAGCTCTAGATTCTTCGTTTGGACTCCGTTTTCTAAGCCGTTTGCGTCTATGCGTTCGTCTCTTCGTCTACTTTACTCCCAGCTTGGTTTTCCTCATGTTAAAACAATAAATTTGTGAGATAATAATAAAACATAAACTAGAGAAAAACTAACTGAAGTGGAGAAATGAGCAAGAAAAGTGCTAATATAATATATGAAATACACCTATAAAACATGCTCATTTGGATACTTATCACACCCCCACACTTATCTTTTTGCTTGTCCTCAAGCAAAACCACGTACCCAAGTAAGTAGTGAATGCTCAATACTAACAAATATTATTATGAAGGGTAGGATAAAGAAGTGAACAGCTCATGATCTTTTTAACTTATTGAGGAGTGTGAAAAATCAACTGCTGGTGGCATAGGTGTGCTCAGGGTAAAAATAAAATATAGAGTTTCGGGGTATGATCTAAGGTACTTCAATGTTTCTTTTGTTTAGGTGACTCTAAGAACTTTTACCATGGCCAACTTCTCTCAAGAATGGGCATTGAGGAGAAAACAAAAGGAAGAATAGATTTATGCATTTGCTTCACTTTTTCATAAGGGATGAGAAAATGTAGGCATCACGCCTTTGTATTCAAGAACACTCAACTCTCTTTTGTTGGTTACCAATGGTGTCTCGCAAGTCCCTTGTTTTTTTGTATTTTTTTTTACAGTGACGCACCCCTTAGCAATCCCTAAGAGAGAAGACAGAAAGAAACCCTGAGCAATAAAATCCAACCATTTGCAGATTATTTGGTCATACCGCATATAAAATGCTCCTCAAAAGTAATCAAAATTTTAAAAATTTTAAAAATTGTACCATTTATCCCACAATTCATAACAGTATTTATTCTTAAAGAGAACAACCTACATTAGCAGGGTACATAATTTTAATTTTTGAACAAATCCAAGATAAGTAGAGAGATTTAAACATTTTAAGCACAGAATGCCCTGAAAAGGCTCTTCCCCCACACTTAAGCTCAAGCAATGCCCTCATTGCGTAGATGGAATAAAATTGACAGGGCATGCACTTAATAAAGGAAAGAGTGTACTCCCCAGATTTCGTAGAGTGTGTAGAGCTCCCCCACACTTGAGTGTAGCTGTGGAATGTCATGAAATGAACCTATAAAGAATATTCTACACAGCCAGAAGAACTCAAGTAATACCTGCATTTTATTATAACATATAAAGGGAAATATAGTACAAAAAGGAAAACAACATTAAATTAAAGGATAGACAAAAGACAGATAGTGGGTTGCCTCCCACCAAGCTGCCCGGGTTTAACGTCTCTAGCTAGACGTATGTTCGTCATTATCCCGGATCATAAATGAATGTTGACAATGGTAGTATCGGGAACAGGAAATTGGCAATATGTCGGACCGAACCACCTGGATCAAAACAAAGAATTACGGCAACAATTACAGTAGGAAAAGACAAACTCCACAAAACCTGGTTTTGAAGGAGGGGTTTGCTGCTATTAATATTGTATTGAAAACTGGGTGATGGTGGTAGTGCTTCCTCAAACTGGAGAATGTAAACATTCTCCCTCTGTTGTTTAGCCGTATGGATGCAAGATGGTAGTGGTGGTGTTTGCTCAGAGTCGAGGATGTAAATTTCCTCCCCCGGAATGAAAATGAAGGTGGAAGTGGGCTTCAACGGGTGGGTTGGGTGGGCATTATTTTTCTTTGTCGAAGGGCCCAAATTTTTCAATGGATGATCCTTAGTGTGAGTATCATCTAGTTGTGGAGACGCCCATTCAAATTTAAGGATGAAGACATCCTTAACTGCGTTGAGCGGTTCAGGGAGAACTTCGGGGAAATTTGAATCTTCAAATTCTGACCCTGATCAAATGGAAAGGTGGCCTTCTCACTTAGCGAGCTGACTTCGAGTTTCCACCCTACTTTTTTGTTGCATAAGAGGGGAAGGCTGTGATCCTCCAGATGAAGATCAAAGTTGGATGGCTTTTCCTCTTCAAATTTGAGGATGTAATAATCCGCTTCTTCTTTGAGAGGCTCAATGGAAGAGCCTTGATTGAATTCAACTTCAGAGGGAGGTGGTTCCTTGAAGGTGATATTGGTATTTTGTTTGGATGTTCTGTCGGGAGCGAGCATTTCCTCCTCTTCATTTTTGAGGATGTAACTATCCTCATTTTCTGGATATAGCACAGAGAAGGAGGAAAAATAACGGTAATTGACTTCAGAGGGAGGAGACTCCATGAAGTTGAGGTAGAAGTTGTCCTCTGATGGCTTGTCCTCAAGCTCAAACAGAAGATTTGATGTCGTTTGCTCATTTTCGAACGGGGTTGGTGGTAAAGAGTAACTCAAATCCCCAGGTAAGTCGTCCACTATATGAACCAGTTTGCTCTCCGGTTGCTGTGATGTAAGGTCTAGTGGACCTTCTATCATTTCGTTTATCGCAACTAATTTAGCATAGAGCTTCAGTTGGTTCATGTCAAGCTATTCTTCCTCAGCCTGCTGCTCCACTTCAGGGACCATTTCACTCTCGGGTTGTTGCTCCCTTTGAGCTAATGTGATGGGCTGGTCCACTACGTAAATTGCACTTGCATACTCTTTTGGATTTGGATTGGTTTGTGAGGGAAATTTACCAGGTGGCCTTTGTTGAGTTAGAAGCTGTTGTATTTGAGACTGCAAGGCTTTTTGGTCATTGCGTAGAGCTGCGACCTCCTCTTGCGTGTCTTGGGACTTACCCACCACTGCTTTAAACATCTCTTGCATTTGAGACATTTCAGACTCAGGATTCGAAGGAGGTTGAGTTGGTTGGCTCGATGAAGCTTCATTGCCATAAGGCTGTTGCTGATATTGCCTTTGGCCTCCTTGAAAATTGGGCTGAGGTCTGTAATTTTGAGATGGTTGAAGTATATGAGGGTTTTGAATATTGTCGGTGTTTGAGTAGCGAAGGTTGGATTGCATGTTACGTTGCCAAGGTTGTCTGTATCCTGAATTGTTGGTGAGATAGTTTGCCTCCTCTGCTGCTTTTAATTCTTGTAGCTGGGGGCATTGTTCGTAGTCATGAGGCCCGCCACATTGCGTACAAGAAATAACAGGAGATGATTGGGACAGAGGTGCATAGCCTGGAGGGGTTGTAGATGATCGGGAAATCATCGACTTAGCTTGCTGGGGGTAGGAGTTCATAGCCATCTGCTCAAGCACTTTTTGCAGTGTACTGACTTTTGTTGCCTGCTGAGCATTGCTTTCCATGAGTTGCTCATGGCTTTTCATCAGCTGGTCAAATTTGTTATCACTTTCCCCAACATGGTATAAACCTGGAGTACCGCTCCTTGATCCACCGGAGGCCCAGTCTCTGATTTCTTCACAGAGAGACTCCATGCTATTCAGAAATTGTGCTCCTGGCTTTTTCAGAATATCGGCCCCTAACAAGGACAGTACCATTGTTCTGCACGGACCGATCAAGCCTTTGTAGAACAATTGTGATACTTGTTCTTTCGTCAGACCGTGGTGAGGACAAGTAAGTAGTAGTCCTTTAAACCGGTCCCAAGTTTCACAAATATTCTCCGACCCAGGTTGCTTGAAATTATAGATTTCAGCAATCATCTCCAACGTTCGGCTCGAGGGTAGGAATTTGTCGTAGAACTTGGTGGCCATGTCATCCCAAGTACCAATGGTACTTGGTGTCAGGCTATGATACCACTTGCTCGCACTTCCTGTCAGGTTGTGAGGGAATAATGACAGTCTTGCGTACTGGAGTACTGCGTCGGTTGCAGTAAGACTGTTGGCATGTTGCAAGAACTTTGTAACATGTAACAGGGCTTCATCAGGATTGGAACCATCAAACATGCCTGTGGAGGGTGATTTTTTGGTATGAGGGGGGGTCTATCTAAATATGGTCTAGCTAAGAAGTCTAGATCCTAGAAATTTGCCATTCTGTGGAGGGTGAAAACCCGTTAATCTGGCATCCCTCAAATACCTACTACATCGTCCTTCTTTCCCAGAAAGCATAAAGGGGAATGCAAGTGTGCACTACACCCGCTCTCGATGGGCTCCACGTGGACTTATGCCTCTATAAGGCGGAATTGACTAGAGTCGCCACCAAGTTTGACCTAAGCTACTAGGAAGGAAGGGAAAGAGGGTTCTAAGAACCGTTAATTGACTCTGAGATTATTACCTATGGATAGGACTTATCCGGTCATGTCAGAGATTCTATGTGGGTTCGCACTGGGTTACACCCCTTAGAAGTGGCAACGACCACGACTTCGGATTGGTGCCCGAGAAAACCTCGGTCTCCGATTGTCGGGATTGTCTTCTTTCAAAACCTTTTTAGAGAGATTCAATTTAAAGCCAAGGATAGGACTAGGACGAGGAGAGAGAAAGAGAGTGGATGAGGTGAGCTTTTCTGTCAAGCTAGCACCTAGAAGAGGAAAGGGCGAAATCGGATGAGTGTAGAATGAGAATTGGGAAAGTCTGAGGTTGAATGAATAGACAAGACTTAGTGTCTGATGGTTTGAAGTTTGTGGAAGCCGAAGAAGGTTTGAGCGTTTTGAGAGATGTGAGAGCCACCGTAGAGGGGAAAGGGGTTTTTTGTTTGGAATGGGGTCGCACCCTGGATGGGCTGCCTACGTACTCAACTCCCTGTTGAGATCAGACCTTACGTAGTTCACAGTTTTTGGCTTTTCGGAGATTTTAGGGTATTGAGGGTTTTTGAAGTATTCGAGGGGTTAGTCTGTGAGACGCTCGGGTCTATGAGACATTTGGGATGTTCATGTAGTGGGAGTAGTGGGATGTCAAGGCCTGTGAGACGCTCGGGTCTGTGAGACGATTGAATCTTAAAATGGTGGAGAAAATGAGGTGTTCGAGTCTGTGAGGCGCTCGGGCCTGTGAGACTATAGAAGTTTGAAAGAAGTCAGGATTTGAGAGATGATTCGAATTTGGAATAATTTGGAGTTTAGATAATGATTTGAGTGTGTGAGGCAATTGATGTTTGGGTGGAGATCCCGGGTGTTTCGGATTTGAGATTATGACAGGGTTGATGTTTTGGGATATTTCGAATTTAGGGTGAGATGATGGTGGACTGAATTGTTTGGAGGAATGATGGTCAAAATTCTCTCTTAAAGTTTTTGAAACCGAATAATCATTTTTTGTTGTAAAAGGGCGGATAATCCCGAGGGATTACCCTATGTACCCCCTCGAACACAACACTTAATTAATGGTAAGTGCTGAGGCTCGAAAGATGGGGCAATGAATTTATGTCGAAAATAGGATTTAGAGAGAAATACCATGAATGAGATGTTCTCGATCAAACCCTAATAACGTCTCTAACTCCCAGGTTTTAAAACGTTAAAAACCGAAAACATTGAAATCGAGCGGAAGGGAGTTAGACGATTCTAAAATCCCGGCTGCAACTAGGAAGGTCGTTACTTCCCTAGCACCCCGCCTTGTAAAAATCTAGGCTGCAATTAGGGGTGGTTTGTCACCCTAATGCCCCGCCTAAAGAGATCCAGACTGCGACAAGGGAAGGTTATGACCCCAGTGCCCCGCCTCGGATTTTTATTTGGAAAGGGAGACAAGTGATATCTAACTAGGAGGAAAGTGTTTTGAAAGTGTTAGACATTCCATGTTCCCCGAAAACGGTTTAGCTTTGAGTTTGAAGGCTAAGTTGAAAAATATTTGGAGTTGTTCGGAATTCTCGACGAAGACACACTGATTTCGAGAAATGTTTTTTGGAGAAAACTTTCTGTATATGTGAGAAGAACTTTCTGTATTTGAGAAAAGTTTTCTGTGATGTGAGAAGAGTTTTTCCTTTAAAATTCCACAAAATGGTTCCTTTGAAAGCCTGATGAGATTTGAATGAAATGATTGTTCAAAATTTGAGAAAGAAGATTTTTTGGGATTTTTGAATTAAAGCTAAATACTGAGGAATGTTTTTTGGATTTTTGGAGTTTGAATAGGATTTACAAGTTGAGTTTGAATTGGATTTTGAATGTGAACTGAATGGGATTGAACTGAATTGAATTGGACTGAATTGAAATGAGTTGGGTTGGAATTGGGTTGAATTGAATAGAGGTTGAATTGAAATGGATTGGGTTGAATCGAATTGAATTTGAATTTGGGCCGGGATTAGAAGACGAGCAGAGTCAAAGTTGGATTGGTCAAACTTGGGTCAAAGTCAACATTCAGTCAAGGTCAAAGCAGGCTGGTCAAAGTTGGGTCAAAGTTCAGGTTGGTCAAAGTTGGGTCAAAGTTCAGGTTGGTCAAAGTTGGACCGAGTCAAAGTTGGACCAGATTAGGCCTTGGTCAATGTTTGGGCCGAATTGGGTCTTGGTCAAGGTTTGGGCCGGATTAGGCCTTGGTTGGGGTTCGGGCTGAATTGTTTTTGGGCTGAATGGGCCTTGGGCTTTTTTATTTGGGCCAAGATTGGACTTGGGCCGAGTTGGGCTTAGGCCGGATTGGGCTTAATCCTGATTTAGCTTGTGGGCTGGATTTGCTGATTGGGCCAGATGGGTTTTTGGGCTTATTCAGATTTGGGCTGATTGGGTGTTGGGCCGATTTGCGATTGGGCCAAGATTGAGCTCAAGAGTGTGTTTAATTTATGGGCCAAAGTGGGTTAGTGGGCCTGATTTGAATTTGGGCCTGATTCAGATATGGGCTTGAATTGGGTTTGAATCTGATTTGGATTTTGGGCCATATTGGCTTATGAAGTTTCGGGCTTGGTTTTGGATTTGGGTTTTTTGAAATGAGCTCTTGAACTAGGTTGATTATTGAATGGGTTTTGATTTTATCTTCAGAATTGGGCCAAATGTGGATTGGGCTAGATGGAGAATGGGCCAGATGGAAATTGGGTCAATTTGTGATTGGGCCAAGATTGGGCTCAAGAGTGTGTTTAATTTATGGGCCAAAGTGGGTTAGTGGGCCTGATTTGAATTTGGGCCTGATTCAGATATGGGCTTGAATTGGGTTTGAATCTGATTTGGATTTTGGGCCATATTGGCTTATGAAGTTTCGGGCTTGATTTTGGATTTGGGTTTTTTGAAATGAGCTCTTGAACTAGGTTGATTATTGAATGGGTTTTGATTTTATCTTCAGAATTGGGCCAAATGTGGATTGGGCTAGATGGAGAATGGGCCAGATGGAAATTGGGTCAATTTGTGATTGGGCCTAATTGTGGGCCAAAGATGGGCTTCGATTTTGAATTGATCTTGGACCTGAAATTTTTGAATTGGATTGTTTTTTCTCTTTTTTTTTTAACATAATAAGATGTGGTTTGGGTTTAGGGATCACCCAATTTATTAGGTGGGACCATGGCTCACCTAAATCTTAGGGTTCACCCACTATCCTAAGGCTTGGTCCTAAGAGATAATAACTAAGGTTTTACATAGAGACAAATGAAACTGATATACATAGCTAGATAAATGA